>JAPQWN010000005.1:79274972-79874972 GCA_028538565.1 Umbellularia californica
GTTTTGAGGTCTTTTTCGTCGCCGTTTTCTTCTGTATTTTTCTTGACATTTCTTCTCATTTATTGGCTTGATTTCCCTGTAGAAAACTTGATGAGAATCCTTGCATTTTTAGAGTGCAAAGTTTCTAATTTTCCGGGAAAGCCGAAGACTTTGTCGCGTAGAGCTGCTGATTTTCCGCCAGAAGTCGAAACTTGGTCAAACGATGTCGGAATGACCTGAAATTTGAGGTGAAGCCTCCTGAGCAATAAATAAGACCAACCATAGGCTTTTGTTTGAGTTTTGAAGCCGTTTGGGGTCCCGTCGATGCTTCACTTGATTTTGCTGCGGGGAAAATGCCGAGCTTTGATGTGCGGTCAAACGATGTCCGATTGACCTGAAATTTGACGGGGAGCCTATTGGAGTCATTTTGAGACGTTCCATGGGCTCCGTTTTGGATGTCATGGTCCCGGGTTGCTCTGCCGCCGGTAGGCTTGATTTTCTCTCGGAGCATCGAAACCTGGTCAAACGTTTTCGGAATGACCTGAAATTTGACGTGCAGCCTTTTGGAAGCATGTTGAAGCCACTCATGCACTTGGTTTGATGAGCGAAGGCTCCGGTGGTTTCCGCCGCCGGGAGGCTTGATTTTGCTGCTCGAGCATTGATGGAGGGTCAAACGTTGTCGGTTTGACTTGAAATTTGGCATGGAGCCCTTTTGAGACATGCTGGAGTCATCTGTAGGTTCTGATCGAAGTTTTGACGTCTCCGATGATGTCGCCGCCGGGAGCGCCATTTTAGCTGTCGGAGAAGCGAAGTTAGGCCAAATGATTCTGAAATGGCCCGAAACTTCATATGTACTCTTCTCTTGGCTATCTTGAAGGATCTTGCACTTTTTGTTTGATTCTGACAAGATTTGATTTTTTGAGAAGTTGCATTGCCTATTTATGGCAGGTTGCGACTTCATGCAGCTTTCTTGATGTTGAAGAGGCAAAGTGACATTTTTGGTGTCAACAAATGCCCCCTCGAGGTACAGCGACGAGTTGCTTGACTTTTGTAGTCGATGTGCCTCGAAGAGATTTTTGAAGGAGAGCTTGTGTCTTGACCAAGAGTCTTTGAGCAATCTTTCCTTTGGTAGAGTAGCCTTTGAGCTTCCAGGGGAATTTTATGGTAGTGAGGGGAATCACACACCATTTCAAGGCAACGTTTTGAAGATGACATCAGGGATATGGATTTGGGTTTTTGTTTTTGATCTTGTGACCTAACCAGCTATATATGGCAGGTTAGGGGATCGGGTTTTGGTTTTGATCTTGTGACCCAACAAGCTGTATGTGGCAAGTTGGGGGATCAGGGTTTGGTTTTTTGTTTTGGTCTTGTGACCTAACAAGCTGTATGTGGCAAGTTAGGGGACCAGGATTTGGTTTTTGGTTTTGGTCTTGTGACCTAACAAGCTGTATGTGGCAAGTTAGGGGACCAGGATTTGGTTTTTGGTCACTCTTCGGGACTGTGTGGGTCTATTGGAGTGGTTTGGATTTTTGTGGAATGTCAATTTCAAGATTTTGGCTCAATTTGGTATATGAGGCTGGATGGTTTGATTTTTGGAAGCTCATGGGGCTTGGGATTTTTTTTGTATGGTCCAATCAACTCAAAAGAGGCATGGCACCATTATTGTATGCTCTTGGTAAGAGGGATTTTTTCTGACTAAAAGCCCATTTTTTTTTTTTTAGTGCCTAGGTGGTCAAACCTGGCTCATATGGGCTAACCCATGGGACCTTAAGCTTTTTAGGATGGCTTAGATCTCATGTGGGGCCATTTTTGTAAAGAATATCTAAAGATATCTCATTTGGATAGAGAATATCTAAAAATATCTTTATGGGAGAGAATCTCTCATCTTCCCTTAATTTGGGAGAGAATATCTCAAGGTATCTTTCTTTTTGGGAAAGAATCTCCAATCTCCTATTTTGTTGGAGAGAATCTCTCATTGATTGATTTTGGGAGAAAATCTCTCAAAGACATCTTTCTTTTTGGGAAAGAATCTTTCTAATTCCTTCTCTTTTGGTAAGGTTACTAATTAGTAACACTTACCTTTCTTTTTTGTTTCCTTCTTTGATTTGCTCTCTTCTATAAAAGCAAGGAGGGTAGGATCTCTTGCTCTTATTGCTTTCTTTTGCAACAATCTCAAGAGAGCTCCAAGGCCAAGAGTTTTTCTTCTTCAAGGATCTTCAAGCTTTTTCCTTCTTCTTCTCCATCAATGGCTTCAAGTAAGTTTTCTCTCTTTTTCTTTCAAGAAAACTTTATGTAGAGAATAGGATGGTAAAAAAAAGAAAGTTTCTCTCTTTTTTTTTTTTTTCTTCTTTTTTTTCTTTTCTTTTTTTTTCTTTCTATTCTTCTTCTCTCTTTTTTTTTTCTTTTCCACGTGATTTCTTGTTTTCACGTTTTTTTTTTTCTTTTTTTTTTTTGTGGACCGTACGGACAGATCCGTACGGATCTGGTCCGTACGGCCACGTGGCCTATTTTTTTTTTTTTTTTGGTTATCATGATAATGCGTTTTTTGTGCAAATCTAGATGTTCATGCATGTACTATTTGTAGATTGAGCATGATAGCATACCTGAAAATCTTTGCAAATTTGGGAATTTGGAGCTCGCAGCGATGTTGAGCCCTTCTTGATTTTGCGGAAATTTTGAGGTTTCGAAAGTTTGGAGTTTCGGAGCCCGCAACAATGTTGAGCCCATCTTCAAAACTTTCTATTTCTTTCGGGGTATTTCCTTTTTTTTTGGAATTGCCCCGGGGTCATGCCAAAATTTCGCCAGATTTTTGGTGGGACAAAGTGACCCTTGTTTCTTTTTTTAGCGAAATCCTGTCATTTTGATGACGATCTTTCTCTTTTCCAACCTTTGCAGGTGGTTCCTCCAGAGCGAACAAGGGTAAAGAGCCTGTTACAAGCGTACCTCGTCGATCCGCCAGATCTTCTAATGTGGCCGTTCAGCAGGCCTGGGAGAAGGTCCAGTTTATTGAGAAGAACTTGGAAGAATGCGATTCCCTCAATCGTGATGAGATGAGACAGCGATTGATCGCTCTCAAGAATGAGGAATTCTATAAGATCATGGTAAGCAACCGTCCTTGGGTTATGGACGATCTGAGGGTTTTGCCCAAGCCTACCTTCTTCTTTGGAGATGCAGTCCCTGACGACTTGACATACCAAAGGAGATGTTTTCAGTTCTCTTACACAGCTGATGGTGAAGAGAGAACTATTTCTACCCGGTCGTCTTTTGACCGGACAATCTCGATCCTGAGCCTTTCTCCCACGTGCCCTAAGAGGGAAGATCCTCCGAGCTGGGTGAAGAGGACCAGTGTGATCAAGACCGGGGTTTTTGTTGGTGGACCTTCCGGTTTTGCGGAGAAGCCACCTGTCCATATGGACATGTTGATGCCAGCCAGCGGCTACCAGGGCTCTGATTATCCGTCGGTCGATTTGAGACCGGTGGGCCTTGGCGTTTTCAGCGGTGACGGCAGTACCTGGGTGAAGCCTTTTCGACTTCGTGGCCGTTTCAATGCTGACTCCGATTGGAAGTCATGGACTGACCGCACCTTGCTGATTGGGGGCGCCGTTTTGAAGGAAGCCGGGATTTTTGACGCGGTCCGCGCTTTCAGGGAGACCGTGACTTTTTCCGATGATGCCTTCATGGCTATGTTGGAGTCTTTCCTCCCTCAGACCAATACCTTCGTTGTTACGAACGGTGAGATTGGTTTTTCTCTGAAGGAGTTGAGTGCTATTACTGGATTGCCCATCCTTGGCAAACTCTACGAGGAGTTCATGCCGATTGACAGCGTCCTTGAGGAGCAGTCAGAGGAGTTCAGGCTCCTATACTTTCAGCTCGTCGCCTTCTATGATTTTTTGAAGGAGGGCTCGAAAATGAGATCCAGCAGTTGGAAGAGTTGTGGCTTTTCATTCTTCAACTCCTTTGACGGTCGAGAACCTTCTGATAGCATGACCCGGGAAGACAGGAAGAGGACCTCGGCCATGCAGGAAGAGTTGAAGGGTTTCTTCGCGAGCACAGATGCCATTTGTTCTGACATTACACTGCGGAGGGATCTTGCTGTTTACCTCACTTTTTGGCTGGGTGAGGCTATTTTTGCTGGTGGAGATGGGACGCACATCAGGCCGCATTGTATTTTTCCGGCTTGTCAGATGGCGTTTGGAGAGCGGCTTGCTTTGGTGCCCGCTCTTTACTCCTACCTGTGTACCGAACTGCAGGCTGCTGCTTTTTTAGTTCGGCTTGGGCTCCCTATGAATAGGGTATTTTCAGCCCATATCTTTTATTCGTGGTTTGTATACCACTGTCCTGGCTTCCACCAGCTGGGTGCTGCACAGGATGATGATCCTCTGATGATTCGATTGGCTAAGGGAAAAGCCGTATCCGAATCACTTTTGTTTGCCCGCATGAGGATCCGACGGTTCAGGGACGTCGAGATGGGGCAGTCTTCAGTTAAGCTTTCTCCGGAGTTGCGGAAGAAGGCTTTTGATTTTGGTGCCTCCCGAGACTCTACCAGAGCAGGGTCGGGAAGGCATTACTCTTTGACCAATGCAGAGAAAGAGTGGCTTTTCAGCATACGAGTCGGCACGATGGTGTACCGTAGACATCTTTTCGTCGACATCCAGCCGTATGTACCTTCTCGTTTTGCACTTCAATTGGGCTTCTCTCAAGGCGTTGTTGGAGCGCCTTCGAGTATGGTGAAGCGTTTTGGGGGTTTGCAGGATGGCAGAAATGCATGGGCTTTCTATAGTGCTGAAGACACTACTGCCACGATTTCTTATCCTGAGCTGTCGACTTTCCGAACTGCCGGCTTCACGAAGTGGTTCGCGGAGAGCTTTTTGGCATATCGGGGGCTTTCCAAGAAGGAGCTTGATGTAAAGCTGTCTTCTGGAAAAGGCATTGGGAAGTCGGATGGCGTCCGGCGAGAGGAAGTTTGGGCCTTCCTTTCTGGAGAGAAGCACAAGATAGGCTTTCTCGGTGACCAGGGCGTCATTGGTTCCGAAGCTGTTCGGGAAGTACCTGATGAGGCTTTGGAGCAGCTAGAACAGGAGGAAGCCGAGCTCGACGCTTGGATGCAAGCGGCACAGAGGCGAGCTTCCGCGGAGTCTACTGGCGAGAGCAGACCATCCAGTGAGGAGTCAAGTGAGAAACCTGACTCTGATAGTGGGGCGGGTTCTTCTAGGAAGCGAACCCGTAGAGGTAAGAAGAGGAGGAGTCATCATCGCAGCGAGGGGCCACATGAGGACTCTCCTGACATGGAAATCCCTCTTACCATCAACGAGGAGGTGCCAGAGGCTGTCGACGAGCCTCCAGAGAAGAGGAGTCGTGGGGAAGAGACCATTGGTGAAGGTATGATTCTTCCTTTTTCGTTTTCTGCTTCTTTCATAGGGCTTTCCATGTTCTGATTTGTTTTCTCACCCTGCTGCTGCTTTTTTTTTAGCAGAGGATGAAGACTTGGCGATGCCTGAGGTTCCGACCGATGAGGCGGTGATGGAGCCGGTTATGGCATCTGAAGAAGAACCGAGGGACTTTGGAATGACTCCGGAATCTCCAATTGGTATAACTTCTTTCGCTTTCTCTTTTTTTGTGCCTGTGACTTGATTTGCTAACATTTTTCTTGTCAGCTGACTCGCCACAAGATTCTGATGACTTTGAACCATCAATGGACGCAAATGTTGATGATGCTTCCGATGAGTTCATGGAGGAAGAGAGTGTTCCGCCAGTCGTCGAAGAAGGTACTTCGTAGTGATGACCCTGATGGTTTTTTTTTTTTTTTTTTTTTTTTTTTTTTTTTTTTTTTTTTTGAACAGGATCGTATTCATACCTTTTTGTGTTTCATTTGCAGGTTTTGAAGTGACAGAAGAGAGTCCATTGCTTTCTTCAGAACCAGAGCAAGGGATGCCAGAGGTCGATCCGGAGGTAGAGACTCCTACAACCAGTTCTGACGTGATAGAGGAGATACCTCATGCTGAGATTCCTTCTCCAGTGGTTCCAAGTGAAAAGAGTTCCTTTGTTACTCTTCCGATGGGACATGACATGAGCAGCCGATCAGCGGAGAAGGGTGAACCTTCATCCAGTTCGTCTCTTCAATTTGCGAAGAAGGTGCTGGCTCGGGTTTTGAGTTCTTGGATCAAGACTCTCCTTTCTGGACACTTGGAAGCAGGATTTGGCATGATCCCACATGTGCAGGAGATTCTCACTGATACCGAAGAGGTTGGTCTAGATGTCACAGGTGCCAGGGCGACCGTTGATAGGATCATTGCACTGGGTGACAAGTGGTTTGAGACCATGGGCTTCCCTGACGACCAATTCTTCAAGGAGATGTTCTTGGACCCTGCTGATAAGGCTAAGTCTGACCTGAATGAGGCTACACAAAGCAAGAAGCAGCTAGTTCGGGAGAAGAACAAGGAAGAGCTAGCCATCATCGGATTGAGGCATGACCTTAACGTCCTTGATAGGGAAGTTGAGGAGGCCAGAAAACGTCTTGAGCATTTGAAGGCACAAGTCGATGCGAAGTGGGCTGCTATAACAGAGGCTCGTGACAGGGAGAGTACTCTGATCCGCAGGGTTGCAGATGCCGGTCAAGTTCTCGAGAGGAGGACTCTAGAAAACGAACGATGGCAAACTGCTGGGGAAGAGCTTCCCGGTGTAAAAGAAGGGTTACGGCATTCGCCAGCATCTCATGGCAAGTTCCTGAAGAAGCGTGCCTTGGAAACTCTGACGGCTGAGGCCAAGAGTTTGCTTGAGGAGCTGAAGCTTTGGCTGGAGACCATTTTTGGCTGAGCTCCTGATTTTTTATAGCAGAAACCATTCTTCTTTTTTTGGTACCACATGTATTTTTTGGTACTTTTCTCTTTTTTTTTGGTACCACATGTATTTTTTGGTACTCTCTTTTTTTGTTTTCCCTACGCTCACTCAAATCTTTTTGTGATGAAAGCGATTGCTAAATGGGATTTGATCAAAAGTTTTGTCATTTTGTGAAAATCTTTTGTCAAATAATTGTTTTGGTAGGGGAAACGAATTTGGCATGAAAGCCGGATTTTTGTGGCATTTACAGCCAGTTTTGACATGAGAGTCAGGTTTTTTTTTGTGTGGCATTTATAGCCGATTTTTGAGATGGCATAAGAGCCAAAAATTTTGTTCGTGGCATGGGAGCCAATTTTGAGATGGCATGGAAGCCGAAATTTTATGGCGTAAAAGCCAAAATTTGGGTTGGCATGGAAGCCGGTGTTTGTTTTGTGGCATCTATAGCCAGTTTGGTGGCATTGATAGCCAATTTGCGGCATTTATAGCCGGTTTGGTGGCATTGATAGCCAATTTGTGGCATTTATAGCCGGTTTGGTGGCATTGATAGCCATTTTTCGAAAGCCAAGTTTTAGTTTGTCGGCGTGAAAGCCAATTTTTCGTGGCATTGATAGCCGGTTTGTGGCATTTATAGCCGGTTTGGTGGCATTGATAGCCGGTTTGGTGGCATTGATAGCCGGTTTTTGGGCAAAAGAGCCAGGTTTTGGCGTTTATAGCCAGATTTTTTTTGCTTTCAAAATGCAGGTATCGACTAAATGTCGCCTCCCCGCTGAATGGTCTTGCAAGTATCGATGGAATGTCGCTTCCTTGCTCATTCGGTGCTGCGAGTATTGATGGAATGTCACTTCCTCGCGGGTTAGGTTTTGCAAGTATCGATGGAATGTCGCTTCCTCGCGAATTGGGGTGCAAATATCGACTAAGCGTCGCTTCCCTGCTTTTCCCAAAACTTTTGATTTTGCGGGTACTGACTTGATGTCGTTTCCCCGTGATTTTTGAAATTTGAGGTTTTCTCGAACCTTTGAAATTTGGGTTGTGGATAGCAACTGGTATGTTGCATCTCCACGATTTTTGAAATTGGGTTGTGGATATCAACTGGTTTGTTGCTTCTCCACGGTTTTTGGATTTTGCAAGTATCGACGAAATGTCGCTTCCCTGCGATTTTGGGTGCAAGTATCGATGGAATGTCGCATCCTTGCTTTTTTTCAAAATTTTTGTTTTGCGGGTACTGACTTTGATGTCATATCCCCACGATTTTTGAAAAACCATTTTTTTGTTTAAAGACACGAGGGTCGTAAATTTTGACCTAGAACCATTTGGCGGTAAAAGGTAAGGTGGACTAGGGTGGAAATCCCTGAATCCGGATTTTTGTTTCAAACCATGAATTTTGGTTCAAGGATCGAAAGCTTTGGTCAAGTCAGGGAGAGGCTCCTAAACTTGGATTTTTTTGTTTTTGAACAATGAAACGATAAAAATAAGCATTGTTTTTGAATCTCTAGAAATTTTGACATTTGATATGAAAATTCTAAAGAGAGTGGGTTTGACGAGCGAGTACCTGAGAACAGGTTTTGGCCATACAGGCATTGCTCTTACCCAGTTGGGTAAGTCTTCAAGGGTAGTACCGCTTCAAGAACTTGCCGTTGATAGGCAGCATACATCTGTCGCCTTCCATGTTTAGGAGGGCATATGCGCCATTGGAGAAGACCTTGTCGATGACGTAGGGTCCCTCCCATTTTGGTTCAAATTTGCCTTTGGATTTGTGTGCGAAGACCATTGGTCTTTTTACCGCAAGAACCAAGTCACCCTTTTTGTAGGCGCGTTGCCTGACCTTTTTGTCAAAAGATCCTGCCATGCGTGCTTGGGAAAGTTCAATGCTTTGTCGAGCTTCGAGCCGTCTCTCGTCGAGATTGTCCAGCTCATGGAGTCGCAATTTGACATTGCTTTCTTGAGTCATGTCATTTTGTAGAGATACCCTCAGTGAAGGAATTTGTACCTCTAGGGGCACGACAGCTTCGCATCCATAGACCAAGGAGAATGGTGTGCTATGGGTTGGTCCTCGAACGGTGGTTCGATAGGCCCACAAAGCTTCAGACAGTTTGTCGCTCCAGTCTCTTTTGTGACTAGAGACCATTTTCTTGAGGATTTTGCAGAGTGTCTTGTTGAAGGCTTCTGCTAATCCGTTTGCTACCGGATTGTATGGAGTCGAAGGACAGGTTTGAATTTTGTATTTGTCGCAAAACCTGTAGAATCGATGATCCCGGAATTGTGGTCCGTTATCATGGACGAATCTCTTGGGTATGCCGAAACGACAAATGATGTTGGTGCGCAGGAACTGAAGAACTGATGAGGTCTTCATTTCGTTGAACGCAAATGCTTCTGACCACTTGGAGAAATAATCCGTAGCGGCGAAGATGAAGCGATGACCTTTGCTTGAAGGGGGAGAGATAGGACCTATGATGTCCATGCCCCATGCTTCGAAAGGCCATGAGATTGCTGTAGGATGTAGCCATTCCGGAGGCATGTGAATGTAGTCTCCATGAACTTGGCATTGTTGGCAGCGCTTAGCAAATTGCATTGCATCAGCAACCATGGTAGGCCAATAGTAACCTAACCTTTTTATCTGATCATAGAGCTTAGGACCTGCCTGATGGGCTCCACAAAGACCAGCATGAACTTCTTTAAGTGTTTCTTCGGCCTCTTGTTGTGACAAGCAGCGTAGGAGTACTCCGTTGAAGGATTTCCTGTAAAGGATCTTTGAAGGGATATCCAAATGAAAGTTTGGGGCTCGCCTTTGAATGCTTACCCGTTCTTTTGGATCTTCAGGTAGGATTCCGAACATAGTGTAATCAATGAACGGATCCCTCCAGTCGCCGATTGAAGGTTGAAGGATAGAGATCCGACTTCCAACCACTCGGTGGCATTCAGCAACTGCTTGGTGTGTGTTAAGAGGAGGGAGGATCCTTCTCTCGCACACTGTAATTTGCATGTTTTCCCCTTCCTGGGTCGCCATTGATGCGGCAAGTCCGGCCAGGGCATCTGCACGGATGTTTTCACCTCTACGAATGTGGGTGATGTTGCAGATGTCAAACTTTTGCAGAAGTGATTGTGCCTTGTTGTAGTAAGGCAGCAGATCAGGCTTCCTGACTTCATATTTCTGATTCATCTGGTTGACGATCAGTTGAGAGTCTCCAAAGACTTCCAGCATGGTGATACCAGATTCGATGGCGAGTTCCAATCCTAGGATCAGAGCTTGGTATTCAGCTGCATTGTTTGTGCATGGTTCCAGTAGCGAGAAAGCGTGTGGAATCATGCATTTGTCGGGGCTAACAAAGAGGATGCCAACTCCCGAGATCAGCTTTCTGTTTTCATTTGTCCTGGTTGCACCGTCAAAGTACATGTCCCAGGAGGCATTTGGTGAGGAAGTCTCCACGTTGTAGACAGGTTCGTCTGGGAGATCATCTCTGAGTGGTGAATCTTTAGGCAATGGATGCTCTGCGAGGAAATCTGCTAGAGCTTGGCCTTTGATTGCTTTTTGTGGAACATACCTAATATCAAATTGTGACAAGAGGATGGACCATTTTGCCAGTCGGGCATTGAGAGAACCGGCCTTCGTGACAAGGACCTTCAAGAGGTTGATCCTCGAGACCAGGTAGACTGTGTTGGAAAGCAAGTAGTGACGTAGCTTTTGTACGGCGAACATCACTGCAAGGCATTCTTTTTCGACTGGAGAGTAGCGATGCTCTACACCTACTAGCATGCGGCTGAGGTAGTATAGAGCAGCTTCTTTTCCCTCACCATTCTCTTGTGCAAGCAGAGCGCCTACAGAATGATCAAGAGCTCTTGTGTACAAGATGAATGGTTTTCCAGTGGCAGGGGCAGCTAACACTGGAGGTTTGGTCAGGTATGACTTGATATCTTGAAATGCGGCTTCGCAGTCGGCATCCCAGACAAAGTCTACACCTTTTTTCATCAATCGAGAGAATGGACGGCATTTCCCTGAAAGATTGGAGATGAACCGTCTGATGTAGGCCAATCTCCCTTGGAGCCCTTTTAGTTCCCTTAGGGTTCTTGGAGGGGGCATTTCTAGAATAGCCTTGACTTTTATGGGGTCAAGTTCTATTCCAGCTTTCCGAACAAGGAATCCGAGAAACTTACCCGACGAGACGCCGAAGAAGCATTTTAGAGGATTCATCCGCAGTTTGTGTTTGCGAAGTCGGAGGAAGACTTCCCGAAGATCTTTGAGATGGTCTTCTTTTCTTCTGCTTTTGACGGCGAGGTCATCAACGTAACATTCGACCGTCTTGTGCTGCATATCTTGGAATATTTTCATCATAGCCCTCTGATATGTGGCACCAGCATTTTTCAGACCAAATGGCATGACAGTATAGCAATATACGCCAAATGGAGTCCGAAATGATGTGTGTTTTTCATCCTCGGGATGCATCTTTATCTGATTGTAGCCAGAGAAGCCATCCATGAATGTCATTCGCTCGAATCCGCAGGTATTGTCAATCATCACCTCCGGTATGGGGAGCGGGAATTCATCTTTAGGGCAAGCGCCATTCAAGTCTCTATAGTCAATACAGACTCTGATCTGCCCAGTTTTCTTTGTCACGGGGACAATGTTGGCCAACCATTCTGGATGTTGTTCCTCACGGATGAAGCCGACGCTTTTGAGCTTTTGAACTTCTTGTTCAATTTTATCCATCACATCTGGACGGAATCTTCTTTGGCCTTGTTTGACAGGCTTGATGTCTTCTTGAAGATTGAGTTTGTGGACTGCTACTTTGGGGTCTAAACCAGGCATTTCAGCATAGGACCATGCAAAGCAATCAACGAACTCACGAAGAAAAGCGATATACTCGGGTAACTCATCATCCTTTATATTCTTGCTTATGAATACAGGACGTGGGTTATCAGGTGTTCCCAAGTTTATCTTTTCAACAGAATCTTCTGTCGGAAGGTTCGAAGGTGGTTCCTCCACAATATTTTCGGAGGCTTCCAACTCAACGAAACCTTCTGGAGTTTCAACTGCATTACCAGACCAAGGCTCTGTTCCTTTCCATGGATTTTCTTGATTGGTGATCTCCTCAAGGCTTGCTATGAGATAGTCCCAATCGCCTGTTGAATCTGGTATTTCTTTTGGAGACGAGGGTTCTTCTGGGTCAGAATAGCACAAGTCTGTATTATCGGACGATTCCTCTTCATCATCAGAGAAATCGTACAAATTGGATGAGCTTCCTGGATCTTTGTCAGGTAACTCTTTAAAGAGATATCCAGGGAGATCGATGTCTTCATGGACTTGAGATGTTGAGGCTTGGTCGGTAAAACGACTTTTAAGCTTTTGTGTCAACTGTCTCAGAGGAGTGTCGGGATCATATCCTAACCCATATGAAGACTTTTCTACATGACCATAGAGTCTCCAATCTTCCAGCTGGCTTTTGGTCAAGGCGGGCTCCAATGGCGTGAGAATACCGCGGCCTTCTCCCAAACCGACTGGGTTTTGAGCGTCATAGCCCATTTTCTTCATAATTGCTTGTGCCACAGGACTATATAGAGATAGCTGAGGCATACCTTCATTTTGGAAAGGTTCAAGCAGAGAACTTGATGAAGAAGCATCCGATCTATGAAAGAAGATCGGTCTTTGCTTTGGTGATGTTGCCGGAACAACAAAGGTAGCAGACGTAGGATCTTCTACATCAGCAGGTGTCTCCATCGGAGTGAGAGCAGGCTGAACTTGCTGAGTGTCAGCTTGGCTTGACGATGCGTCGTCTTCTGGCTCTGAGTCCGAGTCTGTGTCTTGCATGATAGACACGAGAGAGACAACAAATCTGCCCCCAGGCTTTTGTTTCGCCTTCTTCACTTTAGTCGTGATGACCAAAGGTTTTGAAGATTTGAGGGAGATGAGGAAGGGAGATTGACTACTCTCTTCTAATTTGCCGGGGGGTTTGTTTTCTTCCGGTGATTTTTGAGGAGCCTTGCCTTTATCTTTCTGGAGATTTTCAGCAGGGGGTGCTGTTTCCTCTTCTTCTTTTTCTCCTTCATACATCTGGGAGTCTGCGAAGTGGACTTCTTTACCTTTGAAGGGTTTTCTGTCCGCAAAGACGCGATGTACCATGCTGTCGTCGCCGACGAACTTGATGCATTGATGTAGAGTTGAAGGGACAACACCGTTCTCGTGTATCCAAGGACGTCCGAGAAGAATGTTGTAGCATGAGGGGGTTTTTATTGCATACACAGTGACCTCAGAGATAAGATCACCGATTTGCAATTTGAACCTGATTTTGCCGATAGGCCTTTGAGCGCTCCCATCGTATCCAAAGATAGATACAGATGTGTGGCTTAGCTTGCTGGGTGGGATGCCCAACTCTTCAAGAGCCGAAGTGGAGATAAGGTTGAGTGCAGAACCTGGGTCGATCTGAACTCTGTGTATCGGTATTTCTTTGATGTACCCTGTGAAGTACAGGGGTCGGTTGTGCCTTGCTTCGCCAAGTAGGAGGTCTTCCTTAGTGAAGGCGATGGTTGCATTGGCTGCCTTTTGAACCGAGAGGCATTGGATGCATGATCCCTCAGTTTTCTTTTCTCCCTTTGAGGAAGTTTCAGAGTTTTTGACCCGGTAGTCCATTTCAATTTGGAGGACTTGCGGGGCATGTTTGTCGACATCCTCATTCAGTTTTTGCAATTCTGAGATGAGATTATCACGAGTGCGTGGAGACATTCGTAATAAATCCAGGATGTGAAGACGTGCAGGTATGTGTTTGAAGTGCTCAACCAAGTCATACTTGAAAGCCTCCTTAGGGCCTGCATGTTCATCATTGTTGCCACTGGGGGCGCTTACAACATCTTTTCCCGAAGGATTTACATAAGTAAAGGAAGATTGGTTGTAATTTTTGTGGTAGTCCCGGCCAGAGCGGGTGCCTCTACCAACTTCGAGAGCTTCTTGAGAAGGATCTTCGTTTGGAAGATTGTCTTCAGGATCAAGAGGCTGTCGTTTTTCATCTACTGGGGATGTATCTGCAGCAGAGTTGCCATCCTCAGTGATTGTGTTGCACGGAGCATTTTCCGGGAGCAAGTCCTGAACAGCATCCAGCAGCTTTTCTTCTTCGTTGACCCATCCATCACCCCAAGTTGGGTTTTCTTCATGATGATGAGTCGGGAAGAATGTGTGTCCTGAAGTCACAGTCTCAGGAGAAGAAACCTGAGAGGGTGTCATCTCTGTGAAAGTCACGTGAGACAAGGTAGCTCCAGAGGATACATTGCTAGGCGTCGTCGGAGTATAGGTAATCTCATCAGACGACGCTTCAGAAGAGCTATAGTCCTGATATATTACATTACAGGAAGCTCTGCTAGGAGATGTTGCCTGCTCGGAGTCAGACTCATCCTCGGATGTAAGAGGATCGTCTATCCAGCAATGTTCTCCATTTTCAGGGGTTAAGGGTGGAGGTACCTGGTGAGCTTCAGGGACTTCCGGCTCTGGATTGCGAGGAGGCTCGTTAACACGATCTTGCTCTTGTTCTAGAGCGAGACGCTGCAAGATCCTTGCATATTCTTCAAGATCAGGCATGGGAGCCAGATCCTCTTCTTCGTCTTCTCCGTGTGGCTCAACATAGTTGATTTCCACTGGAGCAATGACAGGTGCTGGGTTAACAGCATCTTCTTGTGCAGCCTCTTGGTCTTCTTCATCATCAGACCAGGATTCTTGTGGCTGTAAGGGGTTATACCAGATTACTGGCATAAGGTGAGTTTCAGGAACCCATTCTTCATCGGAGAGATATTCTCCTGTTTCAAGAGATTCCTCCCACTCATCGGTGTAGTTGGGCTCGAACCCATCGTCGGTGTCGCTGGACTCGTATCCATCAATGGAGAATCCAACTACCGAGTTGCAAGAGTATGATGCCCCCTGCATAGCTTCTTCTCTGAATTGAGGTGGCATGAAATCACTGAGAGTGAGTTTTCTTACCCCCTTTGAAGTCTCTGGAAGGGACGTTTCTGTTGCCCCGAGTGAAGTGGTAGAGGAGGCCTCTGCCTTTTCATGGACTTCTTGTTTTGGCTGGGTCTTCTCTTGCCGTTTGAGCCTGAGGAGATGTTTCCTAGCCTGCCTTCGCTGTTGAGCTGTTGGCTTTGTTTTGACGATCTCCCAGTTTTCATCTTCCAGGAGATCGGGATGTACCCATATGGGTTGTCCGTCTGGTGTCGGGAAAGGAACCAACACTTCGGACGTTTGAATTCTTTTTATCACCTTGAAGGAAGTAGTGATCTTCTTCTTCGGTGATTTTGGTGTTTGTCCATATGACACCATGTTGACGGAGGCAGTCCCATAGTTTTTGTCAAAGGTGATGACTCCGTTTTTCCACATCTCGTTTATCTTCTCTCTCACAACAAAGCATTGATTGAGAGGATGCGAAACCATCTGGTGGTATGGACAGTACCGAGGATCATTGGTTTTGCCAACATCTCCAGGTCTTTTGGGCTCTGGCAAAATGAGTTTGCCATTTGCTAGGAGAGCCTCAAAGATTTCTTCGACGTCTTCATCGAACGGATATTTCTTTTCTACTCGCTCTTTGAAGGCATCGGAGAGTTCAGGCCTTTTACCTGCAGTTTTGTTTTCAGCTTTCTTTGGTTGCTGAGGAGCTGACTTAGTCTGCACATTGAGAACCTCTTTCTTCTTTGGTTTAGAGGTTGCAACAGCAGTCGGCTCTTTCTTTGATGATTTCTGACTGTTGAGGTCTTTGATCACCGTTTCAGCTTCCATGGAAGCTTCCAGGAGTTCTCCCAGGTTTTTTGATTTGTTGCCGATGATCATGGAGCGGATTTTAGCTCTCATGTTGTTTCGGCAGATGTCGACTAGCGACGCTTGTGGCAGTACATCTGAGCATTTGTACGCCATTGCTTTCCACTTGTGAATGAAGTCATAAGTTGACTCATTCTCTCCCTGTTTTAGGCTGCAGAGCTGAGCCATAGTAACAGGATGATCCTCACCTTGGAAGTGGGTCAGGAAGCGTGTCTCCAGCATAGCCCAGTTCTGAATGGAGTTCTCCGGCAGAGTGGAGTACCAATCGAAGGCCGTACCTTTTAGGGTACTTGCAAAGAGGCGAATCTTGAGTGCATCTTGATCCGCGATAGCTCCCGTCAAGATCTTGAAGTGGATGACGTGCTGTCTGGCCGATCCTTTCCCCGTATATGTTTGGAGAGTAGGATGTTTGAATTTTGTGGGGAACGGGACCGAGTCCATCCATAAAGGATATGGTGGCTTGATCCCATGCTCTTTGAGTATATCCTCTTCTTTAGCTTTGGCGAGGATACTGTCTACGTCCTTTTTGGTAAGGGCGCGTGACTCATTTTCTTCACAATTCTCCTCGTTATTGTTATGATTCGGAGGAGGCTCATTGTTCACCTGATTTTGGACGACAAGGAGAATGTTTTCCATCAGAGTTTCAATCCTCTGCTGGCCTTGTTCCAACTGCTGGATGCGTGTGAGCGCATCATCTCGAGGTGGATTCTGAGGTGGTGGCTCAGAACTTGTAGCCAAGACGTTCATCCCTCGGGATTCGAACGAAGAAATCGTCCTGGTGACCGAGCTGGGGCTCATTCTTTTTGATGAAGAGCTTGATGAAGGATTACTCTCCCGTCCTTGGCTTGAAGGGGCAGGAGATTCTTCAGGATGTCTTCGTGTCCCGGTGACGCTACGGGTCACCGGACGTCGGACATGGATTTTTGATGCTGACTTTTGGCGTCTTCTGGTTTTTCCAACCATATGGACGACAGCAACTTGGTCGGGTCTTTCTTTTTCGACCCATTTGTGGGAGACTTGAAGTGTAGGAGGCTGGGTCCGTTGCTTCTCTAGTCTCTTTTGTCGATATGACGCACGGCGGCGTGCTCGACGAGCGATTTGAGCTTCAGTCAGCTCTGGCTGGGCTCTGACGATGAAGGATGTGCTCCCTCGGGCGCAGCAGCCGAGCCTGTCTTCTTTGTAGCTAGGCAAGGACAGGATCCGGACCCGGTCCTTTGCCTGTTGCAGCGAAGCTTTGAACCTTTCGAGTTCGGCCCCTGTAGAGATGAAGGGTCGAACTGAAGGAGTGTAGGCCTTAGCAGGTGCTTGTAGAGGCCTGGTGATGCATGATCTAATTTTGGGCCTGTAGGAACAAGCCGGCTCATGCTGGGTTGACTTGGGAGTCAGGTTGGAGATGGGTCTCTCCTCTTTCATGTAGGCAAGAGGGTAGAACTGGTTCTCCTTGAGTGGGGCCAGGTATGCTGGCTTGGTGGATGTTTGAGACCTTCTTTGTTTTGGGGAAGGTCTTGGAGACCAAGTCTTAGGGTAGACCTGGTTGGTTGTTGGTCGAGGCTTCGCGGGGGTGCCGCGGGCTTCGGGCTTTTGGGCGCTCGCCTTTGGTGTCACGGGAGTGACACGTTGAGAGGCGATTTTCTGCCTTTTGGCAGGCGCAGCTTGTTCTTCGGGAAGTGGGAATGGTCCCAGTGTCCCGAAGACGATGGTCCGGGGAGTCGAGGTCGACCCGGAGTTCAGAGAGTTGCCGAGGGAGTTGATGCTTCGGCAGCTGGCAGGGCGCTTATGGGTGCGCGTGCTTTGCTTCTGTTGAAGCATGAGTTGGTGCTTGTTCTCATCGAAGATAATGGTTAAGGCTGCCATTGTTAGTTTCGAAAAAGTTCTGAAACAAGACCACATCCATTAGTAATCACAAGAATAATGATCATAAATGGGAATTTCTATGCTTTTGTCTTTTCAAATCGCTCAAGGGACATAACCCAAGCAATATGAGGAAGGCAAAAAACCATAGAGGGTACAATTGTTCTGACAGCAAGTATGGTGAGCCCAGAATGAGCGTTCCAGTGACTGCTAGAAGCAATTGTAAACCTAAATTCGACTTATCGAGAAGCAGGGCTTGCTCGAGATAAGAAGAATATAAGGTAGGAGTTACAAATGTGCCGGTCACAGATACAGCAGACCCTGAAAGGGCGTACCAGTATTGCTATGCACAAATGTTGGAGATCGCATCCACGAGATGGGATTCTCTTTTTTTTTGAAATGTCAAGATTGGATTCATCAAAGAGAGCAGATGGTATTCCGATCCGAATACGGGCTCAACGATTTCCGCGAGCACCAGTACCCAGAAGGGAAGGAACCACAATTTCTCGGATCTGAATCTAAAATGACGAGAGTTTTTTTTTGAAGATTTTTTTTTTTTAAAAGATTTTCATTTTTTTTTTTTTTTAAAAAAAATCTTTTTTTTTTGTTTAAGATTTTTTTTTTGAAAATCCTTTTTTTTTTTATTTTTATTTTTTTTATTTTTTTTTTTTATTTTGATTTTTTTTTTTTTATTTTTTTTTTATTTTTTTTTTGAAAATCTTTTTTTTATTTTTGATTTTTTTATTTTTAAGATTTAAAGACGAGAGAGTACACGTAGGCCTCCTAACCCGGTCTTATGAAACCTCAATTGATAGAATTGCCCCCAGGTAAGGGTAGGATTACTTAATGAACCCGTTTGGAGGACCCTTGCCTAGAACAGTCAAGCTGTCTCCACACTCTGGACAAGGCTTTTCTTGAATCAATCGTGATCAAAGAACGCAATTGGTTTAACCTTAGTGGTCTATGTCCCTTTTTTTTTATAAAAATCCCAAATAGACTCATCGAAGAGAAACGATGGCCCAAAACCTTAGTCGAACGGGCTCAACATTTCTGCAAGCACCAAAGAACGATAGGATAGGAACAAAGTTTCTCAATTTTGAATCCAAACTAAGAAAACTATTTTTTTTTTTTTATTTTTATTTTTTTTTAATATTTTTTTTTTGAAATCTCTAATGAACTCATCGAAGAGAAACGATGGCCCAAAACCTTAGTCGAACGGGCTCAACATTTCTGCAAGCGCCAAAGAACGATAGGATAGGATCAAAGTTTCTCAATTTTGAATTCAAACTAAGAAAACTGATTTTTTGATTTTTTTTTTCTTTGAAATCTCTAATGAACTCATCGAAGAGAAACGATGGCCCAAAACCTTAGTCGAACGGGCTCAACATTTCTGCAAGCGCCAAAGAACGATAGGATAGGATCAAAGTTTCTCAATTTTGAATTCAAACTAAGAAAACTGATTTTTTGATTTTTTTTCTTTGAAATCTCTAATGAACTCATCGAAGAGAAACGATGGCCCAAAACCTTAGTCGAACGGGCTCAACATTTCTGCAAGCGCCAAAGAACGATAGGATAGGATCAAAGTTTCTCAATTTTGAATTCAAACTAAGAAAACTGATTTTTTTTTTGAAAAGAGAAAGAATGGAAACAAACTCAAAGAAATAGAAATTTCCAAAAAATCCCATCTCATTTTTTTTTAGGATGCAAAATCCAACATAGGCTACCAGCTAGAAAGTAGCCAAGGAATCCGGAAAAGAAGTATAAACATAGAGCAAAAAGTATGATATGCAAATATTTCATTTCCAAGCACCGTGTTCTCAAATGAACGAGTCCCACCGGGTGTGCCAGCTTGATGGAACGCGCTCCGGGGCGCCTGCTGGGGGCGGCTACCGGGGTCGGCGGAACGTGGGAGCCCGTCGGGTCCGGCCCTTTCGCGCCCTGGCGGGCCCTGAAGCGTGCATCAACATTTCTTTTGTGTGGGTGTGCCAGATTTTCTATTTTACTTGGAATTGCAAGTGGTAATCCGGAGATCAACCTTCGCAAGTAAAAAGGAAATCAACTTCTTTCAAGTTTTCCATTGCACAAATATTTAAGAAAAGAGACATTTTCTTGGTTTGCCGTGAAAGGCGATTTTGTTTGGCATTTATAGCCGATTTTGGCGTTTATAGCCGATTTACAATTCTCATCAATAATGAAAGACAAGAGTTGTGATTTTTGTCTCTTTTAGAAAAATACAAACTACAATGAAAAGCAAGAAAAGGAAGATCTAACTTTTCAGGAGATTGTGGGGGACTCGTTCAGATTGACGGTCGCAAGCCATGTATGGGCTTCGCCATCATCCATGCAGATGAGAACAGAAGATGCTCTTGATTCGCTTGGCTTGGCTATAACCTCAGGTTTTTAGGGGACAAAGACCAAGGGAAGGTCTTATGTCCAATAAAAAGCTAAGTAGACGGGCTGAAAAGCCATGTCTAAGCCATTGGAGGTAGCGGGAGAAGGCAAGGACCTTGGGGGGGGGTGCCCCCCAAGGGACTCTCGTCACCTTGTAGTGGTGGCCGGTGCAGAACTTCAGCAGAGTTTTCTCTCTTTTTTCTTTCTCTGGATTCTTTCTGATCCCTTTTTTTCTGATCTTCTGATTTTCTCCTCTTTTTTCCGATCTTTTTCCGATCTCCATTTCAATGGAATGCTCTCCTATTTATAGGCTTTTGGTAGCCATTTAGGAGGGTTTATGAGCCTTAATGGCTTTAATGGGAGGAGTTACAAGATTTATTTCTTGATTTTGTAACTCCTTTTTCCTTGAATCTGATTGGCCGATGGAGATTAAGGGCTTTTAATCACCTTAATTACCATAATGGGAGGAGTTTCATGGTTTAAATGCCATGAATCAATTGACTTGTAACTCCCAAATGCTTGCTTCTGATTGGGCCGTCCAAAGAAATGAATTAATGACTGCAATAAAGCTAGTCAATTAACCACATTAATTGGTCGCCGAGCAGTCGAAGAGTCGCGGGCCATGCCGTGTCTTCTGGAATTCTTCTGGCGACGATCATCGATGGATCTACATGCTGATCGACATCGGATGAACATGTAACTTCAGACATTGATAGCTAAGAGCGGGCCGGTGACATCTGTCTTGTCGATTTCACGATCGGTCGGACAGAAAGTGCACTTTCTTGGTCAGCCGGTTGGCGATCTTGGAGCGATCACTGATGATTTTATGCTTTTGGAGGTTGACCCGTGATTTTGACGGATGTCGTCGGATATGAGTCAATTTCAAGCACTAAAAATCACATTTTCAGGAAACCACAGGGGCCAAAGTGCGCGAAACGCGAAAAAAGACGGAAAAACGGGTCACCGGCGGAAAATCCGGTGACCCGGACCTCCATGGTCGCCGGCGACCATGGGCCATGGTCGCCGGCGACCATGGACCGGCGACCATGGCCCATGGTCGCAGGGGCCTGCGACCATGGGCCATGGTCGCAGGGGTCTGCGACCCTGGGGGATTTTTCCCCTTCGGAGCCCGTTTTACGGTCGTTTTGAGGTCTTTTTCGTCGCCGTTTTCTTCTGTATTTTTCTTGACATTTCTTCTCATTTATTGGCTTGATTTCCCTGTAGAAAACTTGATGAGAATCCTTGCATTTTTAGAGTGCAAAGTTTCTAATTTTCCGGGAAAGCCGAAGACTTTGTCGCGTAGAGCTGCTGATTTTCCGCCAGAAGTCGAAACTTGGTCAAACGATGTCGGAATGACCTGAAATTTGAGGTGAAGCCTCCTGAGCAATAAATAAGACCAACCATAGGCTTTTGTTTGAGTTTTGAAGCCGTTTGGGGTCCCGTCGATGCTTCACTTGATTTTGCTGCGGGGAAAATGCCGAGCTTTGATGTGCGGTCAAACGATGTCCGATTGACCTGAAATTTGACGGGGAGCCTATTGGAGTCATTTTGAGACGTTCCATGGGCTCCGTTTTGGATGTCATGGTCCCGGGTTGCTCTGCCGCCGGTAGGCTTGATTTTCTCTCGGAGCATCGAAACCTGGTCAAACGTTTTCGGAATGACCTGAAATTTGACGTGCAGCCTTTTGGAAGCATGTTGAAGCCACTCATGCACTTGGTTTGATGAGCGAAGGCTCCGGTGGTTTCCGCCGCCGGGAGGCTTGATTTTGCTGCTCGAGCATTGATGGAGGGTCAAACGTTGTCGGTTTGACTTGAAATTTGGCATGGAGCCCTTTTGAGACATGCTGGAGTCATCTGTAGGCTCTGATCGAAGTTTTGACGTCTCCGATGATGTCGCCGCCGGGAGCGCCATTTTAGCTGTCGGAGAAGCGAAGTTAGGCCAAATGATTCTGAAATGGCCCGAAACTTCATATGTACTCTTCTCTTGGCTATCTTGAAGGATCTTGCACTTTTTGTTTGATTCTGACAAGATTTGATTTTTTGAGAAGTTGCATTGCCTATTTATGGCAGGTTGCGACTTCATGCAGCTTTCTTGATGTTGAAGAGGCAAAGTGACATTTTTGGTGTCAACAGGCAACTATTTCCTCTTCATTTCTCCTCCCATTTATCTCCATCTAGAGTGAAGATTGAGAGCTTGTTAAGATATTGGAGTGAGGTTCCATCTCTTCTTCATCTTCTTCCTCAAGAGGTGTTCCATTGTGGAGTGTTGAAGCTTGTAGAAGAACTCAAGAACCCTTTTCTTAGAACTACAAGTAAGTAAATGGTCTTGTCTTAGGATTTCCAAGTCTATTGAGTAGTTTGAAGTAGCATTTAGCACCAATAGCTTATAGGATTGTGTTTTCATGTTTTTATGGAAATAGGGCTTGAGATTGGGGGTTTTTGTCTCAAGTCAAGCTAGACAAAGGATTTATTACTAATAGACTCCAAGAGGCAAGTACAAATGCTTCTTTATGATTAAACATGCTAATTTCTAAGTTTTCTTGAGTTATAAGAGATGGGTTCTCAAATCTCCCCCCCCCCCCCCCCCCCCCTTCCTTCTTATAGAAATGGAGATTAGATTAAATGTGTTTTTATATGGATTCCATGATATTTTGGATGCAATAGAAGTGTTGTAGAATGTTGACGAGGGGGAGGGGGGATAGAAGGTCCCAAGTTTTCTATGCAGGTTGTGAATGGATTGGAGTGGAGAAGAAGAGTGCTTGTTCAGAATCCGGAGTTCGGGTTTTGGACAGTTCGCTCGAGCGAACTAGTTACTGTCTGATGCGAAAAGCAATCTGTAAGAGTTCGCTCGAGTGAACTAGTTACTGTCTGATGCGAAAAGCAATCTGTAAGAGTTCGCTCGAGGAACATTATGTTCGCTCGAGCGATGAAGTCTCTGCCTGACGCCAGTGAATTTTGATATTGTGGGTGGAAATTTTTGGGGACTAAATGCACATATTAAATATATAAATGTGATGTCCATCGAAAATAACACGTGCATTTGGTAACCAAGGATTACACCTAGTAGTGGTCTAGATTTGAGATAGAGACAGGTAGGACCATAAATGACTAATGATTCTTCTAACGCAATTGGAACTATAATGACTGAATGCAATGAACCATTGAACAATTAATAGTTATAATGAACCATTGAATAATGAATAGACACAATGAACCATTGAATAATGAATAAATGCAATGAATTAATGAATAATTCTGCTGCAGCAGATGATTGGAGTATTCCGGAGCTCCGTGGTGATGCCAGTGGTCTCTGATCAAGACACTGGTAGATCCCACACATAGACTGAAAAGTCACCGAAAAGCCATGTATAAGCCATGTAATGAAAATACGTATTGAATGTAAAATGACATTGGACTAAAGAGTCCCATAAGTCATCTAATAAATACTTAATGAAATGAATGAAATGATAGAAAATGAATGAGATAATATGAAATGAATGGAATGAACTGACTAACTGCTTTCTTTGGGAAGAAACTGAATTAAATGAGAATAATGCTATTGAAATTGTAATTTAGTCATTGCTTATTATTGACTACACTGTTCATGACATTATACTGTTCTAGATTTAATTATCTAGAGTTGTTACATGAGGAATGGATAATTTAGCATGGTTTATTATAGAATTGTTTGTACATTGCTGAACCATCGTGTTCATAGTGTTATTGATGGCATCACAGGCTCAGTTGCCCATCCCGACCTTGCAGAGGATGCGCCGCCAGCGGGGGAGGCCCATCCAATACCTCCCGGAGGTCTAGCTGAATGGGTATAGTTCGGAGGGCGTTGGTTTTGAATATTTTGGAATTGTTTTGGGAATTATTTTGATAGATGCTTTTGTAAATCATTTTGAGATGTAATTAGATGTCCCCTGCATTGTATTTTGAATATGCAGTGGTGGACTTTATTGGGCTGTAATTTTGTATATGTGAACTTTACTTTTAATATAAAGTCAATTATTGTCAATGTATATATATATATATATATATATTCCGCAAAATTGTACATTTGACAGGTATGCAAGATAGATCCCTTGTAAGTCTTGTTTTAACTTCGGTTAATTCAGGATTTACGGGAGTAAGTATGATCGCATTCGCGACCCGGAGTTAGGCCCCGATTAGTCCGGTCTTGGGCCCGGGTCGTGACAAAAGCACAACTAATTTATTAAGCAACAGTTAGTCGATAATCATATTCAACAGTTTTGATCACCCTAATGCCCCCAACTTAATCACAAATCGATGAGTTTTTCCTCCAAAAGAAAGAAATAAAATTTTAAGATTGTAGAGAAATGATTATTAAAAGGTTTAAGATCAAGACATTAGAATTGAGATCAAGACCATTGGAATGAAAGGTAACAAGGAAAATTTAGAAAACTAATTTCATGTTTAATGATATTGAACCCCGGATGAATACAACTGGCTAGGAACATTTTCTACAAAACCAGTGTATATAATTTTCTTTTGATGTCTTTAACAATGCTGCTGATTCTATTATTTCCTCCTTCCCTTCACTTATCCCTCATGCTGAATTTGCTTTAGTGATTTGTCCACTCGGTGAATTTGCCATCACCTAATTCTTCCTACAGAATGTCAGTATTTGATTATGTTTGAAGAAAAAAAAAAATTATAGTAGCACCTAGAAGATGCAATGGCAGCACCCCAGCTGGACATTTTCCAAGTTTTTCAACTAAGATTGGTCTGTGAGAGATTAGGAACTCAAATGTTAGTTTTCAGGATTTGAGATTTGCTTTGAGATTTGTAAGTGGGTGGGCCATTAAATGAACAGTCAAGCTAGTCTTATAGATTGCCATATATTCATGAAGATGCTAGTGTTGTGTACTGCTAAAGCAACCATTAGAAAAATCAAAGGTGTTGCTAAAGCAAATAGTGCATTGGGAGTATAGTAAAGGTCAATTTTTTTTTTATGGGTAACAGAATTATCCATCCACTGGGGGTAAGGGGCCTTGTTTCCTTGTCATGCCAACAATCAATAGCCATGAACAATACAGACATTTTAATGAAAACAGAAGCTACAAATTGAGAATGAAAGCATGTTTGTCTGAACTGATACTACGAGGCTGCACTTATACAATCACTTCTCAGGTCCTATGCCAGATCACTCATATTTGCCGGTCCCCAACTATAAAAGAATTCCATACTAAAAAAAATGAGTAGTTATACACATGAATAAAAAATTGCTGAGTTGCAAAGTGAATTGAATTAAAAATAGGGTTAAAGAAAAAGGCCCCAAAATGTACAACCAATTACTGGTTTAAGAAAACCAGGAAAAAATAAGACAACCAGAGAGGGGAAAAAAGCAAGAGAAACAGCCCATCAGAAATAGGACAGGAGGAGGGCCAACCAGTTGAACAAAAGGGAAACAACAGGCAAACCTCACCCTAGAGAAAACCAATACCAAAGCAGCCAACTATGATGGGAAAGGACTAACCCAGCCAGCACTCAGCAGCACAGAGAGTCAAAGACCAGCACCAAAAAACAAAGAAGGAGAATCATACAAATGAAAAATACATAAGAAGAGTTCACTTGCTCATGGAGTTGATATCAATGTAAGGAAAGTAGAAAATTGCAACATGTGGATAGGTAATAATATATTTTTTTAAAGAAAATGGCTTTTTTTTTTCTTTGCAAACCTTGCAGGCTTGCCCAAGCTCTCAGATCTATATATATAGGATAATGAAGAAAGTTCCATGTAATCAAAGAAGAACGAACCATTTAAATATGAGTCAGAGATTTCAATTCAGGGGTTGGGGATTAGGATTTTGGGTTTAGATCATATTTGAGTTAGGACTCCAGGTTTAAAGACTAGGATCAGTGAATAGGGTTTGGTAATGGGTTTGATTTCGGGTCTTATACGATGGATTCGCAAGATATGATGAGGGAAGGATGTCTGGAAATATTTCCCCACAAAAACTAATGTGCAGCTCATTGGGTCCAAGAAGAGGTTCTATATCAATTGTTTGACTTGGGTCCATATGGCTGTGCCAGGTGGAGGTTTTGGACCATGATAGTTCTCCTATTACAACAAAATGTAGAATGCAATGAGCAATGCGCACATGGGCGGTTTAGATTATAAAAAAGAAAAAAGTACATTGTTTCACCAAAATAACATAAACAATAACTTCTTTTTTTTTTTGTAAAGTCAAAGTCACCCACCTATGGACTTTCAAAATCAAGAGATTTTATAATTTATGTCAAAACTCATGGGCTTGAATCGGTGGGGATTAAGTTTATGCAAATTCATAGATTTATTATTTTTTAAGGTTTTTCTTCTCTTTAGAATCTCTAATAATGAAGAGCTCCTTAGTTTGGAATACTTGCTCCAAAATTCTAGCTAGAGCAGCTTAGACTCCTAGTAATAGGACAGACTTTTCAGTGGGCGAGTTTGGCACTTTACTAATTACATAGTAAAAATTAAGTAAATCCTTCATTTGTCAGACAAGATGTTACATCAAAAGCACTTTAATTCCAAACTCCCTTCATCTTTTTCAAAAAAAAAAGCAACTACCTTTATCCATTAAAATACAAAAAAAACTCCACTTTCCCATACAAAAAGTCAAAAATATTCCATAACAAACAACTACAAATAAAATACCATCATAACTCATATATATATATATATATATATATATATATATTCAAAATCAATTTTACTTCACTTGACTCAATTAGTAGAGTTGCCAAATTGGCCCTATGTACTCTACGTACAGATACTTACAAGTAATGTAATGGATTGGCCCCTCCTAATTTTAAAAATCTCCCTAACTTCTTTCTCTATCTTCAAGAAAATCTTGCATTAAGAAACAGAACTCCAGTAAAGAATCCTAGTTGGGAAAGACTTTCTTTAGAACACTTTCTATTATGAGTAGTACTCTTTAAATATTTATTCCATGCCATCGATATCCCTACTATAGGAAACAATAGTATGTAGGCAGTCGACCTTTCTTTCTCCTTCCTCCTCTTGATTGATCATACATTCAACCAAATACAATACAATTTCAGATTAAATGGAGCCAAAGAAGAGAAAAAGAAGAAGAGGAAGAACAACAACAACAACAATGGAAGATCTGATTGACGACCTTATAATGAAGATCATACGTTTGTTGCCACTTAAATCCTTTGTGCTATGCCTTGGTGTCTGCAAACGATTGAGATCTCTGATCAATGAGGACCCATATCTTCTTCACCAACACCTTCAACGTTGCTCGTCATTTTCATGCTAACAGATACATATGCCTTTGAAGAGACCAGAGAGGAGGAGGAATGCAGGATTCAGAGTTTTCTTTCTCTATTAAATCTTCAAACAAGTTCCCTTTCTTTGTTAAATCTTCTAAAAATTGTCTATACAATGATCAGTTAGTTTACGACTTTGAGATTCTTGCCTCATGCAATGGGTTGCTCATCGCCGGTGTTATCACATTAGACGATCTTCACAAGTACTGTGTTGTGATCCATGGCCTAACAGAAGAGATATAAATCACTCACAAGAGAACATGGAGATTTACGTAGTTCGGCTTTTGACCTATGTCCATGTCCACCGGAAAGACGGGAGAAACTATGCAATCATAAGAGGTTGTACATCCTAGAGACCCAGGGCAATTCAGGGGGCCCGGTTAACTACCACTTACTAATTTCTACTGAACCATATTAATTAACATAATACATCTCCAATCCATAGACCAGAGAGTCTGTTCCCCTTCCACAACCATCCTATACAATTACAAGGCTTTCTGCATGGGGACTCGCCTGTGAAAACAACCTCACCAATTCAAATTCAAGGGATAACAACAGCAACAACAGCAGCAACATTAGCAGCAACAACAATGTAGCCTTGTACAAGATTGTGGTCGTGCATCAAATATTTGTAGGCACTTATAGATTTGAGATCTATTCATCAGAGAAAAGAAGTAGTGGCAATTGCTTGAGTCGATCTTCAAATCCCATCGTAATACTTGTCAACTAAAACACAATGCTGTTTATTGCTCCCAAGTCTTGTATTGGCAGTGCTGTGATAACCGTGCGCTAATGTTCAATTTGGAAACAGAAACTACTGGCTATTTGGATCTACCAAGCAAAGATGACAACGAAGGCATAAGCAAGTTGACAAAGTGTCATGGGCAGCTACACTGCATTCAAATAAGCTCCACTCGCATAATGTAGATCTAGAAGGAGTAGTGGAGAAGAATTTACAACTTTTTGCAAAGCACCCTTGTCACCACCCGGGTCCGAGATCCAATTACTTCGGACAGACCGCGAGTCGCGATATCATACTTACTCCCGTAAATCCTGAATTAACCGAAGTTAAGACAAGACTCACAAGGGATCTCAAATCACAAAACCTGTCAATGTACAAATTGCGGAATATATATATACATTGACAACAAGTAACTTTACAGCAAACGTAAAGTCCATATACACAAAATCACAGTCCATTAAAACCAACACTGCACACTTAAAATACAATGCAGTTGGTATCTAATTACATCTCAAAACTAATTATTACAAAAGTATTTGTTTACACTCGCCCTTCGAACTATGCCTACTCCGCTAAACCTCCTGGAGGTATCGGATGGATCTCCTCCACAGGCGACGCGGCCTCTGCAAGACCAGCACGGGCATCTGGGCCTGTGACATCATCAATAACACGTGAACACGACGGTTCAACAAGACATATGCATTTTTCATGATTCTTCATGTTATCTATCAATTCTATACAAGAATTTACCAATGCAAGAACTTAACAGTTCTATATAACCTACTTCAGTTCCATAACAAATATCTATGTCAATTCATTTCTTTTCATTTTGTGTCTTTTTGTTTAAGCACAAGGCGGAAGGGCAAACCATTCATGGCCTAGGCTTCAAGAGTATTTCATTTTTCCTTTATTCAATTTAATTAAGCACAAGGCGGAAGGGCAAACCATTCATGGCCGAGGCTTCAATATTGTTTCAGTTTTCATTACATGGCTTATCACATATGGTGGAAATTTATCATTGTCTTGATCAAAGAGCACTAGCATTCCACGAGGCTCCGGAACGCCCCAACATCTACTGCAGTAGGAATTATTTATTTATTCACTTTACTGTCACCTTTAGTGACTATTCATTTCATTACATTGGTTCATTACATTAATTCAATTCGTGCATTATATCAGTGAAGTTCATCTCTGTGTCACTTCAAGGATTCTATTCATTTCTAATCAATTCTATTCATACTTCTAAGCCAAATAAATGAGGGAAGCGTCAGTTATCCAATGTACGTGTTATTTTCGATGAATATCACTTTATGCATTTGATTTGTACATTAGGATGACCTTCGCTAACACCTATGTAGGCTTAGACACTAACTAAAATTACCTGTAGAAATTAGGCTTTGACCTAACAATTCTCTTTGAGCTCAACTCAGCTATCGGTTGGCCTGTCAGCTGACCGACAATACAATGTCGGTTGACCGACATTAACACGTCGGTTAACCGACACTTTGTCGGTTCAAATTCCAGAAGCTGGATTTCCAGTCCATTCTCTGGTACATCTGTCGGTCAGGCCTCGGTCAGGTGTCGGCTGACCGACGACACCATCTCGGCTGACAGACACTTTGTCGGCTTGAATTCCAGAAAGCTGAAATCACTAAGACAGATTTCAGATCTGTCGGCTAGCTCGTTGGTCCACATGTCGGTTGACCGACACTCCTATGTCGACTGACCGACACAATGTCGGTCAGAATTCTAGAGAGCAGAAAACTCTCTGATACAACTCCCAGAGCTGTCGGTTCACTAATCGGTCGATGTCGGTCGACCGACACTTCCACAGAAGTTCAGTTCCGAACTTCATATGTTCTGAAGCAAAACTTCAAGAAATTGAGCCAAATGGATTCCAACCTCTCTAAAACATTGTAAATCATAAGAACACACATATACTTGCCTCTTGTGAAGATCAATGAAGAATAAACCTTCTTTAGCTTGCTTTTGAGATGAGGAATCTCTAAAGGAAACCCTCTTCAAGCTTGTAGTTCCAAGAAAAATGGATTCTCTAGTTGAGGAAGGAGATGAAGAAGATGAAGCCTCTTCAAAATCCTCTTGAATCTCTCTAAACTCTCCTCTTGATGAAGAAAAGGAAGAAGAAATGAACAAGAAAGGTGCCTAGGGTTTGGAATGATTTGGAAATGAGATGAATGATTTCATTGGGGTAAACTTAGCTTATAGAAGCTAGTTACTTGCATCTAAGTCCATTAATCTCACTAAATTACAATTCAAGTCAAATGAAGGGTCATTTGACCGAATTCTCGTCGAACGACTTCGAACCTATTACGAAAGTTGACGTACTCGTCGAGATACGCGTGCTGGTATCAAGAGTTTCCGTATTCGACGAAATACGCGAAAAATTGTATTTACACAAAAGTCATTCATTTCAATGTTTGAGTCTAAAATCTCATTTAAACCATGCAATTCCATTCCTTACTATTCCATTAAGTCCAATTCATTCATTTGAGGTTAATTCCACATTATTTGGTCATAAACCATTATTAGTTCAATTAACCACATTTAATTAGCCTTAAGCCCAATCAATTCACTTAATCTCTTCATTACCACTTCACTAAATTTATTTAGGACTAATCTCATTGAGCTTAGTCATTAATTACCATTAGTCTAGTTAAACATGATTAACTAGCATGAACTTCAATTAATTAGAGTTAATCTCGATTAACTCGGGACGGGACCTTACAACCCTGGAACTAAAGCTAGACTTCTCAATTTTGGCACCTCTAGACATGAATGGCCAAGGAGACGATGAAGTTCTCTTAAACTATGATCACTATTGGATTGTATCATATATATGATCTGAAGAGGGCCAAGTTTGAATTAGTCCTCGAGGATTTCTTCAATTCAAAGTGGGAGTTCTTTCGATACACTCCCATGAACAAGTCCATCTCTAAAAAGTAGTATGTAGTATGCTTCTTCCAAGTTATTTGACATGTTTGCCAATGATGGCATGAGATTTTATGTAGAGCTATTATATATTTTTGGCTGTTTTAAGTTTTATTTTGCAAAAAGAATAGGAAGTTACAACCCGTAAAAAATGGGGTCCAGAACCTATTTTAGGTTTTGATTCATAAATAGGTCTGGGTCCGAAACCTATTTTAAGTTCCGATTGATAAACAAGTCCAGTTTTGGGTCCACATAGGTCCCAACCCATGGACCCGAGACCCAACATATGAGTCTTTGATATTGCAAACTGTACCTTAAAATTAGAAATTTTTAGATTTTTATATATAATATTGAAAGTAGTCAACTTTATGCACTGTTATAAATTGAATGATATGCTTGCTTTAATAATACATTATTATAAGTTGAATGATATGCTTATTTTAAGAAATAAATAAAAAATAAAGAGAAATTGAACTGATTTTGGAACCAGATTCTAGTCTTCTAGTTGGACCCAATTCTGGAATTGGGTCTGGAACCAACAAAATAGGTTTTGAGTTAAAATTGGGCCCCCCAAACCATTATTTAGAGTGGGTCTAGGTTCGGGTCCGGGTCCAATATGGTTGAGATCCAGAACCATCCCCTTTACAACCGTAGTTACGGTGTTAGGCTGAAGCCTAATTTCAGTCCAAATTATAAGAAGGGTTGTCAATGGGTTGGGTCAATTCGGTTGAGCATTGTAGATAACATGAACAGACCCAACTTGAACCGGAGCAGTTTATTAATCAGGTTGGAGTTCGAGTCGAAAGACAACACGAAAGTCAAAAGTGTTCCAAGGACATGAACCTGAAAAAAAAAAAAAAAAAAAGAGTCTTGAACAGGCCCATCAGAGAAGGACAAAGGCCGACCAAGCCCAGTACAGCCCAAGCCCCAAATAGTAATAGAATCATGCAAAGAGAAGCTAGGGTCTTCAAATCAATCTAGGATCGAAGGTTTTTTTTTCTTATACAAGTCTTTGTGGGGGCACATCACTCGCAATATCCATATCCCAATCAGCTGAACCACAGTTGGAACCTTCTTAGATTATAATTACTACACGAGTGTATCATATGATCTGAAGAGGAATGTGTCCACATATCATGAGCCATCCACAGTAAGGCCCGCAAGATGGATGGTCTTGATTCACCTACAGATATCCACATATTATAAAAAAAAAAAAAGAATGCGACGAACCCAGATTGGTAAGTCGCGCAATGGACCTAAAAGCTCCACATAGTTCAGATAAGAGATAAGGTTTGAAAACTACCCATCCAATGAGAAGTGTGGAATTGAGCACCTCATCCCCACACTCCCAACTCCCATGGTTCACAATTTTTTTTTCTCCTTCTGATTGATTCTCCACCAAACATATATCTGTTTCGTATCACATTTACTTCATTCTCTGGCATTTCTCACAAGCTTGCAAGGAAGCAATGGCTACAGCCTCAGCTTCTCCCATGGTTAGCCAACTGAAGAGCAAGTTCCCCACCTCCTTTACAAGAGGACTGATCACTCCTAGGGGCATTTCAGGGTCTCCACTTGGAGTTGTGCCTTCAAAAAGAAGGCCATGCTTGACCATCAAGGCTGTCCAAACAGACAAGGTGAGGATGGTTTGGGTTTAGTTTTGTGATTGTTCTAGCTTTGGGTCCTAGCCAAAACATCAAACCAGCATTTTAGTGCATTATACACTGATCATAAAACTATACACTTGTTATTCTGGAGTAGATTGTATATTGTTACCGTATCAACAACGTCAAATGAGCTTGAAGTTTGATTCTATGCATGTGGAGGGCTGTCTTCCTAGGACATGAAGTGTTCACATGATGATTTAACCATTTTTATCAAGCAATATTTACCATTAGATTGAGAAAGAAATGTGATTGAGATGATGATGATGACCTTTTTTAATGCATTATGACATTTTGTGCAGAGAACCCACCTTTTTTGGATCCAAACATTCCATGTGATTTGTAGTTGGTTCATCCATCAACAAGTAAAATCTTCTCCTAATTAGGATGATTTGGCCTTTGGATTAGACAATTATTATTTGTTAATCTTATTTATTTATTTCAATATGTATGATCAATGGCCAATAGTTCTTAGAATGAACCAATCCAAGACATCTGAAATATTGGATGGAAGTATGAATCTATGTAGGAAAAGTTTGGGTTTTCAAAAGACAGCCATGTATTCTGGGACTCAAATCACTTCTTGATGACCCGTCCAACCCAATGATGGTAACTCTACAAAAGTAAACACTGGCATATGCATCTTTTGAATGGTTTAAATCCTCACAAGGTGGTTCCAAAGTTATTGTTTTTAACTTTACCTTATCAGTAAAATTGACCTTTTATAATGACTCTTCACTGTAATTTAATGAGAAACTCACATTAGTCAAGGCATTTACTCGAGTTATAGTAAGTGCCAAATTTAGGCCCCATTTGGATCCTTGGAACTATCATGGTTTCAGATTTAAGTAATTGAGTGCAGGTAAGTTGTTTTAATGTATTTGGATGGATAATCTAACTTACTTACAAGTTAACAGTCTTTTGTTCTTCGCCTAAATCATTAGAAATTAACAAAGTCCAGAGTAATTGGATTTACAAGTACACTGCATGCAGGGCAGTTGATTTCCAAGGATCCAGATGTGGTATTTTATTTATTGTTGGGTTTATGTCTTGTATTTCGATTTAACCGGGTCGGTTCGTCTAGATTAGACTGCTGCACTACTTCCCCAACACTCAGTTATTTGTAATTCAAGTTACCTGGAGTTAGTCATGACAAAGAAGAAAAGGCTTGTGACTAGCAGGTAAATCTGGTTATCCAGAAACATGAATGTTTTTTTTCTTTTTTGTTACGACGACATATGAATGTTAATGTAGGCTAACTTGTCTAATAAAGTTTTGGTTGATCGAGTTCTACTTCTTCTATTGTTTCCTATTTGGGTTTACCTGTAAAATCACTTCACGACCTAACATGATGCTACTTTTCAGTAGTTTTTCTATTTTCTTAGTTTCTTGTACTTGTAATGACGGGCTAAAGCTATAAATCTTGCAGCGGCCGTTTCAAGTGATTGAGCCAATTAATGGCGACCCATTCATTGGTAGCCTTGAGACCCCTGTAACATCAAGCCCATTGATTGCCTGGTACCTCTCCAACTTGCCGGCCTACCGTACTGCAGTGAGCCCACTTCTCAGGGGTATTGAGGTGGGCCTGGCCCATGGGTACCTCCTTGTCGGACCATTTGTGAAGACTGGTCCTTTGAGGGACACACCATACGCCGGGGCAGCTGGGTCACTGGCTGCTGGTGGCCTGGTGGTTATACTTAGCATTTGCTTAACCATGTACGGAATCACCTCCTTCAACGAAGGCGAGCCGTCGACTGCCCCGGCACTAACCTTGACCGGAAGGAAGAAGGAAGCCGATAAATTGCAGACCGCCGATGGCTGGGCCCAGTTCTCCGGTGGGTTCTTCTTCGGGGGGATCTCGGGCGTCATCTGGGCCTACTTCCTACTCTATGTCCTTGACCTTCCTTACTACATCAAGTAGATGGTTCCATTGTTTGTTACAGTTGCAATGTTTCTACCTTTGTGTGTTTATTTAGGAAGGATCTTTGGATTGTATATTTCATGGATGATGAATACTGAATTTTATGGAAATCAATGCTCATGCATCTGTACTTTCTCATAACTTCTGTTCCATTTCAGTTGTGATTTCTCTCTCTCTCTCTCTCTCTCTCTCTCTCTGCTCTCTAAAAGTTATTGGGCTTAAAAAGGAATTATAATATGGAACTTGACTAGCATCATATATGGGCCAGATAGTTTATAGATGTACAAGAATTTGGATTTGGATTTGTATTCTTTTTACAGGATTTGAGGTGGGTCTGGTCTAAATGCCAAGATTTAGAGTCTTCACAATGAGATGTGATCAAAGTCTATCTGTTAAGACCCAATTTGAATCTGGAACTTGATCCAGACCCAACTCAAGTGGATTTCAAATCCTAAACATGAATTTGGATTTGTATCTATAGAGTTTTACTGGCTGGATCTATGGTAAGCAATCCGAATGTCAAAACCGGAGTGTCAGGTGAGAAGTAATCAAAGCCTTCTTGCCCAAGACCCAATCCGACGTCAAATCTAGATCCAGATCCAACATCAAGTCAAATCCAAATCCTAAACATGCCTATTATAGTCTTAATGGACCCATTGTGCCTCATATGTAGGGAGGGTGGGGGGGCGCTCATGGCACCAAACCAACCTAGACATACTCATGTTGATGTTATAGATGGTTGACTTGATGATAAAAATACAGTTTTCAATTTCTATATTTTTTTATGTTAAAATGATCTAATGTCCCCTGTCCACTTTCAATCCAAAAATGAGTCCCAAAATGATTTGATGGCTAATGGGTGGGACTGCTTCCTATTGAAAGTGTTTAGATTTCTTTTTTCATTTTTAATTATTGTATTATCAAAAACCTCAAAAAGATATTTCCAAATTTGGACCTTCACACAAGATTCTCAATTTTCCTACAATTGCATATCTAATTATAACAATTATACATGAAAAATGCCATTGAAATGGTTTTTGCAAACATTCATTATATGATGTTCAATGTCTGTGAAGTTCACATGGGCAAGGCTTAATATGCAACTTTTATTTACATAGAAAGAGAAATTTTAAATTAGATGGGGATCACCTAGAGTTCATGTGGCCATCCATCGCACATCACATGCGTTAGAAGGGATGGATGGATGGAATGGCTTGAGTTATTGGGCAGCTCCCACCACATCAGTTGTTTATTTTTCTATCTTGTAGAAACATTCAAATTGGGGGCTCCTTCAACTCAGTTTTACACGCAAGTCATGGGTAAGAACGCTTCAACATCAACCCTAATACGAAAAACTCAGATTAAACTCAATTGCAACAAAAACCTTATTAGGGCTGATAACACCCTTTATAGCTACGAACGCAAATGGGACAAAATGTAAAGTTGCAAGCATCAAATCTGAATAGATTCATCACACACCAACACTCTGCCTACCTGCAGCTTCTTGCAACCTGTAGATGAGTTCTAGCTAATCAGATTTAACTGGTATAAATAGAGATACATGGGATACAGAAGCTACCGTCTCACCAACTACATACTTCTCCTGCACATAAAAGATGTTGCGACCTGAGGTCTTTCAAGCATTCAGTCCTCAAGATCAATTCCAGCATCCAGTTCCAAGTATTGGAACTACGCTCTCAGAATGTAGGGCAACAACGCAAGCTAAGATTTACATTCCATAGACTAACCAACTGAATCTATTGATAGTCAGATAAGTGCATGTTTCGACCAAAAACGATTTAAACATTATAGCCATTGGTTGGAAAAATAGATACGGGATAAAAATAGCAAACTTGTAGATGTTGAGATCATCCTTACATGTGCTCCAATTGTTTCTTGGAAGGTTCTCAGAAGTCTCATTTGAACCGATGATAGTAGTTTAATTAGAGATAAAAAAAAATATATATTTCATCATTGTTAAAATCCCCCAAAATTGCCTAAACAAAAATCTGCTATTATTTGTCTGCCAATAGTTTAAACTTTAAATAGAAAATACAACACAACACTAGAGGAAGCTGACTGCACATTCCAACTAGAGGAGAATGCAGTGTTGAGACAAGGATCTACCAGCGCTTTCAAATCAGTCTTCATGCAAGGCCTTCATTAAATATAATCTGCTGAAACTCTGCCCCGCAGCCCTGCAAAATTCAATTGAAGATAGTAGTGATCATTATTTTAGTTTCTTCAAACCAATGAGAGAAAGATAATACATACATACATATACATATACATACATATATATATATATAGGTTATAAGCCGGGTTTGATTTTCCTATGTTCCCTAAAATGTGCAAGGGCCAAAACACAACTTTCTAATTCAAGATAATTATAACATCCTACTTTAGATTAAACCAGTAAAATAGTAGACTATACAGTCAAAAACCAGGGTTTATACTGCTTCTCTAGTCCAGCACATCCTATTTGCAGGGCCATGGAAAATGACATCAACCAGATGATCCTAAATGCTGATATGTTGACCGCTTCAGTCATAGCAATCCAAGTTTCCATATCACAGTCAGATGATTACATCAACAGATGGATGTGATTTTTGAGGATCATAAGCAAACCAATATAAGTAGCACCAAACCAATATACAGAATGATGATAGGATCTACTTTGTTCCAAATGCACTAGGCCATCCATTATGCATGCAACTAGTTTGATAGTGCCATTGTCGGATGATGATTGGATCCACTTTGTTCCAAACACACTAGGCTGTGCAATTGCCAATTGATGATTGGATCTACTTTGTTCCAAATGCCCTGCCCGCATCTAAATGCCACTCAATGCCCAGCTTTGCAAAGGAATCTGCATTTCCAGTATAACTACTAGCAACAAGGATGGAGGAAGGACTCTTTTAGAATGGGGCTCAGATCCAAAACAAAGATGCAAGTCCCCAAGGAAGCATGTTTGACTGGAAATTGTGGTAGGAATTGGCTGTTAAAATCCTAAGGAAAAGTAATTGTATCTATACAGCAACTCTCTGTTATAAGACAAATGGTCATTCTTAGTCAAGTTTTTACTTTCTGTTTTTTCACCTTTTGTGTGCTTTATATTTCAAGAGGGTATATAACGATTAAGGAAACATATTAAGATAAGAATTTGTAGGATTTTGGAAAGGTTTTAAAGAAGGGAATACACATTTGAGCAGAGCATTCAACTGTAGATATGGGTTCCATACTACATTCTGTTTAGTAGCTTTTCGTTTCTTGTTTTTACCCACAAATCACTTCTTTAACTCAGGAACACTGCATACATCTTAACCACGCAAAATTGATGATTAGGGTTTATTTATTTAAAGGAGGGAAAAAGAACCTTCAATTAGTTTGTTTTTCCGAGTAATGTTGATATCTTAACTATGTTAATCATGCCTACACCGTCAATGATACATTGACATGTGTCAATGATTTCTCCACTAAATGTATCATAATCTTAATTATCACTGTATTGATGTGGATATGGGTGTAAAATGGATGGACTATAAGTAGTTCCTTTTTTTTTCCACTATGTTAGTATTTTTTTAATTAAAAAAAAAAGGACTTTCATGATATGATTCACAATATGATTCTATTTCTATTTGCCCCCTTAAATTTTTTGAAAATGATTTCAGTTTTTAAAAAAATGGATGAGCTTTGATAGCAGCAAAGCTCAAGATGTCTGAACAGATGAAGACAACTTAAACATAGAAAGCCGTAGACCATGATGACGAAACTCTTAATACGAGTGATAGTGTTGTTCTGAGATCTGTAGGGTCAAATCAGGATCAATTCAAATTTAAACCAATCAAATGAATCAAAGGACGTAGAGCAGATTTAATAACCACAGACTACAAAAGCAGCTCCAAAACCATATCCAAATAGGACTGGCCAACTGGGTCCATCAAGCCACTTGGTTGGTCCAAACAAACTCTCTCTCCCCCACATTAAAATATCATAATTTGGTCATATAAGGGCAAAAAATCTGACCATGACTTTGATTTGACACCGGTGACTGGACCCAAACCTCAATTTAACATGGACCCAAAATGTAGATAAAACCACAGATAGGAGCACTACCACAAAGGTGTGCACAAAACAAATCATTGGGCAATTAGTCTAAGAAGATAGTGGTCATTACCTTCAGACCCATCTCTTTCACTCCTTAAAAAGTGTCAATCACAATTAACAAGCATACAATAGGAATTGAACTGTCTCTCCAGTTTTCTACTAATAGAGAGATTATGCAATGCAATATGTCGATTTTGTAAGTATAATTTGCCAGAATTTCATTGATCATAGTTTCTTCGGTATTCAAATATATAGAAGGAAACACATTAAGCAAATAGCCGAAAAAGGGAATTGCTAGTGGGGGAAATGATGCAATACCCATTCCTAAAGTCTCGCAGATCATCTTAATTCAGAATAAAACAAAATAAATGCACTGGTTGAAACACAAACCAAATGAGTTTTAAGAAATTAAACAGTAAGAATATACAATACCCATTGATTTGGTTGCAGTAGTTGGAAACTTGATTTGTAAAGAGATAGCTTTCAAGTCTTGATGGCTCAGGAACTGGCTTAAAGATGGGATTAGACGGATCCTCCTCAGGTAATGGTTCTTCACCTGCAGCTTTCCGTGCCATGTTCTCTGCCCTATGAAGTAAATTCAAAGACAAATAAGGCATTTAAGACAATGGTTTTGAACCAAAATCTAATTAGCACTACCAGTAAGAAAAGAAATAGATATCAATTTAAAAGAAAATTTTTGTGACCCACCACAACTCTTCCATCAAGGAACTACAGAAAAATACTTCCAATGCCTTGAAAGCTGGTGGAAACAGCTATATTAATGGCTTACCTTCGTTTTTGGAGCCATGCTTGTTGTTGGGCTTGTTGGCGTGAGAGATTTCTGTAATAGAATTGGAACTGGAAAGAAGGTGGCTTTATATTACTAAGTCAAAAATAAAAACAAAGCAATTGAAGAAAGGCAGATAAAATTAAATTAACCTTCTGTTGTTCCATGGAAAGTTCATCCATGCATCCAATCAAAAATTCAACATTCTTCTCCATAAAGGGATTAGTGGACAATGACAGACGATCATAATCACACTGCCACAACAATTGAGATTTAGATAGGCTGGGTAAGAAAGTATTCAGAAATGTCATCAAAGATAAAGATCTCCTGGCAGTGAATAAACATAAAACCTGGGTAACAGGTGTGTCAGCTTCCAACTCTGTCATAAAAGCACTGATTAGTGCAGAATTAGAAACTTTAATCTGTTAAGAAATAGAGAACAAAAACATTAGTAGTGACAGTAATAAACTAATAATCGTAATAAAAACCATTCAGAAAATAATAATAATAATAATAATAATAATAATGACCTACACACATGCATGCTTTATTAAGGGCCCATTTGGGGCAAAATAATGACTTGTCCAAAATCTTGAGTAAAATGTATGGAATATGACCAAGTAACATGATCTTCAGACCAAGGATAGCTTTGGAAGCATGAGCATGCACATTAGGTGCATTTTCTGAGATTCAGACTATGGGTTTGACATGCACAAATGCAACTCATTCATGTCATAGAAATAAAAATACAAAATAAAGGGATGACCCTAACCCTCATCAATAGCTGGTCTCAAGTCTAAACAGAACTAAGAATTAAAACAATTGTTCACAGTAATGGATAAAAGGATAAATTCAGACAAGTGTTTTGAGGCGAAGTCCACAGTAAGGCCCATCACATTAATGATTGGACAACCCAGCTGACAGGTAAAATTACATCCCCATGGATCAAAGAACAATTATTGCTTGTAATTATAAAATAAATTATTCACTAACAATCTAGAGATCAATAGCTGGCCTTCATCAAAATATAATATTTATTTAAGATAGCAATCAGAGGAGGAATTATAAACATACTGGTATTTCCTCAAAGATATCCACCCAAGTCAAATTTTTCTCTCTCAACCTATCAAAACAAAAGACAGTATCAGATTACCAAGAAGAGCTCATGTTCATAAAATATTTTTTGCAAAGTAAAAAAATTCATACTTCTCTCCAGTAAAATTGTTGTTGCGGTAAAGATCCATGAAGGAATCTGAAAGCTTCAAGGCCTTGAGAGCTAGAACTCCTTGATTGGATCTAGATGGATCATAAATAATGCACACACATCGTCTGATATTCTCCTGCAATGACAACACACAGATATATAAAATTGATGGATCAATTTTCTGGAGTATGCAGAACCAGAAAGAAATACAGAGATGCGGCAAAGGAAAAATGCCATACTCAAAACCACAATGTTGAACGCTCGAGTCATGTTACCACAAAAAAGAAAACATAGTTATTGATGTGAGCGGGGTACTAGACGCGGGGCAGGCAGATACGGAGAGACGAGAGATGGAGGGTGGAAGGGATAGGTCAGGCTTCTGCTTGAAAATTGGCCTCACGCCAAACTCCCCATTGCGGGTGAGGAAGAGGAGATAAGTTGGGCAGCCCCGAAGTCAGCCCGAAGGAAATTTCCTTAACCATCAACTCTATAGCTTAGGAGCCTTTACAATGCTTAAATATGTGAAAACATAACTCTAAAGCTAATCTGGACCATCCAACTATACCTATGACCAAGATTAAACATCTAAATTTAAATAAACTAAACGACATAAACCATCAAAACAACCCTAAATAATATAAAACAAATATAAACTAATAGCCTAATAGTAGGGCTGGGCCCACTGGCGGGTCGACCCAAGGAGACCACTGGTCTGTCCTGCATCAGTTATTTCCTCTTTAATGTAATCGGCCAAAATAAACAGCTAAAAATGCAACATAAAAGCCACTGCACTTATGATCTAGCTTTCAAGCTTTGGTTAACATTGACCTTAGATGCTTCTTTCAGAGATTGGCCATCAATCTTGGAGAAAAGAAAGGCATCAACAATGAAGGCCAAAATGTCCCAGAAAACTAATTTAATCCTACTGTTCAGTATAATATATATCTTCTTGTAGTTGTCTTAATGGAAGTAAATGGAAGCGGGTGCAGCTGATAACTAGCAATGTCCCTATTCAAGCTTGCCTCATCGGTTGCTTCAACATAGTAGAATGAAGATCTATTGAAGAAGAAACAGAAGGCCCATACACGACGACAAATATGATAACCATAGATCAAAATTTAATTAGGTATTGTCCGTGCCATGTTTGTGTCTGATACTTCTTTGCTTTCAATAAGCAACGAGTATTAAGTATAGAATTCATATTAATTTTATGTCAATATTGTATCCTCAATTTTATGTCAATATTGTATCCTCTTATAATCAGATTCTTTTTCCTTTAATTTACGAGTAAAACTTTTTTAGAGGAAGGGATGGAGGTCACTTAATATTAAGTGAAGGACGAAACAGTCCTTGGTTAAATGGATCTGAGAGTTTATTTGAATTTGTAAGAGTGAAAAGGAGTACATAACATGGCGATTATTAATATGATATTTTTCAATGTCATATGAAAAATATTGGAGGATTGTCCATTGTCCACTTTGTATAAGAATATCAGATGTCACTGTTTTTAGATCATGTGAGATTCTCGTTACATGGGCTCAAACCAAAGAGTAAAGATTTTTTCCAAGACAAGAAGCATGGATCTAAAATAAATAAATAAATAGTATTGTAAAACAAATCAAAACAATGCCTATGTATATCCACCAACTCTACAAATAAGTAAAAAGATTACCTGATAATTCATGAATGTCTCTATCACTTCCACTGTTAGGAAAGATGACAATAGATTTGATTGATACCTGTCAAAGTTCCAAGAAGAAGTGTTGATTGACACGTGTCCGCAACAGAGAAAAAAATATAAAGTGATTTAAGCAGTGCACCAAGAATCAAAAAATGTGTGAAAAGGCTATGATGAAATAGAATGATGAAGAGGAAAGTTGAAGCGGGAGCCTAGATTTATTGAGTACATGTACCAAGTTATTAGCTTGTTGGGACCCTAGCAAGAACACCCCCTGTGGGCTTTGCTCCATAATCTCACTTAAAGTCGATCACAACAATGGTTTTACAAACTCTAATGGCACATGAAATTGCAGCCATTGAATTACTTTCCACATAACATTTACTGAGACGTTCTTTTCAAAGCATCAAGCCTGTTGGCATTGCCCCCAGCCCCTACTTTGTCTGAATTGCCTGTGAATGAACTCACCTTTTAACATCTTACTGCACCTGCATACCAAATTCACCTGGATTCTGTCTCACACTTGCACAAATACTGAGAATCTATAACCCCACATGTGGACCATCCAACTAAGATTTTTCTGTAAGGATCAAAAACCTTTCTTTTTTTCCCCATTCCCATTTGAGGTCCAATGTTGTTGCTATAGTTTATAAATAAACCTGTTCTATGTTTTTTTTTTTCTAATTACATAACATATATGTAGGACAAGAAGCAGCTTTACTCTAACTCTCAAGAACAAACAGGATCCCAGTCCTTTTAAGAGACTCTCCTAATATATAGAACTTGGTGAAATTACTAAGCAGGTCAACCAAACCAAAACTGCTTCGCCAGACAGTTCCAGTCCAAATTTTTCCATTGGACATTCTGGTTCAGTGGTTCGTGTTATATTGTTACAAAATTTGCTTATCCCCCAAAATCCAAAGCACAGGATGATGGGAGAATGTAGCAATCACATAATGCATTCAATGCAACCAATTCTAGGCAAAGAGGGGATCATCATTTGTCATTAATTAATCACATCAGGTAATGCATTCAATGCATCAATTCTATATAATTGATTAACCAATAAATTTGATTGCACAAGTGTCCAAATTCAACTGTAGTAGCTTCTGTCCCACCAAGCCCATCAAAAAGCTCTCAGCTATCTTGTTCTAACCATATCATTTTGATTTTTGACAGTGAAAGTCTAGCTAGCGCATCATTATGTTATGCTTAAGGGCTAAGGCCAAACCAAAACCTACTTCTAACTGTATCAGCAAGAGTCTTTGCATTGAGGTCCCACTCAAGGTTTAGAAAATCACAATTTCAAGACACTTAGTTATATAGTTCACCTAAATTCTCTGCTCCAGCACCATTTCAAGATTTCTGGCACTCATCTTACAGTGCCTATTACAGTGATCGTCAATATCAATGATTATTTACTGAAACAGTGCAACAGATGATAACAAAAAAAACTTATATATCACACTGATCCTCAAAATCAAAATACACAAGCATTCCTCAATTGAAGAAAGGAATAAATGAAAAGTGCCTAAGACAATCAATGTATTTGGAAGCAATTCAATGGCTCAATATGGCAACAATTAAGTCCACAACATCGATTTTTAGGCACATTCGTACTCAATAAATCAGTTTTACGCATGTTGACAATGAAGGAGAACATACCACCCTACAGTGTTATTGTCCACATTGACCTCTCTCAAGCATCTCATCATTTCAAGCTGATAATTAGCACCATCTGCCTCAATCTCCTCATCGTCGTCTCTGGTCTGCAAAGGTATAAGTTAATAATGAGAAAACATGAACATTCATCGATTTTTTTTAAAACGTCATTCTACTAGTATGATAATGAATATTCCCGCTTCTACCATTCAAAGAGAGAAAAACGAAAAAAAAGAGAAAGAAAAATGGATAATATATTATTCCATAAATACCCAAAAACCAGAGAAAGAAAATCTAACTTAGCATACCGGGAAGGGGAAACAATTGGTAACTTCGAGAACGCTACCAACATCCAACCCAAGAAGTTGTCCTGTGACCACAGTTTGAGAAAATTCCTTGCAGTGTTTAATAATTTTCAGAATAACCTGCCATGCAAAAAAAAAAAAAAGGATCTGGATCATAAAACATTCCTATAGAAAAAGGGATAATCAGCGTAACATGTCTGAATCAGAAAAGACAGTGAATAAATGATACATACTAATTCCCCACAAGCCCACTATAATTTTTCCTTGGTTATTTTATCCTAACTAATAAACATAAGGGACTTATGGTCATTGAGTTATGTTTACTAAAATTGCAATATAGATCTTGAGAATTTATGACATTAAATGGATTCCTTCTTGCAGAAGCACAACTATTTTCTTTTGTGTGTGTGTGAGGGGGGCTGGGGGGGAGAAAAAGATGAATGAGCTTACATATGCAGACCTACTTGTATAGGAAGAAGGACGGGGGGGGGGGGGGGGGGGGGGGTGGTGTGTGGTGGTGGGTGGGGTGGGTTTGTGAGAAAAAAGATGAATGAGCTTACATATGCAGACCTACGTATATAACAATGATATCCCACCTTCTAATCCATATCAGGTACACAAATACACCTTAATACTCTAATAGAAGACAATATATATTGTTCCATATAAGAAATTGTTGAGCCTGTACACTTAACAGACACATTGCCGTATGAATATGCAATTATGCACATAAAATCCATGCATGAATCCAGATAATCAAAATTGCAAACCCGTCGCCTTGCAACCCTGAGGTTGTTGGTTCAAATCATTACCAATTAAAAAAATAAAAATAAAAAACCAAATTTGAGAGCTCATCACCTTTGGCATAATGCAAGAATTAGAAAACACGACAATCAGACAGTAATAAGTAATAACCATTTCATTATGCGCATCGAAAGTAAACCATCTACCACAACTACAATTTATGACATCATGATTCCTCCATAGTTAGCCCAAAACTAGGATGACCACTACATACATAAATTTGCAATGTACGCGCATGTATCAGTAGGATCAACTTTAAGTTCAGTTGACCAAAATATACACATTGCATCAAGCCCTCAATCAGCACTTGATTTTAAACATTCCTTTATCGTCAATATACTCATGGTTGAGTGGTGTTGGCACCGCATGCCCAGGGATCAATCCCTGGACCCTCAAGTTAAAGTATCACTCTAGGACCAATAGACCAATACATGAAAAAATGAAAAAAAAAAAAAAAAAATCTTTCACCACCACCTAAATTAATTTAGATGAATCAATCAAGCCCATCCTTTTTACATACATATTCTCTGAAACTCCATCTAAATGCCAATAATGGACGCAAAATCGATCAACTAAAATCATCCAAAACCAGTGTAGGCAAACAAATTAACCCACGTCACCAATTATTTTCAAGACCTATTTGTTTACATTAAAATGCATAGGAATTGAAAAATAAAGTTGAAGATGAAGGGTGAATTTTATGTTAGATCACCCCAATAGTTAATTTCTCATCTTCTTCGGATTCTACTTCCCTAAAAGGAAAGGTTTTTTTATGCTTATATTTAAAAATTCCACCTTGGGTCTTCTTTTTTAACCACTTATGGTATGAATCCTATGAATTCAAATGCCATGTATTACAATGCAAACAAACAAGACTTCAATCTAACTCACCAATCAAACACGCCCAATCAATAAAGAACAAAAGATAACTTGGAGGAACATAAGCAGAGAAGAATAAGAGATGCATACCAGGCCTTCGATCTGGACTACCCGCAGCGGCGATGCCACCTCTTCGGTGGCCGCAACTTGAAGAAAAGAGCGCGTCATAGCTGTAAACAACAAACAAACAATCACACACATAGAGAGAAGGAGAAAGATTTCAATGTAAAATCAAATACGAGAAGAAGAAGAAGAAGAGAGTACGAACGATTTGATGACATCTTGCTTCGCTGGGGTCTCTGCGAAAGATGAGATGTGGGAGTTGCAGTTGGAAGAGATAAGAGGATGCTACTGCTTTTAGGGCTCTCTCTCTCCTCTCTCTATATGCGGATTGAGGAAAGACGACGCCTTTCGAAACCCTATTTCAGCGTCCAAGCCAAGAGCCCATGTGAGCCAATGAGTGATGGAGTACACTTCTTTTGGGTCCCACCTAGGATGGGGGATCCCACCTGATCGCCCCATCTGGATATGGTAACTAGGCTCGAATCAACATCCTAACCACCTGATCAAAATGAGAGAGGGAGAAGGGCACCTTATCCGATAGTGGTAAGGAGAGTCCTCACCTAATTGCTCCGGGTTTAAATTATGCACACCGAATTTGAATCGTATGCATGCCACCCCCCACACTTATGGGCTTTTTTTTTTTTTTTCAAAATGTGTGCGGCCTCCCTTCCCATGTGCGCGGGCTATCTTTACGTGTGCTCGTATTCGATCCGTGCATGCGCCACCCCACTTTCAGGGGCATGTTTTCCAGCGTGTGTGGCTCCCTTTCCACGTTTGTCTTCACGTGCATATACACGAGCTCTCTCTTGGATCCTAACCAAACTAAAAAAAATGGCCCACAAGTATTTACCATTCAAAACAAGTGCTATTTGATCTAATGGTTTAGTCTAATCCATTTGGATGGGTACCAAATCCGGAAATAGTGACTATCGGGGGATTTTTCATATTTTATTGTGTGTCGGGATGTATCATAAGCTTAGCCCCAGTAGCTGTTTTGGCACGCGGTGCTCGCCACCTCTTAAATGAAATCTATAGGTTGAAATGACCATAGGATTTCAATTTGGATCGAGCTTTGGTTTTCTATGACTTTACTCAAGTCCAGCCCAATTTGTTCCGTAGGGCTGGCTTAAGTACTATTACCCATGGTCCAATCTTCAAGTTTTCTTATTCGGGTTACAAAATATGGACCCAGGGTTCAATCTTCCTTACATGTGTTGGTACACGTCTAAAATTTCAAGCTAGCTGGAGTAACATTAAGATGCGTTGGAGTTGGACACATACAAAAACACAGGGCTAAATCATGATTTTCCATTCCAATGGTAAATGTAACTTCAATTATATTAAAATTCTACGTGATTAGGGGAAGAAAATATGTATCCAACTGAGAAAAAAAATGTGGACTCTATCATGCAAACAAAATAAAGTTTTTTGATGCAATTAGTGGAAAAATCGCCTTAAATATTATCTTAATGGATAAAAAAGACCCTCATAGTTCCACCTATTTTATTTTTATGCGAGGGTCCTCGTCAAGTTGGGCCCATGACTCTTGGGCTAAGCCATGTTTTTTGAGCCTAAGTACAGGCCCACGATTGCATTACCGGCTTAGTCCAATTTTAAACAGAATGTCAACGGGACCAATAGAACAATAATATTATGTGTGCGGATCCATTCCTCTATTAAAATAACTATCACATATTTTCCCCTTATTTAGTTTTCCCTCGTGTGATTTTTATTTCAAAAAAGAGGATATCCATGTACTATAAGATTATGTTTGTGCAATTTCCCCGGAAACAAAGGAGACAGTGGCGGTATTATCCCTACCCCATGTGATTAAATTGCCATGTGGTGTGTGATCAAATTACAATAGATTCAATTCAAACTATGTAGCATGCATGGTCCAATTCAACGGCGAATATTACTCATGTAGCTATGATATTTAGTTTTCTTGACAAAGCCATTATTAGGATAAGACTTTACTTAAATATTTTATAAGAGCATGTATGAAACCCTTCATCACCTGGGCCCATGGAAATTGTTACTGTCCTATTTTGCCAATTGGCCGTCCCATCGAAAAAGCCTGCCGTTCTCATTCAGGAGACGCGTTTCGTCTCTCTACACTGGTTCATGGTTCCTCCACATGGAGACAACCTGCAAGAGAAGCTCAAGACGTCAACAGGTGGAGCCCACCCTTGATATATTCGAACGTTGGACGGTTCCAAATCACCATCTTTTTATCGGACGGCTGACCATGCTTTACAAGTAGCTAATACATCCCATTCAGATTTTGACTGGATAGGTTAGTGGGGGCACGTTGATTAAATGTCACTCGATTGTGACCATGGCCCACTTTTATATACTTTTGCTATGCTAGTTGGGACTTGGGAGCATCCCCTGGTAGATCATGCACACAATATGTGCCACTTTAGTTTTATTTTTGTCATATTTTTCTTTTTCCTTCTCTTTTTCCTATATTGGGCTACAGATGGAGGAGTGGCAACTGGTAACTATTAGTTGAGGACTCAAGGATTGTTCCATGGACATAACGGTAGATTTAGAATTTTTGTTTGAGTAGGGTGAACGCCAATGGATAATTAGATTTTATAGGCAAATTTAGGATTTCCATGTGGGCTTTGGGAGTGGATCAAAGGCTTTTTTGGGGATTTTTGCAGGTAGAAGTAGAATTTTCATGTGAACTTTAGAGGTGGACCCAAGTCCGATGGGCCAACCACCCCGATTTCCATATATGTTGGCACACTCATGCTTGGGCATGTATGAGATTAAGGTGCCAACACCACTCAAGTATGATTATGTTGGCTAGGTATGGCAAATGGTTGGGTTTAAATGGGGACCCAACCCAACCCACTCCTATTAGGGGTGAGATTGGTAGCGTGTTGGCAAGGTTCAGATCGGGTATTGTTTTCCATGTATTGATCCAAGTTAGGTGCATCTAACCCGCCCCAAACCACCACCACGAAAAGGGGTTTTTTGGTAAACCAGTCAAAGGGGCTGGGACCCAAGAGAGAAAGCCCGCACACAAAATGGAAAGACAACACCGTACAAACGAGAAAAAAGCCCACACAAGTGGAAAAATACAGCATACTCAGGGTTCATTCCTTGGACAGCCAAGTGAGAACAACCGCACCGTTCTCTATTAAAAGTTAAAATATCAAGACAAAAATGTCATAAGTACAAATCAAAATAGAGAATTCATAAATTAAAAAAAATGCATTTTATATATATATATTATTATTTTAATATCCCAAAAATTAACTGATTTTCCAAAACATGGACCAGATCATATCCCAAGCAAATCTCCCAGTTTGAAAAATCTCAGCCCATTTTCCCAATAGGATAATTAGATGAGAACAATTTTTGTGACAAGGACAAGTGGATCCCCACTGCAATGCTGAGATGAGAATTCATTAATTTTGCCAGACTAGCCGGACTCTGCAGTATATCTATGCATATCATTAAATCCTTCACCTATATCTACCCTTATAAAAGAGGCTAAGATGTACATTTGCTTTAGTACAACCACTGTGGGGCCCACCAAAAAATTTATAATTAGAATTATATTACCCTTATAAAAGAGGCTAAGATGTACATTTGCTTTAGTACAACCACTGTGGGGCCCACCAAAAAATTTATAATTAGAATTATATTATATTATACATTATATATTATATTATATTATATAAGGGTACCCTTATAAAAGAGGCAAGATTGCATGGTTGCTTTAGTACAACCACTGTGGGGCCCACCAAAAAATTTATAATAATTTATATAATAATAATATATATAATAATAATAATATAATATCTATACCCTTATTATCTATCTATCGCATACAAACTTTTTCACTACACCATTATGGGCCCACCCCCAAATATTATAATATCATATAATAATATATTATTTTGAGAAATTGTAAACTTTTTCACTACTCCTTTGTGGTGCACACCCCAAAATATTATAATACAACCTTTTTCACTACACCATTGTGGGGTCCACCCCCAAATATTTACTATATGCTATCTACTATTATACCATCATAAAAGAGGGAAAGTTGCAACCTTTTTTCGATACACAATTGTGGGGCCCACCCCCAAATATTATAATATAATTTAATAATATATTATTATGAGAAATTACAAACTTTTTTACAATACCTTTGTGGGGCCCAACCCCAAATATTATAATGCAAACTTTTGCATTACACCATTGTGGGGCCCATCCCCCAAAAAGTATAATATAATATAATAATATATTATTATGAGAAATTGTAAACTTTTTCACTACATCATTGTGGGGCCCACCTACAAATATCCACTATCTACTATCTATCTTCTACTCTTATAAAAGAGGTAATGTTACATGGTTTCTTTATTACAACCACTGTGGGGCCCACCAAAAAATATATAATAATATAATATCTATACCCTTATTATCTATTTATCTCATACAAACTTTTTCACTACACCATTGTGGGGCCCACCCCCAAATATTATAATATCATATAATAATATATTATTTTAAGAAATTACAAACTTTTTCACTATACCTTTGTGGGGCCCACCCCAAAATATTATAATGCAAACTTTTCACTACACCATTGTGGGGCCCAACCCCAAATATTTACTATCTGCTATCTACTACTATACCATCATAAAAGAGGGAAAGTTGCAAACTTTTTTTGCTACACCATTGTGGGACCCACCACCAAATATTATAATATAATATAATAATATATTATTATGAGAAATTGCAAACTTTTTCACCATACCTTTGTGGGCCCAACCCCAAATATTATAATGCAAACTTTTGCACTACACCATTGTGGGGCCCATCCTCCAAATAGTATAATATAATATAATAATATATTATTATGAGAAATTGCAAACTGTTTCACTACACTATTATAGGGCCCACCCCAAATATTATAATATAATATAATAATATATTTTTTTGAGAAATTGCAAACTTTTTCACTACATCTTTGTGGGGCCCACCACCAAATATTATAATATAATATAATAATATATTATTATGAGAAATTGCAAACTTTTTCACTATACCTTTGTGGGCCCAACCCCAAATATTATAATGCAAACTTTTGCACTACACCATTGTGGGGCCCATCCCCCAAATAGTATAATATAATATAATAATATATTATTATGAGAAATTGCAAACTGTTTCACTACACTATTGTAGGGCCCACCCCAAATATTATAATATAATATAATAATATATTTTTTTGAGAAATTGCAAACTTTTTCACTATACCTTTGTGGGGCCCACCCCAAAATATTATAATGCAAACTTTTTCACTACACCAGTGTAGGGCCCACCTCCAAATATCTACTATCTACTACTATTATAAAAGAGAGAAAGTTGCAAATTATTTTTCACTACACCATTGTGGGGCCCACCCCCAAATATTATACTATAATATAATAATATATTATTATGAGAAATTATAAACTTTTTCACGACACCTTTGTGCGGCCAATCAAAATATTATAATGCAAACTTTTTCACTACACTATTGTGGGGCCCACCCCCAAATAGTATAATATAATATACTAATATATTATTATGAGAAATTACAAACTTTTTTACAACACCTTTGTGGGGCCCACCCCCAAATATTATATTATAATATAATATAATCATATATTATAATAATAATAATATAAAATCTAGATCTATACCCTTATTATAAAAGAGAAGAGAAGTTGTATATATTTTTCACTATACCTTTGTGGGCCCCCCCCAAATATTATAATATAAGATAATATAATAATATATTCTTATTATATTATAATAATAATCATATAATATCTATGCCCTTATTATAAAAAAGAAAAAAGTGTCATGCTTTTTCTCTACACAACTGTGAGCCCCACTTAGTATTATGATATTATACATATAATAAAAGAGAACTACACATATGTGGGCCCCAATAAAAGAGAAGAGCTTGTCATGCTTATTATGTACATATAAAATAAAAGAGAATTACATGTCTGTGGGCCCTACTTAGTAGAAGAACTTGTCATGCTTTTTCTCTACATCTAGACATCTGTGGGCCCCACTTAGTATTATTATATTGTATATATATAAAATACAAGAGAACTACACATCTGTGGGCCGCACTTCGTATTATTATATTATATATATATAAAATAAAAGAAAACTACACATCTGTGGGCCCCACTTGGTATTATTATATTATACCACTTAGTAGAAGAACTTGTTATGCTTTTTCTCTACACATCTGTGGGTCCTACTTAGTATTATTATAATATCTGTATGCTTAACTTAGTATTATTATATTAGATATATATATATATATATGATAAAATGAGAACTACACATCTGTGGGCCCCACTTAGTAGAAGAACTTGTCATGCTTTTACTCTATATCTACACATTTGTAGGCCCCACTTAGTATTCTTATATTATATATAAAATAAAAGAGAACTACACATTTGTGGGACCTACTTAGCAGAAGAACTTGCATGCTTTTTCTTTACAAATCTGTGGGCCCCACTTAGCATTATTATATTATATTTTATATATGGAGAATATTTAAGTGCATCCATCCCTCACCATTTGTGGTGAGGGACACCCTTTTTGGGGAAGTTTCAAGTACAAAAGAGAGGTGTACTTCTATTTTGTACCTCTCTTTTGTACTTAAAACTTCCCCAAAAGGGGTGTCCCTCATCACAAATGGTGAGGGATGAATGCACTTGAAGATCCCCCTTTATATATATAATCAAAGAGAACTATACATCTGTGGGCCCACTTAGTATTATTATATTTCGATGAAATACTTAGCTCAAATGATTATGAAAAGGGTTGTGTTTGAAGAATTTGTTCATTCACTGCAACAACTCAAATGAGAAATTTCAGTTGAGATTTTCATGTATAGAAAATTTCAACTTCAATTCCAATGCCTGTAAAGACACAATTTGCTTGGAATCTTTGTGATTTGTTGTTGATTCGTTTAAAGCTATGAGTTGTGTACTGTTTTGGTTGGTTAGTATTTTGTTTCATTGAATTTGGTATGTATTTGGCGCTACGTTTTATACAAATTTTAATGAAAAATGGGCCGGACTATGGATCTATATTGAAATTGGTGACTATTTTGCCTAATCATGTATAACCAGAAAAGGTTGGTTTTCAACCTTCTTTTTTTAAATTAGTTTCCTTCCATATATCTTGTTATCCCATCTTCCTTTTACTTTTTTCTATTGAAGCTTTTACTAAATTTCATAAGAACAATGAGTGATTGTAAATTACTTAATTTGCCAAAAAAATTAATTATATGTAAACTGATCATTCTCCATTGGGATAGTTAATATTGAGTTTTTTAACGACTTCATTTTTTCAGATTATCATACTGAAAGAGTATGTTCCTTGAAAGGGTATGTTCCTTGCACATGCATTGCATGTGCAGGGCTCCACTAGTTTTTAATGAAAAGCCGTAGCATGGTGATGGTTGACTTGGGACCATACATGTGGGGTGTGGGGCTGTGGTCCACCAAGTGGGTCCTACTGCTCAATGGGGCCTTTGAATTTCTAGGGAAAATGAGCCAATGTCACCCACTCTTTTTGCATAATAATATATAGGGAAAAAAATTAAATAAGTCCTAAAGCTTTTGCCTTATTTCAAAAAAGGACACAAGTTTTAAAACTTTACAAATTAGTCCATAAGTTTTCCATGAAGTTTTTAATTAAGGACATTCATCAATTTAAAACTATTTTTCGGCAACTTTTTTCTTCAATTTTCTTAAACTACCTAAATTATCATTCAATGAAATAAAATCCTCATTCACTTCTTCTATATTTTCTTCTTTTTTTTTTCATTAGCAGCCTTATAGTGATCGAGGAAAACTAGATACTTTGGCTAAATATAGTAGCTGTCAGAACTATGTCATGGATTTAAATGAAGGTACTCTCGGTATTTTTAAAAATTCTAGAGAGAAATGCCATAAAAAATACCTTTAAAATACCAGATGTCCTTAATTGAAGTTTTATTGAAAAACTTATGAACTAATTTGAAAAGTTTTGAAACTTATGTCCTTTTTTTTAAATAAGGCAAAAACCAAATACTTTATTTGAAAATTTCCCTAATATATATAAGAATCAGGTTCACGTGCATATGACATGAGTTTGGTAGTGTGTTGGCAGGGTTTGGGTCGGGTGGTATATTCCATATATTGATTCGAGTTGGGTTCTAGATATGGAGTTTTGACCTTTCACATAGGAAAGCAAAGTTGCACAAGAGGAAAACCCCCTTTTCTCGATTCCATAGCATTGCACAAATGCTCCCCAAAAGCCGATACAATTTCCCTGCAAGATCTACATATGAGAAAATTCTCCCTATAACAACGTTTAGATCAACTCATAAAAGATTTACGGTGTGCTTCACAGAAATCTTGCTTATGAAAATTTTGTCCCCAAAAATTAATGTATCCATCTTGTATCTATCTTCTACCATTTTTTATTTACGAAAATGCATATGGAAGAAGAACCATAAGAATATATGTGCTTATAGATATTTTATTCAAAAATAAAAAATAATTCTACTGGTTCAATCCAACCCTATGTCACTCTACCTGGGCCCACCTTTCATCAAGGCTGCCCCTATTTATTATAGTCCCGACTTCACAATCATTGAACCTTCACAAACCTTGATTGAATCTAAAAAGGATAAATGGTTAAGATATTATTTAACTTTTAAGGTTGTTAAATCAACGATTAGGATAATAGACGGGCCTTAAAAAAAAAAATCTCCCCTTTTCAATAAGATGACCTCTCCATCTTCCCTCCTCTCATTAATAGACATGCATGGAAGTGAGCCTTCACCCTCGTGAGTCAGACTCTATATTATTGAAACATGTCACAGGAGAACATTCTTTTTTAATTTTTGGTGATTTATGCCCTATTTGTCTAGCAAAGTTCTTCATAGGAATTTGTAATGATGAGATTTTTAGGTATTGACGTAATGGCTCTCCTTTGGCATTTCCAAATTACATATTTATTTGCTATAGGTCGGAAAAGAATTAGAAATGATGCTAAATTTTCCGTGCCTTTTATTTTACGACCAATAAACATATTTCAATTTTTCAGTGCCCTGTCTTTCCATCTTTTCCTCACAAAAAGGATCCAGCCTTTTCAGCTCCCTAATTTAGAAAATAAGTATGCAAAAGAGGAAATGAATAAAAATTCCAAAAGCAAACCCACAGTACCAAACAAATTTCTCCTGTGACCTATACCTAGTTAAAAAAAAAAAAACAAAAAACAGAAAATCTCATGGGGCCAAGAAGAGCATCCGGACTCTTTATAACCTATCATGTCTCACACATTCCACACTCCTTTCCAACTAAAACTATATTTTTTAAAAAATTAAAATTAAAAAGTCTTTAATTTAAAAAAGAAAAGAAAGAAAGGAGAATGATTGGAAAGTGGGCCCTCCACTCCCGTACAAAGACTTTCTTTCCGGAAATGGCAAGAGCTCATGTGATGTGCAATGTGTTCCCTCACCCACCTCGGTACTACCGAATGTTCCAGTGGCCCCTCTACCGACACCTCACACCGCACAGACCACATCTTCTCCCCCCTCTCTCTCTCCATTCCCAACTTTCTCTTCTCTTCCGTTTTCTTCTAATAACTTCTCCTCTCTTTTGCTTCGTGTTTGTTTCATTTCATTACCTTTCTAAAAAAAATTCTTTCTATTCTTACAAGAATCTCTGATTCATTCTCAGATGTAGATTTTTTTTTTTTTTTTTGTTATTGCGATTTTTATGATTTGCGATCCGCTCCAAAACGGTTATTTGAGATGTTGGTTGTTATTTTGCTCGATGTTTCACTGAGATGTAGTTGATCTTCCCAGGTATGGAAGAGGTATGGTTGGTATTTGCTCTTTTTTCCTTCTTTCATTTGGTTCAGATATGTAATTCTCCGCTTCCTCGCAGTTGTTGTTGATGTTGGTGTTGATGATATTGAGATTTTTTTTAGTTTGTAGAGATTTTTGTAGTTTGTGGTTTTGGACGCTTTTGAATTCCTACTCCTTTCTTATATTTGTAAGATGTTGCTTTTTTTCTAGTGTTTGGTTGCTGTAGTTGCAAGTTTCTTCTCGTTTTGGTTCGTTTGGATGGTTAGGGTTTGATTTCTTATATTTGTAAAATGTTGCTTTTTTCTAGTGTTTGGTTGCTGTAGTTGCAAGTTTCTTCTTGTTTTGGTTCGTTTGGACGGTTAGGGTTTGATTTCTCAGAAGTCGGAGATCTGGAATGTTCTTTTCACTTTTTAGTTTTATTTTTCCTAAAGCTGGAGACATCTGATTCTCCATTTCGTTTCAGTTTGGCAGTTTCAAGATCTGGAATGTTTTTTTTTTCACGTCTTCTTTCTCATCTCATTCTCCATGTTGTTTCAGTTTCATCTGATTCTCTATGTTGTTTCAGTTTGGCAGTTTCAAGATCTGGAATGTTCTTTTCACTTTTCTTATTCTTTGCAGAACGCGAAAATCTGGAATGTTCCTTTTGCTTCAAATATCTGATTCTCCATTTATTTGTAACCATTTACTCTTTTGTGTAGGAATTTTTCTTGTTATGAGTTTTGTAATTTGTGATTTTGGATTGCCAAACACGGCTTATTGAAATTTTTTTTGTACTTCTCTTGAGATCTGTGAAGCTTATTTTGTTTAAATTGAACTAGCAAAATTACCCGTGCTAAGCACGGATATGGCAAACATTGTAATTTAAACATTTATGTATAAAAAATTCATAATGTTTTTTAAAAAGAAAGCAAAAGAAGTAAAAAATCTCTGAGCATGTATAAATATAATCGGAGAATTGGTATATTATAGAATGGAAAAATCAGAATTAGAGTCGAATGAGAATGATAGAGTTTGGATTGAAAAAAAGACTTTGAGAAATAAAATAAAATAAAAGAAAAGTGGAGAGCAGTTGTGAGTGGTTATGATAAAAAGATAAAAAAAAAAAAATATTTGAGATAACTTCCGGTCAAAATCATAACCAACAGTCAAAATTGGATGTAAAAGCTCCTAGCTTAATATATTATAATTGTTTTTCTTCTTGTTTTGGTTGATTTGGCAGGTTAGGGTTTTAGTTGTGGGAACGGGAAGATCAGTTCTCTTTCCAATCTTGAGAGCATGAAGAAATGGGTTTAATGGGGGTAATGGATGACAAGGAGAGAGAGCACGGTTGTCAGCATTCATGCGATGGGACACGAATGTTTACGAGCGTGCTCTCTCTTGTTGTCACTACTCTTGTTGCTCCAAACATCCATTGAAATGATGTTTGTTAGAGGAGTTCTTCATCTTCACTGGCAAGTCTTCTTCAAAATTGTCTCAAAAGATGAAAATGGTATTATTTTCTTCTTCCTCCTCAAGCATGTCTTTGTAATCAAGTTTTAACCCTTTATTTAATATTGATTCAAGCTCCTACCTTTGGTTTGAATTTTCTTGTAATTGCTATTTGGAAGATGAGAATTTAGGGCTTCTTGTCTGGTTCAGAGTAGATCATCTATAAAGCAAAAACCAACTTTCAAGGGGACGCTCTCTTTGTGTTTGGATCACTAGAGCATCTTCATATTTCGTTATCGCCCGACTGTGGATGATTGACTGTACTAACCCCTAATTCCCGAGCAATTGACTAGCGCTTCTTTTTTTTTTTTTTTCTTGAGGGGGAGGGTGTTGTCGTTTCCAGAAAGTTACAAAACATGCCTAGATGAAGCAATGGACACCTGAATTGTGAGCCTTATCTTAGTTGCATCTATTTTATGATATGGGATCATGCATTTGACTAGCTCTTCTTTTAGAGGGTGTGGTGGGAGGTCAAAAAGTTTTAGAACATGCCTAGATGAGCAAACAAACTAGTGTGAGCCGATTTCCAGCCAAAAGCAACATGAGGCTTTAATAATGATTGATTAATGATGATAATGTTCATTATAGTATTATGTTTTTTATATGCATTTTTTCAAAAGTTCACCGGCTTTCGCTTTGCAATAAACCTTACAGATATCAAAGTTTTTTTTTTTTTTTCCTACCATCTGTTCTCACATTTATTCTTATATTTGTTGTTCCTCGCAACCTTTTGCTTTATGCTGCTATGAAATGTCATTCTCCACAACCAGGGTAGAAAGAGTATTCTTGTTCCCATCAATAGCACTCTTCATTTTCTTTTATTGGTTTGCCTCTAGTTTCATGAGAAAATTGTATGTTTGTGACTTCCTATCTTGTTCCCATCGATATCACTCTTCATTTTCTTTTATTGGTTTGCCTCTAGTTTCATTAGAAACTTGTATGTTCGTGACTTCCTATCACGTGTTATACATGAAATGCTAAATACTAGGTGGTTCATTTTGTTATATGTATAAAAAATTTAAGTTTTGTGGTAATAGAAATTAGAAACTAGTTGTTTCATGAATCCAAAATCTACTACTTGAAAGGTCGAGTCATGAGGTGAGGTGTTTCAATTGTCCAAAGAGCTAGGTGCAAGTTTCATGAGCACGCTCTTCTAATAAATAAATAAATAAGTAAATACATAAAATGTATGATTATCAATTTAATAGGAAACTATATTAATGGGGTACATCTCCCTTGATTTGATGTGTGTGTGTGTGAGACTAAACACATGCTTTATCTGAGTTCTGAAACATAGGTTGAAATACTTTTAAAACACTAAGAATGACTATATTAGATTCATTTCCTCAATGTAGGTTGTGTGATTTCTTGTGCAGAAATATATAACTTCCTTTCTAAGAAATTACCATTGAAGATAGGCAATATGGGATCATTCTTGTGCCCAATAAACAAACCATGTTTGCTCAATGATTTTATCAAGGATAGTTTTGGAGATGAAGGTTAACCAAATTTAGAAACACAAGAGTCTTGGATATATAAGTCAACCTCTATTTTTACTAATAATAAAATAGTCATCCTCTATACCTTTATCTTCCAAGTTGAGATTAACATGATAGTCTCCTAGAGCTTGTAAGGAAATGGATAGTTGCTTTGGCCAGGTCTATGGGCACAACAACGTGTTTTTTGCTAAAATTATAGTTTTGGATTAAGTAATGACGCAGTCCCGATTAGATGCAATCAGACTGTCTAGGGCCTAAGTAACCAATACCAAAAAAATATCTAGCCACTATATAAATATGCAATAAAGAAACAAAAACCCAGAAATTTATTAGTGAAGGAACAATGCTGAAAAAAAAAAAAAGAAAAACCAAATCTGACCTGTAAAGCCTTCTCAATCTTCTAGCATCCACATGATACAACAGGGTTGTAAGCACAATGAGTAATATTCCCATCTTTGCAAGCTTAGGGTACGTTGCTTCGTGCTGCGAGAAATTGAGGGAGGAAACCTTGTTTTTGTGTGGCATTGCCATGATGGAGAGGATCTAGACTTCCTATCTGAGATTGTAGGAAACGAGTGCCGCGGAAGAGGAAATGCACGGTTTCCCCTTCCGCGGCCTTTACCAAATGCACCCTTAAATGCTATTTGCAAGTAGTTTGTGATCAGCAATACGAAGATTGATTGATTGGCAAGACAGTATTTGAGATTCTTTATGGACACATCTTAATCACAATGCACACCTTCCTTCTCAGTTATTTCACAAAACCTGTTAAGTGATGATGCTTGAGGATGTGGTGGAAAGACTAGAGGATATGTATGAAGGTGCTGATATCTTGGTGCTGATCACATTTTATTCCTAGGAAATGATATGAAAAGGCCAATTTGCTATACCTTCTCTTGTACATTTTTTTCCATTTAAAGAAAAGGTGAAATCAGAAATGAAGAACAACAACAACAGTGTCGAGAACATCCAAGAGATGGAACCTATTTCAAGCTCCGGAACGACCATGACCAAATATCCTCCGCATATCAATTCTTTAATGACATAGTTAGAAGGAAAATGTAGTTCACACACTATTTAAAAGGAACCAAGATTGGAGATAGGACTATGGTATGGAAGTAGTTGGATATATCAATTATCAATTTTGTAGTTTTGCAGCTGCTCCAAGAACCCATGGTGTAGGATGTTTGTCTTCCGCTTCCTAGCAGTTGAGCTTTTGGGATGTATTGTCTAGCTGGAATTAACATAGGAAACAAACACACTGACCTTATAATTAGGCTTGCTACTTGTGGGTATACTTGAATGGACGAAATGAGATTTTGCATCAGATAGTTCCTTGTTAATGGAAGCGCACTATTAGATCCTATTAAAGCACATTCTTCGGAAATTTTGGTTTAGTCTTTAGAAGAGAAGATTGGTGAAGATGCTTGAGTTGTAGTTGAATCAACTTTTGAGAGTAGAAGCAAAGCATGTAAGTTGGGCTTGGTGGAATCTTGCTCACTTCACAAGATACCTACTCATGTACTTGTATGTGTGTGTGTGTGTGTGTATATATATATATATACATATATATATATATATATATATATATATATATATAAGGAGTGCTAGAAAACTCCCAGGCATTTTTAAAAGTGAAAAATTGCGTTATGCAATTAACCTGTTTTATAAGAATGAAAGTACATATATTGGTTGCTTCAAGGGTCTCCAATTCTTGCTGGACTTGGCTTGCCTCTAGCTGCTTCGTTTATATTGAATTTCTAAAATCCATTAAAAATTAGGGTGCCAAAGTTCCAATTTGCTTTCCCTAGTTTTAGGATCTTGAACCCCTTGCGACAACTCACCTTGCTATCTTGAGAATCAATGCAGATGAGAGAGCATTCTTGGAAAACACTGTAGATCAAGGTTGTTCCTTTAAAAATCCTTTCATTCCTATCTCTCCAAACGGATCGAAGAAAAAGAAGGAATAATCCTTTATATCACTAAATTGTAACCATGAAAAGAAGCTGCTCTCTTAGGATTTGACATTTCAGCTAAACATCCCATGATACACCATGTTGCTTGAGGAATTGGTACCTCAATGTAAGATAAGTGACTAATCGACGACGACTCCTCCCTTTAGAGAACCAATGTCAAAAATATTACCTAGTGATGACCATCCATTTGAGAACTTTGCTAGGTCCCTCCAATCAACTAAAGGCCTTGAAACCCGACTAAACATGTGACCCTATAGAGATTGAGCTACTGAAGACAAAATATAAAGAACTATTAAAAGACCTTACAAAAAACTTCTTGAAGGGACTTGGCCTCTAGAAACCAATGTTCTTTTTTTTTTTTTTTTTGATAACAAACCAATGTTCTTTTCTTTTTGCAAATAAATATGTGAGAAAGCAAACTCTATAATCATCAAAGGCCTCAGATTGACACTTTCTATGACACATTATCCACTAAAACGCATAAAACCTATACAAAAGACTCTTCATTGGAAGCCACCCTACATAACTTTGGAAATAGACCACACAAAGGAACAACCCTTTCTATTTGTCCAATCAAAGTGAACACATCTTACTTCCCAACTCTAAAACTCACCCATCTACTAAAAATGTCCCCTCTAACATTAGACTCTTCCCAAAAACTTGAGATGATTTCCCATAAACTAGATAGAAGATACCTAGCAGTTCTTTAAGTGATCCAACCCCACTCATTGTCACCGTACTTCAATATAACAATTCTCCTCCATAGAGCTTCCTTCTCTTCTCCAACTTTCACCACCGGTTTCCAACAATGTTCATTTTTTAAGCCCGAGGCTTTTCAAATATTTCCCTATGCATATTTATGCTTCACCACTTCATTCTCATTTAAATGCATTTCCTTCGGGGCTTTTGCAACTCAAGAAGTTTCTTCTATTGCAATCCAAAACTTTAACCACAGGACATGCAACACACCAATTCAATTGGATAAAGTTGATTTGTTCAGACTTATCCTTGCCCCCCGCCCTCAAACGATGGTCTTTTTCACACAGGCAACCTTTTTTTCTCTCCAAATTTTCATATCACAATGCTTTAGATATTGTATTAGCCCTGGTTGGCAATTCAAAGTAGTGAATTGGTAACTGCCCAATGTGCATTGTAGTCTATCAAGTATCAACCAAATGTTGGATGCCCCATTCTATCTTCAAACCTAAAGACAATTAAAAACATCTTAGAGTGCTCTTCAATGGAACAATCTCCTCCCTTCTCACTGAAGAAGATAGTGCCATCTGCAAACTCACAATTTTTTATTGCCTCATCCGGACCCCTTCAAAGATCTTAAGAATCCTAGGTTTCTTAGCCTTTAAAATGAGAGCTCCCCCTCCCTCCTTCCTCCTCTCTCCCACAACCACAAACCAACCAAAAAGAAAAAAGAAAAAGAAAAAGAAAAAAACTATCATGGACAAAACGGTCGACAGTTGGTCACTCTCTTTTATATCTGCTTTCTCATATATTCCAACATCTACAAAGCTTTGTGAAAGGGAACCTAATAACCAAAATTGTAAAGGATGTAGATGAATTACATTTTCATATTATCACCTTCTTGGCCTATTTTCAAAGCCAACCTTACTGCCTGCATGATTTACGAGAACCTTTCATAGCAAACTATACAAACAACCCACCGAACTTATAGGTCTAGAACCTCTCAATTTCACTAGAGTAAGGACCGAGGTATAAAGTTAGAAACTTTGACAATCATTGCTTTTTTCAGGCGGCCTTTTTTATGGTATTCTGAAGGCATCTTGCTAAAGCCATTGATCGACACTTATATGTGCAACATTTAACCGCAAGACTACGGTGTCGTCAAGTAGTAAAGGACTAAAGAGTCTGAATTATCGATCCCATGGAGAGAGGATGGAACAAGCAATGAATCCAATTAAATGAGTTGAACTAAGATATAGCTAATATAGACAAATGAAGTGGAAAAAATAAAAATAATAAAATATGCAATGTAAACAACTAATTAACAATCTAAAATATGAATTTAATAAGATCTAAGTTAATCTAACCAACTACACTAAACTAGTGGATGAATGGTGATGGAAATGGAAGATTTAAGGTGAAGATATGGTGTGAAATGTGTAGGATTGTAAAATAAGTGATGTGAAATGTGTATCTAATAACCTAGAAGTGAAAATAACAAGTCAAACAAAGATTAAAATTAACAATATTAAAAATACGAGATTAGACAATCCAAAATCCACTAAGTATGTAATTAATCCAACTAATGCATGTTCTAATTCAGCTTCCAAATCTACAATCCAATTAACAATCTCTTACCTAATTGGATTGGATGATATAGTAATAAAAATTAAAGTAAAGAAAATCAAAAGCCAGAATTCTAGATCATCATCTAGCCACCATAACAATAATTCATCAAAATCAAGCTACAAAAGTTCAAAGATAAGAGATCTAGAGCATGTTATATGAGAGAACTTAATCCAACTACAAAGTATCAATTGAGATTATCCAAGCATCAAGTGTAGAGATAGAGCATAAGAAATGAGAAAGATTAGTATAATTAGATCTAAAATCTACTAATCAATCAAGGCACAAGTAGTGAATTTAAACTAAAACATGTATGGTATTGAACTAATCACATTACTTAGCTTCAAAAAGAGAGCCTAATCCAAGAGTTTTAGCCACTAAACATCAAGAAATAGTTCCAAATCTTCATTAATGATATTCAATTATACACTCTCTAGATTAGTTACAAGGAAGCTCTTAATTACAATCTCAAAGTAAAAATAAAATTGTAAAATGACTAACTTGCCAAAAGATCTCTCCATTCTCTCTACAAAAACATTGAAGACGTTTAATTAGCTCATTTCCTTTCACAAGGATTGCTTCCATTTGATTGATTGCAACTTGAAGGCTTCAATTTGATTAGTTGCAACAGAGAGGTGAGTTGGATAGAATATTTTATAGGTATGATTGGTGGAGAAGTGAGTTGGATGAAATATTTTATAGGTAAAAAAATAATATGTAATTGTTGGGATTTGATCCCATAACCTATTCCATATTAACCCAAGCTCTAACCAATACACCAACCAATCCTGTGTTAGAAAATGACTTCTTTTATCCTTAAAAGTCTTCTTCTCTTATTTTGGAAATTTTCAACTCTTCCTAAGATTTCGTTATGTAACTTCTTTATTGAAATCGCTTCTTGATGCCTTGGGACACTAGTTGGAAGGTTGGGATAGTCACGTGGTCCACTTACACAAGAGGAGTTAAATAAAAATGCGCTATAAATAATCGGATTTATATATGATAATCTGTTAATGTGATAGAATGATAAAATCTCTGTGTAAAGCAAATGATATGCATATGAGATGCCGATAAAATTCGGATTAATAAGGGGTAAAATATGCAATATTTAACACTCATCCACCATCTTCAAGTATAACCCATTAACTCTAATATTGGAGAAATTGAAGCCATGTTCAAGTAGAACTCATTGAACCTTGACTCTATTAAAAGCATCATTATCAGCAAAGCCTTGTTCCAACTATATTAGTGTTGGCTACATGAAATTATGTTTCTTCATTCCAACATATATTGTGCCAAATCCTTGAATAGGTTGCACTTTTTCAGATCTATTGTTACTACTTCCATTATTGTCCTCTTCTGTCTATCCTTTTAGACTCTAATAAAATAGGAGATACTTGATGATCCTAACAAAGATGTTAAAGGACATATGATTTATTACTTAATTGGGTGCTTATGCCTCCTGTTGTGCCAGCTAGGTTGTGAGCCTTGCCATGGGCCTAACCCATAAGTTGGGTTGGATCTAGCTCATTTTGCGGCAACTTCGTTTTGGGATACATTAATTTTATATCTACCTTAGACCATTATCTATTAGGATTCAAATTGTATCAAAATATACAAAGCTTATTCATAAAGAAAGCTGATAGTATAAATAGGGACTTGCATCCTTTATCTTCTTCAAGATTATTCTTCCTCTTGCCCTTTTCTTTTATGACATGGTTTTTTTTTTGTTTTGTTTTTTTTTTTTTTTTGAACAGTTATAACGTGGGTATCCCCATGCTATTTTTACCCGACATGACTATTCCCCCCGGCGCATGCACGGCCGCGCAACACGTGCACCATGTAAGTCTAGAGTGGGACTCGAACACAAGACGTGAGGAGCAAACCCACACCTTAATACCACAAATCTTCCGAAAATGACGCCTATCCGGCAAATGACTCCAAATGGAATAGGAGAAAGCACAAATGGGGATAGGTCAGCAATCACTACCCCTCCTTCCTTGAGATCTACCATCAAAACCCTCCATGCTAACACCAACAAGCAAAATGCCTTTAAGTGGAGCCATGCCCTGCTAGACTAGAGATTATGGATATGATCAATGGGAGCAATGTCATAACCTTTCAGAAAGGCGTAGAAGCCTATGAGGGCATAGCTTCCCAACCCAATCATGTGCCTCCTAGTACTAAATAGGAAGTAGGTAATAAGGTTATCACTGACAAATAATCGGTGTCTTGAAATTTAGGGTTAAACCTTTTGACTAAAACCTCTTTAGATAAAATAGAAACAAAACCTTCAACATGTTGTAACAATCCTTGACATTGGGCAATTTACTAAACATGACTTTGAACACACTCATCCCTCAAACTTAACACCCACGAAGTTCTAGAAAAATAGTATGGAACATCCTAAAAAATCCAACATTTATATTGACATTTTTCTTTCAGATTGGATTAAACCCTTTGAGCAGGATGAGTAAGCTTTGAACACAAACTTCATTGTTTTTATTTTATTTTATTATTATTATAAAAAAATCTCATTTTTTAAGGAGAGTTAATCACTATAAACTTGTCATACAAAATGGAAAAGATCTCTAGTTGCATGTTAGGCATGTTTGGAATAAAAAATTATTGAATTGGGGATCAAATGCTTAAATGTTAGTTGACAATCAATTAATCAGATAACAAGCAATAAAAAACAACATCCATACATTTCAAGTGCGACATTCCATTTAGATGGGACTTGGTTACCTCAAAAAGATGATAACTCTTCCTTTTTCTATTAATCTTTTTACCAAAACAATCTATTTCTGTTCATCTCTGGGTGTAGCTCAGCTGGTTAGGTGCATTATGTAGGGGATGAGAGTGCATGGGTTCGAATCTTTAATAAAGCAAAATAAATGAAATAAAGCTAAAAAAAAAAAGGGAAAAGGAAGAAAAATATTTTGGTCGGGCATTACATAGTTTGGGACGTGTTGGTAGATGAAGCAAAAGATGGTGTGAATGCAAAACTCGAGAGATGACGAAAGCCTTTAGAATCCAAATGCTTTAAAATAAGCCGTACAAAGACGGAATCTATGGACTGTAACTTTAGTGGGCATATAGAAAGAGCTGAAACTGCTGTGAGAATTGAAGACCCTGAGATAACTATAGAGAGATTCTTTCTGTTACATTGGCTCTATAATTAGTAAGGATGGAGAGATTGATGAAGATGTCAAACATAGGATAAAAGCAGGATGTTTGGAGTATAGACTTGCTTCTGGAGTGCTTTGTGATCGCTGAAGGCCAACGGATTGAAAAAAAATTTTATGGGACAGGGATTAGACCAGCTATGTCCTATGGAGCATAACGTTGGTCAATCAAGAAACACCATATGCACAAAATGGATGTAGTACAGATGAAAATGTTGAGGTGAATGTGTGGTAAAAACTAGGAATGATAAGATTAGAAATGAGAGTTTTCGAGAGAAAATTAGGGGATAAAATTAGATAAATCCGTTTGAGATGTTTGGGCATGTCCAACGTAAGCCGGCAATGGCGTCGATAAGGAAAAGTTTGGCAACGAAGTTTGATTGCCGACCAAGGGGAAAGGGTAGGCGGTAAAAACTAGGAATGATAAGATTAGAAATGAGAGTTTTCGAGAGAAAATTAGGGGATAAAATTAGATAAATCCGTTTGAGATGGTTTGGGCATGTCCAACGTAAGCCGGCAATGGCGTCGATAAGGAAAAGTTTGGCAACGAAGTTTGATTGCCGACCAAGGGGAAAGGGTAGGCCAACAAGGACGTGGATGAAGATAGTTAAATAGATCTAAAAAAGTGTAACTTATATGAGGATTTAACTCAATATAGATTAGAATGGAGAAACAAAATTGGTACAGCCGATACCCAATATAGTTGGAACAAGGCTTTGATGATGATGATGTCACACAGTTTGAGACTCCACATGCTCATTTCATGAATACTTCAAGATAGCATTAGACAAGTGCTCACTACCATTGTTACTACATAATTGTGAATATTTGTTGAAAACTGGTTTTTTTAAGTTGTCGTCATCATCACCATCATCAAAGCCCTTTTGCAACTACGTTGGGATCAGCCATATGAATTTTGTTTCTCTATTCCAATCTATCTTGAGCCAAAATTGGTTTTTTTAAGTAATTACAGAAAACCATGAATGTGGAGAACACCTCTTCTTTGCTCTTGAGTCCCGACACCTGTGCCAATCCACTAATAGGTCAGTGGTAAGGCACCTCCCTTCCACACAAACAATCAAGGTCACAAAATATTTATACCAAAAAAGGTATTTGGTATAGGGCTCCATACATTTGAACAAGTGTGAAGAAAGATTAAACACATAACTTTATATAGATGACCATGGTACACTATGATGTAAAGCCACAAAACACCTCACACAATTTTAAATATGGATAAAATAGTCTGTAGACTAGGATTAGACTGTGTCAAAGAATTCGTTGTCAATTAACTTTCAACTATCAATTACTATCAAGTTTTGAGTAGAACACATATGACCCATCTTCCATGCTCCTCCAATCACTATCTTGACACGATGAGAGTGAGAAAAGGTTTATAGCTATACACATTCCACAATAACATTCTATTCTGATGTGTAGTGGCATGTAGTTTGAGACTGTTTCCTCATCTCATGTGTACTTCATAAAGAATTAGACAAGCGTGCACTACAATTATCACTGCACCAAATATGAAATTTTGTTTGTAACTGGGTTTCAACTAAATCCTGGAACGCGGAGAATTCCTTGTCATCGTTTTCTAACACTAACCATACAAGAAGTGTCGTCCATATTATAGGTATTAGGTGTAGGGCGTCGCATCTAAATAAGCAAGAGAAAGCATTGAATATGTAGCTTTAGTTGGATGTGTTTGTACTATGATGCACACTTGTTTCACAATTAAAGTTTGAACTATTATAAGTTTTTAAACATGGATGTAATAAAGCCCTCAACTCGGGACTAGATGGATACCCTGTACTACAATTTCACTTGCAAGTTTTTATTTTTTATTTTCTTTGACATACAGCCACCGATACCAATTAATCTATCTAGTTTTGTACGGAACCCAAATTGCAATATTTTACTATTGCTTTACCAATTACTATCTTCATCTGCAAGTCCTGAATGAAAGAATGAGTGTGGAAAAAGGTTACACTACAAACGAAGATTCCTGTTAGGACTCTAAATGACAATAGATTAGAAGACAATTTCAGAACAAGCAAAAGCAAAACCATTGTATGGTTCCATCAACTAATTTTTGCAGTCCCAGTGTTTGAACCATGAACAAAGGATTGGAAAAACTAAGAAGTATGTAGATATGATTCCCTCAAGCTAATGGTCCAATAGCCTGATGCAGATGACACAAGAAAAGCAGAAAGAATACCTGATTGAGCCAAGTTCACAGGAAGAAATTGAATGCAGTCAAAATTTGATACTCTCTGTATTAGTTTCAAACTAACTCTTAAATATATGAACTGATTTACCTGAAGACGAGGGCACCACAGGTGCAGGAGTTACCCCTTGTGTCTTTGAACAACATTTTGCTCGAGAGTATATGGCAACATACATCAGTGATATTCCACCAAGGTCCCAACATGTATCAACTGTGTGGTTGTAACATCCACAATGAGTACTAACTGATTCCCTTGCAACACCACCCCCCCCCCCCCCCCCCCCCGCCCCCCCCGGGACACCTCTAGCTCCTCTACTCTGACCTCTTCATTTTCTCCTTTCCAGTTCCAGTTGGATGACTTCTATCTCCTTCACCTCTACTCAGCATATATACTTTCTATCATCTTCCCAACACATGTAACTGCTTTTCAATATTAAGTGCTATTTGTTGCTGATCTCTAAGAAACAATGTATAGATCCCAGTGAGGGTAACACTGCATTCTCTACCATTTGGGCTCGAATGGGCTCAAAAATCCTGATTAAGGCCAGCCAACCTTCTGTTTTTTTATTTGCAGCAAAAATTACTAAGTTGGAGTATGAGGGAGTCTCAAGGTCAGATTAGATGGTAATGTTTTCCATTTATTCATCGAGACTTGTTTTTCTTCGTTTCAAGTGGAGTTCTTTCATATTTTACTATGGCCAATGTGTTAGCTTAGCAAGGGGTGGATTATCTTTCTCCTTTTGTTGTTTTAAATTTGTAATTTTCGTTGTTTGTGGCTGGTGTAGCTCTTGTATACTGGTTCAGTCTTCCCGGATTTGTCCTGTAGACTTTGTAATTCCTCATCTAATTAATACATTTTAGCTACTGATCAGAAAAATATATATTTTTTGGTCTATGGTTTTTTCTTGGTGATTACCTTCTTTTCTCTACCATGAGGTCTACGCATTCTTATGCAGAGAGAAATTGTTTTCCTATATAGCTTTCACTTTCACATACTAATATGATGTTTTTGGAGTTTCTAGAGTCTGCGGAATGAATGCAGTCAAATGAGCAGACAATAGAAGGTGGGAGACTGAAGAAATTATTAATCAAATGTGAGTTCCAATATGTGATTGATGTTTTCTGGTAAACATGGATTTTTTTTCCTACTTTATTTATAGCTTTAATGGATACAAAAAATTGAAAAGTACATTGTGGAGTCTGCAGCACCAAGGAATATTGAGGAAGCCAGTAGCTCTCATGGAGTCTCCAATTTATACTGGTAGCTCATCTGGGACAGATGTATTGATTCTGTCATTTCAAATGGAAGCTAAAATTTGAGTGGACAGTGGACACTGAACACTGACTAGCTTTTAGTGAATCAGACAAGATGATGGAGGTGTGGCTATCTAGGATATCTGGTATTTGGAAATTGTTCATCTCTTATCTCTCTCTGACCAGCACTGGTGCTGTTTTGTTCCAGGAAGCATGGTGTTTTATTCCTACAAGAATTTGGATTGGGTAGGCAGGAGGTAAATTTGGATGGTTGGGTAGGAGGTATCGTTTTCTTTGCCATCAAGCTCAATGACATTGTTCAGAAATTCTTCCTTCCTTCAATTTTTTTTAAAGAAGATTTTACGGAAAAAGTCCCGAAATTTGGCCATTCCTCGCAAAGGGTCCATGAATATTACGTAGCATAAACGAGTCCGTCAGGACCTTTTCTTTTTTTTTTTTTATCAATGCTGAGGGTCGCTCGTGTTTGATAGGAGCAACGCTAGCGTCGCTCTATGCAGTTTTCACAGAACACCGTTCATTTTATTTTTTCTCTTCTCCCACCTATTTTTGTATCTCCCCCACTCCATTTTCTCTTAATTATCTTAGAAAAACAGTATCACAAGCTTTATAAAAAGATTACTATTGACCGACATATTTCTTTCTTTTTTCATAATCTCAAGATTTATTTTGAAAAGTGAAAGAGACGGGGAAAGAAAAAAAATGGCAAACATAACATGAAAGAATGGTTCCAATAACAATCTTATACTAGTACATTATCATGTGGAGCTTACCCTCGACCCATAAACCCATCCATGAGAAAACAAGAGAGAAAGGATGCTCGGTAGGATAAATTTGTGTTTGTAGGTTTGGACGTAGCTTTTCCACCCTTATGAACAGTGGAAAACTTATAGTATTTGCAGCTTTTTCACCAATATGAACGGCGGAAAACTTGTATTCGTAGCCTTTTCCACCGATATTAATGGCGGAAAATTTGTATTCACAGCTTTTATGCCCTTATGAATAGTGGAAAACTTGTAGTGTTTGTAGTTTTTCCACCAATATGAACGGCGGAAAACTTGTATTTGCAGCTTTTTCACTGATATGAATGGCGGAAAACTTATAGTCGTTGCTTTTCCACAAATACTCCAAAAATTTTAGGCGACGCTATCGACGCTAAAAAAAAGTATAAAAAAGTATAAAAAAATGGCGGGAAGACCGAATTTTTGCTACATAATCTTTGGATACCGTTCATGAGGAATAGCCAAATTTCATGATTTTTTTCCGTAAAATCTTCTTTTTTTAATTACCATAAATTTCTATATCCCTATAAGAAGCTCCTACAGCCCGTGAGTGTGCCTTTGCAACAAGTACTAAACAGTGGGGATAGGTGTCATAAAGGGGCCTCTCCCTCTGCCGTATGCTTATGACTAGAGACCATAGAGTTTGAAGCAACAAAAGAGGAATATCAATCAAATACAATCTTTTTCATAGTAATTGAGAAGATTGAAGGGCAGTCAAGTGGCATTTTCTTTTCCTACATGAATGTATCTGTTCAGTGTGCTACAGTTGTGTTTGCCTGAACTGGTGATCGTGAAATCATTTCTAACCAATATGCTCTCGGCCAAAGCCCAAGTGCAATTTTAAGGGATTAGTCTAGTCCAAAGTCTTGCGACACCATCTGTTATAAATAAAAAATAAAAATAGTAGAATAATAACAGGAAGATATTAGTTTTTAAGTCTAAAATCATGCCGCTGAGTTAAAATGTAGAATTTTTTAGGGATCAGAATGTACTGTTTTTTGGACTGAGATATGTGGGCCCCTAGGTTCACAAGATTTTGCTTGTGGATGAGGTATGTACTGATTTGTGGGTTCCCAGGTGGACAGGACAAGAGCAGTTTGTATAAAGATGATGATGAGAGAGAGAGAGAGAGAGAGAGAGAGAGAGAGAGAGAGATTGTGGATGAGGTGTGGACTGATGAGATATGTGGGCCCCCATGCACTGGAGGAGAGCAATTTGAAAAGAAGAGGAGAGCCAAGTCAATGTCCCAATGAAAGCGAAAGGACTGGTGACGAGAGCCCAAACAAGAAATACTCAGAAGCTGAAACAGCAGGCATCCTTACAGTTCTTTCTTCATTTCACTTTTATATATCTCTCTCTCCTTTCTCTCACTCCAGATATCTGCAGAAGAGCAGCAGAGTCCAAGAAATTTAAATCCTCCACTGGCTATTCTTCCACCAAAAAACCGTCTCCACCCATTTTGACATGTCCTGTGATTTGGGGGCACGTCGTGTGTGACCCACTGCAGTTGGACCACATGAGTGAAAGGTTGTGATCTCATTGAAGTGGGTGTAGATATGGGGGGATATTATTCCCCTACAGTAGGATTCCTGGGAGAGAAACTGGGTCTGGTGATGGCAGCTGCACCTGCAATTGGAAGCACCTGTATCTGGAATCCTGTCAGATGTGAGAGCAAATATATATTTACATCTCTCTTCTTTGAGATTTGAGCCTTTGTGACTACTCTCATCACCATGTTTTGATGGTTGGGATTGCAGTGCACGTTTCTCCATGCAATTCCTTGGAATTTACTAGAGTGCAACGGTTGCTCTGGGATTGAGAATTGATGATGTAGAAGGGTAACTTAAGGGGTTGAGTTACGGACCAGTGCAATGGTTGCCATGATGTGAAGTTTTACTGGTTGATGTGACATTATTTTATATCAAAATAGTATGAAACTAGTGGCTTTCGTAATATTTGAATTATTTCATCATCTTGTTTTTATTGAACTTCCATTAAAGAGGAAGGAGGTTATTTGATGTTGACTTTTTTGAATAGTTTTTTTTTTTTTCCTTATAGAAATATAATCTTAGAAACTGAATTATATGAAACAAGTAAATCATATTGGAATTTCAAATGTTGGGAGAAGGGAAGGAATTCCTAGCATATTGAATTTTGTGTCGTGCAATGTATGAGATTATATAGAATTCACCCAATTAACAAATTGGGCATAAAATGTTAATAAAAAGTTGAATACATAGAAATTCAATGTCAAAAAAGTCCCCGCGTGTGATTATTAAGGAAGTGACAGATGAATGAGATAATATAGAGATGAGAACTTGATTTTCCTAATAGTTGAGTTATTTCATCATCTTGTTTTTATTGAACTTCCATTAAAGAGGGAGGAGGTTGTTTGATGTTTACTTTTTTGGATAGGTTTTTTTTTTTTTTTTTCTCATTTTACTTATAGAAATATAATCTTAGGAACTCAATTACATGAAACAAATAAATCATATTTGAATTCCAAATGCTGGGAGAAGGGAAGGAATTCCTAGCATATAGGATTCTGTTGTTGTGCAATGTATGAGATTTTGTAGAATTCACCCAATTAACAACTTGGGCATCTGCTTTACCCCTTTAACTTAAACTTCAATTGACATTTTCAACTAGGCTTATAAATATTTCAATTTAGGGCTGACCTTTTTACTTGAAAATGCTTTAGATGGATGACCTCATCAAATAATTTTGTTGAAGAATAAAAAAAAAAGCTGCTCTCTCCTAAAACTTAGTGATGATTAAACACTTGCTCACTAAGGGTCAAATTTAGGATTTAGAATCCTTATTAAACCTCGTCTATGAGGCGCCACACGACAGGTGTTTATCATCTTATCGAACCATCTATTTTTCAAGCCATTCATTCAAGGGTTGTTTCACACATATGGGCTCTAGAATGCTTGAATTTGCACCGTAGCATAAGGCGTGGGTTTTCTCTCCTATATTTTGTATTTGAAATCCATTAGGATTTCTCCGCGTGCGTTTACGTGAATTTAGCGGGCATCATAAAAGGAAGATTAGTCCTGCAGGGTGAAAAAAAAAATCAGGACTACAGTAGTAACTTGTGTGATCCTGCGGCCTACATAAGCAGTGAAACTGTGAAAGTCCTGCGTTGAAAAATCTTTTTCGAATCGGCGGGTGATGATTTTTCTATTGAGATTTGAGTGACGTACGTCATCCATCCAAGAAAGGAAGAATCATTTGACTCTGCCAATCAGTGTGGACACGTGGCATATTCTTCAGACAGTGGAGCCCACCAATGAGCAAGGTGTTTGTACCTCAAAGTGAAATCAACGGCTGATAAAAAAAAAAAAAAAAAAAAGGAGTGTGTATTCTTGTTATAAATTTGTTGGTGGGCCTATCTCAAAAATCTTAACCCTCAAAATCAATGTATAGCTATGTTAGCATCACTATCACCAATCAAAATGCAAAAGGGAAATGATTGTGAAAGATATAAAGGAAGCATGGACCCTAGCTCCTCCTCTTACTTTGACCAATCACTCCAACCTTTGAAATGCAAAAATGTTTTGTTTATATTAGATATAAATAGTTTATGTGTTTTATCTTTTGCTTTTATAGTTTTCACTCCAACCTTTGAAATGCAAAAATGTTTTGTTTATATTAGATATAAATAGTTTATGTGTTTTATCTTTTGCTTTTATAGTTTTCAACCACTGGGAAGATAGCATTTTCAATAAATCATTTTGTCTCCAATCATTATATCAATGGCCCAAATTTTGAAAGAATCTTCTAAGTTGCAAACATTGAGGTGGAAATTTTGGTATGTTTAGTAGTTTACATTGTTTAAAAAATATATATATTTTTCTATTTATAAAGAGGAGCTCTACAAGATGCCTATTTATTTATTTATTTATTTATTTTAAGATTGCTCAATTTTAAGGGGCCTACTTGGATGCATGATGAGGGGAGTCATGAAAACTGAAAGGGTAATTGGATGTGGCTTATGAAACTAAGTAGTATAAGCTAATTGTTTGGCCATAACTCTTTCCGTTTGGAAACCAAATCTTTGGAGAAATGTTTTTTTGTTTTCCTATAATTGTGAGAAATCCATTGTTGGCAATTGTAAATTCCTCATGAATTAGATGAATGAAAATCTTCATTTGTTAAGATTTTGCAGATCCGACTTCCCCTTATAAGATTTGGAAATACTCACTTATATGGATTTGCACACCAAACTTCATTTTTATATCAACTACATGCATCGATACACACCAATATCCAGTGAAATTCTCCGCTATATAAATCACCAGTGAGGAATTCTTGTTCAAGTGATAGTGAAGAATCATTGGATATACGGATTCCTCGCTTGTTACTAAACATGCTAATTACCAAAAGTCTAATGGCTATGCAATGCGTATACTTCTTGTGATAATATCCAATAATGAATAATGTCTAAACAGTTTGATATGTGTGAATGGGGCTTTAATAACATCCAGTGATGAATAATGCATAAAATATCATGAAATAAACCAGTTCAAATCAAAGATCCTAGTGTGTGAATGAGTATGGGCTCCACATGAGAGTCTGAAAAAGGAAAGTTCAAAGTTGCAAGATAGGTTAAATTCCCCACTGAGTCAAAGTCAATCATATGTCCATTTGATGCACCTTCTGTCCCAAGTTTTGAAAAAGTTAATGGCATACAATGACATGCTAATCCCTCTTGACAAAAAAGAAAAAAAGAAAAAAAAAGGCAAATAGATATTTTCATTTGACAAAAGAGTTGTAAAGCAGTTGAAAAGAGAAAGTTGGAGAGTGGGGAATGGCTAATGTTAGTCAAAGAGGTTAGAGTAGAAAAACAAATTATAGGTCACTGTAAGCTGTAACTTAATTAGTTAGGGATATGGTTGTGTGAGTATAGCATGTGAGTTTGAATGGGTAAATATATATAAACTCCAGCTAACACACTCGTGATTTATTGATGTTGGCATCTTGGTATCACACACATTACACATGATTCTTGGGTCTTAAGATTAGAATTAGCACTCTCTACCAGCGGGTCCATGTAGCTAAATATATACAGGTCCCTTATGTGGTTTCAAAGAAATGTAGGCCCTTTTGGTAAAAGTCCAGAAAAAGCCAGTTCACTTTTAATGCTATGGAGAATGGACCACATGAAGTCCTGACCTTGCAGGTTCTAAACTCAACATGTTAATAATATGAAGATAAACCCACACATAAATTCTTTGACTTTTCTAACACTAAAAGACAAAAAATTCTATATTTGACCTTTAATAGCAACCATTTAATACTTCAAAGATTATAATTACCATCTCGACTAACAGGAAATGCCCAGGTTAATTTCGATGACTTTCATCATAAAAATACTTTAAAAAGAAGAGTAAATTAGCGAAAGATCTGGAAGTAGAAAGTTTAGAGGCTCTTGTTTACGTAATTTCTGTTTAAGGGCTCCAGTCCACGCGGGTAGATATTTTGCAGCAAAAGGTTCCTACATTCGCATAATCACATATTTTGTGACTGATTTGCCCTTTCAACCGTTTTAGGCATAAAATTTTGAAATTTAAAATTTCAAATCTTGTATTCTCCCTCTTCTTCTTCAACCCGGACTCGTTGAATCGGTGGTTAGGGTATAAAAGAAACAGAGGAAACAAGTTGGGTCCCACACTGGAGCAGATCGACACCTCCTCAAATTGTAGGATTTTGTCACAGTTGCTCTCCAAATCCTCATATTGCAGAAAGAAAATTGGGAGAGGACATCCTGATCCAAGTTGGGCCCATGTTGGCTTTCTACCATAACCAAAACAACCCACAAACTCACGTATGCATTGCTACGTAGCTAAGAAAACAACCCAACAACTATGCATTCTGTTTGACACAATCAAACTTTATATTCTGCGTTATATTTTTTAACACACATCCGTTTCACTTTGCAATGTTTACGGGGAGCATGATACCTTTTTACTTTTACTGCTCTATTCTGTTTTTCGCACACTTGCTGCTGCCTCTCGGATTGACCCACTTGGGTCTTGGCATTAAATATTAGGTGTGGTTGAAGAGGAAAAACCAGTTGCAAGGCTTGAACGTCGTCAGATCTATCTACTGGCATCGGAGAAGCAGAACCACCGGAATCCACTATCATCGTTGGCCTTACCGGAGAAGAAATGGTAAATTAATCTGAGTTTCTATAAAGTTTATTTGAGTTTTTATAAAATTTATCTGAGTTTTTGTCAAATTTATCTGTCTTCTGTCAAATTTCTTTGTGTTTTTGATAAATTTATCTGAGTTTTTTTTTTTAATTTATCTGAGTTTTTTAGCAAATTTATTTACATTTTTTGAAATCTATTTACATTTTTTAATTTTATTTGCATATTTTGAAATTTATTTTCATTTTTTAAAATAACTTTAACTCAGTTTTGGCAAAAATACTTGAGTTTTTGGCAAATTTTACAGAATTTGAAAACTTGAGTTATCTTTATTTTGGGAAATGTGTTTGCATTTCTTAAATTTATTGCATCTTTTGAAATTCATTTGCATCTTTTAAAATTTATTTGCATTTTTTGAATTTTATTTGGATATTTTGAAATTTATTTGATTATTTTGAGATTTATTTACATTTTCTGAAATTTATTTGGATCTTTTGAAATTTATTTGCATTTTTTAAATTTATATGCGTTCTTTTGAAATTTATTGATTTTTTTTAATTTATTGCATTTTTTGAAATTATTGCATTTTCAAAATTTATTTGCGTTACTTTGAAATTTATTTGTGTGGTTTTAGAATTCATTTCAAAATCTCATTAATGGGATTTCATTAATTGTGGCCAATTAAATAGTAGTTGACCATTATTAAGGGGATATCCCATCAATCATGGGTTGTAATTTAAAGAAAGGGTAAATTAGACATTTTAGATCTTCAAATTTGGAAAAATGATTTATCACGCTATGAAAAAATATTGTGGATCTAAGGCCATAAAGTCCTGCTTGGAGGGACCTTCGACCAAAGGCCCCTAAAAGGAACAAGAATATATTTTAACTTCATAATTTATATTTGATTAGGTTTAATTTTAACATAAACTATTGTACTTTAATTCCCATTTTTTTCTAAAATGATAGCTCTAATTAGTCCAATTTTTTATTATTATTTTAGTTTGAGTTAATCTAACTGAGCTCAAACATTAGTTCAACTACAAATTACTTGATTGCAAAACAAAATCAATGTCAATATAAATGGATGATCCATATTGGTAGAAAAATATAATTGATTATAAAAAAAAAAAATAGAAGTAGAGGTAGCTTCTTTTGTTAGAAAATGCAAATTTCTTTACAATGATGCAGGTGCTCAAGGCCCACCCCACTCGGGACTAGGGTGGGCTTGGGCTTTCTATAATTTAATTCAAGCCCAATCTAGATATTAGAGAGGCTCAGGTTTTAAATCCAGGCTTGAACTAGCTATTAAAGTAAACGGTCCGAACCTGGACCAAAGAGGTTGGGGCCAACCCAGGCTTTACATGCCCAAACCGCTTTGGGTCCCTGCCTCATAGAGTTCCCATATACGGGCCAAGCTTGGATTTAACATTTGGGCTCGCGTAATATCTGGGCCATTCTTAATTAAGTGATGGAAAGTCTGAAACCTAGTCCAGACCCATCTCACATAAGTATTACTTATAATACAACAGCTTATTAACCCCAAGGGGCAGCTTAGTTGGCCTGGGACCACGGTTTGTACCTAAAGGTTGTAGGTTTGTAACTGCACTATCACACTGGGGCTACAGCGTAGTCCAGACCTATTTCACATAAGTATTACTTATAATACAACAACTTATTAATCCCAAAGGGTAGCTCAGTTGGCGTAGGACCACGATTTGCACTTGAAGGTTGTAAGTTTGTAACTGTACTACCACGTTGGGGCTACAGCGGAGTTTACACGGCTTCCCTTTAGGCTTGGAGGGACTAGTCCAGCCCAAAAATTTGGAACCCTTCGATAGCAAAATATAAAAATAAAAAAAATACAACAACTCATTTACTTAAACAAATCATAGAAATAGAAAGCCCTTTCCTACTCTTGCCCGATTGACTAAATGGGCAGGTTGGGCTTAATATTGTTGAGGCTGGCCGAGCTCGATCTAAAAACTAATTGCCATGTGCTCAGGCTTGAGCCAAATACAAAACTACGTTCTCCACAAGCTTTAACTCAACTAATTAAGAACATGGGAACGTGTGAATATAAATCTCCAATGTTGTGCCAAAAATAGAAGAACGGAAATATTCAAGTGAGAACTAATTCTCATCTATCATATGAGAACTTTTTTGCGGCGTCCAACTAGCAACTCATCCAAGCCTAGCAACCAGTAGGGAACCTCTAATAGTCACTAATTTTAAGGATTGACACACATCCGAAAGGACTGAACTGTTGGATGGAGGATTGAAAATTTTCTTAAATATGAAGTCATTAAACTTGCGGGCTACGGATGAAGAGGTTAGAGGCATGGGTTTGAGGTCAAACTTATACTGGGGTGGTCTTATATAGATATTTCCATTCTCTTTGGTTTCATCCCCAAATGGACCCTACAATTGGGCCAACAAAAATATTTTCATATAATACGTGAGAACTAATACTCACCTGAGTATTATCGAAAAAAAAAAAAATCCAAGACCATGTTATTACAATCAGGCCATCCGAGCCGACCCGACCCACCAACCCCTCTCCCCTCCCCCATCTAGCATCATGCATGGGAAGGGAAATCAGGGGTATTTTGGTAATTCAATAGCTTTGAATTCCTCTGTATGCCATCGGGATTGAGAAAGAAAGCGACACAGAGAGAGAGAAAAAGCGCGCGCGCAGAAAGACCATAAAAACCGAGAGCAGAGAACGTGGAGAGAAGAGAACACACACTCTCTCTCTCTCTCTCTCTCTCTCTCTGTATTCTGTAACCGTCTGCTTTCAGGCTTCATGTGCCCCCACTGACAGAGGCTCACAGAGCTCATGCTTTCCACGCCCGTACAAAATCCCCTTTATATATTCCTCTCCCTCGATCGAGAATCTCAGTGGTACTGAAAGATGCTCCTAAACCTCTCTCTCTCTCACAGGTTTCTTCTCTTCTTCCTCATTTTCCATGAAAACCACTTTCACGTGTTTGTTGTTTTCTCAAGGAAACGCTATTTCTTCCTTCTCCTCTAATGAGACTTTTTCTCAAACAGGTAAGAGACGGAGATCTACAGAGAGACGTTTCCATTTCGTCTTCTTCTTCTTCTTCTTTTTTCGATGAAGTCTTGCATTTGAGGAATCGCATTTTCGTGTTTCTGGCTTGGATTTCTCTTCTTCTCAGCTTCTGCTTCAAGAAAACGCTCTCTGATTAGACTTTTGGCAAACAGGTAAGAGACGTTTCCATTTCGTCTTCTTCTTCTTCTTCTTCTTTTTCGATCAAGTCTTGCATTTGAGGAATCGCATTTTCATGTTTCTGGTCTTGGATTTCTCTTCTTCTCAGCTTCTGCTGCAAGAAAACGCTCTCTGATGAGACTTTTGGCAAACAGGTAAGAGACGTTTCCATTTCGTCGTCTTCTCCTTCTTTTTCGATCAAGTCTTGCATTTGAGGTACCACATTTTCTTGTTTCTCGTTTTGGATTTCTCTTCTTCTCAGCTTCTGCCGCAAGAAAACGCTCTCTGATGAGACATTTGGCAAACAGGTAAGAGACGTAGATCGATCTGGAGAGTGAAAGAAGTTTCTGTGTTTTTTGTTTGAAATTTTTTACAGTTTCTCGTCCTCTCTTCCATTTTGAGCTGAAAATATTGCCTTTTTTTGCTCGAGATTCATGAGATTGTGATCAGAATCGTTGTAGCCTTTGATTTTTGAGTTGTTTGGTTTTGAATGCTGTAGCATTTCCTTGTTTGTTGTTTCTTGGAATCTATGAGATTGTAGCATCGGAATCTGTCTTTTGTTTGGAATCGTCTTCTTTTTTTTTTTGCCTTTTGAGCTGAAAATATCGGCCTTTTCCGATATTTATGAGAACGGAATCGGAATCATGTTAGTCTTGGATTTTGAGCTGTCCGATTTTGGAAAATGTCGCATTTCCATGTTTGTTTTGCTTTGGAATCTATGAGATTGCAATCCCGGAATCTGCTTCTTCTCCTTCTTCAACGCTGTTTCTTACTTCATCTTCTTCTTCAAGATTTTTGAGGTTTTAAAGCGTGATTTCGGGATTGTTTTGGGAAAAAAAAATCAAGAGATGATTTTTTCGAGTTCTTGAGGTTTTCTCTCGGTCTTACTTCAGAATTTCTGATGTTTTTGTATTGCATTTGTTTTTGTTTACATTTCGTTGAGATCATGTAATCTCGAAAGGAGATAGTGTTTCTAATTTTTGTTAAGATACATCTGTGGTTGAGACTTGAGAGAAGATTTCCTCTATGTTTCCAAGTTTCCTTGCGTTTTGAGATATGAAATCGCAAAAAGGTTAGATGTTGCGTTTAGCGATTTATACTTTTTACAGTGTCCTTCCGTCATCTTTAATCGTTCATCTTCTTGAAGCAAAAGTGGTGAAATTTCTAGGGTTTCTCTCATTTCAAAATGCTGCTCTTCCTTTAATTAAACTAACAAGTGTTTTTCAACCATCATAATCTGAGCTCCGGTAAGCAAAAGCCGGAGACTTCTGAGATTTTTTTTAAAGTTCCTTGCTTTTTAAATCGTACGGTAACATCTTGATTGAAAAAAAAGCTTTTCCCCCCTTTTGATCTGGTTTCCGAGCTCATGGCGTGTTTTTTTAATACCCACGGAAACATTCTTCGCTTTTCTAGGAACCTCTCTCCAAACACCCATCTGGAATCACTGTTCTCCTTTTTGTTGTCGTCGTCGTCTTGTGTGAGCGACCCAAGAGGAGGGATTCTCGGTGCATTCCATTCTTTTTCTATTCGCTCATTCTTTTCCTTTCCGTTTGCTTTTTGGGCGTCTTTTTCGAGCCCAATGCCCACTCAATATCTCATCTTTGTCATATTTTTTCCCCCCAGCTTTAACTTTTCTTCTCTCAGTCTACTTATTAAACAGTGAGTTCGAGAGTGGCGCACTTTAATTCATGCTAGGGTGGGTTGGATTTATGTATTTAATTATTCTTGGCTTGTATGATTTGGTGTTCGACTTAATGGCAGCTGGTTTCAGGTTCTCTGAGGATGGAGCTGAAATGGGGTTGTCTTTCATGAGCGTTTTTGATGCATTTATAGCCTCCCGCAGCTGCCTGAGGGGATTACGAGGCGCGTTCGCTGTGTTCTAAGCTTCTGTAAGCTTTCCATCTCGTTTCTTTAATTAATCCCTGGGCCTTTTGTTGTCCTTTACTTTTTCTCCTGGGGACCATCTTTAGCTAGTGCTTTTCGAGAGTTCTATCCAATATTTTGTGGGGTCTGGTTTGCTTGTCTGTACTGTTGTTTTACTAACTTTTTGAAATACTTTCTCTTTTTTTTTTTGGCTACTGCTGCGGTTTTGAGATGGCTAATAGTAATTGTTGCTGAAGTTTGAGATTTTGTTGTTGTCTCTCTTAAATAATTTGGTGGGTGTGGTCGTCATTCCGGCATTTTTAATTCCTTCCCGCTGTCTCAACTGTAGAGACGGTTTTTACCCAAAAAAAGAAAAAAAAAAAAAACTGTAGAGATGGCCGACTCCAAGGGCCCAAGGGTGATTTGGATCGGTTGAGTGTTGTGATTCGGACCATCCATCTTTTGTGTGCCTCCTGCATGATGAGCTGTCAAACCCAAAAATCACTTTGATGGGACAAGATGGAAAACCTATGAGCAACTATTGGGTTAGCCGGTTAGGGACTAGTAAGTCCCTATTTAGAGAAAAAGGAAACTTTAATTGCTTAGCAACCATATCCAACTTTCCTTTTTTTATAATGTAAAATATTATCACTTTTGTGAAATCCCAAGACCACCCTTGGATCTGACGATTTGTGCGACCAACTGTTGAATCCAACTACTTTAGGTCATTTTTAAGTTTGAATTGAACGCCAGATGTTGCTGCATGTGGATGGCGTAAAAAATGAAGGAAGAAAATTGAAGAAGCACCAGAAGCAGATACTCTATTTATTTATTTATGTTTAGGTAAGTCTCTTAGTTGAGTGGGTAAAAGTCTACTGCTTGGATGGTTAGGATCATCTGATCAATGTTGCATTTAGGATGGTCCACACGACGAGCAATCACTCTCTACCAGTGTGCAATAGACACTTAGAGAGTTGATATGGTATGGAATCATATTGTCATTGTCGTGTTGGTGTCCCTGATTAGGCAAGAATATCATGATGGAAGTATGGTTGTGCACATTATGATGTTAAGACAATTTTCACAGTCCACTTGGTCACCTCAAGTTAGCAATGAGTTCACAATTGATTTATTCCCTGATATATTGAAGTCTATCGACAACTGTAAATACTTGTCAGCCTAGAAGCCTGTGTGTTATACTGGTGGCTGACCGGTACCATTTTTTAGAGTGTGAGGTTACTGCTGTGAGGGTATTGTTGCCTATTGGGAGTGGGCACCATTGAGGCATTGACCATTCCAATGGGCAATGGGGTGGTGCCTAATGAATGGACACCCTGACCAGTCATTAGAGTGAACCCTTTCGGAGACAATGGCTGGTGACCACTAATGCTGCTAATGGGCAAACACTAACCGCTGCACGTCTTGTTGAGTTAACCGAGCTTGGACTGAATCAGCATAGGAACCGAGTTGGCTCACCTAGACCCATTGAGTGCATAAAAATAAGGCTCTTCAATGCTTCTTGCGATGATGCATATGTTCGAAGTGCAAAGTGTATCTAATGTGCCATTGTGCTCGTGTAGATAGATGCAGTGCACCGCACCACTTGAGGGTCCACTCCTAAATAATAAGCAGACAAAATAGTTATGCAATCTTTTATAAAGCACATTCTCACTTTTTATTGATGTGGGACAGATAGAAAGTGCCAAGTGATGTGAGTTGCCAAACATGACGTGTGTTTTGCAAGCTTTCTAGCAGAGATCTTCTCTCCAAAGTTTCCATTAAAAGATTATATGATTTGGAATTTCCATTTTCATGAATCAAATACCTAGTCACAATATTGTAAATAATTTGAGAAATCATTAAGAAGCTCCCCATTAAGATTTTCAGAAATCCCACAATTTAAAATTACAATTAGGCCCCCACATTTTTTTGTGAGATTTTAAATGTACCACTATTTATAAGCTGCAAGTAGAACCTCAAGGTGATTTTTTTTTCATTGCCAAAACATAATGTATAAATGAAGGTGTCTTATGGGCTTGAATCTTCACACAGTGAAAATATTATAAGGTTCCATTTAAGTGCCTATATAGCTATAGCCTTGGATTTCTAACTCCAGATGAGATCAGAAATATGATCGCATATACATTTTTTAGCTTAAAATTTTTGAAAAGTTCAACACAATACACATCGTGTCTATATATTGGATCTGTGAATATGCTTAGAGGAAAAACTCTATCCTCATACAAAGTGGTCCAGTTCACATTCATATCGGCAAACCCATTGGAGGTGTTCCTGTTGCCATTACACATCAAAAGAAGGTTCATTAGGAATAAATCTCATTCCCCCTCTTAGCATTACAGGCCCAAACACTGCTTATAATCTACGGGGTGGAAATGAGCATTTAGTGCTTGTCAATCACATACTGATGATACTTTGCTATTGAACTCAGAATTTGGGATACAAATGGTGAGTTGAGCTTTCAATCATAGGTGATTATTCATGGGTTTTAGATTCATTATCTTAGTAGTTTCCTAGGCAAGTTTCTTTGCAAGGCCTTTAGTCATGGATCTGCCAAGTTTTCACTTGACAACACAAAATCAATTGGGATTACTCTAGAATTAAGCAATCCAGTGACAACTGTGTCTTTGTTCAGTGTACTTGGATTTTCCATAGCACACTTTATTATAAGCCTGTGCTAGAGTAGATGCACCATCACAATGCAAAGAAATTGATGGCATTGGTCCAGGCCAAAGTGGGATTTCCAGGAGTAAATTTCTTAGGCACTCTACACAAACTTATCTTAGTCCAATGGGCCTGGACTTACCGTTGAATGTTTTAATATACGCTCATGATAGAGTAGATGTAATATCACAATGCAAAGTAATTGGTAGGATCTAGGAGTCTAACTAATGCTCTACACCTCTATACTTTACCTTGTTTGGCTTCTTGTTCTTCCTAAGGGTTTTTTTTTTTTTAATCAGTAATGATAAATTATATTAAAAGAGAAAGCCAAATATAAGAAGCCCACCAAACAAACAAAAAGGGGCACGATGGTATACAAGAATTATACCACGAAAAGGAAAAGCAAAAAACAATGAAACATCACACATTGAAAGCCCACCAAATTAGAAGACCTATCCACTCCTTGCTTAGCTCACGAATTAGCAAAACCATTTGCCGACCTCCCTACATGTTGAAACTTCACTTGAATCGAGGACGCTAAAGCTCTAATCTCATTAAGGTAAAATTGAAATCTCCAGGGAATGACAGCCAAAGAAGACACCCCACGAAATAGCATTGAGATTGTTCTTCCTAAGTTCATAGGGTGTTATCTTAGTTTTCTTAATAAAGATCCTTAGAATGTGTCAAGCATCAGAATAGCTCAACCAAACCACCCCCCCCCCCCCCCCACACACACACACACACCCCCACCCACCCAAACTTGAATAGGATAACATAGCATTTATCATATTTACTAGTGCCTATTTTACGTTTTGCTTTGTCATTTTGTTGTGTTTAGCTACAATGACTTCATAAACTGTTCCTTTTAATTTATTATAACTAAAAAATTCTTGGGACGTATATTCAGCACCCTAATCTGATCTGAGGGTTTTGATCTTTGAATCCAATAAGTTTTCTAATTTGACCATGCAGATTTCAAAATTTTCTCACTTCATACTAAAATATATGTAAATTTTTGAGAATTTATCTATAAACATTATGAAGTATCTTTTACATTTGCGGGAAGGTGTTGCTATTGCCATATGTATCAGTATTTATAAATTCTAAAAATCTAGTGCTTCTATCTATCTTAGAAAATGTTTTCTTGAAAATTTTAGTTTGCATACAGGTTTTACATTTATCATTCACACCATTAGAGCATTTAGGAATTAATACTATTTTAATCTTAATATCCACGCATCTAAAATTATTGTCCTTATCTGCCAAGTCATAAAAAAAGTCTAAGAGATACAAGTAAGAGTGGAAGCAATTTTATTAGTAGTATTGCGTTTAAACATTCCCCCTGCGACGTATCTTTGCCTATAAACTTGTTGTTCTTAGTCAAGACTGAAATGTTTGATTCAATTTCAAAGGCCAACTTGAGGCTGTTCTCATGAGCAAGTCTCCAAATACAATATTATTAGGAATTTTATGTACACGAAATACATGATTAAGGTCTAGAATTTTGCTGGACACGAGTTTAGAGTCCACATTACATTTGCCTACTATCTTGCAGTTGACGATTTCCCCATGTAAAAAGACTGCTCTTCTTCCACTTGCAGGCCTTGTACATGCTCTGGTCGTTGGTGATATACTTCATAGCTCTGGTATGGACCCACTGACCCTTATCATTGCCTACAATGTTTGCCTCAGAAGCGACTGTAAAATAATATTGTTTGGTAGCTTTGGCCTGATTATTGTTCTCTTTTTTGTATTATTGGCAACCCCTATTAAAATGAACCCGTTTCTTACAATGGAAGCATCCACTCTTCTTTTGGTCTTTCTTACCATTCCTCTTGGATTTCTTGTTATTGCAGTTCACTCGTTTCACTAAAGGACCTTATGCATCATTTCATATTATTGGCAACCCCTATTAAAATGAACCCGTTTCTTACAATGGAAGCATCCACTCTTCTTTTGGTCTTTCTTACCATTCCTCTTGGATTTCTTGTTATTGCAGTTCACTCGTTTCACTAAAGGACCTTATGCATCATTTCATATTTTTTGCCCTTGTCTTGGAAATAATGATGGCAACAGGTCAGGTTGGGTTTGGGTTTAGGCTGACCCAGACATGACTCAATTGGCATGTGCATTGCACCATACCCAACCCAACCTGTGACAGGTTTTGTGGTGTTGGATGCCAAACCCACCCCATGATAGTTATGGATTGGGCTGGATTTATTAGTGGTTGATTTCTTTTTCAAAAAAATATGAAAATTTATTTGAATAAGATAGGATTGAAACCCACAACCCCTATGGGAGAGTATCAACACCTAGAACCACCTGTGCTAATGAAGTTCTATGTGAAAAATATTATTGTTTAGTATGTAAAGACAAGCAAGGCAGGTTAGGCATAGACAAAACTAAAAAACGCCACAAGCCCAACTTGGGTCGGATTTCAGAAAACTGTAGCCAAGCAACGCACCATCAAACCTTCCCCTAATAGGAGTGGGTGGGGGCGGGTCCCCGTTTAAAGCCAACCAGTCACCATACCTACTTGGAACCTAGACTCATTCAGATTGAAGATTTTGACCCAACTGTTTGAGGGTTAATTCCCCCTTATCATGTTTAAGGCCTTTTCTATGTTCCTTCCATTGTGGATGCAATTTGCAGATGCTGGACCCACAATGATGGGATTATTGATCTTGCTTCCTTCTTTTGCTGATTGACTAGACTTCATCCACAATCAGCCTATTGTTAAATATCTGGGGATCATGAAATTGGAGAAATAGAAACTTCCTTTTTATGTGCAGCACGAGTCATGATTTTTTTTTTTCAAACCATCCTAGACCTCTTTCATGGTTACCATGTCTTCATAGAGTTTGAAAGCTAGTCAGAGATTTCATTCTAGATATGTTCTTTGCATGTAAGTTTGCATTCTAGATTTTCCCTCTCAGATTTTCATTGAAAAAACATATGATTTTGAAAACATTTTTCATAGAATCAAATGTCCAAAAACCATATTGGAAATTATTTGAAAGATTTCCAACATTCTCCATTAGCCACGTGGTTCCTGGCCACCATTAACTCTTCCAAATGTACAACTTGCTGTCATCTTTCTGGGTAAAGGTATATTGGGTCAGTTCTATTGAGGGGAATCATTTAATTGTTTATAACTTGGTTATTACATTTTCAGCATTCGAAAAGGAGGAACTTCTGCAAGCTGAATTGTCATTTGGTCAGACTTGTTCCATATAGGCCTAGACCCTTTAAATAGGAATAACTTTTGGGAGGGAGCCATGGAAGTCATTAGATGAATTGTCACTGGTATTTGGATGATCTATGGAATGAATAATTCTATTTTCTTCACTCTTTTTTGAACATAGTTCTTTTTTCTGGGTCAAGTCTCTCATAGAACTACTCTTATCTGTCACAGAAGTTAATCCAACCTGAAAGTCATTAACACTTCCGTGTTTCTGCTGCAGAAATTCCCAGGCGTCAAACTCCATTTGAGTTATTCTTTCCATTAGCGGAGCAACAAAATGTCTACAATTGTGCTGACATTGAGAAGTTTTCTTATTATTGTGTTCACCTTATCAACTTTCCTGCATCCATCCCTTTCTGGGGAGAACTATGCTGGAGACACTCAGTCGTTAATAGCTTTACGAGAGGCTCTTGCCCAGAGGAGAGATTCTCTTCCAAGTTGGTTTGATTCAAATGTCCCACCTTGCAACTGGTCTGGAATAAGATGTATGGGTGATAAAGTTCTCCATGTAGATTTATCATACATGCCATTGGGCCTTCCCATCCCAAGGTGTATTGGAGAATTCAGAGCTCTGAAGCTCCTTAACTTGAGTGGCTGCGAACTCATTGGATCCGTTCCTGAAACCTTATGGAACTTGCAAATGTTACAGTATCTGGACTTGAGTCAGAATGGTTTGTTTGGAGCTCTACCTCGTGCTGTGTCTAACCTAAAAAAGCTCAGAAAACTCATACTTGATCAGAATAGCTTCTTAGGTAGCTTGCCATCCACAATTGGGCAGCTTAAAAACCTCAGTGAACTGTCCCTCTCCAAAAATTCATTCAGTGGAAATCTTCCACCTGAGCTTGGCAACCTACACAACCTGGATTCTTTGGATATAAGCATGAATTCTTTCTCTGGAAAGCTACCTTCCAGCTTGGGCAATCTAACTAGGCTTTCATACTTGGATGCTAGCATCAATAGCTTCACTGGTGAAATTTTCGGGGAGATTGGAAGTTTGAGAAGGCTTGAAATATTGGACCTCTCATCAAACAGTCTTACAGGATTCGTACCGCCGGAAATTGGCAGATTGACAAGCCTAGAGACTCTCTGGATTGGAATGAACAGCTTGGAAGGTGGAATTCCATCTGAAATAGGGAATCTGGTCAAGCTGAAGGGCTTTAGGATGCAAAGCTGCAAATTGACAGGTAAGATTCCAGATGAAATGTCCAACCTGAGAAGCTTGAAAGAGTTAGACATATCGGAAAACCATTTTGAAGGAGAGCTGCCTGCGAGCATCGGCAAGCTGATGAACCTAACTTACCTCATTGCCACCAGTGCAGGATTGAGTGGGCATATTCCTGAAGAGATTGGAAACTGCAAAAAGCTTGAGACCCTGGATTTATCGTTCAATTCCTTTTCTGGTCCATTGCCTGAGAGTTTTGGAGGTTTGGAAGCGCTGGACAGTTTTATAGTTGAGGGAAATCATTTATCAGGTCCTATCCCTGCCTGGATTTCAAACTGGAGAAGAGTGCAGTCAGTAAGGTTGGGCAAGAACTACTTTGATGGTTCTTTACCTCCCCTGAAGTTGCAGTCTTTGGTGACGTTTTCTGCTGATGCTAACCAGCTCACCGGTGAAATTCCTCCAGAGATATGTGACTCCAAGTCATTAACCACTCTTTCATTATCAGAGAATGATCTTACGGGTGCCATTGACAACACCTTCCGGCAATGTTCAAGACTCACTGATTTGATATTGGCTGGAAACAATTTATTTGGTAATTTACCTGGTTATTTAGGGCAACTGCCACTGGTTACATTGGAAATGGCTCAGAACAACTTTTCTGGCAAGCTTCCTGAACAGCTCTGGCAGTCTCAGACCCTCATGGAGATATCGCTGGGTAACAATTTGCTAGTGGGTCAGATTCCTGTGGGCATTGGTAAACTATCTAGTCTAACAAGGCTGCAGCTGGATAACAATTTCTTTGTAGGTGCAATCCCGAGTTCGATTGGAAACCTGAAAAACCTGACGAATCTATCACTTCATGGTAACAGATTAACTGGTGAGATCCCATCAGAGCTTTTCAACTGTGTAAATCTTGTGGCGTTGGATCTGGGTTCAAATAACCTTACCGGTGTCATTCCCAAAAGAATCTCTCAGCTGAAGCTTCTTGATAATCTGGTACTGTCTAACAACCATCTCTCTGGCCCAATTCCCGGGGAGATCTGCTCTGGGTTTCAGCAGGTACCTTTCCCTGATTCTGAGTTCACCCAGCATTATGGCTTGCTTGATCTGTCCAACAACAGGCTTGAGGGTCAGATTCCGCCCACTATCAAGAACTGCTTTGTGGCAATGGAGCTCCTGTTGCAAGGGAACAATCTCAATGGCAGCCTCCCTCTTGAGCTTGCGGATCTGTCAAATTTGACACTAATTGATCTTTCTTTCAATTCCCTGACAGGGCCAGTTCTGCCTCAGTCTTTTACATCCAAAAATCTCCAAGGTCTCCTCCTTTCAAACAACCAGCTAACCGGCCCAATTCCGGACATGCTTGGTTCAAGGATCCCAAGCTTGGTGAAACTCAATTTGTCGAGCAACCAGCTCACTGGTCCATTCCCGTCCTCCATCCTTGATATCAAGAGTCTGACCCATGCAGACATCAGCCATAATTTCCTCTCTGGACCCATTTTATTGAGCAGGAACAATCCTGGAATCATCTCTCTATTAGTCCTCAATGCCAGCAATAATAATTTCTCTGGTGGTCTAACTGAAACAATCTCCAATCTGACGTCCCTCGCTGTTCTTGACCTTCACAATAATAGTTTCACTGGCAGCTTGCCTTCCTCGATTTTGAATCTTTCTTCTCTAACGTATCTTGATGTTTCCAAAAACAGTTTCCAGGACACAGTACCTTGTAATATCTGCAGCATTGTAGGCCTCACATATGTTGACTTCTCTGGGAATAAATTCAAAGGGTATGTGCCAGAGAGCTGTGATGTTGTTAAGCCATGCGTGGCTAAGCGTGTCTTGCCACCCTGGGAAGCTCATTCATCCAATCACGGTTTTACCCGGGCCTTTGCTTGGGGCATTGCAGTCAGTGCCACAGCAATCTCTCTTGTCCTTTTTTTTGGTCTCTACAGACAGAGAATGGTGAGGCAAGAAGCTATAAAGGCTCTAGTTCACTCTAAGGCCAAGCCAGCAGCTATTGAGCCGAGTTCCACTGATGAACTGCTAGCTAAGAGGCCAAAGGAGCCTTTGAGCATCAACATAGCCACCTTTGAGCATGCTTTACTGCGACTGACTTTGGCTGATATATTAGCAGCAACTGAAAATTTCAGCAAGACCCACATCATCGGCGATGGTGGATTTGGAACCGTATACAGGGCAGTGCTGCCTGAGGGGCGTACAGTTGCCATCAAAAGACTGAATGGTGGGCACTTTCAGGGTGACCGAGAGTTCTTGGCAGAGATGGAAACTATTGGCAAGGTAAATCACCAGAACTTGGTTCCATTGCTTGGTTATTGTGTTGTCGGCGACGAACGGTTTCTAATATATGAGTTCATGGAGAATGGAAGCCTCGACCTGTGGTTGAGAAATAGGGCTGATGCAGTTGAGACTCTAAACTGGCCGGCCCGGTTAAAGATATGTCTGGGGGCAGCACGTGGGCTTGCATTTTTACACCATGGGTTTGTGCCCCACATTATTCATAGGGACATGAAATCAAGCAACATACTGTTGGACCATGGGTTCGAGCCCCGGGTCTCTGACTTTGGCCTGGCGCGCATCATCAGTGCATGTGAGACTCACGTAAGCACAGATCTTGCAGGGACATTCGGGTACATACCGCCTGAGTATGGTCTGACAATGAAGGCCACAACAAAGGGTGATGTCTACAGCTTTGGAGTGGTGGTGCTAGAGCTGCTGACAGGGCGGGCACCCACAGGGCAGGAAGAGGTGGAGGGAGGAAATCTGGTAGGCTGGGTGAGGTGGATGCAAACAACAGGGAGGGAGACTGCAGTGCTGGATCCTTATGTGTCTGGATATGGCCCATGGAGAGAGCAGATGGTGCGGGTACTTGCCATTGCAAGGGCATGCACAAGTGACGAGCCCTGCAAGAGACCGAGCATGCTTGAGGTGGTGAAAATGTTCAAGGTAACTGCAGGAGAAGGTTTGGTGTAATCAAAATCCAAATGGATGCAGACATGGATATAATTTTAGCATTGGTACAAGTAGTAACTAATGATGCTTCGATTTCATATATTTGTTATATATATTATCTGCTAACTGGTATTAGGTATGGTAAAGTGAAGTGTACAAAAGGAGGGGAAACAGGAAAAATATGTCCTAAGCTCCAGCACGGGATCGCTCTTGCTTCATTGTTTTATAGAAATGACGTTTTTTTTCAGAAACATTGATTTCTTACTTAAGCCCATGTTTGTGAGTACAAGCTGTTGCAATTTTCATTTTTTTCACTAGTAGGGTCCATTTTTCAGCGATTCAAACTGTAAATCTGTTGGACCCTTCATTAAGGTGTACTATCTACCAAAATCTTGCAAGACATTTGTGTTTCCTTCTGTGGAACGAGCTTAGTTCTGATTTCAGTTTTGCAGGCGTGGCAGCCTGTTTCACCACCAGCAATGTTTCACCACTCAGTCACCACATCCCAGATCCAGGTCCATGGAGGAATCTGTTTCATCTGGGGCTGCACTTACATTCTCCAACTACGGCCCAAAAAACTCATACAATGCAGCCTGCTCATCCAGCTCTCTTGGTTTGGCACTGGGCAAGTTGCAAGTCTCACCATCAGATTTCACCAACTGAAACATGTGGTCCGTTAGTTCCATTTGGTTTCTTGTGTTTTAATAACATGTGAAACACAGAAAAATCTGATGGCGGCATCACTATTTTTGAAGTGAAATTTTGTCCAAACAACAGAACAGTTTTAATGAGCACGACAGAAGCATAAAATTGATACATGCATGAAAAAGGATAATGAAGACTATCCAGAGAAACTAAGTAACTACTACACTATTTCTCTGAGCTACCATGACTCGCTGAGAGTCACAGTCGTCTATAATCTGCATCCATCCACGCAGAAAAAACAGATTGGATTGCGGTCCCCTCATATTAGACTGACGGCCTCCTCACTTTGTTGATAATGCTCTTATTTCAGTGACCGTCAAACAGTAATTAGATGTATCAGTGATCAGTCGTCCTTATGGACAATCTTTGGTGATCTGGTAATTAGATGTATCAGTGATCAGTCATACTTATGGACAATCTTTGGTGATCCTTACACCACCCTTCCCTCTCCCCCATTCAGATGAATGATCCCCCTTTGAACAGCCACTAAGCCAGATTTGACCTTTGTACAGACTGATCGCACCGTCCGGGATCGCGTTTTTTTTTTTTTTTTTTTAATTGGTGATTTAGAGGGTGCTTATGCTTATCTCGATCATCATAGATTTGCACCATTTGACCAATTCAATCTGCTGGGCTCTCGCCCAAGATCTCATTTCTGCGACATCACCAAGGGGATCACAACTGTCCATCTGCAATCTCAAACTCCTGTAATTTGTGAGTAGGCAGGATCACATCAACCCAGAGGTTCTGATTCTTTCTCAAGGTGCACCTTTTTCAATTGATGAGATCACATGAGCCCCGCAAACATCCCAATTGGCTGCTGTTAAATGAGGGTTTTATGGTGAGAATCAAATGTAATCTTTATAAAATAACAACGTTCAACTGAAAGAGACAAGTTTGTGGCCAAATTAGAATGTGGGGCCCACGTTGATGAATGGCAGTTACAGGTGAGGATGGGGTATATATCAGGTTGATACTCATCTAATATAATTCACAGGGTTAAGTAATCTGCTGAGGCACGTCGCACATGTTTCACGTGCACTTCATATCTGAGGCCCACCTATGATCAATGCAACCCACTCACTCACTACCTCCCTAATTGCCACCAGCCCCATTTAAACCTTAATCACAACTGAATCCACTGGTGGATTTATCAAAGAAGGAAGCACATACAATAAAACCCATTGAAACTAATAGGCCCATAATTCAAAGATTCAGATGGTCTGATGGACTTGATTCTCCATCTCTGGATCCTATTCTTAACAGCCACAACCAATCTATCTAGTACACCATATTTTGTATCAAAACAAGACCTCCCATCTCTTTTACTAGATCGAATTGCAGCAAGATTCCAAGAACCACTCTTCCTTTTTTTTTTTTAATAGATTTTTTCGAAAAGACCCCTGTATTTTTATTTGTGTTTTTACAAAAGGACTAATCTAACAGTATAACACATGACTGCTGGTTTTACGGATAAATGATAGAAACAACCTTTATTTAAGCTTTAGCAAATTTCACTAACTCAAGCTACTTATCATGGGGCCTATGGAATGCATGACAAAGGGAGGCGTGGTGTCAGAAGTGCTCGGATGTGGATTAGGAATGCAAGTAATTTCAAGCCATTCAAATCATTTGTCTTTAATTTTAGGCCCTTGAAGTTCAAAGGACAAAATCACAATTTTTTTCTTATAACTCAAGCAATAAGTCATTTGAGTTTTTCCTATAGATAAATCAGTCAAAAAAAAAAATAATAATAAATTGGAGGGTCTGATTACATTTTGTAAAGTTTGCCTGCTAGTGTCAATGGAGGTTTTAGTAAAAATACAAATATAGGGGCCTTTTCGAGGTTACGTAAACATAGGGAGGCCTTCTGTACAAAAACACATTTATAGTCCTGGTATAGTTGAAGCAAAAGAAAATGAGAAAGACAACCAACGCTACTCAAATGACAGTTACTGGTATTGTAGTCAATGGTGAGATAACAAAAGTGAAAAAATGATTTTATGCGGCTATTAGTAATGATCGGCCAGCAGCATACCATCTGATTTAACTTGCAGGCAACTTGTCACCTGCATCAACTCCCGGAGCTACCCAAACCACACTCCCTCAGTGCTACCTTTGTTTGATCAAAGTTGCTTATACCAAACTCCACCCTCTTCACGCTACTCAAATGACAGTTACTGGTATTGTAGTCAATGGTGAGATAACAAAAGTGAAAAAATGATTTTATGCGGCTATTAGTAATGATCGGCCAGCAGCATACCATCTGATTTAACTTGCAGGCAACTTGTCACCTGCATCAACTCCCGGAGCTACCCAAACCACACTCCCTCAGTGCTACCTTTGTTTGATCAAAGTTGCTTATACCAAACTCCACCCTCTTCTCATAGGATCAATGCATATCAGTTGTGTGTGTGTGTGTGTGTGTGTGAGAGAGAGAGAGAGAGAGAGAGAGAGAGAGAGGGGTCTCCTTTAGATTAGTTCCCACAAAATTCTACATGAGAGAAACTCATTAGTTTCTTTAGCAGAAGTTTCCTCAATTATACATTCAGGTGAGGACAAAAAATGATTAAACTTATTTACAGAAATGCAACCTCTCTCTTGCGAGTTGCATCTAAGCAGACAAAATTCAGGACAGGAGAAAGCTCAAGTCGGGGGGAAGAACCTGTTGAGATTGAAGGGAAGTGTATAAAACTCCTCATTCCTGATGTCTCCTTTGAAGTTTCTGAACTTAGCCCACCATGGCATTCCCCTATCCTTCTTTGATACATCAACATCCACAGTATTGTCCAATAAAACAGCAACTATCAATGCCACTGTTGGTGCCGAAGTAAATACTGTATTAAGAAAATCATCAAACTGCAAAAAGAGGCAAGGTTTTGTAGTAGTCAGTCTATTGCTGAAAATCAGCCAACTCAATGCTGCCGTTCAAAAAATAAGGGAAAAAGAGGATGTTAATTGACTTACCCAGCTTGCTCTTGTGTAAACCGGCAGATGTCTAGAAGTAGCCCAATACTGGTTGAAGTACTGAGGAACAGATAACCCGAGAAAAAGCGAAAGGCCCGTGATGTAGAGGTTTCTCATAGAGTTCATGTTTGTGAATTGGAGGAAAGACAGTCCAAGAGACGCTGCATATAAGAGAAAAAAGTTTGTTGAAGCCTATCTTCATGTAAGCTAATGTTGTAAAATGTAAAGTAGCAGAAGACTCATGTAGATTAAATATAATTAGGCTCTACACTTATCCCATTGAGGGCTCTCTCTCTCTCACACACACACACACAAAGCAGGTTGTCCAGTGATTTTGGAACTGCTCCAATATGTAGCCCTGAAAAAAAAGGGAGTTCTACCTTGCCAAAGAGGGTTTTTTTTTTTTTTTGGCCACGAGGCTGATTATCTCCAATAAGAAGGATTTTTACATATCATCTTTGCTTCTATTTTGTTCTTAAATTTTCAGTGCCTCTGCTTGTGAATGAGGTTGAGCATACAAGGTATTAACGTAGGATTACATTTGAAAGCTGGTAAAAGAAGAGTCTCCACACAATTCACTGATTGGTCTAAGATTTTCTTTAGGAACTTGCATTGACTTAGTTGATGTCCTGGAGCCATTGAGGCTCGAACTGATTAAAGTGTTCAGCCCACATGGGCCAACACGCCAACATCTCCCTCTTGACAGTAAGAGCCTGAGAGCCAGGACCGTATCCTCTTTCAATGGTGGTTGGATCGCCTTTTGCATCTACACGAAACTGAGGAGGGCAGGGACAAGCACCCTTAACATAGCCCATGGCATTGTGAAGACGCAGAATGGGTAGAACTTGAGACCTCCAGAGTAGATGGTTCTATCAAGTTTGACAGGCAGCACATTTGGAGCAAGGGTGGAAAAGGTGGGATTGCGGTGGAAGATGATGGATTCACCATTTGAAAGAGAAGAGAAGGAAAATGTTCTGGAGGCTCTGATACTAAGTTTAAACTGAGAAAAACAAATGCATATTTAACCACACATTCAGCCCATGGCAGTTATAATTATTTATCAATGAGAAAGATGAAGGTTGCCGAAGAGGTTGAGAAGATAAGATGGAATACATGATCACTTGGGATAAAAGATTAGGAAGAAAATTAGGATGGAGGAGAAGCAGTTTAGACAGCAGAGATAGTAGCTGAGGTGTCCTTAACACTACCACTAATGGATGTGCCAATTTTAAATTAGGGCAAGACTACTAGCTTAGGAACAGTTTAGCCTATGAGGCCCACCTAGAAGTATGACAACCATGGCAATCATGGGTTTGAAAGGCCCCACATGACATACATGTACAAGCACTGGGGAATCATCCAATCAAGAAGGTGCTGTTTTTGAGATCTTAAATGCCGTCCAAATCTTAACCAGTAGATGAAGTGTGCCAGATCTGCATGCTCAATTGGAGGGCCTACACAGCTCGGATAAGTGTCCAAAGATGAGTGTTTTAGCCTATAACAGAAAGCAAATGTCGAATGAGTGTCCAAAATTAGGGTGTGGGTGGGTTTGTGGTTTGAGGGAGGCTAAGTGAGTGTGGGGCAGATAGATTGATCATAGGCCTGCCTGCTCATATAGGGCCTGCTCATATAGTCATATGAGAACTGGTCCCCATATGAAGTTCTGCTGTGTTGTATCTGTCTGCACGTACATGTATACACAGTTTTACAAAAATAATCACATGATAGACAATTACCAAGCTATACTCTATGGAACATTTCCATGCGTGCATATCACATATACATGTATTATCAGAAATAATATAAAAGACAGAGAGAGATTGTTACGTACTTATTAGGCCAAATAGAACACAATACAGTGCAGCAAATATTGGGAAGGGTATGGATGCAAATAAAGCTCCAAATTTTCCTGCAGAAATCTGGTTAGTGTTTGAATGTATTAGTGAAGCAAAGGGGTGATGTTTTGGGGTTAAATCCCCACTCACCTAAGATTGAGAAGAAAATCATGAAACCAGCTGATACTTGAATAACCCTGCGGCTTCCAACCCGAGACAGCCCAAGCAGCGCAACATTTTCCCTGAAATGAGAGTCAAGCTCATAATCCTCAAGTATACATTAAGTCATCAAAGAAAATTTTAAGTTAGAAAGGACTTTCTTACACAGATACAGTTGACCCAGTAACTGTTCCATATAGACCATCAAGCAGCACGCCGATGCCCTGTGATGAAGGAAGATTACTGAACAAAATGTTGTCTGATGTAAGGGTTGATCCAAAACCCCACAAACTAATGCCAGTGCTTACGCTCACCAGCAGAAGGAAATGGAAAAATATAAGAGAAGAGATCATAGAAATTGGGATGATCTCAACACTGGCATTTTTATTTAGACCATCAAGCAGCACGCCGATGCCCTGTGATGAAGGAAGATTACTGAACAAAATGTTGTCTGATGTAAGGGTTGATCCAAAACCCCACAAACTAATGCCAGAAGGAAATGGAAAAATATAAGAGAAGAGATCATAGAAATTGGGATGATCTCAACACTGGCATTTTTATTTAGACCATCAAGCAGCACGCCGATGCCCTGTGATGAAGGAAGATTACTGAACAAAATGTTGTCTGATGTAAGGGTTGATCCAAAACCCCACAAACTAATGCCAGTGCTTACGCTCACCAGCAGAAGGAAATGGAAAAATATAAGAGAAGAGATCATAGAAATTGGGATGATCTCAACACTGGCATTTTTATTTGTACCACAGTCCACAGGGCATTTTCTGTTATAACTTGTTGAATTTATACCTGCCAGCCAATGCCTCGACTAAGAACATATGCAGGTGGAGGGGTGGCCATGGCAAACCGCGATGATGCAATATATGCACCAGTGGACTGCAATGAGACAGAATGAGAATTAAGAAAACGGATGCCAATCATTATCACTTGTTGAAACTAATACTTAGCACAATCCAACACAATACCTCTATTTGTGAAACAATAACTGCTGCCATCATGGCAAATGAATGGCCTGCACTGAATGTGGGTGCACCCCACTCAAGAGGATAGGGAAATTTGATCCTGTAATTGACATTAAAAACATCATTTGGTTGGATATGAGCTTATTTTATATAGTCGTTAACTAACGAATCAAATCTTACAAAATGGTAATTTTGCAGATCTCGGGTCCTTCTCAGACCCATTGAATGTTTTATTGCTTTTAGAACTCATATCATGGAAATCAATGGAACTTGTGACTAAAATTCATTTACCATGGGGCAGAGGATATGAGGTGAGCTTTGTCGGTGCGACAACTTTGTTTAGTCTTTTCTGGTACATTTGCGTAAGCTCCTCCTACAGTTAAGATATGGGAATACAGCCATATGATTGCAATGCTCAAAAGAATACTGAACCGCTCGAGTACAGGTGTATCTCTCCATGCTTTTATATGCTTGAGATACTGCATTACACACCAATCTGCATCAGTATGAACCTAAGCGGAGCATAGTAATTGTCTCAATTCAGAAGGATCAGCAAGTAATATTGACATGATATACAAATATCAGTACTATTTTTAACTGTCCAGTGAAAATACCAGGCAGAAACCAATAATTGTGAGGAGCATCGGTATGCCAATCTCCACACACTCTCCCACCTACATAAACATCTCAAATCAGAAAAAGAAATCAATGTGGATAAATAACTTGATGCAAGGAAATAGATGCAGCACCGCAGGGAAGCCACGATCCAAAAGCCCCAAACCAACTAAACACATTACTGGTGACATGCTCAGAGGGCTGAAAAATCTGCTAGTAGAATTAGATAGCAGTTAGCTGTAGTATTTCATGTCTAAACAATGGAAGTACACAATAATTGTTACATACCGTGAAAAAATGCCCCATATCTGACTATAACCAAGGATGATTTGCAAACTCGATGCAACGATTAGTGCTCCTTGAATTGCACGCATGGTTTGTAGGAATCTCTGCAACATATTAAAGAAATTATGCTTGTGGCTGATGAGCTCAAGTGACTTTAAGCAAATGCATCACTTAATTAGCTTGTCCTGTGACCATACTTCATGAGGGTCAGGAATCTTCTTTAGCGATGAATCATTTATGATCGACAGCACAGGTATCACGAAAGCATAAGAACCACCAACAATCACAGGCAATCGGGTACCAAACAATGTCTGAAGTAATGTCTTAATGCCCGCTACAAACAAGAGTGTCTGTATGACCCTAGCTTTGTCACCCTGAATTGACAAGTGTAAAGAGAATAAACAAATTAAAAATCCTCCAAGGTACCAATCAGAGCACACATATGATTCTGTACTTACATAACTTCCTCCCATTAAAGGAACCAGCAGTGTTGGGATCATAACTGATGTACCAAGCATCAAAATGTAGTTTTGAAATGCCAAGATCATAGTTTGATCTGCAAGAGAAAGCTTCCACTTAGACTAATGAAACATGAAATGGTAGTTCATGAGTACATGAAAATTTGGTATCCTCTAGCATGTATGGCTACAATGATTAAGATCATATCCAGTTAGCTAAATGGAATCTTAATAACTCAAGTCAATAAATGAAGATTTTATGATGTTATCCTAGTCATACAAGTTGAAAAACATCTTTCTACCTTGTCATTAATTTCATTTATCAACCACTGTTCATTTTAATCTTATTTTTCTTTGAAGTAATTAAACACATTGGATCAGTAGGTAAATATCTTAAAAATTAAAGTGAATAAGAGTGAAGCTTTCCGAAACCATGGTTTTGAGACATGTTGCTAGAAATGGGCCCTGTTTACATGGTTTTGAGACATGTTGCTAGAAATGGGCCCTGTTTACATGGTTTTGAGACATATCTTGATAACCCAAGAATCTTAAGAGAATTTGTTGTCAATCATTCCAGATAACCACCTTGATCCTTGCAACTTGGAGTTTCCAAGGGAACGCCTGTTAAAGTTTAATTTGGAAACTTGACACAGCTGGAAGTCAACTTCATGTTGGACAGTGGCAAAATTAAAAATCTTGCCAGTAGACTGCCAGCTGATATTTCCCTCACCACATTGGAGAAAGATGTTGTGGTGTGGAAGATCAAGGTACCAAGATGATCAAAGCGAAAGGTACAAATTATAACCCATTGATTACCCAAAAACATCTATTTCAATAAATCCTTCTTCTCAAAATGGGGGATTTCCTTGATTTGAGTGATAGAGAATATACAATTTTTGATGAAGATGATAAAATCATTTGGAATGATAAAGGAGAGCCTGTGGCCAGGCAAAGTATCGGTTCCTTTCATGTAGAAAGATAAATATGTGATAATAAATGATGATACAGTTTATGACAAGTCCTCTAATGACGTGAGTGAAGTGAACAAGATGCACTCACACTTGCAGAGAAGGATGATGGGGGTGCATCAAATGAAGTTCAAATGACATGGAAATAGATCCTTTGAATGGGTTATTCAATTTGACTTCCAATGAAACCATTTTTATGCCTTATAGACCAGAAGGAAAGTTATGGTATATTTTCTGAGTATCTCTTTTACTATGTTTGGAGGGCCATGTTTAAAAGCATGGTTGGAAAACTCTACGATTTGACTCTTGACTCTCCCGAGTCAACTCATTTTGACAAAAGGACGGGTCAAATATAGGGGAGACTCGACTGAGTCATCTCATTTCAATAAGTTGCTAAGCGTTTAATAGGTAGATCTAAATGTAAATGAATTAAATCTTATTTACAAGCAATTATGCATAAGGTATAGAGTTAGCAATTGAAAAATAATGGCTAGAATGTAATTTGAGACTTATATTTCATCTTTTACATTCGATATTTGGATTGACAACTTATGAAGATGTAATTTTTTTTGTTTTATTTCCCTCATTGTAGTATTTTTCTTGAATGTATAAATTTATAAATTTGAATTGATTATCATGAATGCATGTAAATAAATGTATATTTATATTTTATAAGTAATAGATTTATTTAAAATTAAATAAATTATTTAAAAAATTTTAAGATTATTATTATTTAAAAAAAAAAAAAAAAACATGAGTCTCCCGAGCCCCCGCATTGAGTCTATCCGAGTCAATTTTTTCGCATTGGATGAGTTGAGTCAAGAGTTTTCCAACCTTGTTTAAAAGTATTTTTGTAATGGAGTGAGGAATCCCTTTTCTGTGCAAGAGGGAAGTCCCAGTTTCCACCCCTTCTTTGGTCATTGATTCTCTCTAGCATGTTAAGTTACAAACAGCCTAATAGAAGTCCATCGGGTTTAAGACCCTAGGAACTATCTAATCTATTAACGGTTTTGGAATCTAAATGTGGATCTGGGTCCAGCCCAGCCTGTGGATCCAAAAGCATGCACAGGCGCCCCTAAACAGACCTGGACATGGGCCACAGGCCCACCAACAGCCTTAGTTAACATGCAGCTACGGTTAGGCCACTGCCTGACATGGAATTAAATATTGGTTCCATTGTTTGACCAAGGCATACTAACTTAGTACAGGCACCAATACAACTCAGTTGAGTCACTTGTGAACTCCAACTTGAAATTCAAAAGAATCTTTTTCCTTGTAAGGTTCAAAAAGCACTTTTTGTGCTTCCTATCAATTTCTAAACAAGAAATTCCTCTCCTAGTCCTTTCTTGCAATGTTCTTCATAAATTTAGATGAAAGAATAATCTCCAAAGAATGTTTCATAGAGAATCGAATGTACCATTTAGTCACCATTCTGTAACCATCCAAAGAATGTTCCACACATAATAATTTCTCAAAAGGTGCTTGGTCTTTAGTTACCTCATCAAGTTCACAGAGTGGATTTAGATAAAGTAGGTTCGACTCAAACGATTAATACATGATCCTGAGTTTCAATATAACTTAATTTTGATTAATCAAAAGATCATGAGTTCCTTTGCAGCTTTTATTATCACAATTTTCTGTTTTATAGGCATGTTGGAACTAACAACACTTTTCTGTTTTATAGGTATTCTCTGTTCACATTTGATCTCTTTATTCAGTATTTTACTATGTTCCTAATTGGATTGAATGAATGCCTAAAAATCATGAATCTTCACACTAAAATGGAGACAGACACGTCTTCGAAAATCAGACTCTTTTAATAAACTATTTATAAGATTGCCATGAGAATCGAGATCCTAACATCTAATTTTTTCAGCAATGTTCTATCTTCTAGAAAGTTACTCCCAGTTCTTGTTTATAACAACTGCAGAGGTGAGTTCACACTTAAAATCCAGAAATAAAAACACTAAGAAGTTTCAGAGATACAGGGTCATATAACCATCCCAAAAAATCATAACTTCTGATCTTTCTTTGAAAATCTCATTTTATGAACTTAGAAAGCACCATCCTATATCACACTTTTAAAGCAAGGAGAAACAGCTGAAAACAAGCTTACCCCATGGAGGGTTTGAATCAATGCAAAATTCGAGGTCTTGCAACTGCTCCTCTGGACGGTGGCATATATCTCCCATGGCACCCACCAACTTCAAAATACCACAAATACCTCCGCTGATGAAGGGTTTTAGTAGTGAACCAACTTTCTGCAAATAAATCAATTACCACAAGCCCATCAACAATATTTCTCCCAAGACTCAGATTCCTCATGAACTCAGCTTAAAGACCCAGAAAGCACAAGAAAGTCTATAGGACAATCTCTGAAACCACTCTCTTCTTCTCTTAGAATAAACTAGAGAACCTTTTTTAGTCTTTAGGCCAGACACCAAGACCTCAGTGGCTTGTATGCTTCCAGGAAACTCAGAGAGAGGAGAATATTATAAAGACAACTCACCCCAGTAAAGGAAACATGATAAAAAAGAAGAATCAACAGTCCAAAAGACGAGGGACCGATCCAAAAAAAAAAAAGATAGGAGGAGGGAATGTCTAAGAAGCAAGTAATTTTGTGAGAAGGCCCCTGTTTTTCTTCTCAAAATAGCGGCATCTTAGCCTAGTCAGAAAACGAAAGGGGGAAAAAGCTTCAAACATATGAGAACTTTACAAGATGCCTTTCTTACTGTTGAAGGAAGAGCTTATCCTCCTATCACAATGCACAGCCCAAATCTTCAAATCTTCAATAAGAGAGTCTGTCAATCAGAAAGTATCAATCCAACATATAAGAAAGTAAGTTCAAGCCAAGAAACCATGAAAGCAAACCTCCTGAAAGGAACCCATAAAAAGAAATTGGCTCCTTCCCTTCCAAGAAGAACACTGCAATCTAAACCAACGAAAAGAAGAAAAGAAAAACAGAGACTAGAAAAAAAAAAAAAAAAAAAAAAAACAGATCATTGAACCTCTAGAAAGATAGCAGCTTTCTTCCAAGAACACTGCAATCTCAATCAATGGCTTCTGCTCCTCACCTTATTCAACAAAAACACATACTACCCATTAAAGTAAACCACTACAAAAAGCCCCCCAAAAGACCACTCTGCAATTTCATAAACCACCCACCATTGACCACTCACCTCATTCCATTCAAAAGCTGAAATCTTTGCCAAAAATAAATTAAAAAATTCAAAAGCTGAAATGGAGATGCATGTCTTGAAAATATGCAGAGAAGACATGCCAGTGGTGTTTTCTACTTGTTGTGTGTAAATTCCTCCTTTCTCATCAATGCATTTTAGTCTCTTGCAGGCACTGAGACCAATGAGACATGCTCGGTAGAAGGAAGAGGTAACGGGCAATTAAAAGTGCAAGATTGAGGTGGGTTTTGTACAAACTGCAGGGTTCAATAAAGGAAAAAGGCCCCCCTGCATGGAAATTGATGAATTTCTGAGAAAAGGGGTTGTAGTGTTTGGTGGTCTTGTAAATGGGATTGAATGGGAGCAGTCAGTGTGGGGTTTGGAGTGTCTGACGTCGAATCAGAAGCTGATTTTACGTACAAAGCAGAGGCATTGGTGATTAGTGATTTAGTGTGGCAGCTGGAATGGGCAGTGCAATTTATTGCAGTTTTTGATTCTCTCACAGATTTTGTGCAACAGAAATATTTTCAATTCAAATGGGATTGCAGTGGCACTCTGTTATCTTGTAAGAGCCGTTGCAGGATGTATGGGGTGGGCCACACAGGAGAAATTTCAGTGTACCCCATCCATCTTCAGTTGAGAGAGGATTTCAGGTGGAGGGGGGTCATCATGATATGAGAGATTCTCAGATGCTGTACAGTCCTCAAAGTTGCATTAATCAACAAGCAAAAGGCAGCTTTTGAGTTCTAGATTATTAAAAATCAGTCTCCTCAATTTGACTATTTGACTTTTGCTAAATATCAATATCAATAGCTTCTTTTGTGCCACAGGAGGATTCTGATTACTGTTGCAGTAGTTCATCCAAACTTTCGATTTATTTTTTTTTACTTGGGTCCTAGCCTTTTGAGCTGGTGTAATCCCTCCGGGTTCGAAGAGAAGCCCGGTAAACTCCCCTATAGTTTCAATATAGTAGTGTAATTTTAAACCTACAACTTTCGGGTGCAAACTGTGGTCCTAAGCCAATTGAACCATCACTTCCCTTGGGATTAGGTTCATCCAACTTGAAAAAAGAATAATGAAGTCTTTTTTTTTGTCTAAGAATTTTAATTAGAAGAGAAATGCTTGATGACCCATCTTCATATAACAAAAGAGATATTTGAAATTTGTAGAAATTATGAAACTATTAATCTTATAGTATGAAATCTTGAGAAAGAGGAACAAAATAATGCATTCAACAAAAATCAAATATTTTAGATAACTATTTTGGATTTATGTCAAAATGGTAGGTTGGTGTTATGTGACCCATTTTACAAAATAGGTCGGATACAATTATAGAATTTTAATTTTAGTCATTTTAGTCAGTTCAAAGGGGGTTTTCTAAACTTTGTGGATATATTGTTATTATTTTTTTGTGATTAGAATTTCTTCTTCTTCTTCTTCTACTTCTTCTTCTTCTTTTGTCGCTCTATTACATACTCACGCAACCACACACTCTACCGTCCCTATCCAACATACCTATGGATCAATCCATGTTTGTATTTATGGATAGGGAGATGCGTCGCTACTTGAGGTACAAGTGGATTGGCTTTTGGGATTGGGATTAGCACATGTGATTTTGATATATATTTTTCTTTTTACAAATTTTGATTCCTTGGTTTAACCAATTAATTTTAAGATTTATTTTTATATGTAGTTTATTCAAATTAGCTATGCTTTATCTCCTCTTGAGTAAATTTTGATGTATAAAGATTTAAAAATTATAAATAATATATCCAAACCTCAAAATACCGATTTTGCTCAATTCATTTCTGTGTTTTCATCAATTTCCTATTTTTGATCTACACACACATAGATTTTTTTAAAGAATAAATTATTTTTATATACATTTGAAAAGGGAATTAATCAATCTTACTTCTTAGAGATGTACTAGTTAAGAGATAGTGTAGCAACTATTCTATAACATGTTCCTTTTCTATTTTTCACCTAAAAATTATTTGCAAGTTTAGAATACTTGAAGATTTATAAACTCAAATATCATTCGTAGTTTATATAATCTTACAACACTTTTCTCTTTTTGAATAAATTCTCATATATAGAATTTTAAGAATGAATACTATATTTGTTTATTTTAGATAAACGATATATTTGTTTATTAGGATTTATCCTTTCCAACAATATTTAAAAAACACAAATTTTAATGAGTTTTTATTATTTGGGCACACTGCCACAAAAATGTGGGTGAGTGAGAGTGCTTTTATTGAAATGGAAGAGGATGCCCTATTTATAAATTTATTTTACTTTATTTGACATAAAATATCGTTAACAACTAATTAACTGTAGAGTTATAAACAGGAGAATTTATGCATTTTGTGTCTTTATCCAATATAATCTTGAGGGGTAGCTCATTTGGCTTAGGACCATGATTTTCTCTCAGACACTACCACACTGGGACCACAGGGGATTTACCCAGGTTATCCCTAGGCTCGTAGAAATTAGCCTTGCCGAAAGTGCCGGGACACCCAAAGTTATAAAAAAAAACTGTCTTTCTCTGATATTGCCATTCCTTATAGTTCATGAGAGAGAGAGAGAGAGAGAGAGAGAGAGAGAGAGAGTATATGCTCACAATTAAATGTACTGGCCTTGGGCCTGAGAGAGAGATACTCACAATTAAATGTACTGGCCTTGGGCCTGAGAGAGAGAGAGAGAGAGAGTATATCTCCTCACAATTAAATGTGCTGAGCCTGGAGAGAGTATATCTCCTCACAATTAAATGTGCTGAGCCTGGGCCTATGTAACCAATATATCTAAAGCCAAATGGGCCTTCCAATTGCCTAGGTCTGGGCCCAAGACTGATTCTATTGGCTCCAAGGGCCACATCCAAGCCTGGATTTTTAGCTCGATATAAATATATTGGTCTTCGACAACCTATTGTGTGGCCCATCTGCAAACATTACTCTAGAGCCTGGCCTTTTTGATCTGTTGATGGCAGATGTAACAGTTCATATGAACTGCTAGTCTGATGTTTTGTCTACTTTGTTGTTGCTGCTGTTATCCTTTTGTATATTCGGACCTTTATCTTTAATGAATATTCCTATTTCCAGAGAGAAAAAAACGAAGTTCCTCACCTGTCCTGGTAACTCAACCCTAACCTGACCTGGTCTGGGCTGATAATTATGACCCTCTGGGTTGGGTCTGGGGTTGGGTACATTTTTGCTATTCAAAACCGACCTAACCCAACTAATTACACTATGACCCACAAAACCTGACCGGAACCCTACATGTTAATTAAGGGCCAGGTTCAGATTTTGAACTCAATTAATAAGTGGATCAGGTTGGGTTTGATGCTATACCCGCTAGACCCATAGTGCTCAACCTGACTTGAACTGACTCATTGCCACCCTTGGGCCCAACACCGCCATAATCTGACACACATATTTGTTTGGATGAAAACTAAATGATACAGAAAGGTAGGAAGATTCACCTCATAATTCTCAGAAATCTCAATCCAAACAGAGTATCCTTTAATTTCTAAACTTGCAAACACATTTAACACCATGAGGCCATTGCTATAAATTCTCTGATTGAGAACTATCTCAATGCTTCAGTATCTGGAGTTATTGCCTCCATGAATCCCAGGTATATGGGTTACAATGGAATGATTCCACAATAAAAATGAGGAAAAAGGACAAATGAGTGGAAAATTGAAGAATATCCCATCAAGGACTGATGACCAAATAATCACTCTCTCTCTCTCTCTCTCTCTCTCTCTCTCTCTCTCTCTCTCTCTCTTTCTCTCTCTCTCAAATTGTATAGATTAACTCAGTCGAGTCAACTCGACTTAATCAGATTTCTGATGATTCAATCAAAACTCAAATATGGAAGGTCTTGGTCAAGATTGGTCAAAATCAAATTGACTTTGTCAAGACTTGCGTTTACTCAGGGCTCTTGGCAAAAAATTAGGTAAAAATCCGTTATTTTTAATGGGAAGTGCTTATATGAGAGACACTCTCACCAACTTTATGAGAGATGGGTGGGGGCCCTCACTTCCATATCCACTCTCATCAACTTAAATGCAAGGACCCCCAACTTAAATGTGAGGGCCCCCACCCATCTCTCACCAATTTGGTGAGAGTGTCTCTTACTAGAGCACCTCCCATTTTTAATTATATCACTATCAGTATAATCTTAGCCTCATCCATCAACATTTTTTTATTTTTTATTTGGCTAACAGAAGGTTCTCAATCTTTTGGACTGGACTAATCCCTTCGGGCCAGAGAGAAGCTAGGTAAAACTCCTGTGGGCCCCTGGTTGCAGTACCAGTGGACTCAACCTTCGATTCCTAAAGAGGGGAAAACTGGGGATCGATACCAAGACCTCTAGCTCCGGAAAAGAGAGGAACCATGGTCCTGACCACTAGGCCAACCCCTTGGGGGGTCAAATGAAAGAGTTCCACTGTATTTAACTAAGCTTTACAATCTTATAGCCAACTCAAATTATATATTTTCAAAATGTTAATACATATATCTCCACCGAGACTTGGTAAAGCATTTGAGAGTTGGCTCAGCCCAAGTTAGCTTTTGGGCTGAGTCAATTTTTGGCATGTAGCCACTAGATTGACAGTAAAAATTGTCTGCTGTAAAGAATAATTTGATCCCATTTCATAAGAGTGGATGGGAGGTGTTGAGCCTTTTATTCCCTTACACTCCACTCATTGATGTAGAAGAGTCCAAAGCAAGAAAGCAGGAAAGAAGAAAAGAGAAGTGAAAGTGGTTGGCTTGGAATACAAGGGTGGGACTCAAGCATAGTCAAGAGCCCACATGAACATTCTAAAGAAAAGCAGACATGTTAGTTCTGTAACCTCCAACTAACCCACTCTGTTTTACTGTTAATCACTTCATAAGTAGAGTGAATTGCACTGTTTAAGCAACCAATTCCTCCTTCCCACCACATGAGCTTAATACTCTCCCTCTCACCAAACTGGGGCATGTGTTAAGTTTCTGTTCTGGATGTAGAATCATTGAAACTTGGAAACCAAGAAAAAACCACCCAATATAACAAACTACTTCACTATGTGGTTGCATGCACATGACCATATCTGTTTATATTTGTTTTTTTATAGTTCTTCCTGTTTCCTGTCCATTTCATGAACTGATGAGGGGGAGAATGGAACGGTATGTGGTTCTTCCCTTCTCTGTAGGCTGCGCTTCCTATTCGAGCATTGCAGTGTGTGAAAATCAGCCCAAGAAAACCAAAGAAGAATCAAACCCATCAGCCCAAGGAGACCAGTTATCAGGTGAGGAGTTGAAGAATTCACTTGGGTCTCTTCCTATTCAGAAAGCAAACATTTCTTCAGGGCTTCACAGGTTGATGAAGGGATTCAAGAGCTTCTCTCAGATATTTGGTGAGTAGCTGATGAATCTTGTTGGTTCCCATTAGTATTTCTATTATGGCCATCATCAGCATCATCATCATTATCATTGTTGTTGTTGATGATGTTGATCATGATAATCATCATTATTGTATTGTTGATGCTGTTGAATCTGTGTCCTCTGAGTGCCGCACCCAGAGAATATTGTGTGTGCTCAAAAACTTTGAAAGTGGGGGCACACGGTCTAAAATCCAGACTGCTGATGATGAACAGCTTTCCTTGAGACTTTTGATCCAACTGGAGTGGGGCCCACTGCTAGATTTATCATGTCTGAAATAAGTGATAAGAACCAAAAAAAACCCAAAAAAGAAGTGAATCTGATGTTGGATAATAAATCTGATGGTAATCAGTGGTTTGGATTTAAGAATATGGGCCCCACTCCTATTTATTTATTTATTCATCTTTTGAGTTCTCCATGCAGTGGGCCACTATTAATAAGGCCATTTGGGCCACTGCATGATTAGTGATTTATTGAACAACAGCAAGAAGAAGGGCCCACATAAATTGCATATGGAACAAAGATTATCATGGTTTGATGATCAGAACCATCTCATTAAGGGGCTACCAAGTTTGGTTCAAATACTCAATTCTCGGACCCTTGATTCAATGGTTGTGATCATCAAGTCTGGCTCAATTGGAGTCCATATATAGGATCATCTTATGACTGACTACAAAAAGGATGGAGATAAAATGTCCACCCATTGACCAGCACCCAATGGGAGAAACTCCTCCAATCCATGGCTGTCATCATCCATACGAGATATATGACAAATGGCCCACCCATCCTAGGGCACTATTTAGTAATTAACCATCTAAACTCAGAAATTTGTAGAGCCCATGATTTAGAGCAGTTTGAATTAATGATAGTGAGCTTCACCTATTGATTTTGTGCATGTCCCACACAATTATGTGATGGATACTTCATATATTGTCCATGTTGCTGCTGCTATAAATTGATATCCAGTGGAATTTCTATTTATATCATTGTGGTTGTTTGTTTGTCGTTCTTGTTTCAGTGGAGAAGGAAGAAGAGTTAGGAGAGATGGAGATGGAGATGGAGATGGAGATTGGATCTCCAACAGATGTGAAGCATGTAACTCACATAGGATGGGATGGTTCTACTTCTACTACTACCACCACTCTGGATGGCCTCACACTCACACCCCCTCCTCACTTCCTCTCTCTCCCTACCCCTCTGGATGGCCCCACACCCCCTCCTCACTTCCTCTCTCACCCTTCTCTCTCTTTTGCTCATGATTCTTCTGTTAAGACTTAAGAGTCACTTGAAGAGTACTGTATGCTAAACTCATTAATCTATATATAATTAAATATATATTCTTGTATTTCTTTCCAATTAATCTATATATAAATAAATATTGTTGTATTTCTTTTTTAAGCAGGCTGTCCATGGACTGGGCCCAAACATTGAAAGCATTACCATATTTGAGTAGGCCCAAACTTTCACCCCTTTATGGGCCAATTGTAATAGTCCCATTACACCCCAAGTAATGATAATGGCAGTCCTCTTGCATCATTTATTATAGCTATCTTTTAATCCCGGATTTATATTTTCTTGCGTGGATTTGATGAACGGGATAGGCTCGAGATATATAGATTGGAATGGAGAAAATAAATTCATGTCGCTGACCCAACATAGTTAGGATAATGCTTTGAAGATGAAGATGAGATGATTTGATGAATGGGAAAACTTATTGAATTAGTGCACAATGCACTTTCAAGTGCAACGTGTTGGCTCAAGAGTGTAGATTTAGGGGATAAGGTGTTGGAAACTTCAGATCATCTGCCATGGGACAATAGGCGCACCAGATTAGTTGTGCCAATGTGCCACAAGGATAATCTTGTATGACATTGGTTTTGATTAATGCCATGGGATAAGGGTGTCTAAACCCTACAACATAGGGAGCCAGATGTTCATATCTTTCACTGAGGTTCAGCCCTAGTTTGATTTGTGGTATATGGCATTGTGATGAATCCATTGATGCTATCAAATTTATAAGTGGGCTTTAAGTTGTGGGCCTACTGAAAATACGTTTGCTTATATGGATGTTGTTACGATAATTCCTTTCAGTTTTTATTTCATCGCCTTAGATTGGATGATTCTTCGATGGGTTTTTTTGAAGGCCCAGTCCATAGCCTACTAAAGCATAGAAAGGTCAATGGACTAGTCCACAGTGGCATTTGACTTGCCTGATAATGATTAATAAGACTGGAGGACAGGCAGGAGGAGGAACCAACTCAATGGCGGACCTAACCAATTTTACACCTAAATGGCCAGTGCAAAACCAATCTTAAACAGCTCAACCAATTTTTCACCTGAATAGGCAGGGCAAAACCAATTCTTAAAACAGGTCTGAGTGCAAATTTTACCTGTTAACTGCATTTGAGTGTTCTAAATAGACCTGGCTGGTTTCCTCTCAGCAGATTGATCCAGGCACCGTGTGCAGGTCCGGTGGAGTCACTCGTTAGTTTGCATTGAATTGACTATATAGGAATTCATGGTCCCAAATGGGCTCTATCAAAATTATTATTAAAGACGCGAGGGGTGAAGGATATATGGTCAAATGTGCTCCAACAAAGGATTATTAAAGAGGTGAAGGGTATGGGATGAGATAGTAGATGTGTCAAAGACATTCCTAAGATTTAATTACTAGAGTACTGGTGGCAGAGGATTAATTTTCCATTGAAATGAAGATCAATCTGATGGTCATTTTTTAGTATTTACCTTTATTCCTTTATTATCTACCAGTTTTAGAAATACTGGTCTTAAAATTCCTTTTGGATTCATATACATGAAACAAACAGGGCCTAAATGTTAAAACTCAAAAACCATCACACAAAGGCCACATATGAACAGTGAGTTTGGAATATTAATGCTGTGTAAGGCTAGGCACATCAAGTTGGGACCCAACAATTATTTCAGATAGTTTGGGTTCATGTGATGATTAATCCTACTTGATCAATCTTACTACCCTCCCATGAATTGGAACACTGTTATTATACGAATCTAACCATTTACAAGCAAAGAGTTCAATGAATCAACAGTACCAACAACTTCTTTAATTCTTTTCAGGCTATAGACTAACTCACCCACCCTAACTCTAGAAAACACAAACATCATCAACCCCCCCCAAAATTTTCCAGCGGTATCTTTCTGCCCCTACTTAATTCTTTTTCTGGTTGGGATTTCATCAACTTAACACCTTCACTTCTCTACATCTTTCAACTCATACTAAGCCTTCATTCACAAACCTAGGCTCTTTTGGTTCTTTTTCTATTTCTTTCATTTTTTTGGCTATCAAAGGGTTCCCAACCCTTTGGGCTGGACTAATCCAAAGAGAAGCTGGGTAAACTCCCATGTAGCCACAGTGTGGTAGTGCAGTTTCTATTTTCTTTCATGAATGATTAGAAGGTAGAATGAGGTAGTCTTTAGAAGAGGGTCGATTTCGGTTAACATATAAAGCAAACAATAAGGTCCGGATCTTCTTGATTTTTAGTCAGAGATTAAAACATGGTGAAGTCAATTTTAATTCAAGGTGACGAATCATGGCGTGGGCACACTTTGTATGTCCTATTGAAATGATGGCTAAATCATATTCATGAAAGCTGAAAACCCCATTGAAATAAAGAACAGCCTCTTACCTGAGTGGTAAGATCGGCCAGTTCTTACTTGGTTGTCTAGCGTTTGAACCTGGGCAATTAGCTTCCCTTATTTGAGGTCTACTTCTCTCACCAAACAGCTCCCTCACCTCAGGCTAGAGTCCCAACCCCCCTAAGCTGGGTGAAAAAAATAAATGAAGATAGTGCTTAATATTACTGATCCGAGGTGTGGACGGACTTATATGAGTCAAGCAATGCTAATTGGGATGTTTGATGGAAAATAGCTGTTAGGTTAGGGTGCATTTAGGGGTCTTTACATATTTAAGCATAATGGTCATACATCATCATGTTTGTATGCACTAATTTATGCATCCTTCATTTACACACTAAAATTTTCACAGCTACAAGGTGTGAAAGTGATTCACACCCTCCTCTTACACGCGGTAATTTTCCTCCCGCGGGTTGCATCAAGGACTTTTGTTTTTTTCATTCATGTGGCTCTATATTTGTAATCAAAACAGTTGAATTTGTTTAATAAACTTATAAACCACAAGACCTTGAAGTTTACCTTAATTCTTCATAGATTTTGAGTACTTTGTGAAAAAAGACTAAACACATAGATCTAGTTTGCTGCACTTTTATAAGCCCTCAATTTATGATTCGAACCGTTGAATATTATTGTATTAATGGTAAACATCAAGACGTATGACTTCATGTCAAGTCTTCATGGATTTTGAGATATTTGTAAAAACCGTAAAAAATCTAAATACATCTAAAACCAATTGATGTACTCATTTACTCGTGAAGATGTTGATTGTGACAAACATGGAAATATATTTCACGTATAACATTTACAATGTAATACTTATATATTTGTTAAAAAACTCATTTTCCTATCTCATGCATAAAAGGTATGTTGGAAACGAGTAGAAACCAGGATATCTAGATATTGCGTACAGATCGCTGCGAAAATAATTATGAAGAATGTGATTAAAATCATACTTGCAAGATCTTTTTGATTTGATCTCGGTTTCACAGTAACTCGCACCAAAGAGTGTGCCTCTTCTACGAATTCTCTTTGCTCTCCCAAAACCGAGATTTCTTTCTTCTTATTCTTGTATATGTAACCTAGAGAGCAGTAACGCATATTTATAGGCTACAATAGGGACCTTAAGAAACAAATAAGGATAGGCTCCTTATGAAAACAGGAAACCCTAATTCGACCCAAATTAGAATCCTACTTCCATAAATTACAATTCAGTCCCCTAAAGAATTGTAATTGCACTCCAGTCCTTATTTTCAAAATTATATTTCGTGCTTCTTGTAATTAAATACTTATTAATCTCCTCACGTTGAGATTTCAGATATCCATCGATTAAATAATTACTGACATCTATATTTAATCAATATCTTTATAATTCCTTGAAACATTACACTTAACTTATTTGATATGTCGGACACGAAGTCCACCTGTAGGGTTTGACATAATCAAAACTTAAAAGCTTCATCAAGGAGATATCATCAATCTCTATCACGGGACGTGGATTCCGTCAATAAACTAATATCCACCATACACGTAGTGTAGTCATCCAATTTACTGAGATTGTTGACCCATAAAAGATCTCTCCTTCGTAAATCAAAATGCCAAACACTAAGTGTATGTGTCTATTATTTATGTCGGGATTAAGAGTACAAGCACTCATAATAAACATTTGGATGTTCATCATCTTATATAGTCAGTATAAAGACAATAAACCCAAAACCGGTCCTGTTCAAAACACACAAAGTGTACTAGCATAATGAGTCGAAACTATACTAGTTCCCGCAGCCAAGACAAGCATGCTGAAACATTATGCTACAATCGTACCGATAGTGTTTCCAAATCCATCTATATTATGAACAACTTATATTCTATAAGTACCGACAAATAGGTCTTCCGTGTGCAAGTAGAGCTCTACACACCAACTTGTTTAGTAGAACTCTACACACCAACTTGTTTACTTTATAGAATAAAAGACACTCACATGCATAATAAATAACAATGCAACCATTTGCCCATACAAAATCTCAGTTAGATGAAAAGACAAAATATACTAAAAATAAACCAGTCAAAGATAAATACATAAAAGTATGTTTTTAGTATAAATTCCGATAAGGTAGACAACCTTTAGAGATGGTAACTTTAAAGAGCGAGGGTGAAGGATATGAACTGCACATGTAGATGGAACCGGACTTAGATTTCCTAGGAATTCAATTACATGTACCAACCAAACCCTTGGTTAAATTTGGATTGTCTGGGAATTACAAATGCTAGTCGAACCTTGATCCCTGAAATGTTAAGATTCACCATTAGATAGATGGAATTCCAAAAATCAGTTTACTAAGTGCCCAAGATAGCCTCAATAACACTCTTAAATTCCAAATGATTGTTTAAGATTGACATTTAGGACGTCCAAATGTAGATTTCTTATCGGGTATATAAGGTTTTGACATATTAGTCCTCCTTAAACCCGATTTTCCCAACTTTATGATCAAAAATAAAAAAATGTAAAAGGAATTGTTTGACTCTGGTCAACAAATTTATTTTTTTCTTTTTTACTTTTTTGCGTTATCCCATAATATCATGGGATAGTCCCATGATATCATTGAACTTATCAATTTCTATATCATAAACTTTCTACAACTAGTAATCGAATTCGTTTTTTTATAGAACATGAAAAATGGCATATTCTGAAAAGTAAATACACATTTGACCACTATTTCTCATGTTCTATCATTAAGGAAATTTTTTTTACCTAAGATGCTGCATAAAAGCAATGATATCATGAGACATTCCCATGATATCATGGGATTTGGACAGAATTTTTAAAAAAAATTGTTGACTAGAGTCATAAGTTTCAGTCATGATATTGGGAAAACTAGGTTTAAAGAAGACTAATATGTCAAAACCTCATTTTTTTATTGATACTTTTCCATACAAGAATTCCACAAATTCTACTTTCAAACAAAATACTAAAGACAATGCCAACTGTGCCAGAACTCTAAATAATACGGGGCATTCATCTGTTACAACAAAACAAATGCACAAAGCGACAGTAGCAAATGATAATGCATCAGAAATATTAAGAGTGACAATTTGATACAAAATGGTGAGGTTGATGTACATGAACTCCCGGCAAAAAATGAGGAGAAATGACCTCTGCTATAACCATTCTCTCTATTAAACCATTTGAGGTGATTCTAACTCAATGACAAGGGACACAGATTCAAGGGATGCACATGCCTGATGTTTGAGCTGCGTTTGTGACCTGCAGGCTTTGATCTGCCTTTGATGCACAATTGGATTGATCAACTGTAGAAAAATGAGAGTTCAGCATAATAGTTAATCTCATTATATAAAAGGGATTAAAGTGGCCAACCCATTGTCAGCTCAATGGTGAGGCATCTCCCTCTTCATAAAAACAACCAAGGTTCAATCCCTGGCTGAGAAGTGCAGATGCTAAGGGACTTGGGAGAGTGTATGAGTGGGTGCATGAGTAGCAACAGAGCGCACGCACAGAGAGAGATCATTGAGAGTATATGAAGGGGTTGAAACAATAGGTAGCCAAATGAAATTCTCCACGGTGGTCACTGCTTATCAGTAAGAGGGAGAGGGGGATCATATTGACTATTGCTCCCTGTTACAATATAGAAATCTTATTTTAGATAGTAGAAACAAGGTCTCCGGAACATCAACTTTCACAATTCTTCCATCAAGAGATGTAAGCCTCCCATAGAACCAAATTTCAAAAACCAAAGATCAAGTGATTCACTGTTATCAGGTTGGATAACACAGCAACTCCAATGAGTGCTATTGACAACTCCTTGGTCTACTTTTTTATTTTTTTTTTACTAAAATGAAAATTGTATTAGAAAGGAGGAGAGAAACAAATGGCAAGAAGCACCAAAACAGGAAAGCCTGAAAGGCCACTGTGCAAGAAAGAAAAGGAGAAACTTACGAAGCTGAGCCCCTAACAACCAAAATTTGGACTAGGGAAGAACAGGCAAAAAATGGCAGAACTCTTGAAGAAGTCTACCTGAAAAAGATTTGTCTGTGCGACTAAGAGAGGCCGAAAGAGCTCTGTCAGGTAGATCTCAACCTTCGTCTGGGAAGCTCTAGAGTTGCTATAAAAAAGATCAATTCTACATTTCCAAATAGCAAAAGTGATGGTGAAAAAGATGGAGGTAGCACCTTTGCATGCCAGCTTATCACCGTTGAGGAAGAGAGCGTGCCAAATCTTGGAGGGGGACAGAGGCCAGCCATGGTGACACCAACTCCTTGGTCTACTTGTTATCATAGGTTATGTTTATCCACACCAGCCCCATTCACTTTGGAGTCTCCAGCGCTTCATTTGTGGTTTTTCCACCTAAATCACACTCAAATAATTCAAGCAACTAGAACCCAAGGAGTTCTAAACAGGACATAAAGTAACCCATACAGAGTGAGTACAATCTCAACATCTAGAAGGTTGGGTAACACGAGCATAACTATTATTGAGTAACATACTAACATATAGCTCACATACCTATTCTTGAGTAACATACTAACAAATAGCTCACATCCCTAGAGGATAGCAATTCAAAGAAGTGGGTGGGTCTCTACCCCAGGCATATGCTGGTTATTATGAACTTGGTTTTGTAATAACTGCACCAGGTGTGACCACTTGAACTGTTTTTTCAATTAGTAGTGATGCATGTTAATTAAGAGGCCATTTGCAGTTTAAAAGAAAAAAATGAATATTGAGTTGAGTAAGCTTTCCATTGTGATCATCCACAGAGTGAGAGATGCCGGGGGGGGGGGGGGGGGTTGGGGTGGGGTGTGGTGGATAAAAAAAAATAGAAAAGCAACATTTACCTTCCCATCTTCATCTTCTACAACTTTTCTTAGGCTTCATCCTATTGGCTGCGTTTATCTATCTTCCATGACTTTCTCCATTACAAAAAAATTGCTAGCTGTGTCCATAGAAAAAGTTTGGAGATTTAGAAGTGGACAAAATAAAATAAAAACATACAGGGTGAGGAAAAAATTTTGGCCAAGAAATTGTGCAGGACAGATCTTCAGAATGATGGACTTCACTGTGAAAAAATAATAAAGCATTTCTACTTTGTGTCAAGTGGTTATTGGAATGGCCCAAAATCAAGCACATAAAAGGAGGGCATCTTAGCCATTTCACCTATCTCCAAAACTATAAATATAAGCCTCCCCACTCTCCAAAGAAATTCATTCCATTCTCTCTTCCCTCTCTTCTTTCATTTCAAATCTCTCCTTCCCTCCCATCTCTCTCTCTCTACCTTCTTCAAGAAGCTAGGGTTTCTACACCTAGATCTAAGGCCTTCATCACCTAAAGCAAGAGAATCCTCAAGCTTCTGGCCATCTACAACAAGAGACCATCATCTCCTTCTCTAGATCTCTTCTTCCTCTTCAATTCAAGGTAAATTTCATGATCTAGCTCCAATTCCCTAGCAAACTAGGTTCTTCTTGTGAATTCCTTTCTATCATGCGCTTTTATCCTTGGAATGGGTTGTAGGAGGTGTAGATCTTGCTGTTGGAGCAGATCTAGGGGCGTCCTTAGGCTAGGAGGCATGGATCTTGGACTAGGAGCTTAGATCTTAGAGATCTAGCTTGGATTCGTTAGTTAAGAGGCCAAGGCAAGTGTAATATACACTTAACATAGCATGCATGTTGTTCTTTCTTTGATTTCTGTAATTTGATCTCTATATATGATGCATCGATCTGTAGAATTTCTCATTTCTAAGCTCTATGATGTGTTGGAGTTGGTTTATTGATGTTTTGGACGAAATTGGATGGAATTTGGAGAGATTTGGATGAGGACCAGATCGTGGAGTTTTGGGCTCTGTGACTCCACGGTCGACTGTGGGACCTTACACGATCGACCGTGGACACATGGGGTTGACTTCGGTCACCTCATGGTCGACCGTGAACATTGTGGGATTTTCTACATGAGAGCTGACTGACAGAACTCTCTTTCACTGCTAACCGTAAGGCAACCGTAATATCCACGGTCGACTGTGGACCCTTTTACGGTCAACCGAGGACACTGTATTCTGTAAACTTCAGATTCTATATAATTTTGTAATTTAATCTGGATTGGGGCCCATTGACCTTCCTCATGGACCGTTAGTGATGGACTAAGCACGGGCCAAGGGTGGAGCTTAACCTTAGCCCTTGTAGCCACCAAATGTAGGGTTTAGGGTGTTGAAAATGGAACGGATGTGGTGCTTAAAGGCTGTCTTAGATGCCACTCACATTTAGAGAACTAAACGCCTCTAATTCAGCAACTAAAACTCTTCTAACCACTATGTTGGTGAAGTGGAAGTGTGGAACCCTACACCTGAAGGGGGGCGTTGACCTAGGTTGGATTATTTGTATTCTTTCCATTTATTGATTAATATGGATGAGATGTTCATTATATTTTCTTTCCTTTTTAGCTACTATTATTCCAATGATAAATATACCTGATTAAGAATGGAAATGAAGACCTTAACCTAGGGTTACCTAGAGGAGACCATGGATGTATGGAGGATACTGACCTGTGTTTGTGGCTAGGCAGGCTATTCGATGGCTTGTGAATGGGATGAACTTTAAACCATGGATTATGGACTCTTTTGGCATGAATTAGATACCTTATGATGGATGGTATATTCTGGTCTTTGATGATATGGTTATGGATTGTTACTTAGATGGTTTGATGGGAGGTTATTTGGACACTTTGATGGATGGATGGTTTGATGGTATGGATTGAACCTTGACCCTGGACTTTGTTTGGACCTTGGAAACGTTGCTCATGCAAGGATAGCCTAGCTAGACACTGACCTTATAGTATGGATCCTTGAGTCCGCATACACATCCACTCAGTTGAAGAGCTTAGCCTTGGCATTAATCATCCTTGAGTCGGCTGATCTTTATTTTGCCATCATGATGGGTATTTTGAGGTGGACGTACGCCACTGGGTATCACACAACACTGCACGATATCAAACTTTGGCTGGCAGACTCCGGCAACTTTGTTTCGGCCGGGCTATGACCCTATGCATTCCCACTGCAACTTGTATCCAGTCCGAGAGGGCAGCATCATAATTTCCCGCAGTACTAGCCTGTGTGGATGTGCCAAATTGTTTAGATGGATGGTGTGCGTGCCTAATTATTACGGACTTAGGTTTAACTGATGATGAGGGTTTACAGAGAGGTTGTTTAGCTTGAACAAGTGTCTCTGCTGATCTGAAACCTGAAAGGGAAGAGAAAACAGCAGTCAGGGCCCGAGGCTGCTATCAGCCAAAGGCACTCCGACGCCTGAGTTAGTGCAGTCACTGAACTAGGGTGAAGTGGAGAAGAAGAGATGTTTTAGCAGAGTAACAGTGCGGGCTGTATCTTGCATGTACCTGTTCATGACTCTTCATGCAGGCATATATAGAGGAGAGTGGAAGGTTCCATAGTGGAGGTAGGTGAGGATACTTGTCCCATCAGCCCACACCTGGGATCTTTAGTGGGGGTAGGTGAGGATACTTGTCCCATCAAACCTCCCCTCAAATCCCTCACATAAATGTGGATGTGATCTGTTGATAGGAACGAGCCCTTATCCTTGGCCGGTGGCCGCCCTACCTGACAGGGACTCCCTACAAAGTACCCGTCCCATCTCATAATGGGAACTGGAAGCCCGGTGTTCACCTCGGCAGAGGGGCCGAACTGGAGAAGGCGCCGGGGTCAGCTATACCCGAGATCGGACTGGGATGTCAGCGTGAGGTCGAATTCGGTAGGACATGGTCGGTACTTCTACCGGGACCAGTCCCACCTCGGCAAAGGCTGAGACGCTGCTTATGTCGGAGAGAAGGGGGTTAAGACCCTGATTGGCGCTGTTACCAAAGGATTACAACACCGGTTTCGGTAGAAACAGCCCACACAATTGCCCCCTGCTCCTGACTTCGGGGGGTCAAGGAGACCACGGGGTTAGGAGTGATAGGATGGACTTTCCCGAAACCGATCCTGTAGTTTACACAAAGGCGTGGGGTGCCGCTTCGCTTTCCGAGGCGCTTTCAATAGCGCCAGGCTGTCTGGAGGCGGTTTTAAAAGCCCCAACCATATCATCATGAGGGCGCTGTGACGCCGCCATGTGTCAGGTCCCTGATGGCCATTGCGTCTTATCGAGGAGACGGGTGGCGTGCTCGAGGCGGTGTCTACACATGCTTTTCGGGATACGAAGAGATCTCCATCCCTGTATAAAAACCCCGGTCCTCGAAGGAGGACCACTTTCGCTGTCACTCTGCTTGGAGCTTTCGCCTGAGTTGCCTGGAGCCTCATCGTCCGAGAAGCCCTTCCGTTCGTCTCCTGAAGTTTAGAGTTTTCCGTTCTCTACATTCTTTCCGGCCCTGTGTCTTAGTGAGTTCCCTTCTGCCTCTGACATTTTTCCTTTTCTGGGTTCTTTTTCTGTTTTTGGGGGTGTCTACTCTGTCTTTCTTCTCCGTCACCGTCACCAGTATTCCGGTCTAGGCTAGGGAAGATGGGGGTTTTTAGACATTGGATAGACACAGAGCTTGCCCTAGCCGAGCTTAGGAAACAATACCAGATACCAGAGAACGTCCAGATTAGGGCGGATGGGGATGGTGACCGAAGCCGACCACGGGTGCTTGTAGAGGGATGGATGCCATTCCCTCTAGTAGCCATAATCGAGGGCGGAGTGAGATTCCCAGTCCATCCCCTCCTGAGAGCTTGTCTCAGGAGGTGGAACCTTACCCCGTGCCAACTAATGCCCAATGGTTATAAGATAATCATGGGTATAGCCGAACTGAATAGGATATTGGGAACCGACCTTGGCGTCGAGGACATTGAGGATGTGTATAACCTATGTCGATCTCCAAAGGACGACGCATACTACTTGCGAGTTCGACCGAAGGAGATTCCCATAATCAACGAGCTCGAAGACAACACAAAATACGCCAGGGAGGACTGCCTTTACGTCACCGGGAACTGGGAGTATGCCCCCGGAGAGCCCAGGGTGAACCACGTACCCGGTCGTCTCGGAGAACCACCGAGTAAATATCTCAATTTCTGAACTTCTGATGTAGTTTCATTCTGCCGAACTGATGCCTAATTGCTTGTCGTGCAGGTCACGCGGAGAGGAAACGGCAGAGGAGGAACTCCGGGTGGCGACGAAACGTCGGCTGGTTGAAAAGGATTTATAGCTACAAGGGTCACCGAACCCGATCTGCCTCAGCCCTTCTTGGGTACGAACCCGTGTACCGATCTTTCATAAGAAGACGGCACGAGAACCTCAGGGGGGAGCAAGTCCTAACTCTTGCCGAAGCCGAGGAGCAAACAGCTCCAGCAGCAGGGCCTGCGCAAGTACCTCCCGAGGCCGCACCTTCTAGAGCTTCAGCCGAAGCCGGTCCGTCGCAGGTCCAGACCGCAACAGAGACCGACTCCGAGGAGGAAAGCGAGCCGGAGGGTGAGTCCGAGGGGGTTCGGCAAGAGGAGCTTGTGATTCTCCCATCTTCTGAGTCGGACGAAGAGGCCGAGATGGGACGACGTCGCGCGGCCCTTGTTAGTCTTGACGAAGTCATCTTCGGAGACTCGCCCACCTCGGGGACCGTTCTCCCTCCGAACTTGGAGGATACGGTCGTCTCTCCCCCAGTTCAATCTCCTCAGCCTTCAGCAGCGACCGAGCGCTCCACCAAATCTCGTCGGGATTCGGTCCGGCTGGGGAAAAGGCCCAGGGTTGCGGACCCAGTGGGGGACGAGCCCAACCCTGCCTCTCAGCACTCGCCGCTGCTCGGCCCTCCGATCTGGAACCCCAGTTTCCTGCTGGAGGATGGCCAGTCGCTGTCGTCGGACGGCCGGCTGAGTGATGGCACATCTGTTGTGAGTGCCCTTGCGCACGCCTGCGCTCTGCCTGGAGACATGGCAGAACATATGAAGAGGAGCGAGGTGGAGCTGGATGTGGCTCAGATGGCCGACGCCCTCAGGGTAATTCTCTCCTTTGAACTTTGCATCTCTTTGATTTCTGTACTTCTGATATTGATGTCGGCTTAACACTTGTTTTTTCAGATCCTGCAAAGGGCGCTGGTGTCGGCGGACAAAGCCCAGCAGAACACCGCTCGGGCAGAAAGGGCGGAGAAGAGGGAACTGGAACTCGAGGCCGATCTCAGCCTAATGAAGCAGAAGGCAGCCGAGCAGGAAACGCGCGTCTTGGGCCTCAGAGACGAGCTTGATAAGGTGAAGGCGGAACTGGAAAACCAAGTTCAGGCAACGGCCGAACTCGAAAAGAGGTGGGAGGAGGCAGAGGCCGAACTCCGAGCTGATGCTGACAAACTACGGGCTGACGTTGACAAAGCTTTTGACGAAGGGGTGGCAGAAGCCACCGAACAGTATATCGCCAAGTCAAGAGAGTCAGCCTGAAGGCCTGGAGGCTGGGATGGACAAGCTCGTTGAGAGCAGCAGGGGTCCCCGAGGACAACCCTGTGTATACAGAGATCCCCCAATTTCCTCCTCCTCAGCCCGCACCGAATCAAGCTCCTGAGGTAGCACTCAGGGAAGACGAAGACCCTGCCCCCGGACATGACGCGGATGTCGGCGCTGGACAAATGGCTGTCGAAGTCGTGGAAGATGATGCTGCTGATGGCACCGAGGGGGCTATGGTCTGAGAAATATATGATGTAACTTATTTATTTTTTTTTTGTACCGGGGGGAAATTTTGTATTTCTTTTTGTTGGGAAATTTGTAACCTTTCTCACTCATGGAATGAAATTGGCTTTGCTTCCAACTTTAAACATTTGTGGCGAAGTTTTCTTCTCTTTTTTCCTTTCTTTATGCGTTTGGCTTAACAACCAGAATAAATGATAGGAAATAAAGACAAAGTAAACGAGTTCGGTAGAAACCGAATTTGTAGTAGTTGTAACCCGAGGTGCTGTATTGATTTTGCAACCATAACGAGCATCAATCTCGGTAAAACTGAGGGCGCTTGGTCCCATGACCAAAGCTAAGTCCGGTTTATAATCAGAACTTGACTGGTCCATTGACCATGCCAAAGTAGCTAACTAAGATAACCGAACAAAGAATTCAAGTCGGTTCTGTAACCGAGCTGTAGGTATATGCCGAGTTCCATAACTTGGCCATTTTTTCGAGAATAGGGGACAGCTTGGAACGTAAACGTATTCTATAAAAAGAAATAGTTTATTAACTTCCCGAATCTGATTACATCTCAAAAATAGAATTTCTTGAGGTGGGTGGCATTCCATGGGCGTGGCAGCTCTCTGCCCTCCATGTCCTCAAGCCTATATGCAGACTGCCCAGCAACCGAAGTCACCTTAAACGGTCCATGCCAGTTCGGTGCAAACTTTCCTTCGCTGGGATTCCTGTCTGCTGGAAGAGTCTTTTTCAAGACCAATTCTCCAGGGGAGAACTTTCGCTCTCTGACCCTTTGATTATACCCTCTAGCCAACTGTCGCTGGTAGGAAGCGAGACGGATGGCTGCGGCATCCCTTCGCTCCTCCGCCAAGTCGAGTTCTATGGCGAGGTTTGCATCATTTTGGCCTCGGTCGAACAGTTCCGACCTGAGGGTGGGGAGGCCGACCTCAAGTGGAATTACAGCTTCCATTCCGTAGGCTAGGGAGAAAGGAGTTTCCGAGGTCGAGCGCCTCGGGGTAGTCCTATATGCCCATAGGACACTTGGAAGTTCCTCTACCCATCTCCCTTTGGCTCGATCTAGTCTCTTTTTGAGTCCGTCGAGCACCACTTTGTTTGAAATTTCAGCCTGCCCATTGCTCTGGGGGTAGGCCGGGGTAGAATAGTAGTTCCTGATGCCAAGGTCTTGACAGAAGCTTCTGAAGAAATTGGAGTCGAACTGGGTCCCGTTGTCCGTGACCAGGGTCCGAGGTACTCCGAATCTAGTTACAATGCTTCTCGACACGAAGTTTTTGGTATCCTTCTCAGTGATGGAGGAGAGTGCTTCGGCTTCTATCCACTTGGTGAAGTAGTCAGTTGCTACGATCAACCATCTTTTGTTCCCTGGAGCTCGGTGGAGTGGTCCCACGAGGTCCAGTCCCCATTGGGCGAAGGGCCAAGGGCTGGAGAGAGGGCTCAGGTCGTATGCTGGCTGATGGAGAGAGTGGGAGAACTTCTGGCACTTCTCACATTTCCTGGCATAGACCTGTGCATCCTTCTGCATATAGGGCCACCAGTACCCCTGGCTGATGGCTCGGTAGGCGAGTGACCGACCTCCGATGTGGCTGCCGCAGATCCCTTCATGGATTTCATAAAGGAAGTCTTCGACTTTGCTTGGATGAACGCACCGGAGGTAAGGGCCATTGTAGGATTTTTTGTAGAGTTTATCGTCCGGAGAGAGCCAAAATCGGGCTGCCTTCAGCCTGATTTTGTGGGCTTGGTTCTTGTCCTCGGGTAGCTGGTCATGCTTGAGGTAGGAGATAAGTTCATCCATCCAGCTAGGACCGAGGTCAATGCACATAATCTGTCGAGGCGGTTGAAGTATGCTTGGTTTGTCCAGTGCTTCCACTTCGACAGTTCTTTTTCTTCCTGCCTCGACGGCAGAGGCTAAATTTGCAAGAGCGTCGGCGTGAGAGTTGGAGTCTCTGCCTATTTGCCTGACTTCAGCTTTTTGGAACTGAGATAGGAGTTGCTTGGTGTGGGCCAGGTAGGCTGCCATCCTGTCATCTCGGGCTTGGTAATCTCCATTGAGTTGGCTGGTGACCAGCTGTGAGTCGCTGAAGATCACCAGTTGTTGTGCCCCCAGGGTTTTTGCGCTGCTCAGCCCTGCAATTAATGCTTCATACTCAGCTTCATTGTTAGAAGCTTTGAAGTCAAGAGTCACGGCTTGCTCAATAACGAGACCCTCCGGAGATTGAAGGACTACGCCAGCGCCAGCCCTTTTGGAGGTGGAGGAGCCATCGACGAAGACTTTCCAGGATGAGTCGAGGAACTGTTTCCAGGACCGATCCTGCTCGGTTTCTACCGAAGTCCTTGCCTCCTTGCCCCCCAGTTCGGTGTCGAGATGGCTCGGTGCCGAACTAGGAGAGGTGAATTCCACAATGAAGTCAGCCAGGACTTGGGCTTTGATGGCCGTTCTGGGCTGATACTGGATATCGTATTGCCCGAGTTCGACAGCCCATTTAGACACTCTTCCTGAGAAGTCTGCTCTCCTGAAGAGGGACTTGAGTGGGTGTTCGGTCACAACCACTATAGAATATGTCAGGAAGTAGTGGGAGAGCTTACGCGAAGCACTAATGAGTGCTAACGCGAGCTTTTCCAGTGGCAGATATCTTGTCTCGGCATCCAGCAGAATTTTGCTCGTGTAATAGATGGGTCTCTGCATCCTGTCATCTTCTCTTACGAGTACAGAGCTTACTGCATGGTCCGAAACTGCCAGATATAGGAACAAGGTCTCACCCCGTACCGGGGTGGAAAGCAGAGGAGGGGAGGAAAGGTACACTTTGAGCTCCTGGAGAGCGCTCTCGCATTCCGGGGTCCATTTGAACCCGGAGCTTTTTTTCAAGAGCTGGAAAAAAGGATGGCATTTATCCGAAGCTCGGCTGATGAAGCGGTTCAGTGCTGCCGCCATCCCGGTAAGTCTCTGAACCTGTTTTATCGAGTTCGGACTCTGCAGGGCTCTGAGTGCCGAGATCTGATCGGGATTAGCCTCGATTCCTCGCCTCGTAACCAGGCTGCCAAGGAACTTGCCCGAGCCGACGCCAAATGCACATTTGGAGGCGTTCAACTTGAGCTGGTATTTCTTGAGGATGGAGAAGGTTTGACGTAAGTGAGTCAAGTGGTCCTGTGACCGCTTAGACTTAACGACCATATCATCAATATAGACCTCGATCGTCCTGCCGAGCTGGTCTTGAAACATCTTGGTCACCAGCCTCTGGTAAGTGGCACCTGCGTTTTTTAACCCGAAGGGCATTACTTTGTAACAGTAGGTGCCCCTGGGTGTTATGAACGCGGTTTTTTCTTGATCAGGCTCATGCATTGGAATTTGATGGTAACCTCGGTAAGCATCGAGGAAACTCATCCTCTCATGGCCGGCAGTGGCGTCGATTAACTGGTCTATCTTCGGTAGAGGAAAGCTGTCTTTGGGACAAGCTTTATTGAGGTCGGTGAAGTCTACACAGACCCTCCAGCTTCCATCCTCCTTTTTTACCACCACCGTGTTGGCCAACCACACAGGGTACTGAACTTCGCGGATAGCCTCAGCGTCCAGTAATTTGTCGATTTCCTTGGTCACAGCCTCTGCCTGTTGGGTGCCCGATCTGCGAATCTTTTGGACAACAGGTTTGTGCTGGGGATCCACATTCAGCTTGTGGCTTATGACCTCGGGGCTGATGCCGGACATTTCATATGGGGTCCAGGCGAAGACCTCCCTATTCTGTAACAGGAAGTCGAGCATGCTGGCCCTCTCCTTGTCAGCGAGTTGGCTACCGAGCAGGAAGAACCTTTCTGGATCGCTGGGATCGATCCCGACCTGGGTGAGGTCCTCAATGCTCTTCTGTTCGGGAGTTCGGCCCACAGCGTCGAGCTCAGCTTCCAGCTCGGTCATGTGGACTTGCTGTGGTTGCGTATCTCCGGGGACCACGGCCAAGAGGCATTCTTTGGCCATGTCTTGGTCGCCGCGGACTATGATAACTTCGAAGCTCCCATCCTTGTTCTGCAACGGAAACTTGAGCTTCTGGTGATGAGTCGAGGGAACGGCCTCCAAGCTATGGAGCCAGGTTCTCCCCATGATGGCATTGTATGGAGATTGTGCATCCACCACCAGGAAGTCTGCCGTTGTGGAGGCCCCTCCGACCTCGACCTTAAGGGAAATTTTCCCTTTGGGGTATACCGTTTTGGAGCTGAAACCCACCAGCGGGGTGCGGGCTTCTTGCAGGTCCTCCTCTTTCAGGCCCATCTTCCTGAAGCAATCCAAGTAGAGGATTTCTGAGGAGCTCCCGGGGTCCACTAGGATCCTTTTGACATCGAAGTTGTGTAACCTCATAGTCAGAAGAAGAGGATCATTGTGGGGTAGCTGGACCCCGACCAAGTCTTTATCAGAGAACCAGATTTTTGGCCTCTCCAAACGTGCTCTCTTTGCCGAGGGACCGAGCTCGGCCGTCATCACATGCCTGCCGTGCTGGGCTTTCCTAGCCTCAGCGCGGGCTCGGTCACTGCCTCGGGGGGCAGGAGCCAGGTGAATGACGTCGATGGTCCCTGCAGGCTCACCGCTGCCTTGGTCGTCGGGGAGGCGTTGCTGAGCGTTGTTCACTCTGCTTTCTTCCCTGACATGGTCTCTTAGATGCCCATCTTTTACGAGCTTTTCAAGGTGCGCCTTGAAGGCATAGCAGTCCTCGGTTCTGTGTCCTCTATCTTTGTGGTAGGCACAGAACTTGCTCTGATCTCGGGAGGAGGGGTCACTCTTCATTGGCTGGGGCCATTTGAAGAAGGGCTGGGCCTGGATTTTGCCGAGGAGCTTGTAGATAGGCTCTTTGAAGATGGTATTGACGGCTCTATAAGAGGCGCCACTTGGTTTCGGCCTCGTGCTGCCTCCCGAGGTGGGGGCAGGGCGTACTGCCGAGCTGGATGGCTCTCTACTCCGATCCGCCTCTTTCTTAGCAAGCCTCCTCTCTCTTCTCGTGGGACGGCCCTCCTGTCGGCCCTCTGGCCAGAAATTATGGCTTTCTCGAGCTCCGACGTCGTCCTCTTCTTGCTCGACATACTGGTTCACCCGGACCATCAGAGCCTTTACCGAAGGCGCAGGACGACGTACCAATTTCTTCCGAAGCTCATTGCCCGGCAGCAAAGCTTGTTGGAAGGCAGTAACGGCTACGTCGTCGTTGGAATTTTCAATCACGCTGTAGATGGTCCAGAATCGTTTGGCGAATTGAGTAAGAGTCTCGGTCGGCCTCATCTTGATCGAGATCAGATCGGCGTCAGTTTTTGGGATGACCCGGTGGGCTTGAAACTTTTCGACGAAGGAGTTTCGGAGCTGTGGCCAGCTCGAAATCGATCCCTCGGGAAGCGCACAGAACCACCGAAGCGGGAGGTCGCCCAAACTGGAGGAGAAAACCTTACAATCAAGGTCGCCGTCGCCGCTGAATACCGTCATCTTCTAGGTGAAGTGCCGAAGATGAGCCTCGGGGTCCGACGTCCCGTCATAGAGATTGAAGCGTGGGACGCTGAACTTATCAGGAAGAGGATGATCTCTGATTTCCCGAGAAAATGGAGACGTGCCATGGATGTCACCATGTTTGGTAGTTAACCGACCTCGAGCGAGGCCGGCCTGCTCCAGGCTCTGCTGTACGGCCAACTTAATCTGCTGATCGATGTAGTCAGCCATCTCGGGGTCGGCCTTGGTCTCCCGCCTTTGTTTATGGCGCTGCTGCTGGTCAGCACTGGCATGAGTGTTACTCGAGCCCTTTTCGCGAGCTCGGGCACGCCTTTCATTTAACTTATCCCTTAGGTCTGGTCGACCCCGGAGACCTAGACGAGCTCGTTGCTTAGGCGGAGGCGTGTGAGAGGCTTCGGGCGGGACTTGGCTCTTCGTTTCAAGCTGCCATGAAGCTGGAGGATCTGCCCTTTCTGCTCTTCGATGATGAGGTTTTGAGCCTTGATGGCCTCGGCTTGGGCCTCAACATCGTCCTCCAGGACCATGTCGTCGTCACCTTCATCACCGAGGTGGACGTGATCCTCTTCCATGTGGTCCCCGTGGGAAGACCGAGGAGGAGACCGCACAGGAGCCCCACCTCGTAAGGGCCGTTCCTGAGGAACGTCCTTACGCGGTGGCGCGTTGAGAACAACTTCCAGGCGCGGACGCTCCGCCTGAGAAGTATTCGTCCGAGCTCGTTCTAATACAGGATCGCGCCGAGAAGACGCTGCTGCTACTCTTGACGACGAGTGTGTCACCGTAACGGGTGAACCTACACTCCGCATACCAGGTTCTCCTCCCACTCCCTTCGGAGGAGGGTTGGATGGTGCTTGCCTGGTATCCCTTCGCGAGCTCGTTACCAACGCTCCTGCCTGGTCTGTTACCAGTGGAGGTGGCATGAGAGGCAGAAATGTTTCTGGTTGCTTAGACCCAGACGGTCTAGCAACGCTCTTTCCCTTCTGAGCCTTGGGAGGCATAGCTGTTAGGATGAAAACGTGGAATTTTCAGATCGTTCCCCACAGACGGCGCCAAATTGTGCGTGCCTAATTATTACGGACTTAGGTTTAACTGATGATGAGGGTTTACAGAGAGGTTGTTTAGCTTGAACAAGTGTCTCTGCTGATCTGAAACCTGAAAGGGAAGAGAAAACAGCAGTCAGGGCCCGAGGCTGCTATCAGCCAAAGGCACTCCGACGCCTGAGTTAGGGCAGTCACTGAACTAGGGTGAAGTGGAGAAGAAGAGATGTTTTAGCAGAGTAACAGTGCGGGCTGTATCTTGCATGTACCTGTTCATGACTCTTCATGCAGGCATATATAGAGGAGAGTGGAAGGTTCCATAGTGGAGGTAGGTGAGGATACTTGTCCCATCAGCCCACACCTGGGATCTTTAGTGGGGGTAGGTGAGGATACTTGTCCCATCAAACCTCCCCTCAAATCCCTCACATAAATGTGGATGTGATCTGTTGATAGGAACGAGCCCTTATCCTTGGCCGGTGGCCGCCCTACCTGACAGGGACTCCCTACAAAGTACCCGTCCCATCTCATAATGGGAACTGGAAGCCCGGTGTTCACCTCGGCAGAGGGGCCGAACTGGAGAAGGCGCCGGGGTCAGCTATACCCGAGATCGGACTGGGATGTCAGCGTGAGGTCGAATTCGGTAGGACATGGTCGGTACTTCTACCGGGACCAGTCCCACCTCGGCAAAGGCTGAGACGCTGCTTATGTCGGAGAGAAGGGGGTTAAGACCCTGATTGGCGCTGTTACCAAAGGATTACAACATCGGTTTCGGTAGAAACAGCCCACACACCAGGCAAGCACCATCCAACCCTCCTCCGAAGGGAGTGGGAGGAGAACCTGGTATGCGGAGTGTAGGTTCACCCGTTACGGTGACACACTCGTCGTCAAGAGTAGCAGCAGCGTCTTCTCGGCGCGATCCTGTATTAGAACGAGCTCGGACGAATACTTCTCAGGCGGAGCGTCCGCGCCTGGAAGTTGTTCTCAACGCGCCACCGCGTAAGGACGTTCCTCAGGAACGGCCCTTACGAGGTGGGGCTCCTGTGCGGTCTCCTCCTCGGTCTTCCCACGGGGACCACATGGAAGAGGATCACGTCCACCTCGGTGATGAAGGTGACGACGACATGGTCCTGGAGGACGATGTTGAGGCCCAAGCCGAGGCCATCAAGGCTCAAAACCTCATCATCGAAGAGCAGAAAGGGCAGATCCTCCAGCTTCATGGCAGCTTGAAACGAAGAGCCAAGTCCCGCCCGAAGCCTCTCACACGCCTCCGCCTAAGCAACGAGCTCGTCTAGGTCTCCGGGGTCGACCAGACCTAAGGGATAAGTTAAATGAAAGGCGTGCCCGAGCTCGCGAAGAGGGCTCGAGTAACACTCATGCCAGTGCTGACCAGCAGCAGCGCCATAAACAAAGGCGGGAGACCAGGGCCGACCCCGAGATGGCTGACTACATCGATCAGCAGATTAAGTTGGCCGTACAGCAGAGCCTGGAGCAGGCCGGCCTCGCTCGAGGTCGGTTAACTACCAAACATGGTGACATCCATGGCACGTCTCCATTTTCTCGGGAAATCAGAGATCATCCTCTTCCTGATAAGTTCAGCGTCCCACGCTTCAATCTCTATGACGGGACGTCGGACCCCGAGGCTCATCTTCGGCACTTCACCCAGAAGATGACGGTATTCAGCGGCGACGGCGACCTTGATTGTAAGGTTTTCTCCTCCAGTTTGGGCGACCTCCCGCTTCGGTGGTTCTGTGCGCTTCCCGAGGGATCGATTTCGAGCTGGCCACAGCTCCGAAACTCCTTCGTCGAAAAGTTTCAAGCCCACCGGGTCATCCCAAAAACTGACGCCGATCTGATCTCGATCAAGATGAGGCCGACCGAGACTCTTACTCAATTCGCCAAACGATTCTGGACCATCTACAGCGTGATTGAAAATTCCAACGACGACGTAGCCGTTACTGCCTTCCAACAAGCTTTGCTGCCGGGCAATGAGCTTCGGAAGAAATTGGTACGTCGTCCTGCGCCTTCGGTAAAGGCTCTGATGGTCCGGGTGAACCAGTATGTCGAGCAAGAAGAGGACGACGTCGGAGCTCGAGAAAGCCATAATTTCTGGCCAGAGGGCCGACAGGAGGGCCGTCCCACGAGAAGAGAGAGGAGGCTTGCTAAGAAAGAGGCGGATCGGAGTAGAGAGCCATCCAGCTCGGCAGTACGCCCTGCCCCCACCTCGGGAGGCAGCACGAGGCCGAAACCAAGTGGCGCCTCTTATAGAGCCGTCAATACCATCTTCAAAGAGCCTATCTACAAGCTCCTCGGCAAAATCCAGGCCCAGCCCTTCTTCAAATGGCCCCAGCCAATGAAGAGTGACCCCTCCTCCCGAGATCAGAGCAAGTTCTGTGCCTACCACAAAGATAGAGGACACAGAACCGAGGACTGCTATGCCTTCAAGGCGCACCTTGAAAAGCTCGTAAAAGATGGGCATCTAAGAGACCATGTCAGGGAAGAAAGCAGAGTGAACAACGCTCAGCAACGCCTCCCCGACGACCAAGGCAGCGGTGAGCCTGCAGGGACCATCGACGTCATTCACCTGGCTCCTGCCCCCCGAGGCAGTGACCGAGCCCGCGCTGAGGCTAGGAAAGCCCAGCACGGCAGGCATGTGATGACGGCCGAGCTCGGTCCCTCGGCAAAGAGAGCACGTTTGGAGAGGCCAAAAATCTGGTTCTCTGATAAAGACTTGGTCGGGGTCCAGCTACCCCACAATGATCCTCTTCTTCTGACTATGAGGTTACACAACTTCGATGTCAAAAGGATCCTAGTGGACCCCGGGAGCTCCTCAGAAATCCTCTACTTGGATTGCTTCAGGAAGATGGGCCTGAAAGAGGAGGACCTGCAAGAAGCCCGCACCCCGCTGGTGGGTTTCAGCTCCAAAACGGTATACCCCAAAGGGAAAATTTCCCTTAAGGTCGAGGTCGGAGGGGCCTCCACAACGGCAGACTTCCTGGTGGTGGATGCACAATCTCCATACAATGCCATCATGGGGAGAACCTGGCTCCATAGCTTGGAGGCCGTTCCCTCGACCCATCACCAGAAGCTCAAGTTTCCGTTGCAGAACAAGGATGGGAGCTTCGAAGTTATCATAGTCCGCGGCGACCAAGACATGGCCAAAGAATGCCTCTTGGCCGTGGTCCCCGGAGATACGCAACCACAGCAAGTCCACATGACCGAGCTGGAAGCTGAGCTCGACGCTGTGGGCCGAACTCCCGAACAGAAGAGCATTGAGGACCTCACCCAGGTCGGGATCGATCCCAGCGATCCAGAAAGGTTCTTCCTGCTCGGTAGCCAACTCGCTGACAAGGAGAGGGCCAGCATGCTCGACTTCCTGTTACAGAATAGGGAGGTCTTCGCCTGGACCCCATATGAAATGTCCGGCATCAGCCCCGAGGTCATAAGCCACAAGCTGAATGTGGATCCCCAGCACAAACCTGTTGTCCAAAAGATTCGCAGATCGGGCACCCAACAGGCAGAGGCTGTGACCAAGGAAATCGACAAATTACTGGACGCTGAGGCTATCCGCGAAGTTCAGTACCCTGTGTGGTTGGCCAACACGGTGGTGGTAAAAAAGGAGGATGGAAGCTGGAGGGTCTGTGTAGACTTCACCGACCTCAATAAAGCTTGTCCCAAAGACAGCTTTCCTCTACCGAAGATAGACCAGTTAATCGACGCCACTGCCGGCCATGAGAGGATGAGTTTCCTCGATGCTTACCGAGGTTACCATCAAATTCCAATGCATGAGCCTGATCAAGAAAAAACCGCGTTCATAACACCCAGGGGCACCTACTGTTACAAAGTAATGCCCTTCGGGTTAAAAAACGCAGGTGCCACTTACCAGAGGCTGGTGACCAAGATGTTTCAAGACCAGCTCGGCAGGACGATCGAGGTCTATATTGATGATATGGTCGTTAAGTCTAAGCGGTCACAGGACCACTTGACTCACTTACGTCAAACCTTCTCCATCCTCAAGAAATACCAGCTCAAGTTGAACGCCTCCAAATGTGCATTTGGCGTCGGCTCGGGCAAGTTCCTTGGCAGCCTGGTTACGAGGCGAGGAATCGAGGCTAATCCCGATCAGATCTCGGCACTCAGAGCCCTGCAGAGTCCGAACTCGATAAAACAGGTTCAGAGACTTACCGGGATGGCGGCAGCACTGAACCGCTTCATCAGCCGAGCTTCGGATAAATGCCATCCTTTTTTCCAGCTCTTGAAAAAAAGCTCCGGGTTCAAATGGACCCCGGAATGCGAGAGCGCTCTCCAGGAGCTCAAAGTGTACCTTTCCTCCCCTCCTCTGCTTTCCACCCCGGTACGGGGTGAGACCTTGTTCCTATATCTGGCAGTTTCGGACCATGCAGTAAGCTCTGTACTCGTAAGAGAAGATGACAGGATGCAGAGACCCATCTATTACACGAGCAAAATTCTGCTGGATGCCGAGACAAGATATCTGCCACTGGAAAAGCTCGCGTTAGCACTCATTAGTGCTTCGCGTAAGCTCTCCCACTACTTCCTGACATATTCTATAGTGGTTGTGACCGAACACCCACTCAAGTCCCTCTTCAGGAGAGCAGACTTCTCAGGAAGAGTGTCTAAATGGGCTGTCGAACTCGGGCAATACGATATCCAGTATCAGCCCAGAACGGCCATCAAAGCCCAAGTCCTGGCTGACTTCATTGTGGAATTCACCTCTCCTAGTTCGGCACCGAGCCATCTCGACACCGAACTGGGGGGCAAGGAGGCAAGGACTTCGGTAGAAACCGAGCAGGATCGGTCCTGGAAACAGTTCCTCGACTCATCCTGGAAAGTCTTCGTCGATGGCTCCTCCACCTCCAAAAGGGCTGGCGCTGGCGTAGTCCTTCAATCTCCGGAGGGTCTCGTTATTGAGCAAGCCGTGACTCTTGACTTCAAAGCTTCTAACAATGAAGCTGAGTATGAAGCATTAATTGCAGGGCTGGGCAGCGCAAAAACCCTGGGGGCACAACAACTGGTGATCTTCAGCGACTCACAGCTGGTCACCAGCCAACTCAATGGAGATTACCAAGCCCGAGATGACAGGATGGCAGCCTACCTGGCCCACACCAAGCAACTCCTATCTCAGTTCCAAAAAGCTGAAGTCAGGCAAATAGGCAGAGACTCCAACTCTCACGCCGACGCTCTTGCAAATTTAGCCTCTGCCGTCGAGGCAGGAAGAAAAAGAACTGTCGAAGTGGAAGCACTGGACAAACCAAGCATACTTCAACCGCCTCGACAGATTATGTGCATTGACCTCGGTCCTAGCTGGATGGATGAACTTATCTCCTACCTCAAGCATGACCAGCTACCCGAGGACAAGAACCAAGCCCACAAAATCAGGCTGAAGGCAGCCCGATTTTGGCTCTCTCCGGACGATAAACTCTACAAAAAATCCTACAATGGCCCTTACCTCCGGTGCGTTCATCCAAGCAAAGTCGAAGACTTCCTTTATGAAATCCATGAAGGGATCTGCGGCAGCCACATCGGAGGTCGGTCACTCGCCTACCGAGCCATCAGCCAGGGGTACTGGTGGCCCTATATGCAGAAGGATGCACAGGTCTATGCCAGGAAATGTGAGAAGTGCCAGAAGTTCTCCCACTCTCTCCATCAGCCAGCATACGACCTGAGCCCTCTCTCCAGCCCTTGGCCCTTCGCCCAATGGGGACTTGACCTCGTGGGACCACTCCACCGAGCTCCAGGGAACAAAAGATGGTTGATCGTAGCAACTGACTACTTCACCAAGTGGATAGAAGCCGAAGCACTCTCCTCCATCACTGAGAAGGATACCAAAAACTTCGTGTGGAGAAGCATTGTAACTAGATTCGGAGTACCTCGGACCCTGGTCACGGACAACGGGACCCAGTTCGACTCCAATTTCTTCAGAAGCTTCTGTCAAGACCTTGGCATCAGGAACTACTATTCTACCCCGGCCTACCCCCAGAGCAATGGGCAGGCTGAAATTTCAAACAAAGTGGTGCTCGACGGACTCAAAAAGAGACTAGATCGAGCCAAAGGGAGATGGGTAGAGGAACTTCCAAGTGTCCTATGGGCATATAGGACTACCCCGAGGCGCTCGACCTCGGAAACTCCTTTCTCCCTAGCCTACGGAATGGAAGCTGTAATTCCACTTGAGGTCGGCCTCCCCACCCTCAGGTCGGAACTGTTCGACCGAGGCCAAAATGATGCAAACCTCGCCATAGAACTCAACTTGGCGGAGGAGCGAAGGGATGCCGCAGCCATCCGTCTCGCTTCCTACCAGCGACAGTTGGCTAGAGGGTATAATCAAAGGGTCAGAGAGCGAAAGTTCTCCCCTGGAGAATTGGTCTTGAAAAAGACTCTTCCAGCAGACAGGAATCCCAGCGAAGGAAAGTTTGCACCGAACTGGCATGGACCGTTTAAGGTGACTTCGGTTGCTGGGCAGTCTGCATATAGGCTTGAGGACATGGAGGGCAGAGAGCTGCCACGCCCATGGAATGCCACCCACCTCAAGAAATTCTATTTTTGAGATGTAATCAGATTCGGGAAGTTAATAAACTATTTCTTTTTATAGAATACGTTTACGTTCCAAGCTGTCCCCTATTCTCGAAAAAATGGCCAAGTTATGGAACTCGGCATATACCTACAGCTCGGTTACAGAACCGACTTGAATTCTTTGTTCGGTTATCTTAGTTAGCTACTTTGGCCTGGTCAATGGACCAGTCAAGTTCTGATTATAAACCGGACTTAGCTTTGGTCATGGGACCAAGCGCCTTCAGTTTTACCGAGATTGATGCTCGTTATGGTTGCAAAATCAATACAGCACCTCGGGTTACAACTACTACAAATTCGGTTTCTACCGAACTCGTTTACTTTGTCTTTATTTCCTATCATTTATTCTGGTTGTTAAGCCAAACGCATAAAGAAAGGAAAAAAGAGAAGAAAACTTCGCCACAAATGTTTAAAGTTGGAAGCAAAGCCAATTTCATTCCATGAGTGAGAAAGGTTACAAATTTCCCAACAAAAAGAAATACAAAATTTCCCCCCGGTACAAAAAAAAAATAAATAAGTTACATCATATATTTCTCAGACCATAGCCCCCTCGGTGCCATCAGCAGCATCATCTTCCACGACTTCGACAGCCATTTGTCCAGCGCCGACATCCGCGTCATGTCCGGGGGCAGGGTCTTCGTCTTCCCTGAGTGCTACCTCAGGAGCTTGATTCGGTGCGGGCTGAGGAGGAGGAAATTGGGGGATCTCTGTATACACAGGGTTGTCCTCGGGGACCCCTGCTGCTCTCAACGAGCTTGTCCATCCCAGCCTCCAGGCCTTCAGGCTGACTCTCTTGACTTGGGCGATATACTGTTCGGTGGCTTCTGCCACCCCTTCGTCAAAAGCTTTGTCAACGTCAGCCCGTAGTTTGTCAGCATCAGCTCGGAGTTCGGCCTCTGCCTCCTCCCACCTCTTTTCGAGTTCGGCCGTTGCCTGAACTTGGTTTTCCAGTTCCGCCTTCACCTTATCAAGCTCGTCTCTGAGGCCCAAGACGCGCGTTTCCTGCTCGGCTGCCTTCAGCTTCATTAGGCTGAGATCGGCCTCGAGTTCCAGTTCCCTCTTCTCCGCCCTTTCTGCCCGAGCGGTGTTCTGCTGGGCTTTGTCCGCCGACACCAGCGCCCTTTGCAGGATCTGAAAAAACAAGTGTTAAGCCGACATCAATATCAGAAGTACAGAAATCAAAGAGATGCAAAGTTCAAAGGAGAGAATTACCCTGAGGGCGTCGGCCATCTGAGCCACATCCAGCTCCACCTCGCTCCTCTTCATATGTTCTGCCATGTCTCCAGGCAGAGCGCAGGCGTGCGCAAGGGCACTCACAACAGATGTGCCATCACTCAGCCGGCCGTCCGACGACAGCGACTGGCCATCCTCCAGCAGGAAACTGGGGTTCCAGATCGGAGGGCCGAGCAGCGGCGAGTGCTGAGAGGCAGGGTTGGGATCGTCCCCCACTGGGTCCGCAACCCTGGGCCTTTTCCCCAGCCGGACCGAATCCCGACGAGATTTGGTGGAGCGCTCGGTCGCTGCTGAAGGCTGAGGAGATTGAACTGGGGGAGAGACGACCGTATCCTCCAAGTTCGGAGGGAGAACGGTCCCCGAGGTGGGCGAGTCTCCGAAGATGACTTCGTCAAGACTAACAAGGGCCGCGCGACGTCGTCCCATCTCGGCCTCTTCGTCCGACTCAGAAGATGGGAGAATCACAAGCTCCTCTTGCCGAACCCCCTCGGACTCACCCTCCGGCTCGCTTTCCTCCTCGGAGTCGGTCTCTGTTGCGGTCTGGACCTGCGACGGACCGGCTTCGGCTGAAGCTCTAGAAGGTGCGGCCTCGGGAGGTACTTACGCAGGCCCTGCTGCTGGAGCTGTTTGCTCCTCGGCTTCGGCAAGAGTTAGGACTTGCTCCCCCCTGAGGTTCTCGTGCCGTCTTCTTATGAAAGATCGGTACACGGGTTCGTACCCAAGAAGGGCTGAGGCAGATCGGGTCCGGTGACCCTTGTAGCTATAAATCCTTTTCAACCAGCCGACGTTTCGTCGCCACCCGGAGTTCCTCCTCTGCCGTTTCCTCTCCGCGTGACCTGCACGACAAGCAATTAGGCATCAGTTCGGCAGAATGAAACTACATCAGAAGTTCAGAAATTGAGATATTTACTCGGTGGTTCTCCGAGACGACCGGGTACGTGGTTCACCCTGGGCTCTCCGGGGGCATACTCCCAGTTCCCGGTGACGTAAAGGCAGTCCTCCCCGGCGTATTTTGTGTTGTCTTCGAGCTCGTTGATTATGGGAATCTCCTTCGGTCGAACTCGCAAGTAGTATGCGTCGTCCTTTGGAGATCGACATAGGTTATACACATCCTCAATGTCCTCGACGCCAAGGTCGGTTCCCAATATCCTATTCAGTTCGGCTATACCCATGATTATCTTATAACCATTGGGCATTAGTTGGCACGGGGTAAGGTTCCACCTCCTGAGACAAGCTCTCAGGAGGGGATGGACTGGGAATCTCACTCCGCCCTCGATTATGGCTACTAGAGGGAATGGCATCCATCCCTCTACAAGCACCCGTGGTCGGCTTCGGTCACCATCCCCATCCGCCCTAATCTGGACGTTCTCTGGTATCTGGTATTGTTTCCTAAGCTCGGCTAGGGCAAGCTCTGTGTCTATCCAATGTCTAAAAACCCCCATCTTCCCTAGCCTAGACCGGAATACTGGTGACGGTGACGGAGAAGAAAGACAGAGTAGACACCCCCAAAAACAGAAAAAGAACCCAGAAAAGGAAAAATGTCAGAGGCAGAAGGGAACTCACTAAGACACAGGGCCGGAAAGAATGTAGAGAACGGAAAACTCTAAACTTCAGGAGACGAACGGAAGGGCTTCTCGGACGATGAGGCTCCAGGCAACTCAGGCGAAAGCTCCAAGCAGAGTGACAGCGAAAGTGGTCCTCCTTCGAGGACCGGGGTTTTTATACAGGGATGGAGATCTCTTCGTATCCCGAAAAGCATGTGTAGACACCGCCTCGAGCACGCCACCCGTCTCCTCGATAAGACGCAATGGCCATCAGGGACCTGACACATGGCGGCGTCACAGCGCCCTCATGATGATATGGTTGGGGCTTTTAAAACCGCCTCCAGACAGCCTGGCGCTATTGAAAGCGCCTCGGAAAGCGAAGCGGCACCCCACGCCTTTGTGTAAACTACAGGATCGGTTTCGGGAAAGTCCATCCTATCACTCCTAACCCCGTGGTCTCCTTGACCCCCCGAAGTCAGGAGCAGGGGGCAATTGTGTGGGCTGTTTCTACCGAAACCGGTGTTGTAATCCTTTGGTAACAGCGCCAATCAGGGTCTTAACCCCCTTCTCTCCGACATAAGCAGCGTCTCAGCCTTTGCCGAGGTGGGACTGGTCCCGGTAGAAGTACCGACCATGTCCTACCGAATTCGACCTCACGCTGACATCCCAGTCCGATCTCGGGTATAGCTGACCCCGGCGCCTTCTCCAGTTCGGCCCCTCTGCCGAGGTAAACACCGGGCTTCCAGTTCCCATTATGAGATGGGACGGGTACTTTGTAGGGAGTCCCTGTCAGGTAGGGCGGCCACCGGCCAAGGATAAGGCCTCGTTCCTATCAACAGATCACATCCACATTTATGTGAGGGATTTGAGGGGAGGTTTGATGGGACAAGTATCCTCACCTACCCCCACTAAAGATCCCAGGTGTGGGCTGATGGGACAAGTATCCTCACCTACCTCCACTATGGAACCTTCCACTCTCCTCTATATATGCCTGCATGAAGAGTCATGAACAGGTACATGCAAGATACAGCCCGCACTGTTACTCTGCTAAAACATCTCTTCTTCTCCACTTCACCCTAGTTCAGTGACTGCACTAACTCAGGCGTCGGAGTGCCTTTGGCTGATAGCAGCCTCGGGCCCTGACTGCTGTTTTCTCTTCCCTTTCAGGTTTCAGATCAGCAGAGACACTTGTTCAAGCTAAACAACCTCTCTGTAAACCCTCATCATCAGTTAAACCTAAGTCCGTAATAATTAGGCACGCACACCTGGTATCCCTTCGCGAGCTCGTTACCAACGCTCCTGCCTGGTCTGTTACCAGTGGAGGTGGCATGAGAGGCAGAAATGTTTCTGGTTGCTTAGACCCAGACGGTCTAGCAACGCTCTTTCCCTTCTGAGCCTTGGGAGGCATAGCTGTTAGGATGAAAACGTGGAATTTTCAGATCGTTCCCCACAGACGGCGCCAAATTGTGCGTGCCTAATTATTACGGACTTAGGTTTAACTGATGATGAGGGTTTACAGAGAGGTTGTTTAGCTTGAACAAGTGTCTCTGCTGATCTGAAACCTGAAAGGGAAGAGAAAACAGCAGTCAGGGCCCGAGGCTGCTATCAGCCAAAGGCACTCCGACGCCTGAGTTAGCGCAGTCACTGAACTAGGGTGAAGTGGAGAAGAAGAGATGTTTTAGCAGAGTAACAGTGCGGGCTGTATCTTGCATGTACCTGTTCATGACTCTTCATGCAGGCATATATAGAGGAGAGTGGAAGGTTCCATAGTGGAGGTAGGTGAGGATACTTGTCCCATCAGCCCACACCTGGGATCTTTAGTGGGGGTAGGTGAGGATACTTGTCCCATCAAACCTCCCATCAAATCCCTCACATAAATGTGGATGTGATCTGTTGATAGGAACGAGCCCTTATCCTTGGCCGGTGGCCGCCCTACCTGACAGGGACTCCCTACAAAGTACCCGTCCCATCTCATAATGGGAACTGGAAGCCCGGTGTTCACCTCGGCAGAGGGGCCGAACTGGAGAAGGCGCCGGGGTCAGCTATACCCGAGATCGGACTGGGATGTCAGCGTGAGGTCGAATTCGGTAGGACATGGTCGGTACTTCTACCGGGACCAGTCCCACCTCGGCAAAGGCTGAGACGCTGCTTATGTCGGAGAGAAGGGGGTTAAGACCCTGATTGGCGCTGTTACCAAAGGATTACAACATCGGTTTCGGTAGAAACAGCCCACACAGATGGGTATAGCATGTTCCATTTCATGATGATATTGTTATTGCATTATCTGCCTAGCAATGTTCCCATTGTTATTCTATTGATCTATTTATTTTCTTTACTCCTTTTGATGCATTCATACTATGCTATTTGTGTATTGTGCTGCTAGGTCTTTTTGGATCTAATCCTTTATACTTTGGTGTTGTAGGTATCATTACCAATCACATTACCCCGGAGGGTGAGGCGTTCTATGGAACGCCGATTGCGGAGGACTACGGGTGGGGTACAGGCAACCTAGAGGTCTAGCCAGAGAATGGAGAGCGTGCTCATGAGGGTTGACTAGGTAATTTTGATGAGTTGTAATGAAACATATCATACTTCATATCATAACTTGTAGTATTCGGACTTGCACTTGACTTTTGATACATGTATTGATGATACCATTGGGGATTGTTATTAGTCATTTTGCTTCCACTGATTTTATGATATCTACTTCAGCATTTAAATGTTCTTATTATATCAAAAAGTTATAAATTGGACCTTATTGCGGAGTAACATCCTGATAGTCATGCAGCAAAATTCGACTTCTCGGCGTGATCTTCAGGATCCAAAACTTGGGGCGTGAGACTCAAGACAAGATTTCTTAGTGTATTTTTTTCCCAAATGATATGGCGTTGATGTATGAAGTGAGAGATAGTGTGAAAGCAAATTTTGAGAAATAGAGGAGGTTTTAGAATCCAATCGATTTAAAATAAGTCGTAAAAAGATGGAATATATGAATTGCAACTTCATTGGGGATATGAAGAGAGAGATAACTCTTATGAGAATTGAAGCTCAAGAGATACCACAAAGAGGATACGTCTTCCGATACCTTGGCTCCATAATTAGTAAGAATGGGGAGATTGAAGAGGATATCAAACGTAAGTTAAGAGTTGGTTGGTTGAAGTGTTGACTTACTTCTGTAGTGCTTTATGATTGACGCATTCCATCAAACCTAAACATAAAATTTTGCAAGACAACAATTAGACTAGTTATGAGTTATGACCTATGGAGCATAATGTTGGCGAGCTAGAAAACAACACATGCAAAACATGTGTAGCATAGATGAGAACGTTGAGATAAATGTCTGGTAAAATTAAGATAGAACTTGAAATTAGCACAATTTTGGAGCATTTAGGAGTACATCAATAAATGATAAATTAAAAGAGACATGTTTGAGATAGTTTTGACATGTCAACACAAGCCAACAAAGGCATTAGTGAGGAAAAGTTTTTCTATGCATGTTTATAGTCTCTCATGGAAAAGTATAGGCTGAAGAAAACATGGATGGTAGTAGTAAGGATAGATCTAAAGAAATGCAACATAATTAAGGATTTGGCCTAGGATAGATTGGAATGATGAAACAAATTTCAAGTACTGAGAGAGAGAGAGAGAGAGAGAGAGAGAGAGAGAGAGAGAGAGAGTTATTGGAATTGTGAGATGATACAACAAAGGAGTTCGCAAACTACACCATTAGAAAACGAAGATACAGAAGCAAGAATTTTGGTTTTGAATGACTAATGCAACATTTGGAAAGGGGCTTACTTTCACATATAAGATGCATTCCCCCTTGGTTGAGAGGTCCCCTATGTGGAAGCGGGAACACAATGACCCTAAATGTTGCTCTACGTTTAGGAAACTGGGCCCTAGAGTTTAGCTGGATATAGATTTCTACTCTTCCCTAATTCCCTTCTCACAATTTATGAGCCTAATTGTGATTTATTCCCTTTTCAGTTTTCCTTTTTTTTTCCTTTCTTTCAAAGAGAAAGGAGATATCGATACTAGTTCTAATTGTATTCCTCCTGGAATAGTGTTTCTTCTTATCGGGTCCTCGCATGCATCTATCCTGGGATCTATAATAGGATTCCTCTTAAAGTGTGATAGGCAAATGGAACTGTTACTGTAGTTGCTTTTTTGCCTTGTGACAACATGAGTTGTGTGATGTGCAAATGAAACAATTACTATGGATGCTCTTTTTTTTTTTTTTTTTGTTGGGGGGGGTGAGGGGGCGGGTGGGGGTTAACTAAAAATGTATTGAGTCCTTTTTAAGACGGAAAGTTTGTTTTCAGATTCATATAAATAATAGAAGTTTCTAAGGTTGTCCCCCTTTCATCATATTTCTCTTTATTCATAGCTGGCCTTGTAAGGATCTGACTAGATTTTGAACTCAGTTATTAATTTCTTGAGACTATCATTTTGAGGTTTGATTTTTCACCAAGATTCTACAGATTTGAATTGAATACATGTTTCAGTCAACAGTCTAAAATCTGAGTACTTTCTAATTTTCCTTGTTCAGAATTTTTTTTATCACAACAGATGATGAATTGCAATCTTACATCTCTTGTTTGCATTGTCAGGTATCAGTTCTGAATCCAACTATTAGGAAGAAAGGGAAAATATATATATATATATATATAACCAAAATAAAAAAGGATTGCAACTATGGGCACCATACTGCTGCACTACAGGCTCTATGCACTTGTCAAGGATATTGCAGGACCCTGAGGGCCTGACCTCATTCAGTAAACCAAAGAAGGATAACACAACTTCACTTCTGCATCCAATTGCCATTATATACCATCAAGAAAACTGATGCCAGGAGGCTAAAACTTGAGTGTGAGGCTGCTCAATATGGGCGCCTGTTGATAAATCTATATAGGATTCCTTTGTTTGGTTTATGACTCTCTGTTGAATATGGGGGCCTGTTGATTTTCTCACTGAAATGAGAATTAAATGAAACAACAAATCAAGAGTATTTTCTTTTGATAAACTTTGTGAGGAATTTGAGCTTCTTCAAGCTAGCCTACCGAAGTGCACACCTACTCCCAATGCAGACACATCTCAAAGAGCTCATACCAGAAAAACTACATATTATATCACAGGCAGTACTTGAAAACTCCAAATCTTCTAATGGATAACTGAAAAATAGAGACATTAGTAAGTTCAATGGTTATGGCCATCTGGCCAACAAGTGCAGGAAATCCAAAATTTGTAACTATTGCAAGGGTGTAGAACAACTAATTGCCAAAAGTAAGAAAAAAACCAGAATTGAGGCTTCCGGGCATAAAAGGTGATATTTTAGGAATTTTATCCTCTGCCTCTTCCAGATTAATTCCAGGCATCATCCACTTTACCCTCCTCCATCTCCTCATTTAACAACATTGCCATCAGTCAACCACTACTACTATCTTTCCTGCCCCTTCAACAACCTAAGCAAAAACCCAATGCAGAAAAGATAACTCTAGCATTTTCTGTCATGAAATACTTAGGTACTAACCAGTAAGTCCCATTTGCTTGGAATGAGGGCTCTGGTGCCATCTATTCATGTGTTTGAGAAATATCCCAAAATTCTTACAAACTCTAAATTATTTCAAACTGAAGTTTGTACTGCAGATGCATAAAGTTTGAGTATACTTGTGCCATCTAAGGTCAGATAACTGGGGGAGCCAATAGGGTGGGGGATGTTCACATAGAAGGGTCCTTGTTTCGGACTTGAAATTGTCAAGGACATTATTCCTTGCTTATTGTAAAAAATATAATGCATAGCATTGGCATTTAATCTATTTAATTTCTAATAAATGTATCGGTATATATATTGAAATCTAGTTACTAAAAACAAATGTAATTTCTCATGTTCTCACATAGATTCAACTAGTTCTCATTTCAAGTTGCAACATGGGAAACAGGGAAACTTTGTCCATTATTCATTTATAAAAAACTTGAATGATCGCTTTTGCTTGATTTACAGAAAAGTTAGGTAAACAGCTCGTGGTTGCAAACTAAGAATTCATTTGTATTGTTATATTTGTAGACAATTTTACAGTCAGTTTACATGAGCTTATTGCATTCAAGAAAAAAAAAATTGTTTAAAAAAAGTGTTATCCTGAACACCTACCACCTCACATGTCGTACGTACCCTCCCCTCCAGGTGCAGGACAAGCCCATAGTCCCCATGGGTCGACCAGCCAATGGCCCAAGCCATCTGTCTTGACCAGACCCAGGCCATTCATTTTATGTTATTTTTATATTATTTAGAGATTTTAATTATATGTAAGTTGTTTTAGTAGGATGTTTTAATCCTGGTCATCAATGTGTTTGGATAGTCTAGATTAGTCCTAAGGTTATTTATTTTTCTATATAATGATGCAAAGCATCTTTGGCTAATTAGTGATGGTTAATGAATAATAAAATTGAGTTTTCTTCGAGTTCTCCTCCTCGAGATCTCTAATGCCTCCTGCTTCGGAGTTTGGTGAGAGCCCAAGTCAGTAACACCTTTGGATCGGAGTTCGGTGACAGCCCAATTTCCCCTTATCTCTCCATCTTCTATCCTTGCCAGCCCCGCATCTTCCCCTCCATCCCCTTAGTTCTGCATTACCTCAAATGTCGTTATATGGGGCAAATGATTATTTTATATCAAGGTAAAGTCAGATGACTTGTTAGAAATAAATACTAGTGGAAAAGGGAAACATCCAAACAGTGAATTGATAATGATGACACAAATTCCGGTGGCCAAACTGACCATAGATCAAGACTTGGCTTCTTGACTGGCTATTTCAAAGATCATTCTTTGTTGTCATGGTTTGATGGTTTGTCACCTGTGATGCTCTAATTATATAACAAGAATCTCATGCCTGGTATAAAAATTTCAAATCCGCCATTTCTCAGATGGATTAACTCTAAGCAACTGTGATCACTCAATGTCCATATGCATAACGTCCAATTGAGTCCACTTCTTACTTGTCTATGTCAACAACATTCTTATTTCGAAGTGATGATTACTCTAGCATTAGACAACTGAAAAGCGCTCTTAAGTCCTCAGTTGAGATGAAAGATTTGGGGAAAGTAACTTCTTAAGCTTCTAGTCCACCATTTTCTGAAATGGAATGAATGCCTATCATCCGATGGAGTCAACATCCGACTTGGCAATGTCAAGGACATTCTTAGTTTAGGAAGTGATTACTCTGCAATTAGACAAGTAAATAACTTCCCCAAGTTCTCTGTCAAGATGAAAGATTTGGGGAAAATAACTCCTCGGTCTTTTTTTTATCGGTAAATTACTCAAGTCTTAAAATTCAAGCTTCTGATTTTGAGGGTATTTATTCACAAAACAAGATGTACACTGCATAACAAACCACTTTCATAGCAAAATCAAGATGTTGCAGTTGCTGATCTACTGAATTATTTGACCGTGAAACATTGTTATAATGAAGGCGAGCCCATATGATCCTTTCGCCACATTGTTATGATCAAGCTTTTTACCTCTTCCCTCATAGTCATCTCTCTCCTCGTCCCTCCCTCCCTTGACCCCCTAAATCTGAGCCATATAGAATACGAGTTGTTTATGGCTTAGGTTTTTCCAATTCACATGAAAATTAGTATGGTTAGGGTTAAATGTAGGTCGATGCGGGTCAATTCAGATTGACTCACACCATTGTTGGTCTGGTTGGGTTGGTGTAGTTGAGGATATCTTGCCAGATTCAAAAAAAAAAAAAAAAAAGGTTTGATATGGGTTGGGCCCCAAGGTGGGGGCACTACCTGTCGATCAGACCCCATTTTGACTCGACCCTACCCATTTACCACCTCTGGTAAAGGGTAAATGGGAGACCCAACCCAACCTCCTATTAAAGTCGGGTTTGATATTGGTCTTTTCCTTTTGTTTTGGGCAAAAATGAGTTTATAAATTCTGATTTGATGGTTAATTTTGTACCTCACTCTACTTATTTTCACAATCTTATAGAGTATGACACAACGTGAAATTTCTTGTTTGGATAGTGGTGTGAATCATATCATATCTGTCCCTAAGAAGGGGCAGTGCTCCAGGCCCAAATGGTTTCCCTGGCTTTTTTTTCTCTTGCTTATTGGGACGTTGTGGGCAACTTTGTAGTTGCGTCCATTGGAAATATTTTCGATCATAAGACTCCTCAGGGCCTTTAATGCCTTCTTTCTAAACCTCATTCCCAAATCAGCAGGCTCGGATTGCAGACTTAAGCCTCCCACTTAGTTTCCATTCTCCCATTCTGAGCAGCCTTTGTAAAAAAACGGATCCATCCTTGAACACGACTCTTTCCCACAAGCTTTGCAAAAGATTGAAGTCCAAGATGGTTGGTGTTAATACCCAGTAACACCAAAAGCTCGAGCTATTAGTAAGCAGCATAACAATTTATATCAACTCCCCCACCTCCGCTCAACGAAGAGGAAACCATTCAAATTCAAAACCCAACAGACAGAACATACAGACCAGACAAACATATGGAGGTAACATGCCTCCCAAGGGTTTTAAACTCGTGATCTTTGCCTCTGAAACCATGTTAATAACCAGTAACACCGAAAACTCGAGCTATTAGTGAATGACATAACAATTTATATCAACGGTTGGGAGCTCAATTTGTTTGAAGTTGGACATATCCACAGCTTTTGATAACCTAAATTGGTTTTTCCTCTTCCAAGCTTTGAAGAGTTTTGACTTTTCGGATATTTGGATATAGTGTTATGAAAGAATCCATTTGCTCTTCTACGGGATCGGTGTTGGTCAACAAAGAACCCTCCGACTTTCTCCACCTCTAAGTGTGGGTTGAGCCAAGGAGACCCTCTCTCCTTATCTTTTCATTTTGGTAAAAGAGGGTCTAAGTCTGAATCTCATACATGAATCTCATACATCTTGTAAATACTAGTAAAACTACTCCAATATCCAAATGTAATTGTATCATAGCTATATGTCACCTATTTTTTTCAGATGATGTTCTTCTCTTCCTTAGAGTGCAACTTGAAAGCTTAATGGCTCTCAAATCCATGTTGGTTTCTTACCAAGAAGCGTTGGCTCAGAATATGAAATTGTCCAAAAGCAAGATCTTCTTTGGATACCGCAGCGTCAAAGCAAGAGCGAAACCAAAAGAAAAAAAAAAATTCCTTTAACATCCAATCATGCCGTTTTTCTACGCAAGTTGATGGCCCACAAAAGGGAAGGGGTTGGCCGAAGAGAACATCAATGGTAGTTGTAATGATACATCTGAAAAAGTGCAACTTATTCAAGGATTTGGCTCGAGATAGATTGGAATGGAGAAATATAATTATGCAGCCGACCCCTATAGTTGGGACAAGGTTTTAATGATGATGAACCAATCTTATAGTTTTCCCTCCCTCCAAACATCTTGGTGCCACCTTCTTCCAAGGAAGACCAAGTAAGAAACCCCCCCCACCCACCCGCCCACCCACCCCACCCCACCCCCCCCCACGCCCCCCTCGGTGCCACTTTCTTCCAAGGAAGACCAAGTAAGAACAACCACCCCCCCCCCCCCCCCCCCCCACCAAAACACACACGAGCGAAAAAAAAAAAAAAACTCCCTCTTTTGTCTCCCTTCCCCCTCTTGATTCCATTACAAGGTACCTCCCTGATTGAAAAAAAAAAACCTCTCCTATACTTTATTTGAATTTGTCAAATGGTGCAAATCTGTCCCCTGGATTCCATTGTAGAAACATTTGTGAAGAAATAAGCCTCACGGACAAGGAATTATTTATGTTTGAAAGAAAGAACCATGCCTCCAAAAGCAACACTAGCCAACTTTCAAACTTAATATCTTTCATCGTCAAAATTTTATTCAAGATAACACAAAAACTAGAGAGAATCCAAGTAGACTTCTTGCCACAAGGAAAAAGGAGCAAGGAAAGTGCATCTTCCAATGGGAAGAGATGACCAAGAGTAATAAAGACGTTCCAGTTGGCTAAAAATTAAGAAGAAAAATTAAATTCTTTTGAGTGAATCGAAATGGATATTATAGCCACTATGACAGCATGTTATTGTTGTCTTTTGTTTCTTTTTTTTTTTTTTTTTTGTTGTGGGGTGAGGGACAAGTTAGTGTTACAACCAGCCCCTCCCCTCTTTCCCTTCCTTAAAAGAAAAACCCCCACAACAACCAAAAGAAAAAGGAAAAAAGGCAAGGAAAAAGAAAAGGAAGGTTTCGTGATAAGCGAGCTACTGGTTGAGAGACAGTTTCTATGATGTATGCTTGGGAGAAAGTCCTCTTAAGTTGTAGGGGTGAGAGATAAACATGCATGTGAGGGTCAATGTTCTGAGTGGTAGGGAGGTAAAGGGTTTGGAGTCTTGTGTTTAGAAGAAATTTGTCAAATTCGGAGTCATTGGAATATGAGAGTATGTCTTGTCTTCTAGTAATAGTTACACTGATTTATAATTAAATCATACTGCTAAGAGCTTTGGCCATCTGTAAAGGATGCCCTGGTAGCCACATTGGTGTGGAAAAATAATCTAGCTTTCCCACCAACAAGTTGAAGGATTTCATTGAATAGCTGTTGTAGGAAGGTGCTTGCGAAAAATAATATAGTGAGGAAAATTGTTGTTAGAATCAATAATCTAATGGCACAAGGAATTATTGTACCCTTTACCTTAAAAGTATTGAGGGTAGTGTCCATGTCAATTACCCAACTTGTTAGGGACATGTATAATGTATGTCGATCCATGAGTTCGACTCACTTGTAAAGCCAAAAAAAAAAAAAAAGGAGAGGAGGAAATATCTGCATATGGTCTTCATAGATCTAGAAAAGGCATACGATAGAGTACCTAGAGATTTAAATAAAAGGAATATTCGAAGATGTTATATTGAAATAATTAAAGATATGTATGAAAGAACAGTGAGAACTACCTATTGGGAGATAAGTGAGTTCCCAATGACCATAATTTGCATCATGGTTTGCACTGATTATGGATAAGTTAAATACTTATATTTAAAAGGAGGTACCTTGGTGTTTGTTGTTTGCTGATGATATAGTGTTGGTAGATGAATCAAGATATGTGTGAATGCAAAACTCGAGAGATAGCGGGATTCTTTAGAATCAGAAGGCTTTAAAATAAGCCGTACAAAGAATATGGATTGCAACTTCAATGGGCATATACAAAGAGTTGAAACTATTGTGAGAATTGAAGCCCAGGAGATACCACAAAGAGATTCTTTACGCTAACTTGGCTCGATAATTAGTAAGAATGGGGAGATCAATGAAGATGTCGAACATATGATAAAAGCAGGATGGTTGAAGTGAAGACTTCCTTCTAGAGTGCTTTATAAGAATGCCAACAAAATTAAAGGGAAATTTTTACAGTTAGACGATCTATGCCCTATGGAGCAGAATGTTGGCCAATCAAGAAGTAACATATGCACAAAATGGATGTAACAGAAATGAGAATTTTGAGGTAAATGTATGGTAAAAATAGGAAAGATAAATTAAAAATAAATGCCTTCGAGATCATTTAGGGGTAGCATCAATAGGAGATAAAATTAGAGAAACCCATTTGATATGGTTTTGTTGTAAGCTTGATATACATTGTTACACCGTTCTCTATCAGCTTAAGCTTTTAGAGTAAGTAGTTGTCAACATGGTATCAGTGCGGTAGGTCGAGTGTTTGAACCCCTGGATTGTTGTGTATTATCCCACGGAGGGTGTGATTTCCGTGCAGAGCCCTTGTATTATCCCATGGAGGAGTAAGTGGTTGTCAATAGGTTTGAGCATGTCCAACACAAGGTGGCAACGACAACGATAAGGAAAAGATTCGCTATGTAGGTTAATGGCCCAAGGGGTATGTTGAAAAGGACTTGGATAGAGGTAGTAAAAATATATCTAAAGAAGCACAACTTATTTGAGGATTTTCTTGTTATAGATCGGAACGGAGAAACAATTTTCATGTAGGCAGCCCCAACATTGTCGGGAGAAGGCTTTGATGATGATGATAAAAATCGAGGAAAGAGCGAACCAAATTTTCCTTCATTGTGATTTCCCAAAGTACTTGGTTGGCTTTCCTCCAGCTATGTGGATGTACAAGGCATTTGGGGCTATGATACCCAAATACCCGTACATGCCAGGCATATCCATGGAAGACGATTTGACACCCGTATCGGTACTGGATACTGCACTAATATTACTAGGGTACTAGTTTAGCATATACTAATTACCAAGTCCATTATTTTGTTAGTTCTTTTAGTTTTCTTACTTTCTTTCTTTTTTTTTCTTTTTTTTTTTTTTTTTTGAATGGTGAAGAATTTAGTTTTCTACTTTTCTTACCTTTCAACATTAAAAGTTGTTAAAAAGGAATGTAAACAATAATAATTACATGATTTCAAAAATGTTTTAAAATAAAAATTTGGACAGATGTATCCATACTCAAGTCCTAGATTTATGATGCTTCGATGTAATATCTTGATCCCACTCTAATCATGTTTAGTGTCTAATTAATCTTAATTAGATGCCTAATGTATATTTTGAATGTATTTGGGCTTGATTAGGTAGATTAGAATGGGGTTTAATCATTGACTGGCTAGCATTATGACTATTGGGTATTTTGGGTTTATTGGGTCCCGCGTGTGTGTTTTCTTTTTTTACAAGGATTTTGGGTGCATCTCATAGTTCATGAGTCATTTTTCAATTTTTAATTTTGACCCAACTCATTTGAGCTCATTTAGACCCATTTAGAAGCCAAAAGCCCTATATTTTAAATATTCATTATATTTTTGGACTTTCCTTTAAATACTAGAACTTCATGATATTAAAAGCTAACTAAAAACCTAAACCTCATATCTTTCATTTCATTCCATCTCCATTAGCAAAAGGCACCTAGGGTTCCATTTCCTACCCATTCTTCATCATTTTCCTTGCTACCAAACACCAAATAGAGAGGTTTTAGAGTGTTTTCCTTCATCTTCCTCAAACAAGAACCCATTTTCTACAAGTTTCATCATCTTCAAGCTCTCATTTGTTATTCTTGTTCCATTCCACTCTATAGGTAAGCAAAACTTTTCCCAAATCACTCCTTATTGTTCAATGCAATGATTAAAGGTTTTTAGTAGTGAATACTTGTTGATTTTGTAGCTCTTTCTTCAATTTTCACCATTGTAGGAGCTTGGTTGAGGTTCCATTTTGGGGGTTTTTGCTTAGAGCTTGGTTTTGAGTGGGTATAGCTTGGATTTCTATAAATTTGTGTTGCAAGCACTTAAGGCAAGTAAACATTTATAAAATGTGCATGTTTTTCTCTATTTATGATTCTTGTAATGGATCTCATGTTAGATTACCCAATTTCAGCTCATGTTGTCTATTGTCCTAATTTGATTTAAATTTGTAAATGGGTGTAGTAATAACTTGATATTTCTTTGGGACTTTATTTTGATTGGGAATGTGTTTGATGGTTTGGAGTGGGTATTGGAGACTCCTTTTGTGCTTTTGAAATGGGTTTGAAAGGTTGTAAGAAGTTTGGGAAGGAGCCCACTCCAAAGATTGAGGTTTCAAGCATAGAATTCATGATTTATGCCAAATTTCAAGTCATAAATTCAGTCAAGAATTTGGCCATTCGAATTTGGACAGATTTTTCACCGAATTTACAAATTTTCAAAAGGCCATAACTTTTGATCCGTATGTCCAATTTTGTAGTTCTACATATCGTTGGAAAGCTCTTAGAATGTAAAATTCATTGGTCCATACAACTTTATGATCAGAGGTAGTTAGGGGAGATTTAAACCAACGAATTTAGCCCCATAACTCATGCTACCCACATCGTACTTAGGTGAACTAAGTGTGGTTATGTTGGAATCAACTTAATAGGATTTTTAGGTGGTTATGAACCTAGTTTTGGACCTTAGTATTGGATCCTTTTACTTTAATTTAAGCCCAATGGATTTCTAATGTTAGAGGGTGTTGTTTGAGCACACATACACTCTCATGGAAACTCGTTTCTGGTCTTCTTTTACCCCGAACCAAAGGTGTTATCTTAAGGTATTTGGCATCCCAAATTATGTAACTCCAAGGGTTCTTTTATAGCCAATGATGTCGGAAATCTTAAGCCTACACATTGTTGGACGGTGAAGCCCACGAGTATTTCAAAACCTTAGGATTGACTTGTCATGTATCCTTGATTCTATATATAATCCTTATGCATGCATTTCATTTCCGTCTCTAGTACTCTTGCATGATATGCACATGCTATCTCGTGTCTATTTGCTTAGCTCATGTGCCTTTGTTGTTTTACGTCATATGTTTCCTTATGCATTATGTATCTATATATGTTCATATGATATGTCATGTTACGCACTTATGATTATCGTCATGTACGTGTCCATTTTTACATTTGTATATGTTTATGCTCACGCTATGTCATACCATGATATTTGATGTCTAGTCTACCCTTTGAGTCGGTACCACTTAGCTTCGACCTTAGCCCAGTTAGATCCGGCTGGGTGTGGGTTTAGTTAATTTTTATGGACCTCTGTAGATGGTATTTCTATGGGGGTTGACCGGTACATCAGGTCCACGATGGAGTATCCGGGCCCTATGCCTCCTAGTGGTACCATGCTCTCATGTGACTATGTTTACATACTTATGTGGGAAAATATAGCTCATGTGGTTTTGCCATCTAGTTATGATATGTATGTCTATACACTTGTCATCTTTGATTCCTTATGTATCATGCTTACTCACGCATCATGTATGCCTAGATTTCCTTATTGACCTCATATGATCTATCTTGTCAATCTTACTCATTTGATATACATGTTATATTTTATTCTTGTTTACCTGGGTTAGCGTAGTCTAACGGTGCTACACTTGGCGTTACAGGGGAGGACCACGTCAATGCCATTGCCCAAGAGATCTTAAGAGGTTGGAGATAGGTGTGGCAATTTTGCCCCGCCCCGATCCTTTGGTAGGGCAGGGACAGGGAATAAAACTGTGCCCCGGAGGCGAGGCGGGGATGTGTTTGCTCTTTTCCTCGCCCCGCCCCGTACCCCGCCCCGCCATTAAATAAGTTTATATATATGTATATATGTATATGCATGTGAATGTATATATATATGTACGTGTGTGTATATATATATGTATATGTGTGTAACAATCTTGAATATATTAATATATTTTAAATAAGGTAAAACATTACAAGAAATGAAGTTTGGTCTAGTGGTAAGGCAAACCTCTAGTTGCTCCTCCACCCAAGTTCGAATCCCAAGTCTTGCACATTTAAAATTTTTACATTTGAGGGGCGGGGCGGGGTACCCGCGGGGCAATCGAGGTATGGCGGGACGGGGCAAATTCGAGGCGGGGGCGGGGAACCCCAATTCCATCCCTGATCCGCCCCGTTGTCATCCCTAGTTGGAGAGGAGACTCCTCAACAGCTAACAGAGTGGGCCCCAGAGGATGTCTTTTAGACATCTATGCGTTGAGTGTTCATGCGTCACCATTTCCCTTGACCATGGCATGGATTGCCATAGACTTAGACTTGATTTAGACTTTTATTTGAGACTATAAACTTAATTAATACTTGCTTCACAATTTCCCTTGATCATGGCATGGATTGCCATAGACTTAGACTTGATTTAGACTTTTATTTGAGATTATAAACTTAATTAATACTTGCTTCCGCTATACTTTAGTATTTCTTTCTTACTTGCTAACTTTGAAACTTAAACTCTTTTAATTATGCTTGTGGACTAGATTATGCTCTATTACCATGATTACATATTTGATGGATATTATATGTATGGACAAGTTATAATTGAACTATACAGGTTAAGGAAATTCTCATCTCACACGTGATATCTTGTGGGAAAACCCGTTCGTGGAATTCATGTTGGTTGTTGAATTTCCATGCGGGCGTACGGCATGCTTCAAGATGAGCTTAATCTCGGGCTCGGGGCGTGACATTAGTCATATTGTTGATCCACGTATCTGTATCCGTATCCATATCTATATCTGGGCATCATAGGTATGGGGTCCTGACTATTGGTCTTTCTGTCTTAGTAAGCAAACCTTTTGAAAAAAGGGTGAATCTTATCATAAGTGTGTTGGGAAAGAACTAGAAAAGTAAGTTTTTTAAAACGAGGAGAGACAAATTCAAGACATTTTTGACTGCATGAAGGTGAGTAGTTTGCTTCATATGCAAGAGGAGGATTTCGATGGTTTCTCAATCACAAAGCATTTAAAGTGGAAGTGATTTCTAGGTTTTTTTAGAGACAATGGTAATTGAACGATGAACATTATCACCAGCTAGTGTGTGGAAAATCAAAATGAAAGGAGTGGCTAGTGGGCAAACCTGTACCGACAAGTGTGATTGTGAAGAGACAAATGGGCCGAACCCAACAAAGAGTGTTCAATTATACTATTGTATAGTTACCTAGTCTCTAGCATATACCTATCTACAGCATTTATAGACACATGTACCTTATCTAGCATTTGTATTACACTATATAAACTGTTACACCCCGACCCAATTCAACCTTGATTAGTGCTAATTAAGTGTGTTTTAGCTAAATTAATTGTGCTTAATGTTAATTACCCTCTTTAGACTAAGTTAGTTAGGCCTCGAGTCTTGAATAGTTAGTTGGAACTGATTTGACTCGGTTGGGTAGGGTCGAGGGCTTTTACATAATTAGTGATTTTCTCATTTTGTATCATATGCACTTCATTTTGGCGTCATCGCGTGTATCTCATTGAACACGTCAATTTTTCGTATTGAACCCTACTTCATTTGAGCACATATTGAGTAGGTGGGCCGTCATTTGACTTAAAATAAAAATACATGAAAACCACTGGACCTTTGTGTAATTGGGCACCCTTATCACTTCAACCACTCCACTCATTCCACCCATTCGTTGTTCATTGTGGCTGGGAGAGAAGAACCATTCTCCTCATTTTTTTTTTCTCTCCATTTTCTTCTCCTTTCTTTTTCCATTTGCTAGGAGAGATTGTGGCTTGGGTTTGGACAGATAACTTGGGTCCATCTCCATCTTCTTCATCCTCTTCTGCTCATTGTGACAAGAACCCATCCCTTTAACCCTTCACAAATTCAAAATCACTTCATAGGTAAGAATCAAACCCCATTCTTTTTATGCTTTTGAGTTGAAATGGAGTCAAGAGACTCATTTATAGTCATACAACCATTCATTGCATTTTTCATTTGGATTTGTGGTTACGGTTTGTTATTTGGGGTTTTTGAATCTTTTGAGCAAAGGTTAAAGAAAAAGCTTGATTTGAGGCAAGTATAAGCTTTAATTAAGAACACACGTTGTTTACTTCTTTGATTGGGTATTAAATTCTATTATTTTCCTTTTACTGTGATTAGCCTCTTTGACTATAAATTGAGAATGATTATAGTATGGATTTGAGTTTTGGGTGTTAGTAGTCTTAATTTAGAAAGGTAAAGAGGAGATGGGATTAGTGATGAAGTAGTGTAGTTAAATAATCATGAAAGGCATGTGGGTGTATATGTAAATAAATGTGCCAAGGGAGCATTTTATCTAATGCATGTTTAGGAGGTTGAAATGGTTGGAATCTTTTATACAAATGCATGTACATGTGGAATCTTTTATACAAATGCATGTGAAATGGTGAAATGGGTAGTTTGGATGATGACATGTGTTATTGCATGTTGGAAATGTTAGTGCAGGTGGTTCTTGAAACAAAAGAAAAGAGGGGAAAAGAGATGAGTCCATCGCTATAGCGAGGATGGACCTCGCTATAGTGAGTCCACCTTCTGGGTGGGTTCGTTATAGCGTGGGGTTCTGTGTTGGACCCGAATTTTTGACCAAAAATGCTTCTTTTTACACACTGAAGTTGACGAACACCTTATAGTGTGTATTTACAAAGCCAATTAGGATCTTGGACTCCGAGGGATTTATAGGACCCTAGAAAATGATACATTTAACAAGATCAACGGACCAATGGTAATTAATCACATGAGAGATTATTGAGGCTAAGATCATCTCATGTGAATTTTATCTTTCGCCTAACACCTTATCATAGATAAAGCTCGGAGAACCAGGTACACTACACTGATACAAAGTGGCACCAAATTAAAGATAGCCATACACCAGATCTCCAAACTTCATCGTGTGAGAATGGGAAGGACGAGAGCCTAGTAAATGACCCTTGATTCTTCTTAATCAATGCATGTGCATATTGAGATTTATTTTCCATTCACCTTTCAAACTCTAAAGAATGATTTATATGCATAAATTGTTTCGTTTTTATTCGTTATACTTGTACGGTTATACGATATTCAATTGAAATTCGAGATGAGTAAGTTTCTGTGTGAAATATTCTGGATATTAATGATTCGATTTGATTCAAGTAAAAACAATCTTACTCACATGTGTATTTATTCGATTCGATTGGTCTGGCACGACTGAGCTTCGACCTTGTAATACCCGACGGGGTTAAACTTGGTTTAGTTATTCGAGATCTGAAGTACCAAAACTCCAGAACTGAGTAGCCAGCCAGCCTTTGGTCGGGCCGCTGGTGACATCCCAACTAGATTCGCTCTCTATTTGAGAGGATGAGCTTAATGTAGTAACCAACTAGTGTGTTTTAGTCCCCATTGATTCGTAAGGCATGAATTATTCGATTTTGGCACAATTGCCTAGTTATTACTTGATATTGACATCTTTTAATTAATTGTCGATAAATTCGATTTGATACATCATGTGATTTATAATTAGTGCCTATACTTGCCAAATCGTCGTATTCATGATGCTATCTTTGGTGTCACAGGCACAGGTGCAACTCCCTGTCCTGAGGAGGCCCAGGAGGGAGAGGAGGAAACCAAAGAAGTTTCTCCAGGATTAGATGAGTGGCCGGGAAATGGCCCTGTGTAGTGCGGTCAACCGAGAGCGATTGACTGATTCTTTTGAGAGCTAAAGTGGAGAGTGTGACTGACTCCTTTTTATGTGGGCCACACTTAGTTCTTTGAGCTATTAATTTGACCATATTTTTTGTAGTGTTGTTTAGGGTTCTTTTACACCCTCTTTTGTAAACAATGTATATAATTGTATAATTCTTTTGTATTAAACTTGAACAGTGATTTGGACTGAATGGAAAATGATACCCTTCATATGTGACTTACAACTTCCGCTCTGATTTAAATGTCATTGATATGCTTTAGTGAGCCAGACTCAAGTGTGGAAAAATTATTTTTCTCTCCTTCGTGTGTTGTATTTGGCTCGAGACAAGTACAACATCACGGGGTTACATGTGTCGCACCTCGGGGACTACCCTAGGCCAGGGTAATTCGGGACCGAGATGTGACATAAACAGATCCTCATGTGACACAAATAAATGATACATGAAGTTTTGCTCCTTTTTACACGTCTGAGATATTAGTTGAAGAGAAACCCCACCTTCTTAACTTGTTAGTTGTTGATGCCTTCCATGCCATAACAAGCCAACAGAAAGCCCACTCAAGGGAGAGTAAGACTAAGCCAAATACAAGAGCAAGGAGGATATGTGACTAAAGATTCCACTAGAATGCTGCATGAAGGCTTCAAGAATAACACCCCTCAAAAGAATTCAGCTTTCAAATGCAAAAAAACCAACTTTCAAATGCAGAAAATTCAACTATTAGCTACATAAAAACACCTTACGAAAGCAACATTCAACAAAGATGCATACTCTCGACTCCTCAACATGACTCTTCTGACAGACAACTCTTAAGAAATACTATTACCCGAGACAATCTTATAATATCTAATAGATGACTCTTTATTTAACCCACACAATCATATAAACAAAATCTAACTCTATCCCCCGCCCCAATTCTAACACCCATCCCTTGTAACCACGGCCCCTACTAGGACACTAACCGAAGACACATGCCCCAAGGAAGAAATAGTACCCCAACAATAAGGTATCCTACACCTAGGGACTCCTCTAGGAAACCAACCTCACAATCCTCAATTTCTCGCCATATTTAGCAATGACAACTCTCCCCCATGAGGACTTTCATTCTTCCCCATATCTCCACCACCATCCAAGTGAACGACCAAACCAGTTGAAGATTTCTCCTTCACCACGTCACACTGCTTCATTAAATGCAACTTGCTTTTCTCACTGATTCCTCCAATAAAAGTCATTCTCAATGCAATCCAATCTTTGTACCATCACCCCTATCAGCATCTTTACCGAGACATGTAGTAAAATAGAAGGTTTTACAAGGAAATTCTAATAAGTGGGGAGAAAAGGATAGGTATTGTTTCTTCCACAAGGAAAGTTCCTTTTGAAACCTTTCAACAAGAAGATCCAACGCTTTCTTTTCAGATCTAAGGTTTGCACCAATTGACAACCCTACATATTTAATAGGAAGCTTGCGAGCTTCGTAATCCAACCTATCAGCCAAAACATAAGTAAACTCCTCAAAACACCTCATCCCACCAACAAACTTCTAGAAATTTTGATAAGCCTTTAGACCAACTCGAAGCAACATAGAATTCTCTTTAAATTAACATCATCTTTCCATCCTATGGAACTATATAAAATTGTATCACCTACAAACTAAAGATGAGATATTATCTCCCCATCTTGAACTATTTGGAAGCATCCAATAAGCCCAAGCTCACTGGCCTCAACCCAAAACCTTTGCAATAATGACTAACAAAAATAGTGACAGAAGTGATCTTCTTACCTAAAATGGGCATATACAAAGAGTTGAAACTATTGTGAGAATTGAAGACCAGGAGATACTACAAAGAGATTCATTCTATTACCTTGGCTTGATAATTAGTGAGTATGGAAAGATTGATGAAGATGTCGAACATAAGATAAAATCAGGATAGTTAAACTGAAGACTTGCTTTTGGAGTGCTTTGTGATTGGCACATGCCAACAAGATTGAAGGAACAATTTTACAAGATAGCGATTGGACCGACTATGACCTATGGAGCAAAATATTGGTCAATCAAGAAGTAACATATGCACAAAATAGAAGGATAAAATAAGAAATGAGCGCTTTCAATACCTTTTAATGGTAGCATCGATAGAGAGAATGAATTAGAGAAACAAGTTTGAGATCGTTTAGGCATGTCCAATATAGACCGACAACAGTGTCGGTTAAAAAAAGTTTAACCATGCAAGTTGATAGCCCACCAAAGGAAAATGGTAGACCAAAGAAGACATGGATGGAGGTTATAAAAATAGATATGAAGATATGTAACTTATCTGAGAATTTGGTTCAAAATAGATCAGTATTGAGAAAAAAAAATTTAGGTGACTAACTCCAACATAGTTGGGAGAAGGCTCTGATGATAATAATAAATGAGGTGTCAATTTTTAAGGTTTTATTTAATTTTTTAAATGGAACTAAAATGATGCCTTGCCCTAAAATTCCAAAATAAACCTATCTTAGCCATCTACGAAAAGTTAAAGTTAGTTTTTATTTAAGTTTTAATTTGCATCCAAATCTGAAGCTTGGCTTTATAATTTTAACTTGTGCTGTGTTACCCTGACATGGCTTAAAAGACAAAAAAGGGGGGCGAGTTGACTCAACAAAGTCGAGATGAGTTGCAACCTGGAGAATAACAGCCTTAAAAAATATAGAAAAATAAGATAAAAAGAAAAAACTATTGGCCTATATATAATTTTAAGATTCATCATCTTTCAAATGTTTGTTTTCTACTAAATCGGATGTACAACCAAGGGAGAAAACTTAGACTTGGGACCTGACTCGTTCGACGCCATGTCCGAGCCCCATAGGACCCCACTCATTTAGGGCAGATTCTGAGTTGACCCGACCAGTTTTTTAATCCATGTGTACAACATTTGATCTTTGAATGCTTAGATATTCTACAAAAAGTGATTTTATCTTCTAAATCTGATGTAAAAGATCCCCAAAAGCCTTACGAAGCTCCTACCAAAGGAAATGGAGAAAAATAATGCGTATATGGCATTTCCTATAAGAATTGGAGAGAGGAGCTATTTTTTTGGAGTGGGGGAGGGGGGGAGATTGGACAATCGATTTTTAAACGATGCTCCCCTTCACATGTGTCGTTGATTTGTGTTGCGAATAGAAAATTAGTTTTTAAGAAAATAATTCAATTTTTTTAAAAAACTGATATTTTGGCGACATAAATTGCAAAGAAGATCTTGTTAATGAAGAACCAGCAAAATATCTTATAACAAAAGGTATAATGGATAAGAAAAGTGTCATAATAATCCTATTATGAATGAGCAAGTGCTGGTACATTTTGGAGAAGATAACATGCATATGGTTGACTCAATTCTTTGTGGATTAGCATGGATAATCATTCATTGAATTCTTTGGGCAACCAAGGGCTAGATTACATTTTCTAACAATTTCTTCGGTGGGTGAATAGGATTTAGCGGTGTGATACCCTACAACAAGCTCTATGCAAGAAATTAAAGCTTCATTTAGTTTAAGTGGTCCAATAGAACAAGTTCACAATAATAATTCCCAAGATTATTGTGTAAGACATGTACGGAATGCTTCTAAACTCTCATCAGGTCTAAATGATCTTCGATCCAAGACAACATTAACAAGATCAAGGGTGAGTTTCCCTCACTCGTGAGGGATGAGAAGTCTTTGATGGTTTATATGGCTGCAAACCACCGAGTCCAAGTTTATGCCATTCTGACAAGTATTGAAGACCGCATGACCCCTTTTTTTGTTTTTTTTTTTTGGGTCTTGAGGAAGGCATGACTCACCTTTTGATAGGGTCACGTAAAGTTGGGATTTTTAGGCTATTTGAGTTCCTTTGTTTTTAAATGTTTAGAGTTTGAGTCAAAACATCTATTAATTTTATGAGAGAGAAGAAAGGGAGGGGAGCAAGTTAGAGTTCTCTTGATTGTATCTTATGTTCAAGAGGCGAGGACATTCTTTTTTCGAAGGTTAACATGACATGAACCCACAACCTTAAGGTTGCAAACAGTGAGGATTTGGAGGTCAATTATGAATAAATGCGTGTTTTCTATCTAATGCGACACAATATGTTGCCTCCTGCCTAGTTTGAAGTATCCAAGTATCATAGTTTACAACTATTTTCAAAATCTATAAAATTTGAAGTTTCTAAAAAAAAGTGCATTAATATGATTTTGTGGGATTCAAAAACTCAGTTTGTCCATACACAACCCACGCACCCCACTCCCTAGAAGTAAAAGAATTACATATCAAATGGCATCTTACACTATTGTCGTATAAACAAAGATGCTTTACTCACTTAACAATGACAAGATGTTACTAAAAAGGGAAATTTTCAGGCATCTATCAAAAAACAAAAGCATAGTAAAGAACTATTAGCAGGCAAAAGGCCATGTTCTATTCCTATCAAGCGACATATTACTGGTCTGATAACTACGGTGTTTATTAGGAAATAGGAAATATGCAAAATTACAGCCAATAGAATTTTGTTGAAGAAGAAGAAGAAGAAAAGGGTCGGCGGGCCATTATAGTGAACTTGATTTCTATTCAAAGGATTTCTATTTTATGCTACTGACCAATTTCTGGTGAGATTGAACAGTTACTTGGCTCAAAGCAAAGCGATTCGCAAATAAAAAACTAGAAACACAATCCAAGCTCAAACAATCTTTAACTATAAAAAGAATTTCCCAATTTTAGCAGGAAATCCAAACATTAGTGTCCATCACCAGCATTTTCATAAATTAACATACTCCTAAACAAAACTTGAAAAAAAAAAAAACAAAAAAAAAAAAAAAAAAACAAAGAAAGAAAGAGCTACAATCAACTCCACCTATGATTCAGCCCAAATCATAGGCTTGAGTCTATGTTCACATTCAGGCTTGTAAACAGATGAACCGATCTGCAAATAAATTACGGAGCAATGAGATCTACAACTACAATGCAGAAGGAGTCAGCCACAAGAAAACCCTAAATTCCTCTTCCAGATTCCAATCATAAAACAACTGAAACTAAAGATCTGAACATAAACTGATAAGAAGCATGAGGAAGAACAACACCTTACAATTTCTCATTGACGCCATCATTTCATGCACATTTTGCAAGATGAGAGGAGATGGGAGGAAGGAGAAACGCAGAGAGTGAAATGAAATTAGGCCTGTGAAGCAACAAAGAGAGTGACAACGAGAGAAAGCACGCCTGTAAACAGCCATGTCCGTTCGCATAAATGCTGACAAACGTGCTCTCTCTCGTTGTCATCCAGATCCAATGCCCACAGAAACACATCTCTCTCCTTTTCCTCTAATCCTCATCCAAATCTTCATATATTTATGGATCCAAACAAAGGAATTCCATGCTCCAGGTTTCCAGATCTGGCAAAAAAGAAAATCAAAAACATTGTAGAGAGAGTGAGAAAGATAATAATTAAAGAAGAGGAAGAAAAAAAAAAACTGAGAAGTAGTTTGAAAGTGCAAAAATATTAATAACCAAAACTTCCACCACCAGATGTGAACCAAAAACCCTAACCATCCAAACAAACCAACAAAGAAATTAAAAAAAAAAAAAGTGTAGGATGGAAGATACAGATCTAACAAAAGTTACACAAACACCAAGTTTAAAAATAAAAAAAAAATCTAAGAAGTTTAGATCCCCAAAGAACAAGAAGAAGATTCCCAAAGAATGAAGAACTTTTGATGAGTGGTAAACCAAAAACAGAAAGTAGGAGGAGAATTGGAAGAAAGAAAACCTCTAGAAATACAAATTCCAAGGAAAATGATGAATGTGGAAAGCGCAGACAAAGCAAGGAGAGGATTTTGCGGGGAAAAGGAAAAACTAGAGTGGGTGAGAGAGGGAGAGGGCGGGTTGAGACTTGGGAGAGAAGGTATTAATATCAATTAAAAGGGGAAAACTAAAAAGGAGGCAGAAATTATTGTGTGTACCGGGGTTGCCATTTACGGAAAACGAAGGGTTGTCTCCAGCTACTCACCACTCAGAGATATTATGGTGCTTATTAAAGAGGACAGTTGGCTTTGTTTTTCACAGTCCACAGCCTCTCAGCTATTGACATAGAGATGTTCCTGAGTTTAAGTGTGTATTTTGCTACTTTAACTAGGGTTCCTGTTTGAAGGGCCCACAAGCCTCCTTTAAAATAACTAAGACCCATGCATGTCCATAATTAAAAAAGTTATTTTTCTCACATGCACTTCTCAAAAATCTGAGCCGTATAACATTCTACCAGCTCCCCTTGGTGTTCGTAGGTGATTCACTTGATGATTTGGCCATCCCACTTAAGAACCTCTTAAACTTCTTTGGAGGAAACTTACCATCGATATTGCTGTTAAAATGTCACACGACTCATTAACACGATACGAATCTACATGATATTGACAGAGTCGAGTAGGCTCTTAATGGGTTCAGGTCGTTAACGGGTCAAATCTGTTAACGCGTTAAGTTAATGGGTCGTGTATGAATTAAACCAGTAACCCGTTAACAATCCGTTTAACCCGTTAAATTTTTTAGTCCCTAAGTGTAGCTATAATTAATTTATATTCATAAAGAATGAATTGAAAATTATTATTTTATAGTGGGGTTTTAGATGGTATCCACTCGAGATCCTCACTTAAAGTTTCATGTTGCTTATATATTTTTCTCCTTATATATATATTTTATGGATTTTCTATTTATTTTTTAAATGACTTAATTTTTTCTCCTTATATATAAATTAACAGGTCGTGTTCGGGTTTGATTTTTTGACCCGTTAAGTTAACGGGTCATGTACAGGTTGCAGTGATTTTAACTCGAATTCGTTAACCAGTAACCCGAATTCGTTAACACAACACGATTGACAGTCTTAAGTTCATCGAGAACGCAGTTCCTTTTCTAAAGAAGTAACCAAAAATAAAAGGATTTTTTTTTTTTTAAGAAAGCTTAAATCTCAACTTAATGATTTTATAAAGAAAAAACAGAAAATGATGAGACAATTGTTCATACATGTTTTTTGACGAAAATCAATCCCGTTAACGACATCGTCAACCTTCATTGCAAAAAAAGGATATTTTGCTCCACCTTCTTCTACCTATTGATGAAAAGGTTATAAAAATTATTACATTTGGTGTCTTAGTGGTTTTTCTTAAATGGTATCGGAAATCTTCCTAATTAGGTGTGTTGGTCCCACGTTTAATTTCTACATATTTGTCACCCTCCTTTGCATGAATTTGAAAGTTTAGATTTGGAGGGTATGGTGTTTGGTGAAATGCCTAAATAGGAATTTTTTCTAGATTTGGAGGTGGCTTTGAGCGAGGTTGGAGGGGATGAATTTGAGCATGTTTTTGTTAACATTTGGAGTATAAGCTATTTGTTTTTGGGAATTTTGTATCTCTTGATGTTTGTGAGCAACACATAGGGAGCCATGTCATGCAATTTTTAAATAATAAACGTGAGACTTTTTTGATAGGTATTGTATTGTTTGTTTGGAGTTATAGTTTCCAAGAGTGTTTTTTGTTTCGTTAATTTAAAATCTTTAAATCAACTTTAAGAATGAATTTAATAGTGGATGAATTAAACACATTTCATTATGTGATTTGTGAATCAGTTATCAAACTCTTCTTATTTGATGTATTCATCACCCCATTCAATTCTCCTTCATTTCCTTGAAATGGATATTCATCTCTTGCCAAATTTCAGCATCACTCCCTTTAAATCGAAGATAATCAAGTATGAAAACCATCGAAAACGAAGAAGAAAAGTCGAAAAAGAATAAGAAAAGTCGACGATATCGTCAACTGAGGTAATTTCGTCCAAAAAAATATGCAAACAATTATCTTGTCATTTTATAATTTTTCCTCAAAAAATCATTTAATTGTTATTTAAGCTTAATTCTTCATAAAAATCCCAAAATAAAAAAAAATAAAAATCCCAGACTCCTTTTGATAAAAAAAAATAACCCCACAAAAACATGCTGTACATAGTGAATGAATGAATAATTGAATATTCAATAGCCAGGTCCCACAACTCCATAATTCTATGGAGGCAGGAGTCAAGCCCCAGGGACCACCTGCTGGGGCAGTGCAGAGAGATCTTTTCCACAAACAAGGACATAAACCTTACGCATGAAAGAATAGCAGCGTGGAGAAACGCGGGAACACTGATTGATGGTACTCTCTCTTTTTTTTATATTTCCTTTCCATTCTTTGTTTTTTACTCACCGACGTGTGGCGACGAGAATGGATGAGTGTCGATCACAACCAACAAAGAAATGACACGCGTATTTCGTTCCCTTTGGTAAATGGTACGTTTTTTGAATGGGACCGAACGGAAAATCAGGGTACGAAACTATACGATTTGTCCGGATGTTTTGTGGTAATTAAAATGTACCTTGTCAAAAGCAGACGTTAATCTTGTGATTGAGGAAAATATAGAAAATGCTATCCACACATTTACCTGTCTAATAAATAAATTATTTCTTTCTCCCTCACATGTATTGCCCATTGGGCCTGCCGTTTAGGGATGTAAACGGGTCGGTCTCGTTTGTGCCGGAATCATTTTGGACCCAGACTTAAAACCGTTTATAAATGATGGTTTCGGATTTAATTCCGGAATTTGTTGGTTCTATAAATGATTCCAATTAGAGGACTCGGGTTCGGTTTTGAAGTGGGTCTAACTAGAGGAATAGGAACAAGTTTCAAAACCAGTTGATATGTTTCATGATTTTTTTTTCTTAATATAAAGATATTACTCAACTTATGACAATATATTAAGTCTACTAAAAATGCTTAACTAAAGTAATTTTGAACTACAATTTACAACATTGAAGACTTGTAAGCTGGGGGCCCGGGTCTACGGGTCGGAACATGTATGAATCCGTAATCAAGCTTGTTTATCAATCAAAACTTAAATTGTGTTTTGGACTCAGACCTGTTTATCGATCATAACCTAAATTAGGTTACAAACTATAATTTTTAATGCTCGAAACCTCTAGATAATCGGAGTATCGGGTACCCATTTGCATCCTTTTTGGTGTTAAAGTAATTGAATGTCCAGTGATATACTTATCTATTTTAAGTAGGTTGAGTTTGCGTCGGGTTGACGTTTTAAATTAACCCTAAACCATGGTTGAGTGGTGTTAATATCTTAGTTCTATGCACATGCCAAGGGATTGATCATGGGGTACTCATATTAAAGTATCACGCCTAAATTAGTATCCCAACCCAAAAGAGAGGAAAAAAAAAAGGAAAAAAGATCTAGAATCCCAAACCCCCAATTTATAAGCTGGATTGGTAGGTTGGAGTGCAACACATGGGATTGTATTGATGGGTTGAGTCTGTATAGCATCAGGATTAAAGTGTTAACTAGAACCCATAAATTATCAGGTTGGGTTGGGTTGACAGTAAGGATTTGTAGCCCTGGAACCAAAGTAGGTAAAGTCCAAATTAGATCCATGTGCACCTCGGCTCAGACCCAACTTAAATTCAGTCATATTATTATATGCTACAATAATTTATTATATACAATAAGATTGCTCCCTGCTTTAGATAATCAATTACTGTCATCTTTAATACCATGGTAGACTAAACTCTTTTTTTTTTTTCTCAAGTCTTAAGTCCCTCTTGTTGCTGAGCGGGTTAAGGAGTGGGTGGGTGAGAGTGTTAGCTATATTGGAAGCTCTAAGGATCTGTGTCTCAAATAATTTTCATAGCATAGTGGTGGAAAGTGACTCCTTAAATGCGATTTCTTGGATGTCTTATTTGGAGAAGGGTCCATGGAAATTTCAATTTCTTTTCATGGAAATTTCAATTTCTTTCAAGACTTTGTCATCATCTTTGAATGTTGAGTTTCATCATGTGCTTCGGTCGGGGAATGGCATGGCGGATGCTTTGGCTAAGTTGGGGGTTGAAAGAGAGGTAACTTTGTTTGCTCCTTTGTAATTTGTTGTTTTATGTTGGTATTTAGCTCTAATACCTTTGCATGTGTTTTCTTTCCATCTTTTTTGTACATTTCTTAAGTCTTTAATATATTTTACTGTTACCGATAAAAGAAAAAAAGAGTGGGTGGGTGGATCAGTTTGTGTCCCTTGTAACCTTTTGTTGCTTCGCCCATTTAAAGCTATAATTCTTGTCGGTGCATGATCTAGCATGCAGTTTTAACAGTTTCATTTACCTCCCATTCTCCTTTATCATACATTTCTATGATTCTATCTCTTCATTTTTTTGTCAGTGCCATCCCAAAGTTCAATTCTTGTCGGTGCATGATCTAGCATGCAGTTTTAACAGTTTCATTTACCTCCCATTCTCCTTTATCATACATTTCTATGATTCTATCTCTTCATTTTTTTGTCAGTGCCATCCCAAAGTTCTGCATACATGTCCAAACCATCATTGAAGTAGTTTTTTATTTCTTACCTTCATCATCATTATTATTATTATTTTGCTAGCTAGATTGGTGCAGTGGTGCAACAAAGTGTTAGTTAATTCAACTGAGGACTAAGGATTGATCTTGGTCTTTGGTTCAAGGCTAAGGTACGCTACCACTGATCTATCAATGGTATGTACCAGTTGTAAATTCCAACCTAAAAGCAAATGGGCCCAACTGATTGCCCAAAAAATACCCACATACAGTGGATTCTTTTGGGTATATGTCAAAAAAAAAAAAAAGGGAAAAAGACATGTTTGATATTCAACAATATAGACATCATATAAAGCCACCAATGATTGGTTCTTGGCATGGGGTCCCTTCCAAAACCATCCAAACATGCTTCAAACCTCAGAAGGACAGAGTCAGTAGATAAATATTCTTATACAGATCTCATTAACATCAAACAATTAACCAATGATTTTGGGTCCCTAAGATCCAATTATATAAAGTTGATTGCCCTAGAAGATAAAGAATGAGCATATTTTTCAAAGTAGTCCACTTAATGCTAACTCTTCAAAAGGATGCTCTCTTTTACATTTTAAAATAAGACATGTGATTGAATGTTTCAGGAGCTACGCACCCACAAAAATTAGGTCAAGTGGTGTTGATAGTCATCCAATATAAGCCACACAATGGATGATTAAAATAGCCAATTTTTCTTGAGAAATGAGAGATGCCTGACGGGGAAGGGGCATCCCATATCTCACACAGTCCACCTAGGGATTGAACTTTTGATGTGTAAGTAGTTTCACTTTCACATGGACAGTATCACTGGCCCAACATAGTAAGAAAAAAGTTTATTTGTTGATTGTCCTTTTTTCAAGGCATTAGATAATATAGCTTCTATCTATAGTCAAATTTAAAATAAAGGTCTGAATTGAAATTGGACTTGAACAATGGGGTTAGATTTGAAGCCTAAATTGAGTCCCATGTACTTGTATAGCAATACAATGAACTTATGATGTATTAATTTTTTTTTAATATAATATACAGACTAACATGCAAATGCCAGAAAAGAAAGAAAAAATAATAATAGAGAAAAGAAAAGAAAGGAAAAATACAAAAAACAGAGGTGAAGAATGAAGAAAAGGGAGGATAAAAAAAAAATTGAGGGGTCAACACCCCCTACTTAGCATGAGAGGCCACACCAAACTTCTAGCATGGGAACATAAGCAATACTAGCTAGCCAATGTAATGTACCTTGGTATTAAAAAGTGAAGGAAATCTGATCCTTTCAGCCCTTGTGGAAATATTACTGATAATTCCTTGATTTGTGTCTCCTTTGTCCCCAAACACAAGCAACAAAAAATATAATATACATATAGTATATTTAATGCTTTGAACTTTACCTAGGCTTAGTTTTAGCTGATATTCTATTTTATTATTTTCAATTTGGGGTATGTCTTCACAATTTGGGTTTCACCAAGCTTCTAGAATGTGAACCCACACCAGATCCCGGTGTGGACCTAAGCCATGTGAACCCCCTCCACCGGGTATGGGGATTTGGGTATCCTTTCTCCTTTTGTTTGAGTAATAATGTTTGCTAGCAAAGAAAAATCTCCATTATCAATCTTTCTTCTGCCTCATTGGTTGCTTGATTAGGTACAAGAGGTCAAGGGTTTAAGGATTGATACCACCCTCTTTTTCAAATAAGAAAAAAGTGAAAATTCTTCATTTAAAGCAACCTTGGATCCGAAGAGAATACCGGGATTTTTCTAGAGTTTGCTTAATTGTTTTTTCTGAAATTGCATGATATTTTCAATATTTGACTAAGAGTTTTTTTTTTTCCTTCGAGAACCGACTATTCCGCCTAACACGTGAAGTCCCTACCTCCCTTACGCACTAGGTAAGTCACAGGCAGACTTTTTAGCGCCTGACAAATGGCCCAAGGAGAGAGAGTGCATAAGTTCAAAACCGCAACATCTAGTTTCTAAGCCGTGGTACTAGCCAACTGCGCTACCCCTTAAAGCTAGATTGACTAAGAGTTTAGCGCCTGTAAAATGAAATGTTTGGAAATTTAATGGAAATACTACTTCCCCATTTCACCTGTGCACCTGCTCCATTTTTTTTATTTTGTTTCTAATCTGTCATGCACTTAGCTTCGATCAACTTCTACATATAGTTTGAAGCTCGACTCCTTAAGAATGTGTGGTTTTTTCAGGATTGCAATCTCAAAAAAGTCTTGAATCCCTACAATGTTTGTAGGTTCAAAGGGAAGGAAAAACAGGATTGAGGAATTCTTCTTTTCTTAAACCCTCAACCATATCTTTTTAGCCTTTTGTAGGCTTGCATTGGGGTGCCATTGATCTCCAGCATTTTGTAACCAATGACAAGGATGTCCTTTGTATTTTTCTCTAATATCAGGCTCCTTGGTTTGAACAAGTGAATGAATTCAAATAGTTCAAGCCCTTATGGAAAAATTACTTATGATTTCCTTGATCTCTGTCTCCTTTGTCCTGGACAAGAGCCACAATAAATATAATATACTATATATAATACTTTAAACTATGTTACATATAATATTCTTGTAACATCACCTAGGCTTAGTTTCAGACTTTCGTCTCAGTCTAGAGTTCAGGTAGGTCTATGCAATTTGGGTTTATTCTAAGCTCATGCCTAGGTTCAGACTTAGCCACCTTCAATTCTGGCTCGGCTTGGGCTAGCTCAATACCTGGTAGGCCATGCTTAAAATTGGTTGAAATTTTTTTTTTTTTTGGCTCTGTTATTTGATTTACCCATCTTTATGTTGAAGAGAAAGTGTGATTTGATGTCATTGATTGTATGCCCTGATTCTCTCTCCAACCCATTGGAAACAAATTGCAAATCAGAATTCAAATGACAATAGGGGATAATAGACTTGGATCATGGCCACAAAGAACTTTTGGGTTGGTATGAAGTAGGCCTTGCAAATAAAGTTCATACAAGTGGTTCATATGTGTGTTGCAAATGAATGGACCGATGTGATTCAGAATTAGCCTAGACGTCAGAGAGGAATATCCCCTCTATGATCAGTGCAACTGATGGACTTAATATTTGGAAGGGCTCGGTGCAATGAGGTTGGGCATAGATTTTGGACCCTTCAATATCTTATGGTTTGGCCAATGATAATGATCCTACTCAATGGGTTTGGACTAGTGATAGACCTAATATTAGCCGAAGTTGCCAAACAAAAATGTTACATTTCTTGTTGGTGGTTTTCAATTGTGGCTGTAGGAGGGAAGGGTTTAATGGAAAGGTCTCTTTATGAATAAGGGTTGGCCAAAAAAGAAAAAGCCTCGTCAAATTATCTTAGCCGCTAATTTAATAATTGTAAATTCTATGCCATATTTACCACTAATTTTCTTTTGAGATCCAATTAAATGGTGAATGATGGTTGGATCAGTGTAAAAATGGGCCTCAAGCAGCATTATGAGATGACAAGAGTGTGAGAGGAGCTACAATGATTAAAGATGAACCCAAGTGAGCCCCATGGAGCTGGGCTTTTAAGAGTTATCCCTATGTTTCAACATTAAAGTAAATAGTTAATATTTTAAAGAGGTAGCTCAGTTGGCATAGGACCACAGTTTGCACCCGGAGATTGTATGTTGCATGGGAGTTTACACGGCTTCCTTTTGGGTCCCGAGAGATCAGTTTAGCGCAAAGAGTTAGGAACCCATATAGAGAAAAAAAAAAAAGAAAAAGCTAATAATATACAAATATGAAATCTAGTGTATGTCCTCCACCGACCCATGACAGCCCTTATGCATGACCCACTTTTCTCCCCACTACAGATGATGATGGATAGACACATATACATAGGAGAAGAAACAAACCATTAAAAGCTTTGGTGGACCCTTTTACTTTCCCAACACCCCGCAAAATGAATGGCTCAAAATAGCCCTAGTACAATTATTTTTGTGCACCAACCCATCTAAAGTGGGCCCCACATCGTCCCCGTATGCCACGTGTACAAGACCGAACGGGGAAGATTTTCTACCGGCGCCAATGGGAAAGGGTCACTTCGTCAACAAGGGCACTTCTGTAATTTAACAATCGGCTTCTCCGGAGCGGAGCCGAGACATACAAACTGGTGTCCAGTGTCCAAACGTCAGGTGTTTCGTGTGAGTGACCGTGGAGAGGTGGGGCCTGCATAAGGCACGAAAAGCCGTCTGACACACCGTATCGGAATCGAACACGTGGCGCGTTGTCGTCCGTCATTTCCTCCAAAAGCCAAAGGACTGGGCCCACTAATTGGACATTACACGCGTGGTATTGGCGCTTTAAATGCCGCTCCGCCCGAGTCAGTCCGAAACGGGGACCCGGTTTTAACGCCCCGGAACGTATTCCTTGTGTTGCCAGAAAACCATTAAGCTATAGATAGTCCGCAGGACACTTTTAATTCGTGTCCTCGCATCTTTTAGAGCTCGTAAATCACTGTATTTACACAAGAAATTCACTTTGCTTGATCTAATCCACTTACATCACATGCCTGGCACACATTGTCTTATAGGCATTTGCCCTCACTTAGTACCAAATGGGACAATCATGTGATTAAATAAATTACATCATAAATCAATATAATTGGAATATAATTTGATCGTGGCTATTAGTGCGTGCGACGATGGATTTGATAAAAAAATGGGGCCTACAACTGTTTACATGAAGGTTTAGAAGGTAATAAGATGATCTAGCATTGAGAGATATGATGGCTTTTATTAAAGCACACACACATATTAGTAATTACTAGTAGTTTGATTAAGATGGCTAAAGCTGATTTATTCTAACAATTAATTTTAGGTCTTTTTTATTGATGGCTATAATCAATAGATTAAGACATAGTTCAAATCAGATGGAACTCACAAACAAGGTTGGTGTACACCCGTGCCTCTCCTTTAATTGATTGCACAACCCACACTCCACTTCAATCTTTTAATAGTAAACACATTTGAGCATAGTTTTTAATGAATCAAATGTACAATTATCATATGCCTCTCACACTAGCTTAGTTAGTTTTTTTTTAGTAAAACACTCGCTTAGTTAATTAAGGATACCAAACACCTTTTCATAATACGCTAAGTTTTGAGTCCTAAGTAGGAAAAAAAAAGAAGAAAAGAAACACACTATTTGATAATTATTAGTCTTCAACAATAATAAATTCAAATCTAACCATCCAACGTGTGCCCATTATAATCACAAGCAGATCCCACAAGGCACAAATGGTTAGCAACCAATAATCACATATTCATTTTATTTAAACTCATACCATTTTCAATACGGATCACCAATCACACAACCCTAGAAAAACCCTTTAGATAAACGGAAATTTAATGTTATTTTTAGCAATAGCGCTGTTTCTAAGAATAAAACTTTCCTTAGTCGCTAAGGACTAAGAAATCCACAATCCCACAGAGCACTATACTAGCATGGAGAAAGAGAGAAAGAAAAGAGGAGAAACAAAAATAGAAACAAAAGCGGTTTTCAGCTTCCGGTTTCCGGTTTTCGGTTTTTTCCCCTTGCGCGGGTGAAAAGAGCAACAAACGGCTGTGTGGTCTGGTGGATGACTGGTTTTTATTCCTTCTCCATCTTCTTCGTATGTGGAGAGAAGAGAAAGAAAATCTCTCTCTTTCTCTCTCTACATTTCTGATCGCATCCAAGCCCTAGAAATCTCCCCAAATCGTACTGTCGAAATGCGAATTCCAGCTAGGGTTCGGTGTTGATGGTAGCAGCTTCGACATGGAGTACGACACCGGAATTCAGATATCTAGAGAGGGATCTTCTCTCACTCAGCACCTCGAAGAAGGTTAGGGTTTTCAAAATCCCTCCTTTTTGCTCTTTCTCTCTCATTTTCCCCCTTTTTGCCCCCCTTTTTTTTGTCTTTATTTGTTCTGTTTGTGCTGAATTCGGCATTGTTCGAGGCGTTAGGGTTTGGATTTGGGGATGAATGTTGGGATTGAGGATGGTTGATGAGAATTGCGTGTTTTTTTGGGGCGAATTTGGGGGGATTGGTGGCGGAGGATCTGTTGTTGTTTTGTGAATTTGTGTGGAATGGAAATGGTTTTGGGAATTAAGTGGTTTTGGTGTTGGGTTGGATTTGTATTGAGATTTTACTTGTTGGGGTGAATGTTTGTTGATGAGGACTTCTTTGTTTTCCTATGTGGCGAATTTTGGGGCAATTTGTGATGTGGAGTCTGTTTATTGTTATGTGGATTTGTGTTTTTCTTTTTTTCGCAAAGTCAGTGCTTTTGATGCGTTTGGGTGTTGGTTGGGTTTGTACTCTGATGTTTCTGTTCATAATTGGTTGGTTTTGTTTGTTTGTTTATTTTTTTAAGAATCTTTCCTAGTGTCAATTGCTGGTTTTGAGCGTTGGAGTTTCTCAAGTTTGAATCTTTCTGTTTGGATAGTTTTCCTTGATTAGTGGTGAATCATGGTCTTTTTTCATTGGTTTGTGGTAAATTCTGATCAATGAGGGAAATTAGATTAGCTTACTTTTAGTACTCTTCTTGTTCAAGGCAGTCTTTGGCATTGCTGATATTGAGCATTCCTTCTCACTGGGGATTGTGAGAATCATTGTTTCTGAGGGTCACTTTAGTGTGAAATCGGGCTGATAAAAAAAGTAATTAGTAATTAGTTGTAGCTGTTCTAGGTATGGTTGGGTATTTTGAATTTTATATGGTCTGGGAATATTGTCTCAGTTTGCTTAACTATGTGTGCATGACAACACACAGAAAAGGTGTGCACAGTGGATGCACTCACAACCTGCTGGCATTGCAAGTTTAGATGGACTGAGGAAAAAACTAATTGTGAATTGTGAATTCTGCGCGACAGCCCAAATTGTCAGCCACTCCTAATCTGAGGAGTGATAGGGCATAGTGCAAAATTATCCAGAACTCATTGATTACATGTGAAGCCTTCTTGCAGATGATTGAAGTAATTACACTCATCTATATTAGATTTTTTTTAATGCATTCACAGTGTGTGGAGCAGAATGTCTCTCTCTCTCTCTCTCTCTCTCTCTCTCTCTGTGTGTGTGTGTGTGTGTGTGTGTGTGTGTGTTCTGTACACAAAACCTTATTGTGTTCACTTTTTCAATGTCTGGATGGACTGAACTGTTGATAATGACATGGGTCTGCCATTCTCTTCTAGTCATTCCAAACTGTGTTTCTCTTGGACATTTCTTTCAAAATTTTCTTTGCCAACATTTATTTTCTTTGTGCGTTACCAGTCTAAATCAATAATTCATAGTCTTTTATATATTTTTAATCTTTGAAATGGATTTATGGGCTGGAAGTTGTCACTTTGGAGCAAAAACATATTGAATCTTTTTAACTATTTTACATATCTCAAAAATACTCATATGTGTTATCACAGACACAATGTGGCAGATGAATTTGAGGTCAAATGAAAGTATGGAAGCTGGACCATATCCAGAGCGTCCAGGTGAGCAAGACTGTGCCTATTACCTCAGAACTGGGCTATGTCGATTTGGGATGACATGTCGATTCAATCATCCTCCCAACAGGAAGCTGGTAAGGACTGATTCTTTTGTGAATAATCTTACCATTGTTTGTATGTAATTTGTGTATTTGTTGTAAAGGAGGTGTTTAGTGGTTGTATATTCTTTTTAGGATTTTAGCCTCACATGCTATTATTAATTGCCATTTCAATCACATATAGCACTGAGCCTTATAGGTACCTGTTTCAGTGCCATTTTTCATTTTTTAGAAACATTTGATTAAATTGAAATTCAGTTGAGAAGGCCCCATGTTCCATGCTGCCTACACCACATTAGAACAGTCCAGAGTTTGAAAATGGATTATAAAGTTAGACTCATTTTAATTCTAAGAAGCTGTAGTTTTCATATCTACATGAACCTATTAATTGTTCATTTTACTCTTCCCATTGTCCAAACTGGAACTATTTGATTCACATGCGGTACCAAATGTTCCACCAAAATCTTAGATCCCATGTTTTCTCTTGTGCTACCCTACACGTTCTTGAGTTTTTTATTTATTAGAATTGATGAATTTGATTAGTTGCCATCAAATGCCAGGCTGTTGCTGCTGCAAAGATGAAGGGAGGCTACCCTGAAAGAATAGGGCAGCCGGAGTGCCAGGTGTGCATTTACTCCTTTTTGCCCTTTTAAATGGGAAGGTTTGCCTGCTATCTTACTTCTTGTGCACACTATTAAAAAAATAAAATCCTGTACATGCATTTGATTGCACAGCTGACCTTGTCTCAATAGGTGCTTGAAGAATCCTTCGCATTATCCCTTTTTATTATTATTATTATTATTTAATAATCCCAGTTTATCCTCCTGATCTATCCTGCTTAACCTCTTTTCTCTTAAGGTGCTACTGGACTATACAATACCTCCCTGTTTCAACTTGGTTCAAACCTAGCTACCCTGGACTTAGATGTCATTTACCACCTGAGCTAGCAGCCCTGGACCTAACCCTTTTTATTTTGATTATTCAATTTTTAATACTAAAATGTGTTTTGGCTTATTAATAAAATCCAGAAATCAATGGTGGTTTGTTTGTGAACTTAATAAGGAATGTTGAATGCATGTGCCGGTTAAGTTTTAATGTTTGTTGGTTCCTAATATACAGCCATACTTTGCCTGAACTTACCAGCTGAAATATGATATAGTTTTTTATTTATTGGTTTTTTATATAATGTGATTTCACAAAGTGCTGGAAAATGTTATCCCATGTGCCACAGTAGCTTCTTACCCTTTTTCATTGTGAGTGGGTGAACACTGGGTTAAGCTGCTGTGCATTACTTTCAACTATTCATTGATGTGTGTGTGTGTGTGTGTGTGTGTGAGAGAGAGAGAGAGAGAGAGAGAGAGAGAGAGAGAGAGAGAGAGAGAGAGAGAGAGAGAGCTTACCAGCTGAAATATGATATAGTTTTTTATTTATTGTTTTTTTTATATAATGTGATTTCACAAAGTGCTGGAAAATCTTATCCCATGTGCCACAGTAGCTTCTTTCCCTTTTTCATTGGGAGTGGGTGAACACTGGGTTAAGCTGCTGTGCATTACTGTCAACTATTCATTGATGTGTGTGTGTGTGAGAGAGAGAGAGAGAGAGAGAGAGAGAGCGAGCTTGATTGGATAATGATTAGTTATTGTTGGATTGATTACTGACTTTCCCATCCAAATAAGTATCACCATGTGCCAAAAGAATAGGTTAAAGGTTAGATTCATTAAAGTTATGAGATCATGAAACTTGTACAAGTTGGAGGAAGATACAAATTATCATGTAACCTACATTTATTTGCAGGAAGCGAGGGCAGGGCCTGGTTTTTGTACATTGGCTGAAAATTCTGAGTTATACAAAATTTTGGATTCACTACAGTACATATGAAGTGAACACTAACTTAAAAAGAGAGAAAAAAAAAAGTAGATCCAATCCTTTTCATTGTTGTTTTGCCCCACTGCTTGGATCTTGCCTTTGCTTGGAAATCATTTAATATCACTTAATTGGAGTAATTGCATGAAGTGATGCAGGATAGGCTCATGGTCCCCATGGGTTGACCCTCCAATGGGCCCAGCCCATCCGTCTCAACCAGCTTTTTGGGCCTAGCCCACCTATCTTAGCCTACTCAGGGTTTTATTTATTTATTTATGTCTTAAGTGGTATTTAGGTAGATGTTTTAATCCTGACCATCATTGCATTTGGATGGTCCAGATTAGTTTTAGGGTTAATTTTTATCTATTTAAGCATTGTAATGCCTCATTTAGCTTTAGTGATTGATTAATGAAATTTCTTATGAGTGATTTTGGGTCTTCCCAAGTTGTCTCTTCTTCCTCGCCCGCGATGAGGAGTTTGGTATGAGGCCAATTTTCAGACGAAAGTCTGACATATCCCTTCCACCATCCATCTCTCGTCTCTCCGCCTCTATCCGCCCTGCACCTGGTACCCCGCTCCGCATCACGAAGCTTGGAGATCATGTAATAGCACTTAATTATAGTAAATACAAAAAATAACTTCACTGCCAAAACTTTATTGGTTTTTATTGAAACTGCGAAACTCATAGTTTATATTGCTGATTGAATTTTGTTTTTTTAATGGCACACATATGGGTAATTCTGTTCAACCTCTGGGCTCAGTCTCGACGTTACCATAGTAGAGAAAATTCTGGATGGCTTCACCTCTTCTTTTTCCCTACAGTGGCTTCTAATATTAATATTTTGTGCTACAAATTTATTGTATTAACTCGGGAGTTTTGGAGAGGGCGATTGAGTTTAATAGGTGGATCCCCATTCTACATTTGGATGTAAGAAAGATGGTCACTCTCTTATGAGAGAGCTAGGATTGGACGTCACTCTCTTATGAGAGAGCTAGGATTGGACTGACATATTAGAACAATGAGTTGGTCGAGTCATTGGCTAGAAATGGGAGTTGAAAGAGACTCAAAACTATGCAGAACATTTTATCTTTCCCCTGGAAACTTTCTTATTCCTTTGTTGGTCCCTTTTTTTTGAATGGTGTATTGGTCTCTTGATCCATTGTCTTTTTAGTTTCTTCACTTGTTTTCTTTCTGTCCATTTTTTTTTGTTTTCCAGTGAATTCATCATTTTGAAAAGGGGAAAAATAGGATCTTAAGGGTCTAATGGACAATAAGTGCACAGTTTTTATACTAAAAGATCCCTGGATAGAATTGTGTACTCAGATGCATGTGCAAGTCATGTGTTTATCTGTTACACATGCACCTTGCATGTTTTGAGTTCCTATCTGTTTCAGTTATTGTGTATGTAAAGTATCAAATGGGGATGTTAGAGCTTTATCTTTAAGTTTATCCAGTTTTTAATTTGAATTTGTTTATTTGCTGGAACTGTTTACAGTACTACTTGAAGACAGGGACGTGCAAATTTGGACCCACATGCAAATTTGATCACCCTAGAGATAAAGCTGGCATTGCTGGAAGAGTTCAGTTAAATATTATGGGCTTTCCACTCCGCCCGGTTAGTACTTGTTGTTTGTCTTGGCAACTTATTTATGTAAAATTTTGTCCATCTAGTTGCATACAGCTGTGGTCACTTCCCAGTAAACATATGGTTAATTGCTTCCTATATTCTTTTAAATAATTTTTTCCTTTTTTTTTTTTTGTCATTTTCCTCCTTATGAAGAAATTATTTCTTGGATGTCAATGCTTTTGCTGTTTTTTTTTTTTTTTTCCTACTTTAGAATGAGAAGGAGTGCGCTTATTATTTAAGAACCGGACAGTGCAAGTTTGGCAGCACTTGTAAATTTCACCATCCACAGCCATCTAGCACAGTGGTCTCATTGCGGGGCTCTCCAGTTTATCCTGCTGTACATTCCCCAACAACTCCTGGTCAGCAATCTTATCCAGGAGGGTTGACAAACTGGTCCTTGTCAAGGGCATCTTTCATTGCAAGCCCACGTTGGCAAGGTCCTTCGAGCTTTGCTCAGTTGATGGTTCCTCATGGTGTTGTACAAGTTCCTGGCTGGAGTACATATCCTGTAAGCACTACATTGCTTTCTCTTTTCTGATTTTCCCCTTTATGGAAGTTCTTGATACTCATTTTTAGCATAGTTTCGTTTGTACTTTGTTATGCTACCTTTTTTTTGAATTTCTTTCTCTTTATCTGTAATCCGTATCATCTATTTCTTGGTAATTTTTTCTGCTTTAATGGGAATGCTGTTCAAGTGAAAATGTGAAATAGCTTGATTTAAAGTTATTGAAGTATTTGGAATTCAAGTAAATCTGATTAAGGCATTTAGACATGTATGAAAATATCTGTCTCCCGCTCACCCTCTTATATTTTAATCGCAACAATGTGTGTCAGTAGAAAAGCAGGTAAAAGGGATGTGCTTCTTCTATGTATAAGAGAGCAAAAAATGTAAAACGATGGCGGCTTTACTCTGAGCCTCCTTCACACCTCTAAAATTAAAATAGATTCACATTTCTTTATAAAAAGATAAATCATTTGCTGCGAGTCTTTCATATAATAATGAGAGAGGACAATTAAAGACATTCCATAATATTCATCTAGTTGATCTTACCACTTACCAAGAAGGTTTCACAATTGATGATCCACAGTGATTATTAACTTGAAAGTTGGGATCATTTGATCAATGTATTTCCTTTTTAATCCGTGTATAATGTTTGACCCACCGGCCACTGCATCATTATTCCATGTATCGATTACCATGCATGTGAGTGGGATACTAGTGACTGCTTATGATACCCAAATATTTGTACAAGCCCAACATCTTTGTGTCGGATTGACAAAGCACTAGTATTTTACCCTGACACTGCAAAGATACTTCCAAGGCACAAGTTTAGCATATCCCACTCGTCAAGTCCATTTTTTAATGTAGTTCTTTAAATTTTCTTACTTTTTGATGTAATAAGATTTGTTAGAAAGGGGCGTAAACAATGATATTTCATTAATTAAAAAATGGTTGAAGAAAAAATTAGGACACCTGTATTCATATCCGTGTCCTAGATTTTCAAAAGTTAAAAGAGTCATATCCCCGATCCCCATATCCTTATCCGTACCTATATCAGTATTTGGACATCATAAGATTGACAGCCAAATATCTGGAATTCTCACATGACTATATTTTGGCCTTCTGTAAACATACCTAAATCATCTCAATGATATTGAAAACTTTTTTTTTGAATTGTAGCTATCCATTGATTCATCTAATATACTGATTTCTGATTATATCATTTTTAGTAAATCCGCACATTGCCACATGAAGTTTAGCTTCTTCTCGCTTCTTCATTTCCCAACATTTTGCTCCATAAAATACACTAGGCCTAACTGCTCTCTTTTAAAAGTGTCCCTTTAATCTAAGTACCTCTCATCGGTCACGTAACACTCTGATAGCTTGTCTCCACTTAGTCATGTTGTACTTTTTTACTAGCTATATCTAACTTTTACTGCCTCTTTTGTTCTACAATAGCTCTTAACTAACAGAATCTATCACATTTTGGTACTAGGTTCGTAGTTTTGAATGCCTCAGTATCTCCACTTTTTGGACCACTGAACTTGCACTTTATTCTGTCCTGGATCTATTTATTTTTTATTTTTTATTTTTTATCCATTTGACTCAAATTCCTTTCTCCAAAGCTGTAATTATTTCACCTTCTTTTTTGTTTGATTGTCTAATACCATATTATTTCTGAATATACACCATGGAACTCCATCTTGTCTGTTTGGTGTTAGTTTTAATTAAGGCAAATAAATATGGGCAAAGTGGACCCTTGGTGCAAACGAACTCCAAGAGGAAACTTACATGTGGCCACACAAATTGTCATCATGCTCTTATGCTCATAACTACCACCATGTGAATCTCTTGTATGATTTTAGTATAGTGCTTAAGGATTCTTTTTTCTTTAATGTCTGCCACATTAACTGGCTTGACATCTTCTCTAGATCAATAAAGACCATGTGTAAATCTTCTCTTCTCCCTTACCTTTTCATGAGTTGATCGGGAAAAATGTGGTTTTTACATGTTAAAAAGAGATCAGTCATATGTCTTGTCTGACTGACATACCACTCCAATATGTATATCAACTGAGATGGTTGATGGTGGCAACTGGAGTTAAATGTTGCTTATCGGCATGGGCCCAACTGACTTGACCAATGTATCTCATCTGGGATATATCATTTATTAAAGGTTTAAATTACCTTGGGATAAAATCTCATTTGGTTAGGAGTTCATTACACATGCATGCTAAACCCCGGCGGCAAGTTATAGATTTGAATTTAAGGCCTATTCATGACGGAGGAAAAGAAAAATAGAAGACCAAACAGTACAGGGGAACTACATCACCAAACCAAATAGACTACTGTCCTACTCCATCTTGCACAAATTGGTCATCTAGATAAATGATCATTTTTTATTTTAATCTCTTACTGTTTAAAGTTAGTGGTTGTTGGACTAATAGCTAGCACATTTTCCCACATTGGCTCCAGTCTTTCCTTGATTCTGTGTGTATTGCTTGAATTGGTACCTGGTAGGCTCTAAGTTGCAAGTGAGTTCTGCTGTTGGCAGGCTTCTGTTGGTGCATTACTTGAATCGGTTCATTATTATCAAATCCTTTCCTAGTTTAATTGTGATATCATACATTATTTTCTGCATGATCTAATTTTTGAGTACTGCCCTTTTTTCTGTGTTTAGTATTGCTTGCATACCTGCATCTGGCATCTGTAGGGTTCGGTAGCAAGTTACTTCCATAAACCATTCACTTGATGCAGGACAGGAGCCAATCTCATGATACTGATACTCCACCAATCTCGTTACACTAACTAATCATAGTATAAAGTAGAAGCTATAAACAGGTCCATCTTTATTTTAATGTAAATATTGGCAACACCAATGTGTGAGTGCTTGTGGTAATCCCTGCCAGGGACAGCTGGGGTCGGTTTCATCATCTGAAAGTCAGCAACAAACGTTAGGAAACAATCAGTACTATGGGACCCCGCGCCAAAGTGAAACAACAAGTGTAGGTGCTCAAGGGACGTATTCTTCTTATCGTCCTGGCTCTATCCCCATGGGCCTATATGCACTTCAGAGAGAGAATGTATTTCCTGAGAGACCTGACCAACCAGAATGCCAGTTTTACATGAAGACTGGGGACTGCAAGTATGGTGCAATGTGCAGGTTCCATCACCCCAGAGAAAGGTTGATTCCCGCTCCAAACTGTGCGCTTAGTCCTTTGGGTCTTCCGCTTCGTCCTGTAAGTGACATTGACCTTTTTTTTTTTCTCGTGTGTCTTTGATGTAGGATTGTGTATTTACAGATTATGCCAGTTTTTGGTCTTTTCCTGTTCCACTTCTACAAAAATCATTTTATAACTCAGGATAAGCAATGACAAGTGATAATGATCTTTTCTAGGGATCTTTCAAAAAAAAAAAAAAGGATATCCCTTTTGGGAAAAAAATAGAATCTCAAAGAATTGCACTGGATATATGTTGCATGTTTTTTTTTTTTTTTTTTTTGAACAGTAATGGTAAATTATATTAAAAAAGGATTACAAAACATCAAGAAACCCCTGGCAACCAAAGGGGAAAAAGAAGTATGTTCCATTTGTATGTTTCTCCTAAAATATAGTGTGTTCCATTTGTCCTCTTGCATGCTCATCTCATTTTTTTTAAAAAAGAAGTCTTGGGTGCATAAAGTTATTTTACTAATATTTTATAATGTTACATATCATCATCATCATCGACCACCGTCTTTTAGCCTCATCCCGTCAATTTGATACTAAATTGATCAGTTCTACTTACTTTCTATATTTTTTACTTTATTGCATAAAAGTTAGTTCTCTTTCTCTCTCTCTCTCTCTCTCTCTCTCTCTCTCTCTCTCTCTATATATATATATATATATATATATATTGCTTTCTTCTGTCTTGAACCATCTAATTGAAAGTCATACTTCTCGTTTGTCAACAGGGTGAGCCATTGTGTGTCTTTTACTCTCGTTATGGTATTTGCAAATATGGCCCAAATTGCAAATTTGATCATCCTGTTCCTATGGGACCCACATACGGTTTCTCCACATCCTCATCTGATGTCCCCGTTGTTCGGCGTTTATTAGGATCTTCTTCAGGAAGTGCTGCATTGCCATTGTCATCAGAAGGGCCTGCAGAAGCAGGTCAAGGAAAGTCAAGGCGACTATCACTGTCAGAGACACGGCAGATGACTTCTGGTGATGAAAACATAGAGGGAGAGGGGTCTCATTCTTCTAGCATTGGGCCTGTTTCAACCTTTTCCTGATCTTCGAGCTTGAATTCGTCATTTGATTGAGCTCCCAGTGCTGGAGATGTGCAGGTTTTAATGATGTTGGGTACGTTCTTTTGGAGATGCATTTTACTTTACAGCAAACGTCAGGCTTGTTAACTTCACATTGCCTCATCTTCTAAATCTGCATGTAGCATCACATTTTCGAACAACCAATTGGGAAAAAAAAATCTATTCTGTTCTTGAGTCCATCTGCCTGTTTTCCTGAAGTACTGTCCTGGATCTGAACTGCTTATGTAAAATTTCCCGTCCCATGGTACCATTGTATTCACTGTTCCTCTTTTCTGTCTGCAACTGCATTGAGGCTACCCTTGTTTGTCGACATTTCTTCATTCCCCAAGCCTCACGCCGTGTTGACGTATATATTTATTGTACAGGGAAGTTTTCCCTTCTGTCCAACTTCCTCCTTTCCTACAATTTGCGTATATTTTGTTTTGTAGATAACTAGTACAATGCCAAATTCTGTATGGTCTGGTCCGTAGTTTGCAATCTAGATGTTGAAGGCAGCAAGTGAAACAGAAATTGACGTGCTCAAGGAGTAATACCATCCTCCATATCTTCTGATAGTCAGAGGTGATCTTTCCTTATTTTTCCAGGGAGGGGCATCCCTTTATAGTAGACTTGCGCAAATATCCTTAAATGCAATTACCTTGTTCAAATGTGGAAATACCTCTGTGCTGTTGTTCGTAATATGTTGGTTCGATGATATGTTACAACATTAAAGATTTCAAGATCTGGTCTTTTCAACAGGATTTGTGAAATAGTGAAGGATCAACCTCAAGGTTGACAGAAAAATACTATTGCAGCTGAACCATTCATTTGCAACATTATATCTCAGAAGGCCTTGTAACAGGTACCATTAGAGTAAAGAGAAAACTTGTGGTTCCAACTGTTGTCCAGAGGAATAAGAGATGTTGTATCTGTTCAGTACCTGTCGTGATTTTTGTTGATGAAGTGGTTTTGCCATCTCTTTCAGTTGTGTACTTTTTTCAACCTGCGTTTTAATCTTCAGATATGTTCCATTTTCTTTTTGCTTTGCTATCTGCTTTATACTAATGAACCGCGGTACAAGGAGGCAACTTGTTCCTTCTTTTCTTATAGAGTGCGCCTTTTGACTAAAATTTGATTTCCCAAAGAGGCTTCTGGACCCTGCTCGAACTAAAGACATTGCAAGCATTGCCACAATTGTAGACATACTGGCATACTGCTCTCGAGGTTATTCAGTGTAGTATTTTTCTTTAATTTATTAATTTTGTTCTTTTTTTCTTTTCCTTCTTTTTTTGGTAGGTAAGATTTCCAATGAGAAACATATATATATTATATACTTGTTCAAATAAGCCCGGGACTATCAAATATTTGCATCTGGTAGGTAGTTCAATGAGATGTGCAATATGGCATGTGTGCATTGTGAAATACAATCTCAAAGTGGGCCATCTACCAGTGATTGTGTTAGCTTATGTACCTTTCTTGGATACATGTTTTTCATTGGAGGCCTTAGCAGCTTACTGCACAGTTTTTGTAGATTGGTGAATAGAATTTATTGAAAGCAGAACTTGTGAAGATCTTTTTGTTCTTGAGAAGCATAAAATAGGAATGAATGTTGTGTGTTGGTGACCTTTCAAGGCTTCAACCTTCGGGTTTTCACCTGCCAAAGAATATAGAACAAAATATGTGATGAGGCCAACACCTTCTATTCCTTTTCACCCAAGAAAAAATATAAAATGTTTTCCTCTGTAACATACAATCTTAGTGTCCAGATTTCAGTTGACCGTGAGGATATATGTTCGGATGCGCTTACATAGTATGAGAGTAGAAAGTTAATAAATGCATACATTCTTAATGCTTTGATGGTTGATCCCAGTGACCTTCCTTTAGAAATCTTGCCTTCAAATACGTGCAGAAGAATTAGATCTTGGCACTCGTGGAAGAAGAAACTGAACAAGTGTCAAATTCATATGAAAGTGCTGCAAAAGTGACTGTCTTTATTCTCATGGACCTATCAAAATAAAGCTTAGCCCTCCCTTTTATTACATGGAATGCATTAGAGAGAGAGAGAGATATTCATTGTTCAAACCAGAGCAAAGTGGTCAAAGAAATTTCTGCATTGCCTCTGGATTGAGGCTATTTTTTTTTAACCTTTTTACTGTGAATTAGCTTTCTTGTTGGATCCGTACTGCTGTAGATCTGTTAGGGAGAACAAACAATGCAGGCGGTAGTACATGTTACCTACCTATGCTGGAGCAGATGACCGTGAACATATTTATCATTTTCACCTTTTTTTTTTTTTAAACTGGGGGTAGGTTAGACAACTGGCTCGTGAGAGGGTAGGCAACCTATGCACCCTGGGGTCGACCCTTGTGCGCTTGTGTGACCCATCAGTGCATTGGCACTCCCCATTTTAGTCTTATCCTGTAACTGTATTACAGCTTTTAATCTGACAGATGATCTTCTCCTGTGCTTTGCACTCCATTCAGACCAGTGCCATTGTCATAGCAGGCGGTTTGGATGCACGCTCCTGCAGGAGAAACTTTCCCCTTATCCGACACCAACCTTCCTTTTTGTGGCTTTCAGTGAGAATGTATGTTAATTAAATTATCCAGAATAAACATAAGAACGAGCCCTTCAACAAGATTCAATAGATTGAAATAAAGGACAATCGAATATAGTACCAAGTAAAGGACGTTTTTTTTCTTTCTTTTGTTTCCTGCCTGCCCTATTGGCTGTAGGGCTTGCCATAGAAAAAAAAAAAAAAAAGTTTCTTGCCCTTGATCAAAGCGCTAACTCCTGTTTGTGACTTGTGAGTAAATTAAAGGCCTGTTTCTGTCTGGGTTTTATTTATTTATTTATTCATTTAATGGTACAAACCCTCCTATGGTAAAACTATATGTGGTGGCCAATGAAGTTAAGTGTTCAACACCAGACCTCTCTATTTGCTTCTGGAGGAGCAAAGTCTATGGCCAACTGAGCTACCACTCGATGGTTGTAGAACGTAGAATTTATAAAAAAAAAATTTTTTTTTTACGAAATTAGTCTGCCACATCCCTCCTCATAGGGCCTACCTTAATGCATGCCAATCACTGTAGGGAGGTATTGGAAAGGTCCAATGTGGATCAATGCTGCTCTGTTTCTACTAGTACAGTGTTTCTCTATCAGAGATCAGAATTAGGTCGTGACTTGTGAGTACTGTTTCTTGGGAGATTTGTTAATTAGGACATGGATTGAACACAAGTATGGCTAATGTGCCCATTACAGAATAAAAATGGAGTGTACAAGATTTGAAGGGTCTACTCTAGGCATGATTGAGCTGGGTGACAAGAGCACTTGTTAACTTTAACCAATCAGCCAAGTGTGCTCCATAGGGCCATGCCAATTCTCAATTAGGAGGGAGATTAGGACCCTGGACATGTGACAAGCACCCACTGTCGGATTTAGAACTAAGTTTGAGTTAGCCAAGTATGACTAGTGTTTCATTTCATTAATGGAATGCAATTTATATAGTACTAAAGAGGAGAATAATTACATATGGTTGACCAAGCTCACAGGCAAGGTCAAATCAAATCTGCACATAAACGACCTTCATTCCAAAGAATTTAAAAGGTCAAGATGTGGATCCAAGGCCAATGATCTTCTTCAATAAAAGCTGAGTGCCATCAATGGATTGAAGAAAATTGTGATTTTAGTACTAAAAATTATATTTACTAATAATTCTAATTATCTGCTAGATGGGGCCCACGATTAGATGGTACGCGTTGTCTATTTAATGACAACTTCACACCCGATGACCGGATGAAATTTCAGTTAAATCAGAGCTGTATCCACTGTTGGGTCGGACAAACGATGCTTCCTGATATAAGGAGAGTTAGGGACAGCACTGCAACAAAATGACGAGGAGGAGATAAACTTTGTGCTACACAATTCATTCAGTTAGCAGTGTAACATACCCACCCAGGAGTAGGGGGGGAAGACGCCCAAGATTTGTCCCGTGCATAAGGCATGGATTCGCTCCCCATGTCTTGTGTTTGAAACCCGCCCCAGATGTGCCGATATGAAACTACGATACTGGAACTCTCCAGATAATTATCCAATAATATTATCAGCAGAACAGATTTTTTTTTTTTAACTAAGTTACATGTACTCGAAACTCATTGGAATGTCAATCATGATAGCTGCGGTTTGCAGAATTTTTACCTGCATGAGTCCTGCAGAAAAGCACCGATAAGGAGAAAAATGCCTTGTCATGTGTCTTCTTTTGGCCATAAGATCCATAACCAATTGTAGATAAATGGAGCTGCAGGTAATTAAGTCACAGTTAACCTAGTAGTAGGCCAACCAAGTTCCATTGGTCCAAATAGGGCATAGGGGATCATTTGCTATCAGTCATTTTCTTCAACATATTATTTAATTCGCTTATGAACAGTTGGGTTCTAGGCTTTCTTTTTCAGTTTATTTATTTACTTTTTGGGGTATGACAAGAACCGGAATATTATAGTCAAAACAAAATACTCAGAATTGATCACAAACACCAACATAACTTACCAAGTTCCTTTTTTTTTTTCTGCAAATAAAACAGAGAACCAATATGACTCACTGTATACAAGAAAGTTTAGTCCACGCCACACAGTTTAATCATAAGAAGCAAAGAGTTCAACCTTGTAGGTAGCTCCCATGCCATCAGAAGAGTCCCCAGTGAAACAGCAGTCCTGATGATGGGCTGGAACCCACAGGATGCAAGACCTGCTAACTACATTGATACATTCTCTTGACAACTGGGAATAACATCCATAATGAGGAGATGCCTTCGCCTTTCATAAAAAATGATATCTAGTAAGGCCAGAAATCACCACCACCAGGCTTCTTCACAAGGATCTGATTGTACTCGGGTCTTGATGTCTGCAAAACAATCAATTCAGCACCCAGTTTATCAAACATACTCAACATTTGGCATCATGGATCTATATGAATATATGATATGGTACATAGTCTACACATGCTTTATGAAACTATGATCAGTCTGCAGTGTGCCCCTTTTTTTTTTCTCCCTCGTATCTTATAATTGGTACAGCCAATTCAAACCAGCTCCCCTAGTTGGGGGTGCCTACCTAGCCCACTACTCATGTCGGTACAACACTGAAGTAAACTAAAGCAGCTAATCCTTCCAAAATAGTGAAAGGGATGGGTTTCATGTTCAGAGAGCAAATAAAGCAAATTTGGTGTAATGAAGGCGTGTAAATCCGAAAGATTCGATAACAAATTTGGTGTAAACCCGATACCCAAGAGGCCTATCTTGAAAACACCTTTACCAATTCGTAAGAGACAAAATAGGCCTCAAGTGAAATGGGAAAAATAGAAGCAAAAAGAACATAAAAAGAAAGCAAAGCTATTGGGAACTCTTTCTTGAATTCAAGAACCCTTTCAACTAGCAAATTACTTGTTCGCACGAGAGATGGAGGAACACCATAAGCTTCTATTTTTCAAAAAAAAAAAAAAAAAAAAGGGAAGAGAAGCTGGACAGACATGAATGATAGCTGACTGGTTATCATATAGTGGTTGCACAACCACATCATATCCTAAAACTCAAACATGAAGAGAGCAAATTACTGCCCTAGAACAGGCAAACCTGACTCCAACTAAAATTAGAAAAAAATAATAAAAAACTAGTGCATTATGGGTGTTAGGTCTTGTGGCCCTACCTTTTGGTCAGCTGGACTCAGTAGCGGAGCCACATAGGGTTGAGCAATTTTCCGGTTTCCTTCAAGATAGGAGAATCAGATATAAAAGTTGTCATGCCTATTTTAATCTTATCCTCTTTGCCTCTATCATTCTCCTATTCTTCCAATACATAATTGTCTCTTATTCCTCCCGAATGGCTGGAATAGGGGATCTATTTCCTGATGATATTGGCTCATTAGTATTTACCTACTCGGACAAGATTGTCACCTCTCAGCCCATAGAAGCAAAGCTTCATAGCATGACAAAAGGAACATAATTACGTAAGTATGGGGGGTCAAGAAAAAAATGATAGAATGAGATTGCTAAATCTTAACCAAAGCCCTTCAGCAGCATCAAAGCACAGTTTCAACTTCAGCATCCAAGCACAGTTTCATGGCACTTACTGACTTGATGGAAAAAGTTGCTCAGAAGCAAACAGGGTGGCAGATGGGCTAGCTACGCAATGCCCTCTTTATCTTATGACTTTCACTACATCTCTTCCACTCTATATCAATTTTCCTTATTATGACGACTTACCTCATGGGGCTCAATGAATAAAAGAGACAAGGAGCGGGCAGTGGGCCCACCATGAATGGTCCTCACAGGCATCAAGAAGCTAACCTTATGAATCAGTTGCTGCAGGGATTCAGGCAGACACAGTCTGGTAAGTAGCTTCCAGGCATCACATGATGGATAACAGCTTTGGTATTTTGCCCTGTTTTTTGTTAGTTTGTTGTAGTTCGTTTTCCTAGGTACTTCTATTTCAAGAAAAAAAAAAGAGGAGAAGAAAAGAGAGAAAATGAAAGAAAAAAAGACCAACAACAACAACATTTTCCGAAAGCATATGCATCACATTCATGACACATAACAGTCCCTCTTAGTATATAATGAATGGGGCCCTATTTGTGGCATTCTAAACAGTCTTCCAGCAAGCTATATGAAACAACACTGGCCAATCTTTAGCAAGCTCACATCATCATCAATAATAATAATAATAATAAACCTTATCCCATTAATTAGGAGTAGGCTAAAAGAATTCTACTCCAACTCAAAATTAAAAGCTGAATGATACCCACCTAAATATTGAAAACCTAGAAGTAATCTGTGTGCATGCACGCGCTTGCATGTAAGTGTAAAAAATGAGAAATCTGTCATCCTAGGATATCGCATATATACGGTTGCAAAGTCCCATCAACTTATGCTCACTTTGTGTGTTTTGGTCTCTTGGTCTACCCTACTTAACATGATGCTCACAGTTGCTAGTTGCTACTCATAATGACATATTATTCCTCATTGCTTCACCTAAGGTTTTGACTAGACTCTGCCTAACACCTTCCACTACTGACCCTTCAATTTGTCTCACCTGGTAAATCGTGCCCAAACCATCTGGAACGATATTTCTTATTTTATAGGAAGTCCTCAATATCAATAGGAAAAATATAAAACCATGAAGAGTTTTTAGAATATAACGGGCCTACTACAAAAATGAGTATAAATACAGCACAGAAGATTAAATAGAGTACTGATTTTATTTTATTTTTATTTTATTTTTTGTTGCTGTTGCTGTTGTTGCATCACAAGAGCTGATACAACTTGTCCAAGTCAATTCAGATTATGATGACCCTGGTCATCATACATACGGCACTAGTCTGCTATGGATGGGAAAACCTAAAAAGTCAGAACAGTCAAATGACCATAAAAAATGCTTGTTGAGCTTTGATGATTACACATGAAAGTCTAAAATTAGATCCAAACCAGCAGCAAATATTCAAGTAGAAAAAGTCCACAAACCAATGGGTTAAGATCTTCAAATCTGGTAGATCTTGGGGTGCCTCAATCCACAGTGAGGCTCATCCAATTAACAGCCAGCACAAAAAATTGATGGGTTGGAGCCTCTCATGTTTAAAAACTGGTACTTTCAGTTTCAGCAAACTGCACACTTGCAATGCTACACAATCTTGTATACCCTCCAATCAGCATCATCATCATGATCGTCGAATTGTTTCTGAAACTATCAGGGGTCAGTTTTGTCTTCTACTCAACCTGATTTCTAGCCCTGATCTCTAAAAGTCTACAATCAAGGTTTTCATTGGTATCCCCCTCATCCTAGTTCCTTAAATTTGTAATCCATACATATCATGCAAGATTTGTTTTTTTTTTTTTTTTTTCCTTACACATGCACACAAACAAATCAACATATGAGTCATAATATGTGCATCTCTCAGCAACATTTATATATAATCAGCCTAAACTTACTGATTAGCTCATCAAATTAGTTCCTGTGCATTTGTCAGCAACATGTACAAATAATCAGCCTACACTTACTAATTAGCTCATTAAATTAGTTCATAATCACCACTCCAAAAAAAAAAAAAAGAGTTCATACTTCATATTCATCCTTTTTCCTTATTTCTTACCATCACAAATTCATCCCTACAAAACCTAAATCCAAAGATCTTACAAGCAAGACTACAACTTCCAACAAATTTGCCCAACAATGCAGCAAAATCAGATACAAAAAATCAAACTTTCCGAAATAATAATAATAAAAATTACGACAATCCGCATTGCATATATGTACATCAATCCAAACCATCATGTATCAAATTGCAGATATCTGTATGACCTGAAATTATCGTTGATTTGCAAGTAAACCCTTGAATTTTTTTTTTCTGATTTCCAAATTAATCAATCATAACTAGGAAGCACTAGAAAAATCAACAATCAACAAGGGGCTACCATACTCCATCCCTAACCCTAGAAATTGATCCGAAGATCCTAACCTCAGATCGATTTCATCCGGAAAGTCAGGATCATCGGAGGTGGGTCCATCGAATTGGACGGTTTTCATGATTGGAGTACATGAGAGAGCCAATTTGGCAAGAAATCTGTATGCGTGATCACGGATTCCTCTACGCTGCAAGAGTACCAAAAGAGCAGAGAGAGAACGAACCAGATCTTTGAAGATGAGGAAGGCGATGAGGAAGAAGAGGAAGAAGAGGATCTCGAACTCGGCGAAGCGGAAGAACGCGAAGACCGAGTTCACGGCCCGAGTCAGAGCCGACTCGCGAGTCGGAGCTCCTCGACCGCGCATCCTAAAAGAAATCCTTTCAGGAACTTTTTCTCGCTTTTTGTTCGTGTTTGTCGTAGTGTTTGGATGTAGATTGCGATTCAGATCGATCGAGAAAAGAAATGCGTGAGGTCGAGGACGAGAGAGAGAGAGAGAAAGCAGCCTCGCGCGAGCCAAGCGCCGGAATAGGGCCCACTAAGAGACATGAGAAGAGTATATAGAAAAATAATAATAATAATAAAATTCCTGAAAATAAAAATGAAAGGTAAGGTGTGTTTGCTTGCGTGGAATTGAATTCCTTGGAATTTTACGATAAAATGGAAAAATATTTACTTGTGCACGCTTCCCATCTAGACCATGCATGCATCACGTTTAGGGGTGGGTCCCCCGGGATGGTTCAGATGCATAGTGCACAGTGATCATGGGCTCAAACAAATGTATTCAAAAGAGGATGACCAAGGCCGTCGGAGGTCAACCTCTATGAGGTGTAGAAGTACCCATGTGGTTATAACCCTCGTTTCCTCGGAATTTAGTTTCTAGGTTGAGGGTTGGGTATTCGTTCTCTTTTAGTTTCTTTTCTATTAGAAAGGAGGTTATTTAATGTCCATCTATGGATGTTGACCTTTATTTCTTGAGGATTTTACCCAAAAAATCCCTTTTAAGATTTGTCAATTGCCAAAAGTACCATCAACATCTTAAAAAGACCACAGTAGTCTCAAAGGCCCTGTTTGGTATTTTTTTTTTGCTTTTAGCGCTGAGCGGGGATATCCCCGTTCATTCTAAGTAAATAAGCGGGGATATCCCCGTTCGTCGTTCATTACAACTTAAAGAATGTCGAACACCCTTTTTCCCTTTGCCTTTTTTGGTATCCGGATGAATCTCTCTGCAACCCTTCTTCCACATTAACTTGCTTTATGGGAGAATCCTATTCTTGAATCTTTTAAGTAGAAAGGACCCATATAAACTTAGCAACGGGAAAAGGTTAACAAAAAGCAGCTACCGAGTCTGCCTATCATTATCAGTAGTATCGGCACCACGTTCATTGCTAGCAAGATCAATAAAAGAAATCTTCTCAATAACCTTCCCACTCTTGGTTTCATTTCCATCAATTGCCAAAAGTACCATCAACATCTTAAAAAGACCACAGTAGTTTCAAAGGCCCTGTTTGGTATTTTTTTGGGGATTTTGGCCATAGGTCCCGCACCATTTGATTTTAAAGCCTAAGGTCCTGGACATCTTTTCGTAACGGCGGCAGTCCTCTCGTGATTATGACGCGCTAAGAAAGACCAAAATGCCCCTCCCTGTACACGTCGGCATATACGTCGGCAAAAACGCTCATCTTCTACTTCTTCCTCACTTACCTCAAGCCAAAGGAAAAAGCAATCGACAATACAACCAAAGCAAGAACAAGGTCAATCAAGAAACATATAGGGTTTTCTCAGTTTTAAACCACTTTATCTTACTTTCAAATCTATCAAATAAAAAAGGACTTCAAATCAGTTTATTTCTTTCAAACTCAGTCCAGACTCAGATAAATTTGTTCGCAACTCAAAGAAGTTCTTCAAAACTCAGATAAATTTATCTGAGCTTTGCAAGATGTTAAGATAAGTTTTCAGAAAACTCAGATAAATTTGATATTTCTCTGAGTTTGCTGTTAATTTATCTGCCTGTATAAAATTGCTTTGGTCCAGACTCAGATAAATTTGTTCGTAACAAAGAGAGGTTCTTCAAAACTCAGATAAATTTGTCTGAGTTTTCTGAGAGGTTAAGATAAGTTTCAGAAAACTCAGATAAATTCTGAATTTGCTGTTATTTTATCTGCTCAGTCAAATTTGTGTTGGTCCTCACTCAGTTAAATTTATTCGCAACTCAAAGAAGTTCTTCAAAACTCAGATAAATTTATCTGAGTTTTGCAAGAGGTTAAGATAAATTTTCAGAAAACTCAGATAAATTTGATATTTCTCTGAGTTTGCTGTTAATTTATCTGACCGGACAAATTTGCTTTGGTCTAGACTCAGATAAATTTGTTTACAACTCAGAAAGGTTGTTCAAAACTCAGATAAATTTTTTTGAGTTTTCTGAGAGGTTAAATAAGTTTCAGAAAACTCAGATAAATTTGCTGTTTTTCTGAGTTTGCTGTTATTTTATCTGAGTTTTTGTATATGTTATTTAATTTTGGCATGAAGTTGTCTGACTTTAAAATAAAGTTATCTCTATATTTATATGAATTTATCTGTCTTTTTGTGTTTATCTGTACTTTGTAGCAACGTCAGAACAAGAAGAAGAGGAAGAAGAAGAAGAAGAAGACAACGATGAGCTGGAGCTATAAACAATGAGAAGATTGCATGACAACTATACAAACAGTTAGAAGGGCAGATCAGTCATAACACTACAACATAGCACATAAAAGCCGACCAAAATATTGGTCGGGGAAGACCAATATTTGGTCGCCAATACTTTTCCCGACCATTAAAATTTGGTCGGCATTTGGTCGGCGAAGCTCAGTCGGGAAAACTTTTACCGACCAAATAATTTATTAGTCGCTAAACTCATTTTTTTTACCGACTAAAGATTGGTCGGCAATAATTTAATCTTTACCGACGAAATAGTCGCGAAATACCAAGATTTTAGCGACTAATTAGTCGGCAAATTGGAAAAAAAAATGTGGATGTAAACAGCCCTTCCCGACGAATTCGTCGGGAAAACTCACCTTTCCCGACCAATTAGTCGGCAAAAACTAACATTTCCGACCAAACTTTGGTCGGAAATACTCCTTAACATGCAAATTTTTAATTTATTCCCGACCAATTGGTCGGCAAATACCAACGTTTCCCGACCAAAATTTGGTCGGGAATACTCTTTAACATGCATTTATTTAATTTATTCCCGACTAATTGGTCGGCAAAAAACAACGTTTCCCGACCAAAATTTGGTCGGGAATACTCCTTAACATGCATTTGTAATTTATTCCCGACCAATTGGTCGGAAAAATAAACCTTTCCCGACCAGAATTTGGTCGGCAATAGTCTTAAAAACCAAACTGGGTGAACTCTTCTAATTTATTCCCGACGAACCAGTCGGCAAAACTAATTTTTGGCGACCGGGACTTGGTCGGAAATAGTCTTAAAAATATACTGACTATACTTTTTTTTATTTATTCCCGACTAATTAGTCGGTGAAAAAACTTTTCCCGACCAAAACTTGGTCGGCAATACTCTTTTTAAAAAAAAAAAAAATTGCTGTAGCTATTTTGGTTTTCCTTATTTATTTTTTTCCTGTAACATTTATCACAACCACACAAACTAACTAAATAAAACAGCATCCACCATCAATACCATCCAAATTAAACCTTCAATACTCCAAATAAAATTAAGTACAAAATGTGTACAACACTTTAAAATTTAGTCCAATATCTACCCACATAAACTAGTTCTTAACTTTTAAAACAAAGTTATATACACCATCTAAAAATATAACATATAACCATCTAAAAGTCAAAAAAAACATAGTCAACCATGGATGGCCGCAAAGAACCGCAAACCAGCAATGCATCAGCAACAGACTTAGACCAACAGATGCAACACATAGCAGGCATCAGCAACAAAACATCAAAAGCAAAAGAATTCAGCAAACCTGCCACATATCAAGAAAAAAAACATTCAAATTAGGAATATTTTTATATGCTTCAATTTTTATATAGCATCAAAATTTAGTAATGATATTTTCCTATGTAGAACATAAGATCATAGAGAATGACAAGAGTACTTAGGATAGTGTTACATTATTACATAGACCATGTGTTGTCTATAGGGTTTTTGTTTTTAATTTGCACTACAAGAAAAACTGCATTTAGCGATGGCCGCCGGTAAAAGCTGTATGTGTTTTTTTAAAATGGATTCTTTTAGCGGAGGTCATGTGGCCACCGCTAAAAGTAATATTTTTTATGTGCAATATGCAGGCTACAATAAGTACAGAAATACCTGCCAATAATTTACAGCAACATGAATTTTAAAAATCTCCATCCTTGATTGTTCATTTGGTAATGGGGTCTCTATCTTCCTATCTAATCGACCAGGTCAAAGCAGCACCACGTCCAAAAAATCAAAACGGTTTGTTGCCATTATCATTTTAACCTAGCATTGACATAAAAGATCAAACTCACTAAAAGCTTACATTTCCACATGATGGATACATGTTCATCTCATTGTCACATAATCATCAAGTAAAATGATTAAAAAAAAAAATTATTTTCATTTTAAATATTTAAGAAAATCGTGGTTGGAGGAGTGGCATAATAAAATTCCACTTATCCTTCTCAAATATACTAGCAATACATAAGTATGAACATTTTTTAACTTCCATAAAGAGTAAAGAATGATCCCTCACCTTTCCAAGTTGATCAAATCCATCCAGTTGATTTAGCAATTCCATTAGGGTTCTCTGGATTTCACGATCAGCGCTTGTTCCCTCGCTGAAACGGCGTCCACCAATGGCATCAATTTCATCCAATACCCCAGCACCGTCTACTGTAGTGATCCTTGCATGCTCTTTCAAGATCCTGCGAGCCCAATATGCAACATCATGAGAATTAACGTACCAATAATGCTTTTCATGGTGCAGTTGCTTCTCAGGATCAGGGATTGTTAGGGCTGAATTTAAGGCATTAGCCACATCATCAATGTTCCATGGGTTGACCCTAATAGCTTCACATAGAGATGGTGAACAACCTATGCATTCAGACACAACCAGCATACTTGTGCGAGAGGACTCCTCACAAGTACCTATAGCTTTATTCATCTGTTGAGTTCCATTCAGATCTATAGCATTCATCTTTCTATGACAAATATTAATAAAGAAGGGGGAAAAGATGAAGTGAACAATTGGAACCAACCCGTCTAGCATCAGCAACATTTCCAATATCCAGATTCTCCTCAACCCAAAATTCTGTCACAAGTGTCTTGCCATCACGTCGAGCAGCAATGCAAACAGGATCATCCTGTCCAAATGAAAAATGCAAAACACAACCCGATAATAATTAAAAGCATAAAAAAAAGAGAGGCAAATAAGAAAACAAACAGCAAAAGACAACATAGGAGGGATTCCCTATTCATATCATCATATAATTAATGGCCCACACAAGCAGCTACAAAGAAGTAGCAGACCCATAAATATGAAGGGCACGGTTGGATGCACCCAGTATCATGGAAGAAATGAATATTTTGCCAGACAGCTCTTATTAGAAAAGGATGCTGGAAGTTGCAAGTGGAACATGTGTTGTCAAAAGATATGGATCTGCCCTGCACAGTTCTGTGGGGGAGCACGAAAATACACAAGCGAATCAGTTTCATGATTTTCAGCCACTAGACTAAACAGATGTCCCTTGAGCTCCAAATCTGGCCCGAAAATAATGGATACTAACCGGGGCAGAAAAGCATCCTGCCATCCAATCTTTATAGGGAGACATGCAAAAACTAAGGACCCATTTGGATCGATCTTTATAAACCAAGTTCATGTTCTACGTTCACCCATTTGGATTCATATGCTCAACTCATTTAATTTTCATCCTTCAAAGTAAAATCAAATAGGAAATTCAGAGTCCCCCCCATGGAAAGCATCTACATTTCTGTCAAAATATATCCAAGTGGGTGTCCTACAAATCTCCCTGTTGAAGACACCCACACCATTCAAACACTGACTCAAATGGCCAAAGATTGAATGCCTGTGATCTTCCAAGTTTTGGGACATCCCTATCCACAAAGGGCCTCCAAAGAACTGGTGTGTGTGTTGGTTGGTCTGGTCCCCACCAAGGCATGAAATTAGTGCACCATAGAGAGGAGAGACATACCTGTATCTTTGGCTGCCAAGTTGGATACTGACCAATCAGCATTTGACTACCATCAAATCTCCATTTTTTTTTTAATCTATTCAATTCATGGCACTTTGTATTTATTGCATTCAAAGGGCAGTGGAGGGTCCACCTGAGAGTGAAAACCGTGAAAGGTCAGGTGAAAAGGCTAACAGAAGAGGTCAAGAACCAACTCATTTCGAAAGCAAAGGGCTCCATTTAGCTCTTTTCAGAGTCAAAATCAGGGAAACATGGAAAGGCTACAGTTGGAAAGGAGGAAACAGGGAGGAAGAATCCTAAACATGACCAGGTAAACACTGACGTAAACTCGGCTAAAAAGCCTTCCCTTCCCTTTCTACTTCACCTGGTTTTTATTTTCCTACTCAAAACCGCGTTTTCAACATTCAAAGCCTTATAAATATATATTATACAGGATGGGAAAACAGATACATATACCCACCCTTCTTACTTTCATTTGCATTTTTTTTCATAAGTTATGCAATTGTTCAACATGGGTTTTGAAGGTAAGCTCTGAAGAAAGAGATTTACCATTGGTTTCTTCATCTTCCTCCTTCCTCCTCCCCAGTTGCTGATTTTCCCCTGTTTCTGTCAACTATCCTCTCTGATTTTCCAAGTTCATTCAGATCAAAGCCAAGGCCAGGAAACAGAGTTCTATCTTTTCTGCATCTCCCTCTCCAGCTTTTGACTTTTCTTTGTCCTCTGGTTTTGAGGCCTGAAAGAAAAAGGAAAAAAAAAATCAAAACTTTAAGGACAACCCAGTTGCCTTCTGTTTCCATTACAGATTCATATATACTTTTTTTTTTGTTTTATCTTTTTGATTATCTGTTATTTGAAGTTCATCTAGAACAAGCAAGTTTACAACAAAAGCGGGGCTGGATCCCATGTACGTCTCCATGGAATCGAACTTCCAGATCACCCAAGTTTGGAAGGATGCCACTTCTTCGATAGACACAGGCTGCCGGTTAAGTAAAACAACCAGACAACTTGAATCATCAAGCGCAGCAGAAAAGGAAGAAGAAGACGATGATGAGGATGTGGATATGATGGCGCCCCCTGCTAAACCGGCATTGAAACTTCATCTGAAGCACAGACAAACAAATACTGGAATTGAGAACAGCAAGAAGGCGTCGTTAACGTCCTCCACCCACAGAGACCTGACCAGAATCCAGACCCTCCATGCAAGAATCACAGAGAAGAAGAATCAGAACACTCTGTCAAGAATAACCAAGACAAAAAAGCAGAAGCCACTTTCAATTGGGTAGAGAACCCACTTTCAGCAGGTCCCACCTTTGAAAACACAATATCCAAGAAAGTAGACAAATTTGTGCTTCAGCTGAAACAAACCAATGAACCTAATACATGGGAACAGCATTCAATAGGTTTTTTTTTTTTTTTTTAGTGCAGCGATTCAAAGAACTTGCTGATATGATCTTCAAATATTAACTTGACATCTAAATGAGTGAAAAGTGATCCAAATAATTAAATAACTTACTTGGTGATCACGTGCATATCCAAACATTTCCCTGATCAATCTTGCACTTTCACAATGTACTTATCTATTATAGCACTTGAAACAACCTGCATTTTGACCAAAAGAATTAAAAAACTCACATTTTGGCATATAATCTACCTTCCTGTCTAAAGATACTGTATATTAGGTATGACTTGTACCTCACGTGGAAGAGCCCGCATAATCGTAAGTGTTGTCATATCAAGATTTCTTTTGTTCCTGCTGTAAGCTTTTCTTTATCTACTTTACTGCGGCAGCCGACGACATATCTGGGAATTTGTATATATTGGTTGATGGTGGATAATGCCCTGAAACACTATTGATATGTGCCCCTGTTTTCTTTAATAGAAAACAACTTGCAACAAACACCATATATCTTCATTTAATTGCAAACTTACACACACAAACAGAGAAAGAATGTAAGGGATGCTTCTACTGATGCTTCTTTACCAACCACCCAGTTTAGGTAATTTGGGGTGTTTTGCTGATGCTTCTTTACCAACCATGAAGAAACTACATCAACTCACACAGGGATAAAACACGAAAAAAGCATGAATGACAAAATACATTCTAAGCAATTTTTTTTTTTTATATTAATGAGTGAATAAGAGAAAAACCCCAGGTGAACAGTGATCCATTCCCAATCTTCATCTGTAAAAGACTCAGATCAGAATCCAAACCGAGCAAAACTCGATAATCCATCCAATACCATATATAACTAAGTACAATCACCAAAGCTAGACAAATCTCACCAAAGCTACAAAACAAAATCCCTACAATCATAGCTCCATTCCAACTCTCAACATTCCAATTCCAAATCAAATTTAAAAACAAAAAAAAAAAGTAACAGTCAAAAGCCCAAGTCAGGAAAGAAGAAGAACAAATATCCATCTCCTTGGGTGTCCATCCAGTACCTGGGAATCAGTCTGAAATGATCTCCTAAAAATTCCTTTTATAAGCAAAAATAAGAGACATCAAAATAATGTATCAGCTACAAAATGCAGAGGGATAAACATGCAAAGTTACAGTTACAACTTAATATCAGTAAGAGCCAAAACACAGACTAACATTAACAGCAACTGCCTTCAAAGCAATGCTTGCTGAAGCATTACTAGGCGAACTTATTCCTTCATGAAGAGCATCCACAAGAGCTGCTGCAATGCCAATCTGAGCAAATCTTCGAGCATAACCATAAACCTGGATTGTAAAAATTTGTCACATAGCAAAATGTCAAAAGTTTGGTGCAACAGACAGTTATCATAATTTTCACCAGAACAATCAAAGTCATTTGCTCCACTCATTTTACCCAGTAAGATGATGTTATTATAATACTATCTATACCAACAAAATTTATTCATAAAAATGGTTTGAAGTGGTTCCCGTACAAAGCAAGTAATTTTCATCGTATGAAACGAGTATCTCTTCCATGTTGTTTTATGTCTTGGATCCTTAAATGATTCAGCCAACGCCCACTCCGGATTGGGTCAATTTCTTACCACATATGAGGGCCTTCGTCAAAAAAAAGGAATCTATCAAATTAGTACAATACATTCAATGATATGGTCACATTTACAAGAAGGCTTCCCCATATCTGGTTTAAGTAGTTTGGTAGCAGCTAGGCAATAGGAAACCATCCCATATAGTGCACATTTCTCCCCTTCCAAAGGCCACTTCTAATAGTGATTCGAGGGGGTAAAAGTATTAGACCCAATATTCTATTTGATGCCCAATATCCAATTTGAAAGGCAGTTTCTGTTAATTACCCTAAAAAACCCAAAAGGATTGCAGCTTTCAACACAAGTAAGCAAAAATTTCGTTCCCCTTTTAGTTTTTCACGTCATATTATCTGAAATGCATGCATTACCTGAAATTTCAAAGTTAAGAGTTGCTTCCCTAAAATAGTTAGCTAGTGTTGAACAAGTTTATAGACATGCAAAACCAACAAAATGGATAGTATTGGAGCATTTAACTTTTAGGATAATATTATGAAGGGAGGTCCAACAATATTGGTAACAGATATAACTCTAAAATTAGAACATTGACATATATGAATTAATCTAGATAGTAAATTAAGTTTCTTACCAAATCAAGTTGATGTCCCTCCCAAACCATCTTCTCCAAATTTATCCCGCATCATCGCAAACAGTTGTTGAACTTGTTTTTGTGTTTGCTCATCTTTCGCCCTTCTATCCTCTTCAATCTTTCTCCTTTCCTCTTCAGTCTTTCTCCTTTCCTCTTCATATTTCTGCAACCGCTCATTTTGTTCGATGATGAGCGCATTTTGTTCTTCAATTTGCACCTTCAACTTTTCAATCTCGGTGTAACATGCTTTAGAAGACGCCGATGATTTGTTTGAGGATGGGTTTGGACCTTTGCCAAATCCGAGCAAATAACCTGATCTCTCTCCGAGCACCATCTGAGAGAGCTGCTCTGGGGTATAATGTGGGTCACCTGACTCCACTGTCTCATTCTCACGTCTAACAATTTCATCCTGTATATATTTTACACATATATAAAACCAATTTACATAATATTAATGGGATATGGAATAAAGAAATTAAAGAGATATTTTAAAAATTAAATATGGCACATACATAATTTTGCTGACATTGCGGATGAACGTAGTCATTCTTCCTCTGACTCCAATGGGTCTCTTTGTAAAACATTGAAAATGGAAAACCCTCATCACCAAGCTTCTCGGTCTATTTAATTGGTCACATTGGGAGCATTTAAATTTAAAACTAAAAATAAAAAATATAATTTCACAACATAGCTTAAAAACTAACATATTACCTGAATACTTAATTTCGCTGGAAATGATTGGGATCCAGACGTGTGATTGTAGGGTAATTGAGCTCGATTAATCTTTGCTTGGGCCGCTCGTTTCTTTAAAAATAACTTAATTAGTAAAATCATCTACTTTTTTAAATATTATTTGGAATTCAAATTGGTGACTAGTAAATTACCTTATGTTGATCAGAACTCCAAACATTGTCTATCATATGTTTCCAATCCTCTTGTCTTGCAGGATCTGGAGCATTGGCATAAGGGTCTTTCCCCTCCTTCAACAACTCCAAGTACTTTTGCTTCCAATAGAACCGCCAATCCTTGTATAATGAGTAACATTTTTTTTCAATGGCTTCTTGAACATATGGCTCAGAGAAGTCCTTAATGTCAAATATTTCCTGCAATCATGATATAATTATGACAGATTGCATTAATCAAAATAAAAAAAAAAAAAACACTATATGTAGTTATTTATATATATATATATATGTATGTATGTATAAACTTTAAAAAATACATAAATGAAATAATTCATTACCAACACAGTTTGAATGATGGCGTCCTTACTACCCCTATCAATTTGGGTCCAAGTTGTGACACCCTGCAATGGTGCTGAAAGACGGATATGCAGACCAAGTTGATTAGCAATTTTTGTGGCATTTTTTCCAACAAATGCACATGCTACTGGGCATACTTCAACTCTAAGCTTCTCTCCTTTATTTTTATAAACTTCTCGCTGTACACCTTTGCCCTTCGTGGGGCCACGGGCACGTGATTTTATTGAGGAAGCTGCAATAATGTCAAATAATTAATAATAAAATAAGTATAACTGAACAAGAAAATATTAAAAAAAGAGTTATAAAAAATAACATTACTGCTGCCAACGCATGGTGATTCTCCTGATGTAGGTATCTCTTCGGACAAAGGTGATCCTAATGCCTCAAACGATCTATCAACAGCACTCGGTGACTCGGTAGAAGGGCTGGCATCAGTAGTCGACCGCCGGGTCGATCCTACTCTCTTACCAGCTGGCATATCGACAACCTATAAAGAATATGTTAGTAAACATTCCTATTTAGTTACTCAGAATTAGAATGATTATGAAACAAAGTCAAACATAATAAAATAAAATAAGATTATGTAAGTAAACACCAACTTCTAAACGTTAACAAGTTTCTCCAATATACAAAGAACATTTTTCAAACCCAAAAAATAATAAAAGGAAGTGCAACCCTACTTTACTTCGAATCAAGAAAAAAAGACTTACAATAAAATTAAGGTTCCACATCATAATCATTACTAGACTCAGAATCACCCTCAGGCTGATAATGGAACTCATCTTCATCAACATTGTGATCCATTCCCACAATTTCCTCGTCCTCGTCACATATGAAATTATCAACCCCAAAAGCTTCGTCATGCGCCCGCCTCTCTGTGTGAATGAATTCATTTTGAATGATTTCAGCTTCAATATCTGTTCTACATAGCTCATCTCCGATTTGATCTTCAGTGACAATAGGAGGAATATCGGTGGTTTCGTCTTGTTGGAACACATCACCTATTTCATCATTAAGTGGTTCCTCACTTATAATTTCTGGTATATCCCATATTCCGCGTCGTTCAATACGTTGTACAACTTTCCAATTGCCCCCTAATTTTGTATCGTTGACGAAGAAAACTTGTTTCACTTGATTTGGTAAAACAAAGGGGTCATCTTTATACCAACGACTTCCAGTATCTATGACAGTGCAATGTGCATCTGTGCATATAGTCTTACTACTTCCAGTATCAAACCATTCACATTGGAACAAAACTACTTGATGGTTAAACATATATTTCATTTCCAACACTTTACACAAAAACCCATAGAAGTCATGAGTTTGTCCCCCATGATCTCCTTCAACTACCACCCCACTATTTTGACTTCTTCGACGATTTTCCAGATCCTTTGTATGAAATCGAACACCATTAGATATGCAACCTGAATATAAACTTATTATTGGATTAGGTCCATTAGCTAATGACCATAATTCATCAGTGGCTTCTGGCGACCCCTGAGATCTCAAATGATTCATCTACATAATGAAAAGTAGTGCACATTAATTGATTATGAAGTAAATTAGGTGAATGAGAAAAGGATATATTACAACTATATCTTACACGACATTTAAACCAGTTGGGAAACAACTCCATTTGCCTCTTCATGATATTCATTGTACTTTCACTCTCCAATATGTGTTTGTGCTCCCTAGTTAAAATAATGAAAATACGTAATAAATATCATAATTAATTGCTCATTCCTTAAATAAAAAAATCGTATATGCGAAAACGTACTCTAAATATGGGTCTATTTCAGAGCTGTTGTAAAGGACAAACCAATGAGCCATATCCCGTTCTTTAGTGGAAACATCATGAGGTCGATACATCGGAAGAATAGGACGAACACTTTGATTGAATATTGCCAACCCAGGCCCACGATCACTACGATCATTATTCCGCTCTTCTCTGTTGTACACAGTTTCAGTCTCGTTGAGGTACATTGAGCAGAAGGCTAGACATTCTTTCACAACATATGCCTCTGCAATTGAACCTTCTGGACGAGCTCGATTTGTGACAAACTTTTTCAATGTGCCAAGAAACCTTCAATATAAAAGAGATAAAACCAAGAATTATGTTACATATTGGACATTCTATATTGGCCTTCAACAAGTAATCCCATAATTAAAAGTAAATGGCTATTACCGTTCAATTGGGTACATCCACCGGTATTGCACTGGCCCCCCAAGTTTGGCCTCGTGAGGTAAATGAACAGGCAAATGAACCATGACGTCAAAAAATGCAGGAGGAAAAATCTTCTCTAACTTGCAAAGAATTAAAGCAATGCGTTCCTCCAATTTTTCAAGCTGACTTATATTCAATGTCTTAGCACATAATTCTTGGAAAAATTTGCCGAGCTCAAACAATGGAGTGCAAATATCCTTGCTAAGGCACCCACGCATCCCAACCGGAAGAATTTTCTGTAATAGAACATGACAGTCATGACTTTTAAGACCCAACAATCTACCATCCTTTGTATTTACACATCTAGATATGTTTGCTGCATATCCGTCTGGATACTTGATAGTCTGTAAGAAGTCTAGGAACCTTTGTCTTTCTTGTGGAGACAATGTGTACAATGCAGGAGGCATTACAAGCTTGCCATCATGACGCTCCTTGCAATGCAAAGTTTTTCTGATCTTCATATCTTTTAAATCCATGCGAGCTTTTGGGGTATCCTTATTCTTCCCATGAATGCTCAACAGTGTGCCAATCAAACTGTCACATATATTTTTTTCTATGTGCATGACATCAAGATTGTGCCTGAGATTGAGTGTCTTCCAATAAGGTAGCTCAAACATAATGCTTTTTTTGTTCCAGTTCAGGTTGAATTTCTTCATGACAGCTGCTTGAGATTTGCTCATCAATTTTTGTCTCTTAAGATTGTTTGGATGCTTCCCAAACGGCTCATACGTACCTGAAGACACTTGTTCAAAGATTTGTTCACCAGTTAAAACCTGTGGCCTTGGCCGATTCTCAACTTTACCATCAAAAAGCTTGCTTTTTCGCCAAGAATGATCCTCAAGAAGGAAACGACGAGCACCCATGTATCCAATCTTACCTCTCAATGATTGGGTTGAATGTTCTTCATTACAATTAGGGCAAGCCATATAGCCTTTCGTTGTCCATCCCGACAAATTACCATAAGCTGGAAAGTCATTAATAGTCCACATAACTGCTGCGCGCATTTGAAAGGTGCATCCCGACGATGCATCATAAGTGCATACACCATTTTCCCACAAGTCCTTTAACTCATCAATTAATGGTCGCATAAAAACATCAATGTTTCGACTTGGCGCACTTGGTCCTGGAATAAGTAATGACATCATGCAAAATTGCTCCTTCATACACTTCCATGGTGGCAAGTTATATGGTGTGACCATGATTGGCCACATACTATATGAATTGCTCAAGTTTCCGAAAGGATTAAACCCATCGGTGGCTAGGCCTAGTCTCACGTTTCTTGATTCTCTAGCAAACTCAGGATGTGTTCTATCAAAATTCTTCCACTCATCACCATCAGCAGGATGCCTCGATATCCCATCATCAACTCGCTTCTCCTTATGCCATCTCATATCTGAAGCCGTTTTTCTCGACATATACAATCGTTTCAATCTCGGTGTAAGTGGGAAGTATCTTAACACCTTGTGCGCAATTTTCCTATCATTTCTACCTTCCTGTTTGTATCTCGGCGTCTTACATACTGGACATTTATCTAGTCCTACATTCTCCTTCCAGAAAAGTGCACAATCAAATTTACAAGCATCAATGCACTCATACCCCAAGCCCAAATCACGTAACAATTTCTTAGCCTCGTAAACAGTCCAAGGAACCCTCTCATTACAATCAGGCAAAAGTTTCTTTAATATCTTCAATAAATAGTCTACTGATTTGTTGCTCCACTTAAACATCACCTTTGCATGCATAATAGTGATAACAAATGACAACACACTATACTCTTTACAACCTGGGTATAACTCACGTCGAGCCTCATGTAATAACTTGTCGAAGTTTTGGACATCATCCACTTCTATGTCGTCAAAGCTTCCTTCTGTATCATCATTTCTCAAATTCCCAAAATAAATATCTTCTAACATATCGGGAAACTCATCGTCATTTCCCCGTAATTCATCATTATCTTCCCTCTCATTGGTTGTCACTCTATCAGCAAAATCATCATCACTATCATCATCCATGACATCGGTTTCTATATTTGAAGAACTAGCAGCAACGGTTTCACCATGATGTAACCAAGTTGTGTATGTTGATGACATTCCTCTCAAGAATATATGGTACTTCACTACATTAATGTCTAGGTATGAAATGTTCATGCAATTCGCACATGGACAACGAATCTTCCCATTCGATCCAACACTTGCAGTAGCAAATTCAATGAATGCATTAACTCCTACTCTGTACTCATCGCTCACTCGATCTTTAAGTTTCATCCAACTTTTATCCATTTTTTGTGACCTACAATAAATAATAAAAAATCAGAAAGACAAAATTGAAAAAAGGAGGAAGAAAGAGAGAAAGAAAGGAAGGAAGAAGAAATGGAGAAGATGCCATCCTTCAATATCAGGCTAAATGGAGCTTAAAAGCCTCAAACATCTTCTTACAACAATAAAATGGAGAAAAGAAAATTATTTTTGGCCCTTTTCACCATAGGACTCGGCCAAGGGATGGGCGACTTGAAGTCTGAGCCATCTTGGACTTGCCTGATTCAACCATAAATATAATTGCTCTTTTCCATCCATTAAACTTTATCCACATCAAAGTCACAGTGTACCCAGATATGTCAACATGTATACAGAAAATATTGTTTAGTGTGTCTGTTTACACTTAATATTAATCCTTTGGCATACATTTAGAACCACAAATGCATAGGGAAGGAATTCAAGCAAGTTAAGTGTCCAAGCTTGGCATAGTTATACATTCCACTATCTGGAACGAAACTCTTTCCCCTTTCTGATTGTTGGTTGTTTAGGTTAGATTAGGATTACTTCATATATTTCTCTCAGTTGTGGCTAGGATTTAGTTTCTAACATTTTGAATGGTTTAATTAGGAAATCTTTCTCATTTTTTATTTTTTATTTTACAAAAGGACCACTCATTGCTAACCTCACAGAAACAAATTGAGAGCCAACTTCAAAACCAAATGATATATTATACTTCTTGAACAATTGAACTAAGATTTAAAAAATAAAAACCTCTCACCATAAATAGTGGAGCTATCTATTCCAACCTCATCAACAGCTCTATATACTAAAAGAAAAAATAAAATGAACAGTAAAACAGATGGTGAGAATAGATCCAAAACATATGGCTAAAAATGATCATTTTCGGAGTTTGGACTAAAAAAAGCAAAAGAATAAGAATTAAGATCTTATTTTGTACACAATTATTTGATGGAGCTCAACTCATCAATTTTAGATACATTAGAAATATTACAACCAACAGCCTTTTAACCAACATAAACCACCCATTAAATCATGTGATCAACTAAACCCATCATAATTCAATTTAGAGTGAAAAAGATATAGCATAAATAACAATCAAATATTATAAAGATTAGGAATATACATGCAAATGAAGTTTTGCATGCCTAACCTGTGGTACCTATCTGTTGACATATACATATATGCATAATGCTACCATTTTTTTTTTTTAATGCAGAATATGCATGCAGTTGAGGTCTTTTATGACTAACTTGTGTTACCTATAAGCAACGGCGGACTTGGGATTTTCATGTGGGTGATGCGGGCAATGGTCAAGTTAAGAAATCTAATAATAAAATAGAATTCTGAAGGTCTTTTTTAAGGAGTTTTTGAATCTAATGGGTGCAACCCCACCGGCGTCACAACACTTAGATCCGCCCCTGACTTTAAGTAGAAAGTAATTTTATTGTACATAAAATCTCAATGCAAGGCAACCAAGTGATTAGATTTGCATGGGATCCTTAAAACTTGATTGTCCTGTAACTAAAGTGATCAGTTTTGTTGAACACAACACAAGTACTGTTTTACTTAGGGTGTTGGAGTAGATATCAGTCACATGCAAGGGTTTAGGTTTGAATTTACCATTGATACCCATATTTCAAGCTAAATGGAATCTAGGAAATTGCACTTATTTAATATCTCCATTTTTTTGCGTGAAGAGATGGGTGTACAGGGCGCGGGTGCAGGGGAGGAGAAGGAGGAGAGAAGGAAAGAAGAGAAGGGGGGAAAGAAATAAAGAAGAAGAGGAGAGAGCAGTGGGGAGAGAGGGCGTGCTGTGGTAGGGAAAGAGAAAAGAAAAGGATGCAAAAAAGATCTTCAGTTCAACTAGGAAGCCACTATAGCTTCAATCATGAGAAACGGTGGAAGCACTCTGGTTCCTCATGCAATGATCCAGGAATTTCGTCATTCCCACTAGCCCATGGGCCATGTGATGGGTGCACAGTGATTAAGACATTAACCTTGATCAACTCTAGCCTTTTCCTTGAAGAATTAGGACCCAGTATATTAGATAAAAGTACTGTTTTCTAATAGGATATGTACTTGTGTTTTGAGGCCACAAGTTTATTCACTTAGCATCAGAGTTACCTACCTAGCATTGAGATCAAAGGGCAAATGTGCCCCACTTGCTAGATAGAAAAGCCCTGTAACCTGAATCAGAACTAGCAAGTGCTAGCACTATCCATGCGAAGAGATCTTAAGATGAATGAACTCAGGCAAACAAACAAGACTTCAATCATAAGGCCTGGAAGGGTGAAGTGCCTCTCAGCACCTACAACAGATCCCATCCAAGTCTTATTTCAGATCCTGGCCTCTGCAATCAGATCTATCTCTTCAGGAAAAACTGTGACTAAATCATTTAGATTGTGGTTACTGGTTATGATGCAACTACTCATGATGGAAAGAGAGAAAGAAATGAAGGAAGAAGAAATGGAGAAGACTGTGCAGGGGGCTGTGGCAGGGCCGAGAAGATGGGTGTGGGGTGTGCAGTGAAGGGAAGATGGGTACGTGCAGGTGGTGGAGAAAGAAGAGGAGGAAGAGGAAAGGAAAAAGAAAAGGGGAAAAAGAAAGAAAGAAGAAGAGGAGAAGGCGTGCGGGGTGCAGGTGCAGGCGGAGGAAGAAAACAGGGGAGGAAGGGAGAGAGGAGGAGGAATTTGATGCTAAGTGATTTTGATGGTCCCTTGTAGATTTCCACCCTTGATCCTTCATTCTTCACCCACTCCATAAAAGTTTCTTTCCATTTTTTTTTTTTTTGGTCAATGATAGTCTTTTGACTTTGCTGTGTACCTTTTTTTGGCTCTCAAAATCCATTAATTCTTATCTCAGATGAAGCTGAAACTAGTATCTGCAAAGCACCATTTGGCTCTCAAAATCATAAGATTTTACTTCTGCATAGCAAAGTGCAGAAGCACTAGAACAGGTAAGGCGAAAAGCATGTGTCTTAATAAGGCAGAACCATGATACCATGCCTTATCACACACTGCTCGTTCAGTCACGCATATCAACAGTTAATTGACATGCCATGTCCTAAAAATCATTCCCACATCCTAAAGATTAAGGGCCCTTGGAGACCTATTGATTGCAATGGAACCCACACAGATTTACACAGGGGTCCTGTGGGCTACTACTCTTCAAATTACATATCCATAAAAAAATAGATGGAATCAGAAAAAATAACCCCATTTTCCATTTACTACTAAAATACAACTGTGACAACAACATGATTGATCCAATACAGCAGAAATCTACAAATACTGCACCCAATACCATCCACATTTCCTCTGTTATTTATCGAACAGAAAATCCAAATTATCAAATCCATTAAAAGCTCAGAGAGAGAGAGAGAGAGAGCATATAAGCATGTATATATTTTTTCATGAGACAAAGGATTAAAGATTAGAGAGCAAGATGAAAAAAATGGTTGTAGGGACCGAGGAGAGAGAGCTTACTGGTAACAAGGGAAGAAGAGAGAGGGTGACAAGGGAAGAAGAGAGGCGTGCAGGCGCAGGTGCAGGCGCAGGAAGGGCGAAGAAGAAGAGAGGAAGAGAAGGGAGAAAGAAGGGGGAGGGCGCGGGCGGGCCCGCAGGCCAAGGGAGGAAGAAGGGAAGAGGAAGAAGAAGAAGAGTGGGAGGCGGAGGCACAGGCGCAGGTGGGCGCCAAGGCCAGGGAGGAAGAAGGGAAGAGCAAGGGAGGAAGGAGAGCAGAGGAAGGAGGAGGAAGAGCGGGAAGCGCAGGCGCAGGTGGTGTGTGTGGGGATGCAGGGCTGAGTGCAGGGGGGAGATGGAGGAGAAAGGAAGTACCTGTTCCGGAGTCCGGTGGCGAGGCGGAGGAGGTGGTGCTGCTAGGGGCGATGCCGGAGATGATGGTGAGACCGAGCGGGAAATGGGTTCTGCGCCTGGGTGAGTGGAGGACGAAAGAGAGGAACCAGGAGAAGAACCTGCGCCTGGGTGAGTGGTGCGCCTGGGTTCTCTTCCTGGGTACGGTGATGGATTGAGTGGAGGATGAAGAAGGGTTGATGAGGGATGGGGGTGTTGGGCGTGAGGCTGGAGAGGAACCAGGAGAAGGAGGAAGAGGTGATGGATTGAATGAGAGAGGCTGAAGGAGAGAGGCTGAAAATGATCTTTGGTCCCTACCACTACGGTAAGCCGAGGCTCCAGGCCATGGAAGCTATCCTATGCTGTAACGAAGAGAACCAGGACGAAACAGAGGAACGTCTCACAGATTTCACTTGTCTAGGTCATTTCGTCGCCCTTGCTCGAAAAAAAACCGCGAAGCCGACCCGCGCGCGAGACCAATTTTTTTTAACATTCCCGACCAAATTTTCGGTCGCCAATGATCTAAAATTTTGGCGCAAAAAAACTAGCGGGTATATATTTATTATTAACGACTAGTTAGTCGGTAAAAGAGGATGAAATAATATTTTCGATATTCACCGACCAAAATATTAGTCGCCAAATGATAAAAATTGGTCGGGAAAAGTTCAATCGGATCCAGTTAAATTTACGCCCATTGGCGACTATTTGGTCGGTAAAAACTCCACCTTTAGTGACCAACTCGTCATTGGTCGGCAAAGATGGTCGCCAATTATGCTATTTGTTGTAGTGTAACAAAGTATGACGTATCACGCAAGGGACCACCGCCCAAATTAATCCCATGCGCAAGGGACCTTAGGCATTAAACAATTATGCTCTGTAGTGGAGACTTTATAGCCCAGCAATCAGGGATGTATCGCTAATTTACCCTATTTTTTTTGCTTTTAGCGCTGAGCTGGGATATCCCCGTTCATTCTAAGTAAATAAGCGGGGATATCCCCGTTCGTCGTTCATTACAACTTAAAGACTGTCGAACACCCTTTTTCCCTTTGCCTTTTTTGGTATCTGGATGAATCTCTCTGCAACCCTTCTTCCACATTAACTTGCTTTATGGGAGAATCCTATTCTTAAATCTTTTAAGTAGAAAGGACCCATATAAACTTAGTAATGGGAAAAGGTTAACAAAAAGCAGCTACCGAGTCTGCCTATCATTATCAGTAGTATCGGCACCACGTTCATTGCTAGCAAGATCAATAAAAGAAATCTTCTCAATAACCTTCCCACTCTTGGTTTCATTTCCATCATTGTGCCTTCTTGATTCATTTACCTCCTTGTGCTTCTTAATGGCAAGCTGTAAAATGGCATGGGATTGTAAAGATTCCTCATTGGCACCAGTAGAGCCAGTACTTCGCGCAGCATTCCCCTTCTCAATAAATTCTTTAACAATTTGAACATCTGAAATCTCAAATTCCTGCAATCCAACTATGCAAACTTGCTGCCAACCATCTTCCCTCATGCATAGTTTCCTGGAAAAAAATCATTAAGAAGCAATTGAGGCAATAACATACACTTTCAAGAATATGATTCTCCCATAAAGCAAGTTAATGTGGAAGAAGGGCTGCAGAGAGACTCGTCCGAATACCAAAAAATGCAAAGGGAAAAAGGGTGTTCGACAGTCTTTAAGTTGTAATGAACGACGCACGGGGATATCCCCGCTCATTTACTTAAAATGAACGGGGATATCCCCGCTAAGCGCTAAAAGCAAAAAAAAAAAATACCAAACGGGGCCTTTGAGACTACTGTGGTCTTTTTAAGATGTTGATGGTGCTTTTGGCAATTGGCAAGTCTTAAGGAATTTTTTGGGTAAAATCCTCTTATTTCTTTGAATTTAACTGCTTTTTTAGAAGAATTTGGCCTACAATTTCATGAAACATAGCACCACCACCGTCATCATGAATGCCTTGTTCTAACTATCATATGGGTTGATGATATGAATTTTGTTTAGATCCTTGAATAGGTTGCAAAAACATTTAACTAAGATTAATCTTTCATGGCCAAATTCTCATCATACATCGAGGCTAATGGATGGAGTGATCAGGTTAAATGGGACACAAATGGGCAGGTTTAAATGGTTGACCACTTTGACTCTCTTCGGGGTAAATTTGGTAGTGGGTTTGTTGTGTTCAGTTGCGATATTTAAGCTGAGTAGGTTTGAGTTTTGATTGTCTATCCCCCTCCCCTTTGTTTCCGACTAATTTAAACATTTCTGACTAAATTATAATGTTCAACAAGTAAAAATAAATAAAAGTGCTAGGTTATAAGTATGAGCACAAACATATATTCATTTATTAGTTTTATATTTAGATGTTTTAAAATTTAAAAGTATTAGCCCCTACCCCCACATAAAATAAACAGCATGTGTTTCCTTCTTAGATTTATGAAATGGTCAGAGTGACCTAACCACATATAGAGAATAGAATGGAATAGAAATCAGTTAAAGTAGGTGTGCATTCTTGGTCAATCCATCAGCTGCTAGGAAATGAAAGTGGGGGTGGACTTGGGTATGGGCTTTCAAATGAGTACTGATCCATGACAATGAGTTTCAACTGTCTAATGGGCCTAATGAGCTGAGCCAAAGCCCAAAGTTTAGGATCGAAAAACTTTACCAGGCCAGACCTGGGCCCAGGAAACAGTGTTTACTGCATTGCTTATATCCTGTTTAAGTGTATAGAGATGAGTAAAACTGAAATCACTGGAAAATAATCCATTTCTGAAAGCGATAAACATCCCTAATTGACCCTTCAATCTCATTTCTCTCAGGCCTTTAACATGCAGACTTGGTCCAACCATCGCCGCTCAGGTTTGTGTTAAGCCGGACCCAAGTTGCATATCAAATCCCATGGAACCTTACTTTCCCTGATCATTATCAAAACCAAGAAATAACTGCGATGTCAATGGGCCAAGTTAGGGCCAGTGTAGCATTTTCAAGCCAAGCCCATTAACCGCCAGCACCAAAATCAGGCAAGGCCCGCCCTTACAGACCTACATGTCAGGCCAATATCAGTCCTTTAGAAAAATAACAAAGCCCATGCCCCAGTCCGAGCCCAGTGGTTTTAATTATTTCTACTTTCATTTAAATGTAGTAAATTATTGTAACTATCATTACACTAATTACTCAACCTAAATCAAATAGTCTTTTCTTTTATAAAAATAGAACTAAAGGAAGATGGAAAATGAATAACTAAGCGTTATGCTAGTTATTCATTTGCCACCATCATTTGATTCTACTTCGATGAAAGGAAAAGTTACATGGTGCTCTTTTGCTTTGCAAAAATCCTATGAATTCAATTCCTATGTATTCTAATGTAAACAAACGGGCCCTCCCCCTACTTCTCGCCTATGAAAAGACTTAATACTCTTCATATGCAGTTCAGCTCATGTGGCCCTCAAAATCAAAAGCAGTAACTGGCTCTCAAAATTGTGGATCCCTGGACCTCTCTTGCAGTGGAGGTGGGTCAAATCTGACCTAGCTCACTTAACTATAGACCAGGATTTCTAGACCTCATTGACCCATGTAAGTTATGTATCAGGTTCAGTGGGCCAAATGATCATTGAGTTAGAGAATCACTGAAGCTTTTATCCACAGAAATTGATCTGATAGCTGCCAATTTTGTTCAAGGACAACCTATTAATTCAGAATTCAGGTCAAGTTGTCAACCCTTTTCACTTCTGGCTTGAGTTCATATTAAATCCTAACTTGTTAGTTAATCCACTTATCAATCTCAACCCAATAAATTACAGTCTGACCCACTAACATAAATTGGAAATCTGAAGCCCTAAATGCTATTCAGTTTATGCAAAACAAAGAAGGCCTAAATTTTGAAGTTCACATATTAAGAAGCTTACCAGAAGGGGACACAAAAAATACAGGTTTTGTTTCTATGGGTTGTGGTTCATCCTCTTTTTTCCCTGCTTTGGTCCTCTGTATTGTCTTTTCTCAGTTTCATAGTGAAGTTCCTAATTATCACAAAAAAGAAGAAGAGAACAAAAGCTCACATAAATCTCTATAATTGAAAACAATGTTTAAAAACCAAAACTTGAAAAAAAAATATATTCTAACAAAAGCACAAGTCCAACCCTCATATTATAAAGGCTTACTTGTTAGGCCTGGTCCTATCTTACTGGCTTTAGAATGTGTCATATTAATACATGGATTGGGCTTAAAGTTAAAACTCCCAATGGGTCAGGATTTCCAACAACAAGGTGTGTAGAGTGAAGGAAAGTGAAGTAAACAGTGGATCCAAATATGGTCTTTGAGCATCACTTGGAAGAGCAAAGATGGAGTTCGAGATGTGATCGGCCAAGGGTGTCTGGGCCCTCTGAATAGAAACTGTTTTGCCTTCAAAAAAGACTCATTCCTGCAAATAGGCTAGGAACAGTACAGTTTGGATTATTATGAGAGAGCAATTAAGAGCTAGTTCTTTAATAACTAGGGCCAATAGCCATTCAGGTGTAATGTTCGTTTAGGTTATGTTTGGCAACCAAATCTTTAGGGAAAAGATTTTTGGTTTCTCTAAAGTTTTGGTAAATCCATGTTTGGCGATTGTAATTTCCTAATGATTTGGATGAATGAAAATCTTCATTTGTTAGGATTTTCATATCCGACCACCTCCCATAAGATTTGAAGATCATCACTTAAGTGGATTTGCACATCTAACTCTACTTTTCTCAACTATATGAATCGATACACACCAATATCAATTTAAGATCCTCAACTATACAAATCTCCATCAAGGAATCCTTCTTCTAGTGGTAGTGAATAATCATCAGATGTATGGATTCCTTGCTTGTTACCAAACATGCTCTAGGAGCATAATTGGAGTTGGTGGGTCAATGATATAAAGATTTGTCGTAGAGTTACTTCAAATGCCCTCACAACATTACTTTTTCTCGACCAAATAATTCCTAAATTTTACACAGAGTTGAGTTAAAAAGGTGATGTAAATTTTGCACATTGGATGGGAAGAATCTGAATTTACACTCTACTTAAAGTGATGTAAACCTCTAGTCTGAGCATAGCCTCACAATAGAAGCATTTAGAAAGGATGAAGGGGTTTTAGCCGTGCTGAACCCATTGCTATTCAAACATCTCAGCCAACAATGGCTACCAAAAACAAACTCTCAATGAGAAATCTGAGGTTCCTGGTTAGAGTAAATGACCCACTCTTGTATTTGATTTCATCATATTTTATTTTTAATAGGAGTTGGACAATCTTAAATGATTCATAAATGGAACACCTACAATGATATTGGACACACTGTTGAGTAAAATTCGGCTAAGGGCATATAGAAGAGAGAGTGTCTATTCTAATTGGTTTAGACTTTAAATATTTTAGCTCTATTGAAGAGCTTCAGAAATTTCTCACAAGTACTAGACAAGGACTCATTCATATCCAACCCAATTTGAAAATGGGCCAGCCAATCTCAATCTGGCTCCCCAGAGCCAGACAATAACCCTACCATCAGGCTCAGTGTGATGGAGACAAAGAAGTTATTGGATTATAACAATCCATTACCAACCCAATTTAAACAGCAGATTACTATTGGTGGACACGTCTGCAGTGCATTGGTCACCACAGACTAGTGGTTTGTGCATGACTAACATGAAAGCCTGCCTCTCCTGTGACTGTTAGTCTTGTGACAAGTAGTTTTATTTTGTTTTCCCTTTCCTCTTGCAGCCTGCAGGCCATTTGGGGACCTTGGAGGGCAGTGAGTCAAAATTTTCCAATCAATTTCAATTGGAAAAAGGGCAAAGAGTAAAGCTCAATCTCAGAACCCTCCAACCACCCCTCCATCTTCTCCTCTTCCCCTTTCTTCCCATCTCAAAATAACCAACCCCACACAAAACCCACATTGACCTCCCTATCATATTAAATATACATATTATACACTAACAATAAACCCCACAAACCCCTTTCCTCATTGGAAAAAAAAAAAAATATACCCATCATCATACCACCCCAATCTCCACAGAGCTGCAAAGACATGTCTCCATTTGGGGCTCTCTCTCATCTCCTTCTCTTGATCTTTGCATCTCTCATCAGTGGAGGCTCCTCTTTTCATGTGAGTTTCTCACCTTCCTAAAATCTTTACTTTGTGGGTTTTTTTTTTGTTTTGTTGGGTTTATTTTTTTTATTTGTCATAGGTATTTCTTCTAATTTGGTAGTTAGGATTGGCAGGCCATGGTGAATGGGTCAGACATGGTGCCAGTGATCAAGCCAGGGCTAGGATCTATGGTGCTGAATGAGACCCGTAGGAGGCTTGGGAGCTTTCAGATATGTGCTCTCTGTACATGCTGTGGAGGGCCTAAGGGCCTCTGCTTGCCTTCTCCTTGTTGCTATGCTATCAATTGCAACATACCCAACAGACCATTTGGCTTCTGTTCTTTCACACCCAAGACCTGCAATTGCTTTGGATGCCATCTCTAACCTTCTCTTTTATTATCTTATTTCCTGGTAAACCCCTGTTTGTTTCTTCTTATTATTTCCTATTTGGGGTAGTGAGTGAATCTGTTAGTGTTAATGCAAAAAAGGAATTTGTGTCTTCTTCCCTTTGTCTATCATTATCTCAACTGAAGCCCTACCTTATTAATATTTTTTTTTTTTATAATGTGGGTGCATCACTTCATGCCTAGGGATGCAACCATTTTTCAAATTTTGTATGGGGCAATTAGGCATCTCCTTATGGGGTCTCAAAGTAAATTACAAGTATTTGTGTGATCTTATGTGGGCAATTGGCTATATCTCTGGAAAGCGGTTTTAAAGTAAAATACAAAAATTGCAGGGGATCAAGAATTTGTGTTCATCTTAGTTTCTGTTATGAACATTGTTTTTTTATTATGTGAGTGCATCACTTATACTTCGGGGTGTGTATTTGTCTAATTTTATGGGGGCAATTGGGCATCTCTTTAGAGGGGTCTTCAACTAAAATACAAATGTTATAGGGTATCAAGAAATTGGGCTTTTCCCTCATTGTTGATATCTCATGCACTAAGGGGTCAAACATTTTCAGTTAGATTGTCATCATTTTTTTCCTTTGTGAAGGAATTTTGCACATGAAAGGTTGTGATGGTGAGGTAGCTAAGATGTTGATCTGTTTTTTAGTATAGGGATGTTCAAGTAATTTTACAATAGGGCATCACTTTATAAGGGTCTCAAAGTAATTCACAAATTTTGTAGGGGATAATAATTTTTTTTTTTACCCCTTTGTTTATTATATCTCAGACCCTTAAGAGGGGTGCATCATTTTCTTAGTTCTGTGCTTGTTATCAATTCTTTGCTCTGTGTTTGGTTAAGGAATTTTACATTTGAATGACTGTGATGGGTATGGTGGCTAAGATTTAGATGTGTTTCATATTTTAAAACGTGATGGGATTGTTCCGTGATGGAGAGGTGGTGGGGGATGCTACTTACCCATTTCCAAGATAAAAGCAAATGACTTGTAGTTGCATGTTTATGCCTTTTGTCGTGGTGGAAGAAGATAAATGTTGTTTATCCATGCCTGTTTGGCTATGACAAACCAAAATATTAAAGGTGGGTGTGGGAGAGTTGGGTAGAGCATTAAAGATCAACTCCAAGCTATAATAATATAGTATGACTCTTGTGTTGGGAACTTTCTTGAGATTGCTTTTCTTTTGGTTTCTCTTTCTGAGTAGGCATAGCCATTGATAATGTGAATGCAATGAAGGTTTCATGCTTGGGAAGGAAATCATGAAAGCATTAATGGTGGTAGCACCAGTGAAAAGGGAGCTGATTTTAGTTATATGCCATTGTGGTCAGTTATGAGACAGCCATTGGATCAATACATCCAACCCCAGGATAAACTATGGGATCACATGTGAATAGTACATCAATTTACTAGTGTTTCCCTCTCCAATCTGAGTGAGTTTTGGGCCAGTCATTATTCATTGGTGGATTTACTGATCCAAATTCCAATGGTTTACCTTGACAGAGAAAAAAAGGTAGTCAGCCCCTTGCTTTTAGATGCTATCATAACTTACTAGTGTAGTGGGGTGGGTTTGTATTTATCATTATCAATCCGCATGATGGAAACTGGAGTGAAGAATAAGCAGCATTGAGGAGAAATTATTGAAGTTTGGGATAATTTCTTTGCCTTGATCTACTTGTACAATTGCGGCATTCAACTTTGGAATTTGACAGATGCACTTGAATCCAAAATGTCCATATTGGTGGAACTCATTGTAGGTGGGGGGATGTAGCCCAAAAATCAAACTATTAACTGGCCCATTCCAACCATCTGATTTTATCCCTTGGATTATGGACTGTGGCCACTGATTGGGTGGTTAACATTAGCCAGATTGATGTGACTTTAGGCATGATCTTATTGCACAATGAGATTCTTGATTTGGAATTACATCATGTACAAAGTGGATGAGTTGCTACAGACTTGCTCTGTTGAAGCTCTACATGATTGCCTGAACATGGTCGGCCTGTGGATGATGCAATTGCACAATACAGTCTGCACCCTCACACTCTGAGCATGGGTTGGTCCTTTCATTGAAGTAGGTTGTGGGGTGAGCTTTGGAGGAATCTCATTGACTTCTGCTGTAGGCAATGTGCCGCCATGTGCATTGTGGAACTAGCATAGCCTGGGAGGGAAATTTTCAAAAAAGTCCTTAACTTTTAGGTAGTTTTAAAAAAAGGTTCAAAAGAATTCAATATTTCAAAAACATATGAAAATTTTCAAGATTTATTTCATTCAGGTTCAATCCGGCAATCTATACCCACCGCCGGCAACTTTCTATAAACAAAGACTCAAAAGGACAAAAGTGCCCATAGTGAGTAGTAAGTAGGTAAAAAGGAAATTTTCAAAATAGTTCTAAACTTTTTAGGCGGGCACTCTAATTATTAACCTACTCAATAGTTAATTTCAGTTTTCACGCCATGATCAATCCAATATTTGGGCAAAACAATTACCAAGTATTGAGTGTTGACTAAGCATTGTCTTTGTGAAGGGATAATTAAGATGACGTTTGAAGAACATAAGCGGTTCATAAAAAATTCTTTTTATATTAAACAAAGTCATATGTGGTGACTTATGTTTAAATGTATGATTTTATTTATTTTATAAAAGAAGGAAAATTATTAAAGAGTTTATTTTATCTCACACCTTTCACAAGGATTTTCACATACCACATCATTTTAACAGTCTTATCTTTGAGAAATTTAAACAGTTTTTGTTCACATACCTTTTCTGAATTGATATTATTTTTAATTTAACACTAATCTGACTGAAAAGCAACAGAGCACTGTTGCTTTTCAGTCACAAAAAATAAATGCACATTGAAAACTTCTATTAATTTAGACCCTAAAAACTTGAGATGATAATTTCCTAAAATTTCATCAAGTGTTAATATGCCTTGTTCCATCTATTTGTTTATTTGCTTTTAAAGGCCACATTCCAATTTAAAAAAAAAAAAAAAGGAAAAAGAAGAAGAAAAGAAACATTTGTTAAACTACAACATCTTTATTAATTTCATTGTGTGGGCTCCACCTTTTAAAAGTTTCTTAAATGCCTGCAACATTTATCTCTCTTTGCACTAGCACTGCATAAAGTTTTAGAAATTAAATGAAATCTATAATATGCAAAATCATTTTGACAACCACTATTGTTGTCTATGAGGACCATGACATGCCAGCATTCAATCCACTTACTAAACTGAGTTAATGCCAGCAAATATTTTGAATATTGCCAGTGGTTGACTTACCTTTGGAATCCACTTTTGAAATGCTAATGCTAATGCTATTGATATTGCTTGCTTGCGTTTTCAAAACCTGTCTAGGCATATGAATATCTCAGCCCCACATCTTTTAATCCAATCCCAATGATGAATAAGAACCACTCATCTAGTGGGGCCATCTTTAATTGGGTGATCTATCAGTTCAAAAACCCAACCATAAGGCAGTCAACCTGCCATCCTACCATATACCTAAAATGGAGAAATTATTTCATGGGGCAGCAGCTAAAATCAAACTTATCATGAGGCCCACCCTAATTTCTTCAAAACCATTCATATCAAAAGGACAAGCCCCAATTTTATTTTTTACTGTACAGGAGGCATACTAATAGATGTTACTGACCATATAATTAAGCATGTGAAATATATGTGACAGTCTAATAAAAGGTGGGATTCACAAAAAATTTCTCCTACTGGCCGACTACACGTTGCTCACGGCAGTCCAGCCTATGAGGTCTACTTAAATGCATACTTATTGTGGATACGAGAAATGGAAAAAAATCAGCTATGTTAGATTATCTAGGCCTTAATTTAAAAGGCTTATAGTTTAATGGTCTTTTAACCATGCATGATCTCTTTTAGATTCAATCCATCCGTGTACAATTGAGTCTCCGTAGGACCTCATTGGGCCCAAGGAAGTCCCATGGAGCTGGACTTAAGATGTTGTCAAGCTTGATCCTTTGTTGCATATATTACATATTACATATTACATGGGAAGTGTGTAATACTTTTATAGAACTCCATCATCGGGCCTATCAAGAGATAATTTGGACCGTTCAAGATAAATGCAATCCCCTCAAATAATGTAGTCTCAAGTTTCTGTTCAAACGGAGTGGAGCCTATTGTATAATGCACAATGTTTCCATTATGATGCTTAATTGGATGGTGAGACCCACTCATTTTCAATTAGAACCTGAGATTATATCATTTCATGGGATGGTATTTATCTTGGGGTGGGGGGTTGCTGTTGTTTTTCTCTAGAAAATCAATGGCTAGGATCAATTTGATCATGAGTGTAAATTTTTTTTATTGTGGGGCCATCAGACGTGTGGCCCACCAAAACCACCACCGCATCTTCACCATAGAGATTCTGTGCAGAAGCCTCCGAAATATTCTCTCTCCATTTCGGAGAATCATATAAATACTTGTTTGTACATCTGTCTCATCATTTCTTAACGGCCGTTAATGGCATCTTCGCTCCTACTCTCCCCTCTCTCTTCCTACACCTTCCACCGCTCTAACGGCGTTTCCCACGCCGTTAGGGTTCCATCCATCCTCTCCAAAACCCCCAATCTCCCCAAACCCTCGTTCTTAAACCCTAATTCCTTAGCTCCTCTGCGACTTCGCGGGAGATTTCTGGTGGGAACGTCGATCAGAGAGGCGGAAGAGGAGGTTACTGCTTCACCGGATGGATTTCCCGTCGGCGGCGAGGATTCGGCCGCGTTCGATCTCGGAGAGCAGAAGCTCTCTTCTTGGCTGTATTTTTCTGGGATTTTGGGGACTGTTCTTTTCGCTCTCAATTTCGTCTGGATCGATCCGAAGACCGGTTTTGGGACTGCGTTTGTCGATGCAGTAGCTGGAATTTCAGAAAGCCATGAGGTGAGAGTTTCTGGAGTTTTTGATTCTCATTGTTTTTGTAGTTTTCTTTTGTTGGGTTTTTGTGGCAGTATGGATTGAGGTGTTTCTGTATTGGGTTTTGATTCTATGGATGAAAAGGTGAAGACTTTGATTAATTGGTTGTGACCCACAAGAGAATAAGAGGAGAAATTGAAGTTGTAGAGGACAAGGGAATTTTCTTCTATGGGACATGGTGTTCATATGTGGCCAGCTCATGGGACCCGCCTAAATTGATGCCTATTATTTGGGGGGTTTGGTGAGATGGAAATTTATTATCGTGGATAGGAATGAGGCATAGAATCAGGGCCATTAGATTATTCCAACCCATGATTCCGTAGCCTCAAAGTGTGAGTTTTATTCTGGTGGGAATTCACATACTACTGTGTGGCTCTCAAGAGAAAGGGAATAAAATTTGCAGGAGTTGTAGAGGAATAGGCAGTTTTCCTCTATGGGATATACTGTTCATACCTGGTCCAGCTCATGGGACCCACCTAAATTGATGGCTACTACTTGGGGGGTTAGGTGGGATGCAAAGTTGTTATCATGGATAGGAGTGAGGCATAGTATCAGAGCCATTATATTATTCCAGCCATTATATTATTCCAACCCTTGATTCAGTAGCCTCAAAGTGTGAGTTTTATTCTGGTGGGAAGTGTCACTTAGTACCGCGCAAACTCTCCTGTGGGGCTCACCTGGGCCATGCCTTAAGTCTATGGTCTTGAAGAACTCCAGTGGGAAATTTGTGCAAAAATAGGCTCCAAATAACAATGTTATAATGACTTGCTTTCAATTTGAATGAACTGATTGTGCCACCACTGATGCTCTCTGTTTCTGAATCAATGTGAGTTGAGAAAAGAGGACAGAAGAATTTATTGAGCTTGTGGATTTAATTGTAGGCCCATCATCAGCTTACAGTCCTATACTGGGTCATGTGATTCGCAGCATTGGCCCCAATGTTTTATTAGGGACCAAGAGAGCACATCAACCCCTGAATAAGTTAATGTTCTATTCCTAGATTAAGGGTCCATTTTCTTACCTTTGGATCAAATCAGAGGGCTTACAGTAACAAGGTAGGGTAAAGTGATTAAAGAACAAAATGATTTCAAGAATCTGCATTTCAAGGGCTTACAGAACCCTAATTACTCCGCTTTCTCTTCCCACAAGTCCGTAGACTTGCACAATCAAAGAAAAGGAAATTAATTACTCCAATTCCCCAGTAACATTTTCCTCAGAGTGCGCAGTTCCCAGCTTTTTGCTACTGTTGCTTTACTATTGGTTTTTTTCTTTTCTCAATTTACTGTTGCTCCCACATGACTGTTTACCATGAATGGTAAAACAAAAAAGTATCTCTTCTAATTGTACCCTTCATATCAATTAGAAAAAATGTATACATCATATTTATTGAAAACAGGAGATACACTACATTTGATGTATGCCTTTACTTTTCTTACTGAATTTCAATGGAGACATTGTACAGCAGTACCGAGTAACATGGTGAATTCTGCAAATGCTGAAAAGGGACCGAATAGCCTCACTACCTTTTTCAATGCACATGTTCTATATATTGCAAGATCGAACAGAGTTTAGTACTTACTAGATCATGCCAAGAGTTTCCTTGTCTGATTTATTAATCGGCAGTAGTCACTTATGTGTAAACATAGTTACTTGTTTTTTTATTCAGACTATTCAATGATTTTGACTTTGTAACTTTAATTTGCCCGGTTGGTCCTTTGTTGCTCGGTTCTATATGCATGGTAAGTGATGCATGATTGCTTATATGTTAATTGTTGTTTTATGCTGCACGATCTTTAGTTATACCTGATCCATATTTTGTTATTTCAAACTCATTTTATTCAGTTTAAAATGTTTTCTCTATTTTTAATTTTTATGTCTTCTTTACTTTTTCTTCAACAGCTATCTCGATCAATAAAATTTCTGATGGTTTATCCTCACCTCACGAGTCAAGATTATATCAATTCCATCATTTAAGTACTAAAAACTTCTTTATGAGCCCATCCTCTGCATGTTGAGGTTTATATAAGTTATTGTTTAATCATTGCAATATGGTACACAGCATGTGGGACTATATAATCGAGGTGGTTATAAAATATTAGGATAATTGGAAAAAAAAATTAAAAATTGTGGTTGAGCATGATAGAAAGAATAAACATGAGATGATAGAAATAACATGTGGATGATATGGAGTGTTCTCCATGGTATTCATATGATGTTTACATTGGAGAAACAAGCAGAGCAACAGCATTACTCTGTATTTCATGTCTCTTTCATTGTTGCCTAAGAATGGAGAGGCTGGGCCCAAAACTAGGGCTATGTCACTTTCATCTTTATTTTTTTTTCTTAATTGAGCTCCCACTGGTCACCAGCACAGCAGAAGAAAGTATGTAGCTATTGACAGATGCATTGCTATGCTAGGTAGTGTTTGACTTTTTATCACCGGGGTGTTAATGCTAATTTAAAGTTCACGGGTCTCTTGTAATTTTACAAAATAAATTATGTATTCTATGGATAGATAGTTGCACTCTTATGTTTTTTTTTTTTATTCTCTTTCAAAAACTGTGGATATTTTTTGCCCTTTTTGCTTTACCCATGAAATCTTTTCACAGCCCGTCTTTTCCTTTTCCCGTGGTTTCTTGATTTTTGGCATCATAATCATTGCCCTAACATTGTATCAATCTGGGGCGAAAAGAGTTCTACTCTAAAATACCAGCTTCATATTAAAAAGACAAAAAATCCAACAAAGCTAAGTCCTCAAAACCTTCTAAGAAACTGCAAACAAGAACCTACCCTTTTTTTATTCCAAAGTTGAATTGATGACTCTTTTAACCTTCCTTTGCAGATCGTGATGTTGATCCTTATTGCCATTTTTGCCCTTGCCCACAGTGGTATGGCAAGTTTTAGAGATGCTGGTGAGAAACTGATTGGTGAACGTGCATACCGAGTTCTCTTTGCTGGGATATCACTTCCTTTGGCTCTCACCACTGTTGTGAGTTTCATTCACCTCAATATTTGTAAGAAGTACTTTTCCATATTTATTTTGAAAACAATTCTGCTGTTAGTAGAATTACTGAAATTGAGGCAAAAGGCTCCCTTCTATGACTTATCCGTATTTACACCCGTGACAACACACCTTAGAAGCCTTTAAAAAAAAATTACATTGATGGAGACACTGAACAATTTCTAACTTATTATTGGCTGGCATGATGTAGGTATACTTTATCAATCACAGATACGACGGCATACAGTTGTGGGATGTTAAGAGTGTACCTGGAGTTCACGAACTTGTGTGGATCTCTAACTTCATTTCTTTCCTTTTCCTTTACCCATCGACCTTTAATCTATTGGAAGTGGCAGCAGTTGACAAGCCAAAAATGCATCTATGGGAAACAGGGATAATGAGAATCACCAGGCACCCACAGGTATGTTATGGTTCTACTAATCGAGGACTTACCAGTGTCCTTTTTTTTTTTACTTTCTCCACCTTCCTTTTCTTTGAATTTGGCCTTATGGTTCATTGAACCACATATCCAACTACTAGTCATATTGACCCTCACCCTAGTAAGTATTCAGGATGCTGAAAAGTCTCCGAGTCTGGATGATCCTAGCCCGTCACTAGGTGATTGACAATTAAACAGTTAACAAGAGATTATAGTAATGGCCTCGAATAGGGCCAAAGATAGAATTGCTGAATACTCCATCCTTAGCTGTGTTCTCAGATCAAACACACTCTGTATTGCTGAACCATGGTTAGTGTACTGAAATGGTGATGCAGCAAACTGCTCTCACTGCAGTGCATGACCGAGCGTTTCCTTCTAAAAGCTAATCTATTCATATATATATAAATGCTACTTGCTGTTGGTTAACTGGACTTTGGTTTGCTTCTTGTTTTCTGTTTCAGATGGCCGGACAGGTAGTCTGGTGCTTGGCTCACTTGCTCTGGATAGGAAATTCGGTTGTGGCTGCAGCCTCGTTTGGCTTGATTGGACACCATCTTTTTGGTGTTTGGAATGGTGACAGGCGGTTGGCCTCAAGGTATGGCGAAGCTTTTGAAGTTGTGAAGAGCCGCACAAGTATCATACCTTTTGCTGCAATCCTTAGTGGTCGCCAAAACTTGCCCAAAGATTATTATAAAGAATTCTTTCGGTTACCGTATCTGACAATTACGGTTTTGACATTAGGAGCATATTTCGCCCATCCACTCATGCGGGCAGCCAGTTTTGGACTTCACTGGTAGGACATGGGCTTTGATTCCTTGAAACTTCTGTTGAGCTCAAATGTTGGAAAGTAACAAATAATATCTCAAACAAATATATATATATATATATATATATATATATATATATAGCAACATCTGATGTTCGTATTTACCAATGCAAGTCAAATTATTCAATGTACAATTTGTTTTAAGCATTCCGATTCTTCTTCCTGGATGCTCAAGCGGTTTTAAGAGTTTTGTCTGAAAGCATTGGATCCACTTCAATGCATTTCGTTGGGCCTTGGGGTGGCATAGAAATTGAAAAACCTCAGTAGTTTATCAGAGTTTTGCTGGTATCATTCACATGCTATCATGCATTATTCTTCAAGTGGTAGCCCAAGGTGGAATTCCCCTCCCCTCCTGTTTGTTTCCCATGCAATTGTCCTGACTATCTTCCCATGGTGCCACCCTCCATATGTTTGGGCATCTTGGCCTGTCTCTGGGGTCAAAGCATTGATGCAATAGGGTCCACCATGGACTGTAAGGGAACCAAACTAGTTTTAGCTCATATGGAAGAATAAGAAACCTCTTGTTTGTCTATGTTTTCTACGATTTTGCCTATTCACTACCTTCTCTAATGGCCTATATTGATTTTTAGGCAAAAATGCTGTAACAAAAATATCCCACTGGATGGTGATTGCAAAATCCACACCACCCAAAACTCAAAACAGAGTGGTTAGAAGTTCTGACAAAAATATTAGACCCGTAGTTGTATGGAGTACATCCAAATGAACCCTTAAACTGTGGTAACAATATTATCTTTTTAGCAGTTGACATTGAGAGATTGGTTAATGGTAAGTAGCAGAGAAGTGAGACCAGTTTTTGATGCTCTGAAATTGAGGTCTGCTAGAGTGCTGCCTGGTTGAGAAGAAGAAATGATAAGAAAACTTCCAACAGGAATAGAGCACTTGCTGAGAGTCGTCACCATGATTGTGGTAGTTGAAGCAAAGAGGATTAGCCCAGTCTACACTGTTTGAAATGGCATCAACTTGGTAGTCGGGCCCACCAGCGGTCCCACCACTCTGGAGAGAAGAAAGCCAAGGAGGGTCGGTCAAGTCTGATTCGGGTGATGGGTATTGCCATGCTCAATCCAACCCATTGAACGCATATGATTTGGCCAAGGAAATACTTAATTCAATGCAGAATGCTGCTTGGTGGGTCGTGTTATTTGCCATCAATGAGAAGAGGGAGGACTTCAGTGGATCAACGGTGATAGAGAGGATAGTTTTGAGGGAGGGATTCTTGGTCTTGAGGGTGGCAGAGAAGGAAGAAAGGAGAGGAAGTTCATTGTGGGCCAGAGCGGCACATCGAAATCAGTATCAATGTTTCATGAGGATGAAGAGGGAGGTGTTGATTTCGGTGAGAGGGGAGTAGGAATTGGAAGATGACAGCCAGCAGCCAGCTCGAATGCAAAAGGAGGAAAGCAAACGAATGTTATTTTGGCATTTTGGAAGGGGTTAATGGGATCTGTGGAGGATTTAGTTGAGAAACAAGACATTGCTGCTGAGAAGGGAAGAAGGGGTAGGAGCTGCTGACAGTCTAGTTAGTTGGGGAAAATTCAAAAAACAGTTGGTAGGATCCGCTGCTAGTCCGGTACCATTTATATCTTCCTAAGTTCATAGCATTTGCTGAATGTATCAATATTCGCTCTGGACCAACACAGTTATTGGATGGTCGCCCCTTTCTTTGGGAAGACTTAGGGCATATTTGTGTAAAACTTTTCTATAGAAAAGTGGACGGTTTTTTACAGAAAATTCATTTTTCATGCATTTGGTGCGGAACAATTCTACGTAAAAGCTTTCCTGCCTCGTCAGCATTTTCCTTGATAATGGTGGAAATGAGTTTCCTATTTTTGAGGGGGGGTTGCGTTATGGAAATGAATTTCCTCGTAAAACTTCTTCCTCTTTTCTTCACTGTTGTCCATTTCAATCCAAAACCCTATAACTCTTTCATTTTTTTTTATTTCTTTAAATAAATTATTATTTGATGTTGAATAAATAATATACATGTTATGTTATTTTTCTTCAAAAAATTGTTTCAGCAAATAAGAAATTTTAATTTTCTACAAGGAATCCGCATCCGCACCAAACAACATTAGAAAAAAAAAATTGGCACCAAACATGAATTCCCAAATTCTACGGAAATCCTTTTCCGAGGCTTCTATTTCTATGGAATCTGCTGATGTGACAATTTTTCCTTTCCACGGAAAGAATGTGTACACAAACATGCCCTTAGGTGCTACTAGTTTATCAAGCGATCCTTAGGTGCCTGTGTGAGATGGGATGAACCTTTCCACTTGGCCATCTCATGTTTCCCAGTCATAAAGTTTACTATATTATACTTTATCACACCTTTTTATTGGTAAAAAAAAGACAGAAAAATGTGGAGGAGTAAAAGTTAAGTGGTATCACATCATAAGTTGATTTTTCTAGTCAACTCTTTTCACAAATGGAGTGCTAAACAAAGGTGGTATAAGAGGTTGTTTACGTATGTAAATTAATGTGGGATTTTCAAAAGGTGGTCCACCGGAGAGTGTGTTGGAAAGAAGAGCAATGCTAGGGACAGACGCCCCAGGACACTCCGCCGCTTGTCCCGGAGCGGAGCTGTGCAGCGTATAACCTGAAATGACCCAAACTGTACTTTTGTAAGTGTGAAACGATCATCAGAGTGTCCAGCTTCAAAGGCAAATAAGGCTGTGTGGTGCGACAACTGAAATGACCCAACACCAGCTAATTTGGCGTACGTGCCCAGTGGCTACGTGCACAAGACGTTTGTAGACTATTCGAAGCGATGGAAGTGGTATTAGAAACACATAATTTTATTCATGTGTTTTTTATAGTTGGGCATTATCATAAAAGAGTAAGAAATGTGTTTCAGCAATTCAGAGGCCCATGAAGGAAGTTTTAGATTTTTAGAAAGAGAAAGAAGAAAAAGGGCAATGTTAGAAATATGGAGAAAAAAGAAGGCAATTTGAAAATCAGAGAACAGAGGAAAATTTTGGGGAGAAAAAAGAAAAAAAAAAACCTAATTTTTGTAGTCTCCCAAGAAAAAATCTCTTTCAAGTCCAGCTCCTAAGACAGAAAGCAACTGGATACCAGTCAGTTTCTTCTTACTCTGTTTTATTAGCTTCTGCGTCAAGTCGTCCTGTCGGCATGTTTAATTATGTCATTCCTTGCATCATTTCATTGCCATAAGATCATCACTTGATTGAGTTCAGTTCTGGGACCACTTCCTCTTTAAAGTTCAGTGTTCGAAAACTGGGATCATATAGAATTTTTACTCGGCTCCTGTTGGACCCACAGGGATTATTTCGTTCCTAAGGGCCCATTTGGTAATTTTACTTATAGAATCAAATAAAGTTAAGTCAATTTAAACATCCCATCAAAAGCACTTTTTACCAAAATTCCCTCCGTCTTTTTCCAAAAAAGTGAAAAAAGCAACTACCTTTACTCACTAAAAGAAAAAAATACTCCACTTTTCAATACAAAAAGTAAAAAAAATTCCATAACAAACAACAAAAAATAAAATACCATCATAACCCACTTATATTTTATTCTTTCTACAAAATCAACTTTACTTCACTTGACTCAATTAGTAGAGTTACCAAACGGGCCCTAAAGGAACGGGACACCCTCCGTTTCAAAAGTAGAAAAAGTTCATGATTTTATTATTATCTTTTTCTTGTCGCTTATAATTATGTTGAGTGGTTCTGAATGAAAGATATTGGTTCTATGGAAGTCTTTTAGGTTTGATGCCATATACTACTACTTTTCTTCTTCTCCTTCTTCATGGATTCTGCGAATGATTCAGCTCATGGTGTTGTTGGCCATGTTGGTCATCTTAATGGTCCGAGGCACGGAGGGGACCAGCTGGTGCGTGGCAAGAAGCAACCTGAGCGAGTCGTTGGTGCAATCGGGCCTGGACTATGCATGCAGATCGGGTGCGTACTGTGGGCCCATCAACCCCGGTGGCCGCTGCTATCTTCCCAACACCCTGTAGTCCCATGCCTCCTACGCTTTCAACAGCTACTACCAAAGCAAGTCCATGGGACCTGGTTCTTGTGGTTTTTCTCCTGCTGCAGCTGTTGTTTCCACTGATCCTAGTATGTGACCCAACAACAATTCAAATTGAGACATACCCATAAATCCATTTCTTTCTTTCTTTGTTTGCCTTTTCTTCTCCTCTCTTTTTCTTTCTATATGGATGAAGTGCATCTCCATGAGAAGGATTTGGTTTGGTCATATGTGTCAATTCATGCATGGTGACCGAAACTTGTATGACATTCCTTCTTCTTCTTCTTCTTACTTTTATTATGATGGTGGTGGTGGTAGTGATGGCGGTGGTAATGCTGCTTGTAGGGTTGAAAATGAGCATGGACGTCTTTTGATCACGGCCACATTAGCCGCTAGAGGATTGCAAATGCTGAAAAAAGCACTTCCATATGTCATTGCTAATGGAAGAAAGGCAGTTGATGACATACTGGAGATAACGGCACCCCAGATATTGGAGCAATTCATTAGGGATTATGACGACGGAGAGACCACTCCTAAGTTATATGACGAAGTCGAGAACGCCACGTACACCAGCTGTGCTCGGGCTGGCATTTGTTGTGGGTCGAACCTTAGCACCAACACAGGTTCATGTATCAACATGTGCCCACTCTGCAATGATGCATACACCGTGTTTTGTAATGGCTCTTCCCAAACATGTTCCGAATGGAAAAACATCACAACTACTTGGAACCGGTGTGATCAAATCAGTTTCATTCGTTGCAGTGGGTCAACTCGGCTCAACTTGACTGGACTCGCTCTTCTTGCTCTAGTGTTTATTAATTGCATGAGGTTGTTTGCATGCCTCTTGTAAGGGTCTGTGATTGCTGTCCCTTGTCTCTAAATAGATGATAAGGGTATGCATGCATTTATGTGTTTGGGGATAAGTGGTGTGTGGAGCACAATATGCCCTTTCGTGGATGGATGTTCACTGTCTTGATTGATGTCCTCTTGCTTTTCCAATGTTAGGATACTACAAGTGCACAAGAAAATAATCTTCCTAAATCATAATGTTTATTATGCTGGTAAATTTTTGTTTTGATGAGTTTGGATCCCTTGTCCCTCCCCTCCTATTACAAGAGAACGTGTCACATGCCTGGATTATATATATATATATATATATATATATATAAAACCTCTACCTCAGTTGGCTTAAAACCACGGTTTGCACCCGGATGTTATAGGTTTGGAACTACACTACCACACTAGGGTTACAGGGGAGTTTACCCAGCTTCCCTCTGGGTCCGGAGGGATTAATCCAAGCCGAAAGGGTTGGGAACCCTCTTATTGCAGAAAAAAAAAATAAAAAAAGACATTGTGGTCTTTTTAAGATGATCTCATACCCTTGGTAGATATGCTTAAAATCTCAGTTCAATAAAAAGTGGGTACCGCCATTTGATTAAGCACATGATTGAGAACGTGACCGATAGAATGTACTTGGATTTTTTTTTTGTTAGTTATGTCTAATGAATGATTCAAACATTGATAGATTGAATTCGGATTATGGAATGCTTTGCCTGAATGTTTACTGTGATTTTTTCTTTTCTTTTTTTTTTTCCAGCAATTATTGTACAGTTCACTGTGAACTGTATTTATCCCCGGACCAAATAAAAAGAAAAAAAGCAAAGAAAATAAACAAGAGTGATCCAATGTGAACAATCTTTACTTCACCGTCATGTTTTACCATGTGTTTACTATGGAAGAACCACCGTATATGATGAGACTATTAATTTTCCTCAGCTAACCATTCCTACCAAAACCTCAGGCATCAATAGAGACAAAATAAATACTTTTCAATACTCCCCCTTTGGTGGATCCCACTCCTCAGCACTTCTCCTCGGGCGCAACTTGGTCTGCGTACTTTTGCTAACACGCACATTTTTGCACTAAGTTGTTCCTCCTGAGATTCAAGTTCACGACCGGTTGACTCTAATACCATATTAAATCTTCCGAGCTAATTATATATTAATTAATTCTCTTAGCTAACAATTTTTACCAAAATCTATGATATCATAGCCATTAGGTCGCGAGTTTAAACCCAAGGAGGAACGACTCAGAGCTAAAAAAATGTATGTTTCGAAAAGTGCGTCAACCGAGTTCCACCTTAGGTGGAGTATTAAGGACTAGTCGCCACCTGAGGGAAAGTATTGAAAAGTTCTTATTATGTCTCCACTAACCCCTAAAGATCTTGGTAACAATGAAACTTATGGCTTGTCTCTTTACTGGAGTTCCTGTCTAGAAAATTATGGAACTCTCAAATATGGTGGAAATCCTGAATGCTCCCTTGTACTAGAGCATGTAGAAATTCCACAAAAAAATAAAGGGTTTGGAATTCCTGAATCCCCAGGTCATTTGAGACATTTCGGGTGGCTGGAATTTTAAAAATGCTCATGAAGAATCAAGACATTTACAAATGCCAGGGGATAAGATGTCACACCCTGTTAAAAAAATCCCTAACTTGAAAAATTCTTGTTATAAATTTTAGTAAAGAAACATGCCCTTAGTACGAAGAAAATATCTTGCAAAAAAAAAAAAAAAAAAAAAACTTTCAATATGTCTTCATGCATTTTGAAGGTGAGACTGGAAAGAAAGATTGAGAAATAATGGTATAGAGAGAGATAAGACGCTCATCTCAAAATTCAGGAAGGCAAGGAAGGCAAATAATGTTTTAACAGCCGGACCTTGAAAAATCAGCACAGGCCACGATACATCGCAGAACACACTATACAGGTACAGTAACAAAATAGGTGGTCTGTTTGGTTTCAGTTCTGGTGCTGTGGTTTGAGTTTGTGGCGCCCATGGCTGGTTCTTGTGATCATTTTGCTAGATCTCCGTTTTTTTTTATGATAAGACCCAAGTATAAATGACACCATAGCACCAAAGATTCAGTACGTAGTTACAATGCACATTTATTTTCCTGCGCGCATATGGTGGGTGTGGGGTTTTGGGGCTCTGGCCTTTTGAAAGTTTGTGTTTAGGGCCACTAATCCACATGTTTTTAATGCATGTCCGTGTAAAGTTGTGGAAGAGGAAGGAAATGTTCTTCTTCCGGGGAAACGGATTTCCTACGGGGAAGGACAGACTTAAAATTCCTAAAAATAAGGATATAATACATCTTTGAGCTTTTTGTATATACGCCCTAAGATTTTTAGAATTTGTAAATAGGCTCCTATGGTTTTAATATTTGTTAACAAGCCCCTTATTTTTCATTTTAATACCTTTTACGTCCCAAAATTAGGAGCCTTTCTAACCACCTAAAGCTTTTAGAGTGGAGTGACACTTTTGCCCGTCTCTCTATCCATATATATATATATATATATAGGAGAATATTCAAGTGCATCTATCCCTTACCATCCATAAAATACTTGAAACTTTCCCAAAAAGGAGTGTCCCTCACCACAAATGGTGAGGGATGGATGCACTTGAATATCCCCCATATATATATTCTTAAATTCAAAAGGTTGCACTTGTTTTTTCTCTAAAGCCTGTAACATTAATAATTACATTTAATGGGAGAGAATAATTGTATGTAAATCTATTTTTACCAATACATGGCCTATTTCATTAAATCCACATTGATTATAATGACAATCAATGCCTGTGCTTATAATTGACCCAATCCATACACGACCCACCGTTGAATTGATGAAAGTTTCAAAATACATAACTAGGCTTCATGTGCATTCAAAAGTTATTGGTAGAGACCGTTGGAAGTCGAGATAAAATAATGGTATTTTGTAAATAATAATATGCTCATTTTTGTTTAATAGATGTAAGGGCAAAGCTGTCATTTTATAAAAGTTCAAACACAAATCTCATGTTGCTTACCCATTTGGGGACATGAAATGTATTCAAATGAAAAGGTAAGAGCCTATTTACAAATACTAGAAAGAGCCTATTTACAAATACTAGAACTATAGGGGTCTATTTACAAATACTAAAACCATAGGGCCCTATTTATAAATCATTGAAACCTTAAGGGGGTATATACAAAAAACTCTACTTGTTTTCCATGGAGAAGCAACATACACTGAACACAAAATTTTGTACGGAGGAAATACTCATTCGCTAAAACTTGTGTGCTCAAACAGCCCCTTATGATCATATTATTATGTTGATTTTTGAGATATCCACAATCCATAAGCATAGTCGTTTGTGCTCTTCGTAATTGGCATGCATTTGTATGGGTTCCATAAAGATTGTTCTAGTTTAGAAAAGTGAGAACTATTCTCACCGGAGCAAAGAAGCACTACATGCACGGGATGGTGGTGACAACAATTGATACCTAATTTGTCTTATAAGTATTTCTTATGGTTTGATTGAAGTAAAGTTTTGCTCATTTACAATATGAGTTTACCAACTTTGGCTTCTTGCTTGATGTGGTTGCCTATTAGGACTACCCATGTCTATGGTGCAGCGCCTTCATGGGCCCAAACCTTATAAATTCTCTTATCTCCTGAAAATGATGGGCATTTATCGTATGTGGGTCACAATCCACTCAACAATTACTGTTTGGTTGATCATGTATAAACCTATAATCATAAACCCATTTAGAGTAGCAGCTACATGGAACAAGGTAGTCCATAATTTTGAGCAATATGGACAAAAGAAGGCAGGCCCTACTATAGATGTAAATAAGGTTCACCCCTGATGTATTTGGGTCCTTATTGTTTTTCTATAGGATGGATCCAAATCAGGTTCCAACATGGATCCTATGTGTCGGGTCTGGTACTTACTACACATGAATATCTGGATCCATACATATCATAGACAGAAGGGGTCCCCATGTGGGCATACTTGGAACAATGGGCCTGAAAGTATATCTTTAAACACACTAGTGGGTCTCTTGAAACTAGAATATGAATCAACATTTATCAAACAGCAATATGATTCATACTTTCCAAACCCTCAAAACATACATGGACCTAAATCTGGATTTGAAAGCTTCAACATGAATCCCTAAATCTAACTAGAATATGAATCAACATTTATCAAACAACAATATGATTCATACTTTCCAAACCCTCAAAACATACATGGACCTAAATCTGGATTTGAAAGCTTCAACATGAATCCCTAAATCTGAAGCTTCAACTGAATCTCTCTCTCTCTCTCTCTCTCTCTCTCTCTCTCTCTTCAGATATTTGGATGACTAGAGACCGATTGACATCCCTTACGTTAGTACTCAAAGTCGCGCATCCACACACCCTACACTATGTCCCTAGCCACCTGAGTAACAGTAGTGGGGGAGAGATGCAACTATTTGAGTTTGGAGTCACTCATACCTCTCTTTGAAGGGATTTTTTACTAGTCCAAATTTTGTAGGTAGGTTGGGAATCATGCACATCTATATGAGTTATAAGACCCAAAGCAGATTTATTTGTTAACCATATCATCTATAGAATTTCAAATCTGCTTCACATTGTTGACGTTCAGATTTAAAGCAATGAATTGGATGGTTGGGGAAAAAAAGATATGAAGTTTCTAATTCTTTCTGTATATTTCAGTCTTAAACCATGATAAAACTAGGCCCCTGGCATTTGATTTTACAAGATGGCTAATTCATAAAACTTCTTTATACTTGGTGTGACCAATTGAACTCGCAAATACGACTCGTTCAAAGTCGTTCAATCCATATATCTGGCCATGGAGAGGATCCGATTTTTGTAATAAAAATATTGTATTAATAGAGCATTATTTCCTTAATAAGGGTGCAATGTTGTTTTCTCTTTCTCCACCTTGTTCTTAATACAACTTAATTTCTTAATGAGGATTTAATGGGAAATAACTTCCTAGATGGCCCATGCACGCGGAGGGACTCATAGTTCTAACTGCATAGAAAAGGCCCTCCCACCAATTTTAACTTCTTCCTTTTTTTTTTAACTCACAATACCTCCCGCCTAGACTATTCCAGGAACCTCTGGTCCTAGGCCCAAGGGACACTTGCATCTGAACAACTGAGAACTAATTGCTCATTTCAGTTGAGCAGCGACGTCTTTTTCTCTCTTCTTTCTTCCTCTTCTCCCTCTTCTTTTTCCATCTCTCCCATTTCACTTCTCACCCAACCCACTACACACAACACGAAATGGAGAGAGAGCAAAAGCAGCGGTAGCTGGAATGAAAGATTTGGAGAAGTTAGAGAAGAACGTAATAGGACACGAGAGACACATTTCTCTTTCTTGTTTTAAACATTTTTTATTTGATTTTTAAGAAGTAGAGGGTCAACATAGAAACCAGCCACGGGTGGGCCATGCCATTTACACGCATCTCTGTGTAGTGTTGTGCCTACCATGGTAGGGACTCCGCACAAGATTGACATCTATTTCAAGAAATGGTGAGTTGGCAAAGATGAGCTTGGATGGGTTCCGTGCAAGCTTAAGAGGAAGATGGATGGTGTAAGTAAAAATATGAATGGGTTGGCTGGGATGGAGGTGTTGAGGATGATAGAGGTGTTAAGGGTGGTGGGTTGGTCAAGAAAAGGAGTGGGGAAATTGAGAAAGTGAAGGGAGAAAATGAAGAAAGAAGAAGATGAAGGCACGAGCAACAATATCACTGCTCGATCAGAATCGCTTAGCCAAAAAGGCGAAAAAAAAAAGAGTTAAAATTGACAAGAGGGCCTTTCCCTTGAGCTTGATGCTACATTTTCATAGAATCGGTCTGGTATAAAGAAGCATCCTAAGTGAAACTAATCAAAATTGAAATTTGACTTTATTCAAAAGTTAAATTCAAACCAACATCTGTGACAAACCTAATATCCATCTAGTTATTATATCTCCAACAAACAAGCCTGTATTCATATTTCATATCCTGTTAAATGTCCATTAAGATCATAAATTTCAAATCATCATTGAGTTTCAGATTTTCAACTAGGTGAATCATGTGCTCATATAGGACAGTACTGGAATCCAAAGTCCAAGCCCCCCAAAAGTGGGGCCAGTCAAATTAAAATCAACAATGAAAGAACCCTAAGGTTCTTTTATCATAGTTTAGAAATATTAAAACAGATAAACATATCTAGATTAGAAGAAGCATTAACTTAATAACAATAACAATAATAATAATAATAGTAGCTTTACCTCCCAGATATGCACTTCGAAGATGGAGTGTATCGGAAGAAGTTCCACTTCATAATGCGAGCGGCTCTCCAGAGGACTACATCAATCACATCCCTCTTCAGATCATATGATACAATCCGGATATGGTCGGCCAAGAGAACTTTATCATCTCCTTGGCAACTCATGTCTATAGGTACCAAGTTTTTAAAGAAATTCTTTCTTCCAGGAAAAAGATCCAAATATCTCTCCACTACTCCTCTTAAGTCTACATTATGCAATATCAACCATCCACCACCGCTCATCATCGACATCTTCCACACAATTAGTAGGGAGCTGCCAACGGGGCCTATTCGAATGTAGTGCAAAAGCCCATCGCATACCGTCAATTTGCAGTTATATGTGGTTGTACCAGCACCATGATTGCCTTTTGGCAGATCCAAATAGCCAGAGGTTTCTTTTTCCAAATTGAACATGAGGGCATGGTCCTCTCGAGAGCACTGCCAATACAAAACCCGGTTGCAATAAACTGCATCTCGGTGTAGCACATCCCTTAAACAACTATGCGGTTTGGAGGGCTTTCGAAGCAATCGCCACTTCTTTTTATCAGAAGAGTAGATCTCAAATTTATAATTATCTTTACAAGGTGCATTCCTTGTGCAAATATCTTTATCCCGATGGGCCATCACAATCTTGTACAATGCTACATTTTTGCAGTTCCCTGAACTGTCTTCGAAGGCGAGTCCATATAGAGAATATTCGCAAGACATTTTTGGGTTCGGAAGACGAACACACTCTTTAGTCCATGGATTGGAGATGTAGCACTCACTGAGAAAACGTGTTTCTCCAATGCCTGGAATGAAATAATAGTAGAAGAGCAATCCATTGCACGAACAGAGAAGCCGGTGTTCATATAGTTCTTTGTTTGGAAAATTGATAGAGAAGTCAAGGCCTGAAATCTCCATTCCTTCTCTTTGGCCTCTTTCCAGACACATGTACCTGGGATCATCATGATCATCAAGATCGTGAGGACTAGCCGCAACGTTGATGGGGTTAGTGAGGAAGACTAGGCCGCGATTACTGATAAGAGATTGCCACCGTTTACAGACATCGAGGCATTGGATGATGGAGCTTAGCGGCAACAAATGTAGAATCTCCACCATCAAGTCATCGCTAAGATCGCCTATTGTTCTTCTTCTTATTGTCTCCTCTATTTTTCTTCCTCTCTTCTTTATCTCCATTCAATTGGAGTTGTTGAGAATGAGACTTTTTTACAACAGGAGAGATATTATGGCATCAAAATCTCAAGCTGGTGGATTAGTAGGGATAGCAGAGTGTTCCCGTGCTAAGCCCGATCCCAGAGGCCTGATCTGAATACATACCAAAAGTTGGTCAATAATAATTACATAGTTAACAGAGAGAGATCTGTAGGGATAATTGCAATGAGATATCTAGTCTATGGGGATAGTGAGAAGGCAATATGCAAATTCATCCAGCACCAGTATCAAATTGGACTCCAATTGAGAAATCAATTCCTAGCCATTTTCTTTGGTTATGGATGCTACACATGTCCCAACTTAAAAATTGTTTTGTTTTACAAGTAACGATTAAAATCATACGATCACACAGAGGGAGGACATTTTTAAACAAAGAGGAACAGTGCACAAACAACTTCAAATTTCTGGACTTCGTGATTTTCAGTCCTTAGATTTAAATCTAAATCAGTTTCAATGAATCTCTCAGATACAGACACCCAAAATAGGGCTAATTGTGTCACTTTTAAACACCCCACCCCCCCTCCCCCACTCATTTCAGCTCACTGAAAGAAATTAGAAAGCTCAAATTAATTCCTGGGTATCAATTTATAATGACAGTTTCGGAAATAAAGCATACAAAAATCTCAACTTTTTTGTTTTCCTGAACTTGAGTACATTTTAGGGGAAAATAGGTGCCAAAAGGACCACACGGATGTAATAAATTCTGCTTGAATGTCAGGTACTCTTATGACAATCTTGCAAAATATTATGCAAACCTGATTTACGGAGATAGCCAACCTCAACATAGTTAGGACAAGGTTTTGATGATGGTGACGACGACGACCCGTTTTACAGATATCTTATAGACATGGGCACAAAACAATTGCACCTGAATGTATTTGAGGATGTATTGTTATGTAACAAATATCTAACAACCTGAAGACCCAATGATAGATCCCTGATCGTTTGTGTGATAGCAGGTGCCAACACCACTTAATGTGCTGGCTATGTAACAAATATCTCTACATAGTTGACTTTGCCAGTTTGATGGGACAAGGCTAAGATAATAATGGAGTTATTTGGAGTATGAATACATAACAGACGTGATTGGTGGGGTCTGCATGACAAATAATACTGATACGTACAGCAACAAAAAGAAAGAATTTTACTTCCAGACATTTGAGATAAACCCAATTTCTAAGCTTAGGTGTCAATGTTCGAAGGTGGGAACTTGAAGCTTGGAACCCCAGGCAGCCTTGTAAATACTCCTTTGTATGATACTCCTAAAAGGGTCATCCTCTCTCTTCTTTAACAGGTAGGATATCATGCCCTCAACCTCAGACTTTATCTGCAAGTCTGAGAATCGGACCCAAAGAGGAGGATTGGAAGGATCAAATTGCAAATCGTCCTCCCACCTTAAAAATTTTTTTTTTTTTTACAAGTAACATGAGTTACTGCAAAACGATCTTGAGAATGGGGTTTTTACAAAAGCTAACAATACCAAGGAGGAACGTACCAAACTCGCTGTTCTTCAAAAAAACCAATGGAAACAGAAACGAAAACTGGAATCACTAAAACAAACGAGCTCAAAACATGTTAGCTTTCAATATAGAGAAGAAGAACTCAAAATCTCTACATCTGTCATATCAAAACCATTAAACAGAGACATAAAACATGAATCGATGAGAAAAAAGGATTAGAATCAAAATTAGTAAATGAAAATCGCTAGATCTGTGAGAGTCAATAGGGTTTTTCGGATTTCTAATCTTCACTGTGAAAAAATCAGAAATAAAGTTCAGATCTGATAACTCCAAAGCTAAAAACACTAAACATTGAAACTAAAAGGATCCTAAACGCTAAAAGCTACTTCAACCAAATTATGAAGCCAGGCTCCTCATTTCATTGCGAAAAATAAGAAACGAAGATTAGATCGATATCTCAAATCTTAAAACACGAAGTATTGAAAAGTAAATCACCAGATCTGCTCAGCTGATTATACAAGAAAATCTACTCACCTGGTTCTTCACCAAATCCCACCACACCAAAACCCCAACCCAATCTCAGAGGAATCTATGAAAGATCTGAAGCCGAAAACCCTAACCCAATCTCACCTGGTCCTTGATTTTGGCCGCCAAAATCTTCAATTGTTGAGCAGGAAGAGCCGAATCTGCTATTTCTTCAATCAAATCTCGATCTATGAGATTTTCTTCTGACAGATCTGGTAGAGGAATTAGGAAATGGAAGAGGGGCTCGTTGAGGTCTAAAAGTCAAGAGAAGAACGAGAAAAGAGGAAATCGAAAAGGGGCCCATCGAGATCTTAGGGATAGGAGTAGGGATGTCAAACGGGCCGGCCCGGCCCGCTCCAGCCTCGGCCCACCAGGGAAAAACCCTGGCACGGCCCGCCATGGGCTGGGCTGGAGCGGGCCGGGCGGGAGCGGCCAGGCGGGGCTGCTCTTTTTTTTCCCTTTTTTTTTTTCAGTATTAATATTAGAAAATCAATCAAGAAAACAATCGGTAACAATACTAAACATTCAATGCCAGTAGGTTTGAGATCAAAGCATTACTCTCATTTTTTAAACAATTATGTACAAGAGATGAAATTTGGCAAATAACTTTAGCCACATGCCTGAGAGCGTGTCTGTATAATTTCATATTATCATAACATAATAATAATCTAATTTTCCCCTTAAGTTACCTCTCCACTAATCTAGTTGAATTATTTTACTACTACTTGTGACTATGAAAAGCCTATCAACCATATCTTCTCTTGTTAGGAAATCCTATTCAGAGTTGCATTGTTTGAACACCTTATGGCTAGTTTATGGAGGTCATCCCAGAAGTCTTAATAAACCAGAATTCTTGTTCATTGGATGACTGCTTTCTTTTATTCATGGTCAATGGTAGATTGGTAGGTATCTATGATTTCCTTTTGGCTAGAAATACAGTTATTTTCTCTCATGAAATTAATGTTTTGAGTACAGCAGCAATGGACTGATTTCAGATGAGATGACAGAACGAGAAAGACATATTTCTCTCTCCCTCTTGGAGGTTGAAGGGGGTCAATCATGGTTACCTTAATCTCTTCATTTCCATAGTTCGTGGTCCCGGTTCATCTCATGTCAATTATCACAATTCACCAGAGGCAAAATGAGATCATCTATATTTATAGATCACTTGAGCAACGATTAAAGATTTCTTTCAATTTACAAGTGTATTGTGCTGTAAGATTTTAAGCTGCTACTATGATGATGACCTATTCCAATCCAAATCAATTTGATCTGCATGTTAGATTGTGAAAACAGAGGATACAATCCAACAGTATTAAGATTCCAGCTGATTGAAGAATTGAAATATCCTACACCAAAATCATTTTGGATCATTGGATTTTTTGGGTCATGTAAATCACCTGATTTTGCAAAGCTTTGGCGACTTTTGCATCATCTTTTTTGGGCTGGCGGGCCGATCCCAGCGGGCCTGGCGGGGTGGTGCCTCCAGCCCACATGCCTGGCGGGCCCGGGCCAAACGGGCCCAGCCACCTCGGCCCAGCTTGGCCCGTGTGAAGGGCCATGCCGTTGACTGGGCCGGGCCGGGCCGGGCCACGGGCAATTGACTGGCGGGCTGGAGTGGGCCGTGCCGGGCCGGCCCAGCCCATCTGACATCCCTAGGAGACTTGTAGGGCGGAATAAAAAAACCCCACTAAACGAAGTAAGTAATTAAAGGCAGGTTTGCGAAAAAATTAAAGGCAGGTTTGCGAAAAAAAAAATCGTGGATGATTGTAGAGAGTCAAGGATATAGCGGTGGTCTATGCAGAACGCTGCTAAAACCGCCGCTAAATATCACTTTTCCTGCTGTGAAATAAAACTAGAACCTACCGATTAAAAAAAATAGAATACATACCAAAAGTTAGTAAAGAAACAAAGAAAAATGAATTTGAGGATCCTTAACAGGTAATTAAGAATTTAATTTTTAAAAATAATAAGTTATTACTGTAAGTGCCTAAATATTACAAACTTGATTAGTCGAGTGCTAAACTCGTGATACTGCTGCTAAATTTCTTTGGAGAGACTGAATGCCTTAAACCTGAAAAGGAGGGAGGAGCAAAAGTCAGAGACCCTGGCTGCAGCCAGCCAAAGGCACTCTGATGCCTAAGTTAGTGCAATCATTGAACGAAGGGAGAGTGAGTAGGGAAGAAGAGAGAGTTCAGAATATGAGTCTATCTCAGCATATGTGTGCATGTGAACATACCTTTTCTGAGTTTTACCTCTGGTATATATATAGGTGGAAGTCTCATCGAGCCTTCCCTGAGTGGAGGTAGTTGGAGGAGTTGTCCCATCGGACCTTACCTCGATTCCATAGTGGAGGTAGGTGGAAGTACTGTCCCATCAGATCGTACCTCAATATCAAACATAAATGTGGATATGACCGTCGGATATGGATAACTCCTTATTTATATCCGGGGCCACCCTATCTGACAGTACGTTCTGCAACGTAGCCGTACTTTTACATAATTGAGACTTGACACTCAATGTTCATCTCAGTTAATTGGACCGAACTAAAGAAGACACCGAGGTCAGCCATGGGCGAGTTCTGGCACTGCTGCCGAGAAGCACAAGGCCGAGCACAAAAAGGTCTAGCCGGCACTCTTACCGAGGCTAGTTCAAGCTCGGTACCAACTGGCACAATTGCTGAGCTGAATAAAGCCGAGGTCGAGATAAATCTGGTTGGTACTCTTACTTGAACCAGGGGTAATCTTAGTATCATGGAAACATCCCACACAACTACAATTAGAAATCTATAAAAATCCATAATATTTTGAGTTTTTACAAAAGTCCCCTACATTTTCACGAAACCTTAAAAAGATCCCTATATTTTATGTTTTTATCAATATCTCCTTGATCCACAGTCAAACTGTAGAATAAATAACTGCTTCCTTTCTCCCTCTCTCTTTTTTTTTGCTTCTGACCATTTTGCCCATGTAAAAAACTTAATCAGTCATCCCTACAACCCGTCACATGTATCCCAGCCCAGCCTAAGTGAATGGCCCGCTTTCACCCAAAGACATCTCCGAGGAGTAACCACGCCATGTATCCCATTGTTGTAACGACCCAAAGCAACAAAGGTCCTAACCCTCGATTGACCTCCTTTCATAGATTTTTCAAGAACATCATATGTATTACCATGATAAATGGTTTTGGAGGGTGATTTGTTCTAGGATACATTAAACTAGAGTCCACCTATGCTACAACCATCTCTGATGCTGAGGGGTAGAAAATGTTAACGAGACCACAATTCTTCAGGCAATTGGGATTCGGATCAGATGTTCTTATTGTCACCCATACAAGAACGAGATGAAGCAAATAAACGCGAAAAACCCATTTCAGTCATCCCTTCCCCCTCTTTTCTTTACTAAAGGGTATTATATACACGAGGGTGATTGGTTGACTAGATTCGGATTGAATCGGTGTCGATTTGGAGGGGGGAGGTGGAATTGGATTGGGGAGAAGATATAGAAGCGTGGATTTGAAGGAGTTGTTGGATGATTCAGGTGTATATGAGTTCTGGCTAGGGCATGTAGGATTTCTTTGATAAGCTTATCAGGGAAAAAGGTAAGAAAGAAGAGATTAGAAGTGATAATTTGAAAGGAGAAGAGAGATTTGAGAGGGTTCAAGAGGGAGAGTCAGATTACCAAGTGTGCTTGTGAAGGAGGGAGGAAAGCGAGGAGATTCCAGGTTATGATGATTTTTCTTCCATGAACCCATCACCCATACTTCAAACGCTTATGCTGTGTTTGGGAAGGCGGGAGGGGAGGGGAGGGAAAATTTGAGGGGAAGGAAAATGAAGGGGAGGGAAGGGGAGGGAAAATTAATTTTACCTCCTCTTGTTTGGGAAGTAAAAAAGTAGGGGGAAGAAAAGTGAAAAAGTAGGATTTTGTTTGTTTGTGAAGTACATGAAAAATTACCATTTTGCCCTTACATTTATAAAAGTTTCTAAAGGACAACAAAAGACAAAAAGGGCAAAAAGGACTTTTTCCCCCATTTTTGGGGGGAAAATTTTTGCCACAAGAAGACAAAAATTTTCCCCCCACTTTCCTCCCCCCCCCCCCCCCCCCCCCCCCGCCACCCCATTTTCCTCCCCCCCTTCCCAAACACCCCCCAAAAAGATTTTCCCCCCACTTTCCCCTCCTTTTTTTCCTTCCCCCCTCTTTTCCCTCTTCCCAAACAGAGGGTTAGGGATAAAATGGTCAAAATCAAAAAATAAGAGAGGGAGATAGGAAGCTATTACTTATTGTACATCTTGACTGTCAGTCAAGGGAAGTAATAGTGGACAGGGGCCGTTTTGAGGTTTCTTGAAAATACACGTAGCTTTTTGTAAAAAGCTCTAATATTTTTTTTTTTACCTTAATAGTATTAAATACATAAATAAATTTGTAGAAAGAAAATACAAAACAAGATAAAACCTATTAGCTTGTCCTTAGATGTACTAAAACACGTACAATTGAAATAGTAAACATCATACAAGTATCTAGAGTCAAAGGGTTGATTAAAATTTCAGCATGTGAACGATGACAAAGTGTAGACAATGTCAAAATAAAACCAAAAAGTAAAAAATAAAGATAAGTAAAGGAAACTAAATCCCTAAATTCAAACGATCGATGTAAGAGAAATTACAGAAAAAAGACTTCTTGTCATATGCAATAATAATATCAATATCAATTGTAACTATTTTAAGATAACATTGTCATGTAGTAACAAGTTAATAATATTTGCATAGTTTATTAGGTGGTATTCTCAAGAAGTGCAAAATATCCCCTATTCAAACGTAATAACGAGCATGAATTTGATGGTAACAGTGCCGTCATTTAGATCAACTTATGATTGGTCTCTTGTATGCTAAGTAACCAAAATAACAAAGAACTCTATCAAAACCAGAAACCTTTGCATGGTTAACTATAGGATCATATATATTTAAAATCTAAACAAAATATTATCAAAATATTCTTTTAGAAACATCCAATTCTCTGTTTGTTCCAACCCACTGAAAATGCTAATATCCCTTAAGCTAGTCATGAATGCGCAAAAACAACGATGACTCAAACAAAACTTAAACCACGGAAACTGAAACAAATTGAGGCAATTCAAGCGTGCCATTGAATGACATTGATGTTCAACTTATTTAATTTAATTTTAATTTTTTTGGCTTAAGGGGGTAATTTGTATTAAGAAAAAGAGAAAAGTAAAAAGAGGCTTATAGAGCCCCTAGAAGGGAAACAAGCAACCAAACCTCAAAATTACAACAATACAAAAATACCCAAAAAGGAGGAAGGCCGAAAGATAGTTACTATTGATTGGAGCCACTGGAACACACCCAAGGATTGCAAGAAAGACTGAAGACGCTGACTATTGGAAGGATTTGTAGTTTTTACTTGGAATTTCTTATTGATCTTGCCAAGGGAGGAGAGAAGCTTTTGAATGTGGAGCCTAATTCTCTGAGGAAGAGGCTTTAATGTTCTTGAAAGTGGGACAACAAAGATTGTCAAAGTTACAAGCAACAGATGTGAAGTTTAGAGAGAGACTTGGGGGCCATGATTAGGGGCTGGGATTGTTTGATTAAATTATCTGTGGCTTTGGTTTTCCTTAGTTGCCATAGATATAGGTGGGTCACACAAGAGCCAAAGGCAGCAATGATAGGAGTTTCCAAAAATATATCAGTACCTGTGGTCCCGGGTTGGTGATTTGAAGAACCATTCAAGGGATAGAACTTCCCAAAAATTAGATAAGCATCACTAAGTGGGACAGGACAACCCTAAATTACCCACCTTGACTACTTAAAAATAAGAAACTGGGAAGTGTAAAAGAGGAAATCACAAGGAATTGTTGGAGACCTCTTACTAGTCTAATCGAATCCATAGCATTTAGGAAAGAGAAAAGGATATAAATCCTACAGAATAGGATCCAAAGGAAGATCCGAAAAGAGAGGGCCGACTCTAAAGTCATTTCTAATGTGCCGGATTTGCTAGGTTATGAAGCAATTTCTTCTGCACTTGTAGCCTTTTAAAAAATAAATTAAATATGATTGGGATTTTTAAAGAGTCAGGTTTTTCTTTTATCTTAATAAAATCTCATTCCTAGCAAATTCCTAAATTTAAGTAAGGATAAAGGCTAGGGATGTAAGTTAGAAACAACCAACTACCAAATGTAACAATTCATTTTCGGACATAAGATGGATCTAGGGATGTCAAATGGGCTGGGCTGGGCCGAGCCGCAACGGCATGGCCCACCAGGCATGGCGCATGCTGTGGGCCGTGCTGGGCCAAGGGATCTAGCACGGTCGACCTGTTTAGGCAAGGCACGCCAGGTCGGCCCACCTAGGTTGCAATTGTTTGAGTTTGGGTCAAGCTTGGGCCTATATTTCAAAACACATGATATTCAGGTAGTGTTCAATTTTTAGACATTGGCCACCCGAATTCAACCCAGATACCCAACTTACATATAAACTTATGTATCATGTATGTGCATATTGTGTAATAAAATGGTTTCCATCATGTGTGTGGGTAATCCTACCCAAAGAGGCCTACAGACCAGGGTGCCCTAACCCACTTTCAGCTCTACATCTGATGTGATAACAAAGTATTTTTTAAGTTTTTCACTTTGAGTTTATTTATTTTACTTTAATTTATCTGTAGCTAAAAGAATATTTATTTGCACGATCTTGAAGAATTTATTTATTTTATTCTTATGTTATTTGTAGAGAAAGAAAACTTTAGGTACCTTGGATCGATGGTGCAACAGGATGGAGGGATTGATACTGATGTAAGTCACAGGATTCAGGCCGGGTGGACCAAATGGAGAAGTGCTTCAGGGGTCTTGTGTGATCGGAAAGTCCCCCTCAGGGTTAAAGGAAAGTATTATAAGGTGGCGGTAAGACCAGCATTGTTAGATGGATCAGAGTGTTGGGCAGTAAAGCATAATCATATTAAGAAGATGGAAGTTGCGGAGATGAGAATGCTAAGATGGATGTGCGGGACCACAAGGAGAGATATGATTAGGAATGAGGAGATTAGGGGCAAAGTAGGAATAGCACCAATTGGAGATAAAATGAGAGAAAATCGACGAAGATGGTTTGGCCATGTTAGAAGGCGTCCAACGGAGGCACCTGTTAAAAGGTGTGAAGGCATGGAGATTGCCAGGAGTAGGAGAGGGAGAGGGAGACCCAAGAGAAGTTGGAAAGAAACTATTAAACATGACCTTACCTACATGGATCTAACGGAGGACATGGTCGTAAATAAATTTGATTCGCGTCGTCAAATCCATTTAGCCGACCCCACCTAGTGGGAAAAGGCTTGGTTTGGTTTATTCTTATGCCATTTTTGCTCCCAATATTTGATGAGTTGTGAATTTCTTCTTCTGTTTCACCATTATTTGTGCTATGCAAGTGGGTTCAGTAGGCCAGAGGGCTTCATAAAAAGCTGAGTCAAACAATATCAAATCTGGTTTCAACTTCACATTGATGGCTCGACGCAGGCTCAAAATTATCATTATAGTATGTTTATTATATTATGTAATCTTAGGTTAAAATGAAAAAAACTAACCCGGATCTGACTCGTTGTATCCAGGTGTAGAGCCTTAAAGTAGAACTGAACTTGGAATTGAAGTTTTTTAATTTAATCGAAAATGTGACACTAACATGATCCATTGATCCTTTTGGAAAAGGTGTGACATGGGCCTAGATCTAACCCCAGCCCCACCTATGTTTGGCATGATACGGCATGCATGGGGATAGATATGGGCTGAATGGGCCTAGAGTCGGCTTCAGAATAGGACCTAGGTTTGGCTTGATACAGCATGCCTGGGCATAGATACGTGTCCAATCTATGCAAAAACTATTACAGGTGCAATCTCCCGGAGATTTTTATCCACAAATTTCTCCCGGGAGCAGTGACTTCACTAACGTCAACCAAAAAAAAGTGTGTAACACTTATTAATTCTACTTCGGTCACTATTTCAGTCTAGTTTGGCCTCTCAAATGAAATATTTAAAGGAAATTCTATTTGCACCCACCTCTTTTGCTGAGCCCACCCACATTTTCAAAAATACCAAAAATACCCTCCTCTTCTCTCCTCTCCTCTCCTCTCCCTTTATCCTTCCCTGTTCCCTACTCCAACCACCTACGCCCAACCCTGCCGATCCCTCTCCCACTCTCTATCTCTCTCGCCCACCGCCGGCAGCCCCCATCCCTCTTCCCCCTCCCCTCTTTCTCTTTTCCTCTCTCTTCCTCTCTCCCCCTCTCCCTCTCGCCCGCCACCGACCTCTGCCCAAAATCCCTCCGACCTCTGCTTCTCCCTCTCCCCATCTTTCTCTCTTCCTCTCCCTCTCCCATCTTCCATCTTCCACCGCCCAACACCACGTCGGCTGTTAATCTTGCCCAATGAATCCCCCCAAAGAGCTCCCCACTCTTGTGCTTAATAAACAACACCGAATCACCAGCACAAAGCTTCTTCTAATTGACAAACTCGCTCCACCCAGTCGTCAGTAGGTGCCGGCGCGGCGTGCCGCGATAGATGTGCTGGAACTCCCACTTTGTCCCGTGCACGTTGCGGATGGAGATATTCTACACCGGCGGATTCGCATTAAAGTTCAGTTGAGAGAAAATCGAGCTAGCACAAAAGCGCAGCATCGAGAACCCTCGGCCATTATTGGAGTTGCTTGGCGTTAGAATCGTCCTTAGCAGGGCTATTGAGAGAGAGGGAATGAGAGGGAGATGGGTTGGCAGCGGGGTCGGGCGGAGGTTGCTGGAGCAGGAATAGGGAGAAAGAGAGGGGTAGTTCGAGTTTCAGGGCCGTCCACAGAAATAGGTGCACAGAGTTTCGGAGCCGTCCACGAAATAGGTGCACGATTGGAAAAACCGTGCATATATCATGCGCACGGCATTTCATACCCTTGCACATGAGATATGCACGGAATTTATGGGTATTTTCGTCATGTACAAATTTTTTTTAAAAGGTTGGTCTGCTCGGAAAAACCGGTGGTGTGTTCTGAATCAAATGCATTCTCCTTACCACAATAAAATTTAAGCACAATTCTCTCAACAATAAAATTTAGCAATCATATATACAGTTTGTAAGTGAATCAAATGCATATGAATGTATAATTCAACAATCAAACATATTAATTGAAAAAACCAAATTTTCATAATTCACTATCAACTATCAACCATCAACTACATGCAGCAATCAATGGTACCACTCATTCTGTTCATTTTTTACAATCAGGCCACAACTTGAATGATAGAGGAGATGGGTTCATCTAATCACAAGGGCACAACTCCAGCAATGTAAGCAAAAAGCGATTTAAGAACCCATGAGTGTAAAAAAAAAAAAAAAAGAACAAAACAAAACAAAGAAGAGGAGGAGGAGGAGGAGGAGAACGAGGAGGGAGAACAGAGGTTTATGGTGTACCTGGCTCCGGAAGCACCCACCCAAAGCTTCGGCGTCCTTCCCAGTTTCGCCGAGAAAAGGGCAGGCCACGGCAGATCACCACGGCACTAGGGTTTCTCTCGATTTAGGAAAGGCAAAACATTGCCAGCAGAGTTCCTCTTATTTCAAATCGAAATTGCAGTTTCCCCCTCAGACTTTTTTTAACTTAAAATGCCCAAAGAAAATTTCGGCAATACCCGGCACAATAAAAACTTTGCGTCCTTAGCCTTACACTAACTTATTGTGTAATAATCAAATCAGTATTCTCCATGGAATTCAATAGAAAAGGAACCTAGATCGCCAACTGAAAGGCTATGATGATAAATTTCCTACGGTCAATAGATGATGCACATTTTGAAGAGTTGTTTTTCAATAGACAAACAGTTGAAGATACTTGGAAAAACCGTGCATATATCATGCGCACGGCATTTCATACCCGTGCACGACTGGAAAAACCGTGCATATATCATGCGCACGGCATTTCATACCCGTGCACAAGAGATATGCACGGAATTTATGAGTATTTTCGTCATGTACAAGTTTTTTCTTTAAAAGGTGGGTGTTCTCGGAAAAACCGGTGGTGTGTTCAGAATCAAATGCATTCTCCTGACCACAATAAAATTTAAGCACAATTCTCTCAATAATAAAATTTAGCAATCATATATACAGTTTGTAAGTGAATCAAATGTATATGAATGTATAATTCAACAATCAAACATATTAATTGAAAATACCAAATTTGCATAATTCACAATCAACTATCAACCATCAACAACATTCAGCAATCAATGGTACCACTCATTTTGTTCATTTTTTACAATCAGGCCACAACTTGAATGATAGAGGAGATGGGTTCATCTAATCACAAGGGCACAACTCCAGCAGTGTAAGCAAAAACCAATTTAAGAACCCATGAGTGTAAAAAAAAAAAGAAAAGAAAAAGAAAAAACCAAAACAAAGAAGAAGAGGAGGAGGAGGGGAGGAGAACGAGGAGGGAGGACAGAGGTTTATGGTGTACCTGGATCCTGCAGCACCCAAAGCTTCAGCGTCCTTCCCAGTTTCGCCGAGAAAAGGGCAAGCCACGGCAGATCACCACGGCACTAGGGTTTCTCTCAATTTAGGAAAGGCACAGCACTGGCAGCAGAGCTCCGCTTATTTCAAATCGAAATTGCAGTTTCCCTCTCAAAGTTTTTTTAACTTAAAATGCCCAAAGAAAATTTTGGAAATACCCAGCACAATAAAAACTTTGTGTCCTTAGCCTTGTACTAACTTATTGTGTAATAATCAAATCAGTATTCTCTATGGAATTCAATAGAAAAGGAACCTAGATCGCCTACTGAAAGGCTATGATGATTAATTTCCTACTGTCAATAGATGATGCAGATTTGAAGAGTTGTTTTTCAATAGCTTTTTGAAAAAATAAAAAGGGTTTTCACAAAAACAAGGCTTTCAACAAAAACCATATCCAATATTTTTAATGTCATGGATTTGGTCATGTCGCTTCTAAGTGTGCAAATAGGAAATTGAAGAATAAAGGTCGCACTTCGAATGCTACTTGGTCTATCTGACGACTCAAGTATTGACTCAGATTCTTCAAGGCCTGATTTTGAGAAGTCAAAGTTTGTTTCTTTCATGGCTATTACAAATGCTTCTTCTAGGATTCTTCAAGGTCTGATTTTGAGAATGCCAAAAGCCCCAGAACAGATGGAATGCGTCAAATTAAGTCTTATAACCATTTAGGACCGTAACATTCCCACATAGACAAACAGTTGAAGATACTTGGGTCATGTATCCCTTTTTCTAGGATTGTTAAGTAATAATGGTAGCGTGTGTAATGTAGCCGTTGGACTTTCTTCTTGTCTTTATTTTCGGAGAAGTATCAATGAAAGACTATCCAACTTTCTTTTACAAAAACTATTACAAGTGCAATCCCTTAGAGATTTTTATCCACAAACTTCTCTTGTGAGCAATGACTTCACTAACGTCGCCATAGCTTGGGGAGCCAAAAAACACCGTAACAGTTTGGTATTAGAGCCGTTCAACTCTGAGATGGCAGATAATACACATGGAGCTCAAATGGAGGAACGAATGTAGAGTTTACAAGCTTTTCAAGCATCTTAGCAATAGACTTCCGAGCAACACGGTACCTTGTTGGCCGAGGTGCTCCAAAAACTGGACGAGTTGCGAGCTAACTAGAGTGACCAAGAGGAATCCTCCGGACATTCACGAGGCCTTGTAGGACCTTTTTTGGGTAGCAATGGTGGGTTTCCCACCCACACCATGAAGCTAGAGTTCCCACGGTTTGACTGTAAGAATCCAAATGGCTGGCTTTTCAAAGCAGTGCAATATTTTCAATATCTGACTCTTGGTGGCTGACCGTCTCTTTCCTTGGGTGATGCTCTCAAATGGTACCAATGGTACATAGAGTATAAGCCAGACACGACGTGGGAACAGTTCGTCAATGCCATGGAGGCTCGTTTTGGGTTATCCAAAAGTGACGACTTTGCTGGGAAACTATCCAAACTGCGCCAACTCACTTTTGTTCTTGACTATCAAAGAGAAAATGCTATCAAATAGAATTAAAACGCTTTTTAAATCTTACCTTATCAGCTTGTATCTAAGTGGGTTATAGGATGATATTTAGATTGGGGTTCAAAAAAATGAATCCTACCAATCTTCCCCATGCCTTTAGTTTGGCAAGATTATGGGAAGAAGAATCAAACCTGCGATGTAGACCGGTGCAAACAGAGTTGGGTAGGTCAGATGTAATGTCTTCCCCACAAGAGCCAAAGCCAATCCTTCTTGGGATCAAAATTCTTACGGCCAATGAAGCTAGAGAACGGAGGGCACATGGTTTGTGTTATTACAACGAGCGATTTACTCCAAGCCACCGCTGCAAAAAACCAGAAGTTCTTCTAGGTTGAAGGCTCCTACAAGATGAAGACGATGTTGTCGGATGTGTGCACGACTGGAAAAACCGTGCATATATCATGCGCACGGCATTTCATACCCGTGCACATGAGATATGCACGGAATTTATGGGTATTTTCGTCATGTACAAGTTTTTTCTTTAAAAGGTGGGTGTGCTCGGAAAAACCGGTGGTGTGTTCAGAATCAAATGCATTCTCCTGACCACAATAAAATTTAAGCACAATTCTCTCAATAATAAAATTTAGCAATCATATATACAGTTTGTAAGTGAATCAAATGTATATGAATGTATAATTCAACAATCAAACATATTAATTGAAAATACCAAATTTGCATAATTCACAATCAACTATCAACCATCAACAACATTCAGCAATCAATGGTACCACTCATTTTGTTCATTTTTTACAATCAGGCCACAACTTGAATGATAGAGGAGATGGGTTCATCTAATCACAAGGGCACAACTCCAGCAGTGTAAGCAAAAACCAATTTAAGAACCCATGAGTGTAAAAAAAAAAGAAAAGAAAAAGAAAAAACCAAAACAAAGAAGAAGAGGAGGAGGAGGGGAGGAGAACGAGGAGGGAGGACAGAGGTTTATGGTGTACCTGGATCCTGCAGCACCCAAAGCTTCAGCGTCCTTCCCAGTTTCGCCGAGAAAAGGGCAAGCCACGGCAGATCACCACGGCACTAGGGTTTCTCTCAATTTAGGAAAGGCACAGCACTGGCAGCAGAGCTCCGCTTATTTCAAATCGAAATTGCAGTTTCCCTCTCAAAGTTTTTTTAACTTAAAATGCCCAAAGAAAATTTTGGAAATACCCAGCACAATAAAAACTTTGTGTCCTTAGCCTTGTACTAACTTATTGTGTAATAATCAAATCAGTATTCTCTATGGAATTCAATAGAAAAGGAACCTAGATCGCCTACTGAAAGGCTATGATGATTAATTTCCTACTGTCAATAGATGATGCAGATTTGAAGAGTTGTTTTTCAATAGCTTTTTGAAAAAATAAAAAGGGTTTTCACAAAAACAAGGCTTTCAACAAAAACCATATCCAATATTTTTAATGTCATGGATTTGGTCATGTCGCTTCTAAGTGTGCAAATAGGAAATTGAAGAATAAAGGTCGCACTTCGAATGCTACTTGGTCTATCTGACGACTCAAGTATTGACTCAGATTCTTCAAGGCCTGATTTTGAGAAGTCAAAGTTTGTTTCTTTCATGGCTATTACAAATGCTTCTTCTAGGATTCTTCAAGGTCTGATTTTGAGAATGCCAAAAGCCCCAGAACAGATGGAATGCGTCAAATTAAGTCTTATAACCATTTAGGACCGTAACATTCCCACATAGACAAACAGTTGAAGATACTTGGGTCATGTATCCCTTTTTCTAGGATTGTTAAGTAATAATGGTAGCGTGTGTAATGTAGCCGTTGGACTTTCTTCTTGTCTTTATTTTCGGAGAAGTATCAATGAAAGACTATCCAACTTTCTTTTACAAAAACTATTACAAGTGCAATCCCTTAGAGATTTTTATCCACAAACTTCTCTTGTGAGCAATGACTTCACTAACGTCGCCATAGCTTGGGGAGCCAAAAAACACCGTAACAGTTTGGTATTAGAGCCGTTCAACTCTGAGATGGCAGATAATACACATGGAGCTCAAATGGAGGAACGAATGTAGAGTTTACAAGCTTTTCAAGCATCTTAGCAATAGACTTCCGAGCAACACGGTACCTTGTTGGCCGAGGTGCTCCAAAAACTGGACGAGTTGCGAGCTAACTAGAGTGACCAAGAGGAATCCTCCGGACATTCACGAGGCCTTGTAGGACCTTTTTTGGGTAGCAATGGTGGGTTTCCCACCCACACCATGAAGCTAGAGTTCCCACGGTTTGACTGTAAGAATCCAAATGGCTGGCTTTTCAAAGCAGTGCAATATTTTCAATATCTGACTCTTGGTGGCTGACCGTCTCTTTCCTTGGGTGATGCTCTCAAATGGTACCAATGGTACATAGAGTATAAGCCAGACACGACGTGGGAACAGTTCGTCAATGCCATGGAGGCTCGTTTTGGGTTATCCAAAAGTGACGACTTTGCTGGGAAACTATCCAAACTGCGCCAACTCACTTTTGTTCTTGACTATCAAAGAGAAAATGCTATCAAATAGAATTAAAACGCTTTTTAAATCTTACCTTATCAGCTTGTATCTAAGTGGGTTATAGGATGATATTTAGATTGGGGTTCAAAAAAATGAATCCTACCAATCTTCCCCATGCCTTTAGTTTGGCAAGATTATGGGAAGAAGAATCAAACCTGCGATGTAGACCGGTGCAAACAGAGTTGGGTAGGTCAGATGTAATGTCTTCCCCACAAGAGCCAAAGCCAATCCTTCTTGGGATCAAAATTCTTACGGCCAATGAAGCTAGAGAACGGAGGGCACATGGTTTGTGTTATTACAACGAGCGATTTACTCCAAGCCACCGCTGCAAAAAACCAGAAGTTCTTCTAGGTTGAAGGCTCCTACAAGATGAAGACGATGTTGTCGGATGTGTGCACGACTGGAAAAACCGTGCATATATCATGCGCACGGCATTTCATACCCGTGCACATGAGATATGCACGGAATTTATGGGTATTTTCGTCATGTACAAGTTTTTTCTTTAAAAGGTGGGTGTGCTCGGAAAAACCGGTGGTGTGTTCAGAATCAAATGCATTCTCCTGACCACAATAAAATTTAAGCACAATTCTCTCAATAATAAAATTTAGCAATCATATATACAGTTTGTAAGTGAATCAAATGTATATGAATGTATAATTCAACAATCAAACATATTAATTGAAAATACCAAATTTGCATAATTCACAATCAACTATCAACCATCAACAACATTCAGCAATCAATGGTACCACTCATTTTGTTCATTTTTTACAATCAGGCCACAACTTGAATGATAGAGGAGATGGGTTCATCTAATCACAAGGGCACAACTCCAGCAGTGTAAGCAAAAACCAATTTAAGAACCCATGAGTGTAAAAAAAAAAGAAAAGAAAAAGAAAAAACCAAAACAAAGAAGAAGAGGAGGAGGAGGGGAGGAGAACGAGGAGGGAGGACAGAGGTTTATGGTGTACCTGGATCCTGCAGCACCCAAAGCTTCAGCGTCCTTCCCAGTTTCGCCGAGAAAAGGGCAAGCCACGGCAGATCACCACGGCACTAGGGTTTCTCTCAATTTAGGAAAGGCACAGCACTGGCAGCAGAGCTCCGCTTATTTCAAATCGAAATTGCAGTTTCCCTCTCAAAGTTTTTTTAACTTAAAATGCCCAAAGAAAATTTTGGAAATACCCAGCACAATAAAAACTTTGTGTCCTTAGCCTTGTACTAACTTATTGTGTAATAATCAAATCAGTATTCTCTATGGAATTCAATAGAAAAGGAACCTAGATCGCCTACTGAAAGGCTATGATGATTAATTTCCTACTGTCAATAGATGATGCAGATTTGAAGAGTTGTTTTTCAATAGCTTTTTGAAAAAATAAAAAGGGTTTTCACAAAAACAAGGCTTTCAACAAAAACCATATCCAATATTTTTAATGTCATGGATTTGGTCATGTCGCTTCTAAGTGTGCAAATAGGAAATTGAAGAATAAAGGTCGCACTTCGAATGCTACTTGGTCTATCTGACGACTCAAGTATTGACTCAGATTCTTCAAGGCCTGATTTTGAGAAGTCAAAGTTTGTTTCTTTCATGGCTATTACAAATGCTTCTTCTAGGATTCTTCAAGGTCTGATTTTGAGAATGCCAAAAGCCCCAGAACAGATGGAATGCGTCAAATTAAGTCTTATAACCATTTAGGACCGTAACATTCCCACATAGACAAACAGTTGAAGATACTTGGGTCATGTATCCCTTTTTCTAGGATTGTTAAGTAATAATGGTAGCGTGTGTAATGTAGCCGTTGGACTTTCTTCTTGTCTTTATTTTCGGAGAAGTATCAATGAAAGACTATCCAACTTTCTTTTACAAAAACTATTACAAGTGCAATCCCTTAGAGATTTTTATCCACAAACTTCTCTTGTGAGCAATGACTTCACTAACGTCGCCATAGCTTGGGGAGCCAAAAAACACCGTAACAGTTTGGTATTAGAGCCGTTCAACTCTGAGATGGCAGATAATACACATGGAGCTCAAATGGAGGAACGAATGTAGAGTTTACAAGCTTTTCAAGCATCTTAGCAATAGACTTCCGAGCAACACGGTACCTTGTTGGCCGAGGTGCTCCAAAAACTGGACGAGTTGCGAGCTAACTAGAGTGACCAAGAGGAATCCTCCGGACATTCACGAGGCCTTGTAGGACCTTTTTTGGGTAGCAATGGTGGGTTTCCCACCCACACCATGAAGCTAGAGTTCCCACGGTTTGACTGTAAGAATCCAAATGGCTGGCTTTTCAAAGCAGTGCAATATTTTCAATATCTGACTCTTGGTGGCTGACCGTCTCTTTCCTTGGGTGATGCTCTCAAATGGTACCAATGGTACATAGAGTATAAGCCAGACACGACGTGGGAACAGTTCGTCAATGCCATGGAGGCTCGTTTTGGGTTATCCAAAAGTGACGACTTTGCTGGGAAACTATCCAAACTGCGCCAACTCACTTTTGTTCTTGACTATCAAAGAGAAAATGCTATCAAATAGAATTAAAACGCTTTTTAAATCTTACCTTATCAGCTTGTATCTAAGTGGGTTATAGGATGATATTTAGATTGGGGTTCAAAAAAATGAATCCTACCAATCTTCCCCATGCCTTTAGTTTGGCAAGATTATGGGAAGAAGAATCAAACCTGCGATGTAGACCGGTGCAAACAGAGTTGGGTAGGTCAGATGTAATGTCTTTCCCACAAGAGCCAAAGCCAATCCTTCTTGGGATCAAAATTCTTACGGCCAATGAAGCTAGAGAACGGAGGGCACATGGTTTGTGTTATTACAACGAGCGATTTACTCCAAGCCACCGCTGCAAAAAACCAGAAGTTCTTCTAGGTTGAAGGCTCCTACAAGATGAAGACGATGTTGGTGAATTTTGACCCCCCCCCCCCCCCCCCCCCATGGCTTGGGAAATCCCCATTCATCTCTATATGCTATTTAAATTTTATATCGAAAATGTGGGTTCCGACTACCCTCAAAATCGACGGATCACGATCGCTAGCTACGGTAACGGCCGTAACACCGTTCTTTGACAAAAGCAGAAGAAAAATGGGAGAAAATAAATGGGTGGGTTCTTCCTTTCGTCTAATGTGCTGCCAACAACATACGACGGTTGTCCTGTCACATTGATTTTGGTCTCTTTAATATAAGGTCAATTTAGGGTCATAAGTTAAAGTCCAAATAATCCTCACATAGCAAGATCATAGTGTGTCCAAGTAAATTAAAATGATTTAAATAAAGAAAAAAAAAAGAGGAGGTGCCAAATATTTAAGAAGAGGATCGGCCCCGTTCCCCGGTATCCCCTTCAAATCCCTTGGCAAAATAGGGTTTAAAGGTTGACTTTACAAACCAAAATAATGATGCAAATGAGACTTTGACTTGTGATTTCTGTGTTTTTCGTGTGCGATACACGAGTGATAAAAGTGAAAAGCCGATGAGCCGTAACTGACTGAAGGTGGCCAATGGGCAGGTGTTTGTGTTAGAGAGGCCGATGGGCCGTGATTGTTTAGAAATGTGTGCGAAATCATTTATCTCATCTCGTCATTCTCATTTATTCAATTTTAGAAGTCGGTTCTTCATTCCCTTTTATCATTAAGTTCAATTAAATATCTGGCACCTGAGGTGGAGGAAGAAATAAAGGAAATATCTTTTGGGGTTTATTTTGTTGGTTTTATAGTTTTTATGGATTTTTTATATTGGGCTAGAAGGGCCTAAATAGGGGATTTTTACTTGGATTTACGTTATTAATGCTTTATTACTGATCATCTGATTAATCCTAACCTAAGGTCCTAGACCGCCTACATCAGCTCTCCCGGTCCCTTAACGGAGCCCGGAGAAAGAGTAGGGACCTAACTTATTAAAAAGAAAGAAACTAAAAGTAGTCTAACTTGACTAAGGGGACACCTAGATCTGAGTTTGAGGTTTGACCTGGTAAACCTAAACCACTATTTAATTTCTAGTTCCAGTTTATTAATATTTTTTTGGTTTTTAGTATCTTTTACTTTGTTTTTGGACTTTTGGATTTTTATTATTATTTTTTTTTTTTGGTTTTATTTATAAAGTCTGCAATCTCTTAAACCAATTTTTCTAACCCTACTGAAAGGGGAGGAGGAGAAGGAATGTGGATTTACTAATTTTATCTATTAATCTACCTAACTAATTTAGACTTTTCTAAGTAAATTCCTTAATCCTAAGGAGAGGGGAGGAGGAGAAGAAATTAATTATTAAACCTAACCTAATTATTGTAATTAATCTAATACTTAGAATTCTATTTTTTTTTCTTTTTTTTGTTTTTTTTTTTTTTTGTTTTTTTTTTTTTTGAATTATGCAATTTTAAACTTTATCTAAAAAAATAAGAGATAAAAATGCAAATAAGTTATATGATGCATGGGCATGTTAAATGAGTGGACAGGTTTGATACTAGCTAGGAATAATTTAAAGAAAATAAACAATAAAATTGAAGATTTACTAGACGCATGGGCATGTTAGATGCATAAAATAAATAAATAAATAAATAAATAAAGGCAACACACAGTAAATGGAGAATTAAATGCACAAAATAAATAGCAAAATGAAACTGGGCTGTGCATGCACGGGTTGGATTAGTGAATGGGTCGACTTGGTTTAAACAGGTGGTCTGGGTAGGTAAATTCAAAGATGGGCCAATGAAAGTGGGTTATGGGCCCAGTTTATGAATACGTGGGTTGGACGAAGAGGGGGTTGCAGGGAGTGTGCGAGTGAAGATGGAGAAGAAGAAGAAGAGAAGAAAGAAAAAAGAAAATGAGGGACGTGCAGGTGGGTGTGTGCCGGCCGCAAGGGAGAGTGCAGTGGGGAAGAGAGAGAGGTGCAGCGCAGTGGGGGCAGGTGTGGTGCAAGGTGTGGCGGGAGGAGGAAGAGAAGTGCGCGGGGTGTGGCCGCAAGTGTATGGGGAGGAAGACAGGAAGGAGAGAAGGAAAAGAAGGGATAAAGAAAGAAAGAAAGAAAAGGAGGAAGCAGTAGGTGCGCAGGGAAGGAAGAAGAAGGGGAGAAAGAAAAGAAGAGAAAGAGGTGTGTGCGTGGAGGAGGCAGGGGTGAAGTGCGGTGAGAAGGTGGTGAAGGTGGTTCGGTAGGTCTGGGTGCAATAGTGAGGTAATGCAGCAGTGGAGTGGGGTGTAGCAGTGAGGATGGGCGCAACAGAGGGGTGCAGGGACATGGCGTGACGCGCAGGTGGGATGCAGCAGGTGAGGGGTGTGTTGGTGAGTGTGGCCCCAGGGGAGGAGAAGGAGTGTAGCGTAGGTTGGTGGCAGTGGTGGAAGCACAGTGGGAGTGGTGATGCAGAGGTGAGATTGGAGTGCAGGGAAGTGGGAAGAGGAAAAGGAGGAGGAGGAAGGAGAGAAAGAAAGAAAAAGAAAGGAGAAAAGGGTAGAAGAAGATAGGGCGTGCGCTGGCGTGGAGGTTGATGCACGTGTGTGGGATGTAGTGCAGGTGAGAATAAAAGGAAGAGGAGAAAATAAAGGGAGGAGAGGAAGGAGTGTGCGCAGGGTGAAAGAGAGAGGGAGAGTAGAAGGGAGAGAGTGGCAGAGAGAGAGAGAGAGAGAGAACTAGCAGGGAGAGGGAGTGGAGGAGAAGGTGGGTGCAGCGGTGTTGCAGAGAGGAGAAGAGAGGGAGAGGGAGCGTGTGGGTGCAGGTGGCAGAAAGGGCGTATAGGGAGAGAGGAAGGAGAAGAACAGAGGAAGAAGGAAAGAGGGGAGAGGAGGAGAGAATGGCTGCGCAGGGCAGAGGGAGAGTGCTGCCGCAGGGGAAGGAGAGCGGAGGAAGGGAGAGAATGAAGAGGAAGAGGAAGAGAGGAGGAGGAGAGAAGGAGAGAGGGCGTGACAGAGAAAGGAAGAAGAAGAAGAAGAAGGAGAGGGAGAGTGGAGAAAAAAGAAGAAGAAGAAGAAGAAGAAGAAGAAAAGGAGAGGGAAGGAGAGTGCAGTGTGTGCAGAGTGCGGGAGGAAGGAGAGAGTCTACCTGGCGAGGGAGGCGTCCGGCGGCGAGGAGGAAGAAAGTGGCGCTGGTGCTGCGTGGAGCGGGGCGATGGTGCTGGCGCTGAGCGAGGGGGCTGCTGCGTGTGGGGTCTGGAAGGAGATGAACGGAGAGGGGAGCTTCTGCGCGAGATGATGGAGAGAGTGGTAGGCAGTGGCGTCTGCTGGGGCGTTTCTGCTCACAGTCCGGCGATGGGGAGATGATCGAGATGATGGAGGTGAGGCTTGCGTGGGCTGGAGGTGAAGATGAAGAAGAGTGGGTTCTGCGCTGGATGGAGAGACGGAGGGGAGTGAGGTGGGAACCGAGAGGGGTTTCTGTCCAGGGAATGGAGAACGAGAGAGAGGTTGGTGAAGGGGAGTCTGCGCACCTTCCAGAAGATAGAGAAGGGGAGAGGGGTTTAAGGGGGTTTAAGAGAGTCCAGAGATCTGGGAAACTACTTCCCCAGATCCCTGGGCTCTTTCTTCCTTATCCGGGCGACGGGTCAAGGAGTGTGGGCCAGGTCTCGTGCTAGGTTCAGGGTAGATGGGTTTGGGCTTAATTTTAATGGGTTGGATCGGTCAGGTTCAGGTTTGGGTTAGGCTCAGTTTTGGATTGGTTTCGCTCGAGTTTGGACCAAAGGAATTGGTTCGGGCCAAAAGGTGGGGTCCGATGGAGTTTGGTCGGGTTATCATCATCGAGGCCAAGGCTTCGTAGATTTTGATCTGCTCGTCGGATTTCGATGTTCTACACATCGGCGGAAAGCTCTCGGCGTGTAGGTCACAATGAACCAATTTTTAGGGCAATCGGAGGCCTAGAAATGATAGGTGATTTTTTTATACGGACGCCTTTGGAGTGTGGGACCTAGTGTTATGAATTTTCGATCCGTCCGTCTGATCTCGGAGCTTTACATATGGACAAAAAGCCGTCGACGAGCAGATCGCAATAAGCCAACTTCCGGGGTGATCAAGGTTCTAGAAATGATAGGTGACCTTTGACTGGGGACCTAATCATGACATCATTAAATAGGGTGGATTAAATTACCCCTTGAATTACCCCTCATAAGGTGCCAAAATGAGGTGCCTACACTACATATCGTCGGAAAGCTCTCAGAACGTAGAATCTTTTGGTCTATACATCATAATGATCAGAGGTCGGGAAAAGGTAGGAATATCTAGATCAACGATCCTAGCCTCCTAATTCATGCTAATTATATCGTACTTAGGCAAACAAGTGTAATATCTTTAAGAACAACCTGAGTGTATTCTATATAGTCTGAAAGGGGCTTGGATAGTATTGTAATCCATTCATTGTTTGAATAGTGGGTTGAAGTCGAGATTTCGATACGATTCCGCCTTTTCTGTCATGAATTTCTAGAGACTGTCGAACTAAGTATAAACTTATCAACAAGCATCTTCATTGTCATTAATTAATCTTAATTATACCATTAACCATGCAATTATGGGTGAAATGAGGGCACCATTATATATTATAGGTGTTTAAGGCTATCGTAGGGGCCCAAATGAGGTGTCTATAGATGTCAATGCACAAGAAGTCTGTATTCCTGAGTCATCTGCGCAACAAGATACGACTGAAGAAGATGTCTCCCCTCAAATTTCCTTGCATGCCGTCGCTGGAACCTGGGCCCCACAAACAATGAAAATTTTAGGAACCTTGGAACACTACAAACTCACATTCTTGATCGATAGTGGGTCTACGCATAAATTCATCGATCCTATTATCATCCAGAAGGCTAACATTCTAACTAAGTCTGATGCAATCTTTGTAGTCATGGTAATTGGTAGCCAATGGAGAAAGACTCAAGGAAAGCCGGATTTGTGAGAACGTCCTTATCCATTCACAGGGCATCCTAATCCAAGCAGATTTCTACCTTCTCTCGTTAGGGGTTGCACCGCGGTTCTCGGAGCACAAGGGTTGCACGCACTGGGTCTCGTTCTCTGGGATTTCTCTAATCTTGCAATGACGTTTAAGGGACGTTTGGCAACTGTCTTTGCAGGGGATTCCTCGCCCTTGATTGTGCGGATTTTTCATGTTTGGATGGGCATGGATTTTCAGAGGATGGATTGGCCTTTTTTTCTATAACGATTATTGTTAGAATCAAACCTCCCCCCTTGGACGCACAGAATCCATCGAAGCAAAGAAAGGCGGAGCCACAGTATAACAAGAACAAACCGGACGGTGATGTGGGATTAATGAGGTTTTACTTTCGGAATGTACCTTTTGGGTCTCATAATCAAGATCCAAACCGTTAATCGCCTTTAACAACTCCAAAACGGACACTTCATCAAATTTCAACCATTGATTCCTCTTATATATCGAGATATGTGCCAAAACATCTATCCATTTACACTATTATTGAAAACGGGAATGGAAACAGTGTGTTTTCATATTTTTCAGTTTATGTGGGGTCCACAATCAATATTGAAACCGGTCATTAGTTTTGGAAGGTCGAACACAAAAAGGTGACCAAATTTCATCCATTGATTCCTCTTATGTCCCGAGATATGTGCCAAAACATCTCAATATTTACTCTTATTGAAAATGGGATTCAAAACAGTCCGTGTTTCCGGATTTTTCGGTTTACCATAATCAATATCGGTGCCGATCATTAGTTCTAGAAGGTCGAATATGGAAAGGTGACCAAATTTCATTCGTTGATTCCTCTTATATATTGAGATATGTGCCAAAACGCCTGACGGTTTATACTATTATTGAAAACGGGAACAAAAACAGACTTTTTTTCAAAATTGTCCGATTTATGTGGGGTCCAAAATCATGATCGGAACTAGTCATTAGTTCAGGAAGGTCAAACATGGTAAGGTGACCAAATTTCAGCCGTTGATCTTTACTATATCTTAAAATATTTATAAAAACGTCCATTGGATCATGCATTCTACAAATTATAGGAATCCTTACTCCATCCAAACCTGGAACTCTCATCAGGAATCCTACTTGAGGAGGTGTTGATTCTTTGGAGATTGAGAGAATCCTCTAAACAGAGGATTCCTCCCTTTAGCATGGACTGTTGCCAAACATGCCCATGAACAGGAGTATCATTTCAAGGGGGTTCCGTCCGCACCAACACTTATGGAAGGACCCGGCTAGCTTGCAAAAAATATAAGATCACATGGGCAAGTGTCTGCCATGCAATTGCTAAGTGTTTCATTGACATGTGCATCCAATGAAAGGGGCCCACATATTTCAAGGGTATTGGCTGAATTTAACAATGTGCTTGATGCTCCACAAGGACTCCCTCCAAGATCATGGTATACCTCATATTGACGGGACCGCTCCAATTAGTGTCTCGCCCTACAAGTACCCTTATTTCCGAAAAAATGACTACATGTACCCTTATTTCCCAAAAAATGAAATTGAAAAAAGTCTTAAGGAATTATTACATGATGGAGTCATTAGGCCCAGTATTTCTCCATTTTTCGTCACTAGTTTTGTTGGTTAAGAAAAAACATGGGACCTAGCGAATGTGCATTGGTTATCGTGCTCTCAATAAAGCCACAGTTAAAGATAAATTCGCAATTCCCGTCAATCCGTCATTAATTAGCTTTTGGATGAATTAAATCCACGATCGGGGTATCACCAAATCAGGGTCAAGGAGGATGATGTTCCAAAAATAGCCTTCCGAACCCATGAAGGCCACTATGAATTTTTGGCGACGTGCTTTGGGTTGATGAATGCTCCATCCACATTTCAGTCACTCATGAATGATGTTTTCCAGGGCAATCTCTACAAATTCGTCCTAGTTTCTTTTAATGATATATTAGTGTACTGCTCTAATTTTTCCCAACATCTGGATTTGATAGTTGTTAACCAGTCCTGCGCAAACATAAGTTGTTTGTTAACGAATCCAAATGTATCTTCGGTACCCATGAAGTACAATAAAATTCAGGGTGTGTTGAATTGGAACTGCGAGGGGTTTTCTGGGGTTAACAGGATACGAAATCCTAGGGATGGAATGCAGAAGCAGATAAAGGTTTCTGTACTTTAAAGGAGGCAATGACAAGGGCCCCAGTATTAGCCCTCCTAGATTTTTCACAATCATTTATAATTGAAACAGATGCTTGTGGGACCAGTTCAGGGGCAGTTTTGATGCAATATAAGTCACGCTTTGGATGGGTGTAATCTTTCATTATCCACCTATGAGAAGGAACTTTTGGCAATTATCATTGCAGTTCAAAAATGGAATCCGTATCTCTTGGGATCCAAGTTTGTGATTCATATAGATCACAATGTTTATCAAAATTGATATACATTGGACGAGTTCAAAAAGGGGCCAGAAATTACGGGTAAGGCTGTTGATGCCCTGCTATTTCTAATCTGGTACCATCATGGTTAGCTAAAATCAAGGAGGAGAATAAGAAAGAACCATTTTTTTTTTCAAATGAAAGGTAGCATGGATAAAGGTCACTTAAACGTATCAAAATATACATTTAAAGATGGCATATTCTGGACAGCCAGCCCTTCAAAAATGAAAATGTTCCGCTATCCTGCTTCAACCATGGCCAATTCCTGATGAGGTATGGACTATGGAGGTGGAGGCATACCTCAATAGATCAAAATCTGTACGCACATTTTATACCCCTGCACGGCCCAATCTATGCCAAAATCTCAGTCTCTTTCACAATCTGTGCATAAGAACTCTACTGGTGGTGCTTCCCAAACGTCAATTCCAGCACAGAGTTTATGTACTCTCACATTGCACTTGCTACATGTTATCATTTGCTCTCCATCCGGTGATGCTTCACCGCAGATGCATCTCACTGTCCACGGGGTCTCTAATCCAGAAGCTGTTTTCAACGAAACTTCCACTTTCTCATATATAGAACTCTCGAGCTTGCTCATCTCTGCAGTCATTACACTTCCTTCACCCATCAAGCTTAAGTTTGCGCCTGATTCAATCAGCCCAGTGATGACGTCATTATCTTGCAACTCAACTCCATCCACCCAATTTACTTGAAAATTCTCTATGCAAAAAGTTTCCATCAAAACTCTCTGGCCCTCACTCTTAAGGTCCCCAAATTTAATAGTGTCAGGAACAAAAAGCAGTACTTCAGGGGCAGTCTCCCAATCCGACGGTCCCTCCTTCGCCCCACATACCCCTGTCAAAAAAATTTGAAGGTTTTTGTTGCCGTGGACGCCAACTGCAAATACTTTTTTGAGGTACTGTACATTCAATATGATGCGTTTCTCTCTATTAATCATCTCTGATGATAATATACCTCCAACAGGATAGTCCTCCTCCAAAAGTTTCTCATATAGGTACTCTAAAGCTAAACACACATTGTGTACCCTTGTTTCTATCCCATCCGGGGGAGGCATCCATTCTGTCATTCTGGGAGCCTGGATTGGATGATATGGCTGTGATGCACGTAGCCTCTTTCCCAAGTGAATCATAGAACTGAATAAATCTGCCAGAGTTTTCGGTTGCAGCGCAAAATAGCTAGATATAATATCTCTAATTCTTGTATTGTCTAAGAGATTCTCAAAATCTGCCAATATATGATTTATTTGCAACGACCGGAGTGTTTCAATAGCTTCCTTATACATCTGGTTTGTCACACCATATTGGCCTCTGCAGAAGTCATACGACCAGATGCCAAACCATGACATGCTAGTAGCGATGCAAGTTAGTAACCGCAGCTCCATTGAACACTTCTTCGATATGTCTTTCAATACTATTTCCCTGAAACAGCAGAAGCTTGATTAAATATTGAAGAATATTGAAGTTGATTAAGAGAACAGCAGAAGCTTGATTAAATATTGAAATTGATTAAGAGAAGGGAAAAAATTTTCTTCTGAAACAGCAGAAGCTTGATTAAATATTGAAGTTGATTAAGAGAAGGGAAAATTTTTTCTTTTCAAACATGTATACCTAATTTGAAGCCTAGTGCAAATTCTGTCGAATAAGTCCATGAGATCCGATCCACCAGCAGAAATTGAGCCTCCTCTGTGGCCATTGATCTGCAGCATGTGCCCATAGCCAGTGCCATGGATCATCCCATGTAAGAGGTGAGTTGGTGAGTACAAGCTCGTGAGACAATCCCCTGCAGGAACTATCACATGGTATCGCAATCTTGAAACGAAATGGTTCTTCCAACCTGTGGATCACACAGATTAGGAATTTTAGAATGCACCAAAAAATAAACACTTCTACCAAGTGTCTACAAATTGCAAGAAAGTATTCAAATCTCATTTAATACAAAGATCAACCGGCCGAGTTGGTTTGTTGTTAGTACTTGGTACTGAGAGAGATCAGATGAGGTGTACTTAAAAAGCTGCCTTAATGAAAAAAAATTCCCTATTGCTATGGTCCTTCTTGGTAGCAGAAACCAAAATTGGTTCTTGGGACATGAGATTCTTATTTTAGGGTCTTAAACTACTAAAGGCCAGAGTGCCTTTTCTGTGTTCTTTGGGCTCTGACTCAAGGATTTTGTTGATGGACTTGCCTCCAGATGGGGCATCTTTCACATTGACAGCCATCAGGAGATCCCTTCCATGTCCTGCCTTGAACTAGATTAGATGGTTATTTGCTTATGTTTCATTAACAAAACCTGCATGGTCCATATATCCATATTCTCCTTGATAATAAAAGTGAAGTGTGGGTCTAATGTCATTTTATTTTGAATCAATGTGAATAGAAGTAGAGCAGTTTGTGGACCTAGTGTGACAATGGGGGATGATCCTTCAGCTGGAAAGGTGGTATGTTTGAAGCTCTTTTAGATGTTAAGGACTACAGAGACAAAATCAAGGATTGGGTGGAGCATTGCTACGACAATAGAGAGAAGTTTCAAGCTAAATTGCTAGCAGATATTCATATGTAACAAAAAGTATCAAATTAAGAGAATAGGTAAAAAGAAGGAATTCTGTAATGTATTGAGTAGGATGATGCTATTCCAAAAACACACAGGCTTGAGCCCCAGGTTGAACAAACCTAACCTGAATTGCATTTCCATGTTGGCCAGGACATGAAGGCCCAAGCTTGGCCTTGCGCAACTTGCACACCTAGACTTGGTTAACCATTGCATAGTTGTTGTTAAGTTAGTAAGTTTCTAATTAAGATAGCTGGATTAATCTTCTTGTAAGTATAGGACTCAATCGGGATTCTGTCTATTCTACAGCTGTGATTTGACTTTAGCCCCACCTCCCAGTGTGACTCCATGAGTTTGTCAACAAGATGAACCAGGCCCTCATCCTACACAAACCACAATCTTTTCATCAGTTCTACCTCACTAGTAGTTCTGAACTCCAAATAAGTTTTGGAGAAAATCAGAAACAATCCATGTAGGACGTATAAAGGTTATGAACTGAAGGAAATAAGAGAGCTGACCAAGACCTCAATGAAGTGGTGGAAAGAGACACATTGGAATTGGAAATTACTACAGAGGGCCTGGCTTTGGATAGGATTGAGTAAAGAAACAAAACAAAAGAGGAAATACAAAAGTAGATGGAATTAGGGTAGTTGTTACTTGTTAGATAAGTTGATGATCCTTCAATGGAAAAGTAACAAATCTAAAGGCAGCTTAACCAGAGATGATCACACACATTAGGGAGAGGGACACCAATTATAATGTACTTCCCCAGGGGGTTGCATGTTGTAGGATATTAAAAATTCCTTTTTGGAGCATCTCTTTACGTGAGAGAGAGAAAGGGACTTCATTTTTATAACCTAAGATAGAACTCTTAAAGCTAACCAAGGATTGATGGGACAATGCTAAGATGATGATGACAACAATGAGTTTTACAGACTTTTGAAGTCCTGATCTACAAGATACTATGGTGGAAGTTTATTAAAGCTGTGATGCAGCTTCTATCTCACACATAAAATGGAAGAACTTCCTACTGAGAGTATTCTAAAAATCCGATCTCATATAATTGTCCCTTTTTTTTCCTAGTAAACAAAAACCAGGGGTGAGTATGGCACTAAGTGATTCCACAGATATGCACCGTGTTAGAAAAAAGAAATAAAACCAAAATAAAGTATGAATAAAAAATCCATATAGGGAAGAATATAGTCGTGGTTGTTCTAATGGAGGTTATAAGTAAAAAAGTTAATGCCATATCCTACTTGGATCTTTAAAGAGAGTGGCAGGTGGTAGTCATAAGTTATAGGCCCATGAAATGTGATGAATTTATATAGTTTCTTTTCTTAGTAGAATCCGATCAAACCACAGTAAAGAAAGACTGCAATATTACATTCAAAACCCGGGTATGGTTCTTGTAATGCCTGTTCATGTGGGATAGGTGGAACCATAAAAAAGATAAGAAGGTGATTCTAGACTTTTCCAGTCAGTTAGGATAAGGGATGAAAATAGACCAGAAACTCTTAAAAGTATAAGAAAGGGAATTAAACTGCTTCAAAATTCATGGTGAGACTTGCTTCTAATTGAACGGATTCAGCTAATGCGCTCAGTGAGTTGAGGTCAAGATTGGCAAGTGCTGTCAAAAGAGATTCAGATGGTGCTAGTCATCAGTAGATGTTACTTTCATGCACCCCATTCACTTCCCAAATGACTGGAAGAAGGACAGTTAATGCATCAACAAAAGCAGGGGTCCTCAGAGATCTCATTCAATAAGAGCAACGCATTGCCTTTGTGTGACAACTTTCTTTTGTAGTCGTCTATTCCCTTACCAGACTTGGTGAATAAAATATAATTTCATGTTTTAATAAATCATTTCATCACTTGTCAGTAAAAGAAAACAGAATTGCACAAATTATCTAGAAAAAAATTCACATCACCAATCTAAATTGTTTGGATTAAGACAGACCCAAAACATAAAAGATTGAAGACAAATGCCTAAGAGAGGGCATATTCCCCATGACTGCAATCACAGTTGATGAAACAGACTCAAGGTCCAAAAAAAAGTAACTATCAACATTCAACAACTCTAACCAGATAACAGAGACAACAGAAAGTTTCCAGTGTTCCATGAATCCTCTTATTTTCTCCTCATCCCTGCCCTCCAAACGTCCAACTTCTCTCCATTCGAGCATTATCAGATATATCAAGTATGACCCCACCACCTCTACCTCTCTTTCCAATCCCATAATTATCAGGTCTATCTCTATCTTGTTCACATCCGTTCCCCAGCCTCTCCCATCCTATCCCTCCCACCAAACAGCCTTTCCCCACCATGTTTCTCCCAAACAAGGACCACTATTTTTAAAAATAACCACAGACATGCAAAGTACAACAGCATTACTAATCAAGAAACTTAACGAGAGACATCCAAGTACAATATCTTTACAGATCAAGAAAATCAACCAGAGACATCCAACTTACAATAGCATTACTAATCAAGAAAATTAACCACAGCCCAAGTACAATACCATTACAAATCAAGAAAATCAACCAGAGACATCCAAATTACAATAGCATTACTAATCAAGAAAATTAACCACACCCCAAGTACAATACCATTACAAATCAAGAAAATCAACCAGAGACATCCAAATTACAATAGCATTACTAATCAAGAAAATTAACCACACCCCAAGTACAATACCATTACAAATCAAGAAAATCAACCAGAGACATCCAAATTACAATAGCATTACTAATCAAGAAAATTAACCACACCCCAAGTACAATATCATTAAAAATCAAGAAAATCAACCAGAGACATCCAAATTACAATAGCATTACTAATCAAGAAAATTAACCACACCCAAGTACAATATCATGACAAATCAACAAAATTAACCAGACACATCCCAGTTAACAGTTAAAGAATTCAAGAGAATGGGTTAAGAAAAAACCCAATTTACACACCTATGTATCTGCAATGTTCGCAGAATGGATCACTCAATTTCGTGACGTTTTCTTTGAAGATGTATAAAAGGATTCGGAATACATTGGTCTCCTCCAACGATACCTTCCACATTTTCTTTCTCTTCGAGTCACCAAGGATGTTTACATACTCCCATGTCTTCAAAAGACAAAAAAAGAAGACGATGTCAATAGCTTTCATCCACACATAGAAACATCAATAAAATTACCGCTACGAACCTTCGTCAGTTCTTGATCTGTAAATGAACGTATATTCTCTAAAAAAGAGCCTTGAAAACTGTTACGAGCCTTGAATTCGGAAAAACTAATAGAATCCATGGTTAGAGCTTGTACGAGAGAGAGAGAGAGAGAGAGAGGTGTTTGCGTTTTGAAACGAGACTTTCACGAGGGACAGACAGTCGAGAGGAGGTTTGTCAGTATATGGATGTAGAAGTTTGTGAAATGACCGAAATGTTTAAGAAAGGGGGGATTCTTGAGGATAGATTGGGGTTAGGGTTGTCATTTTGTAAGGCACACCTGAAAGGCCAAATGGGTTCCATGGCTATAAATAGGCCTCATTCAGGTTTTGGGTTTTCACAGAGGGATTTTTCTTTGTTATCTCAGCTAACGGTGAGGGACCCCATTGATCCCGGGGTGAGGGAAGGGAAAGAAAGTTGAGCTATGCTACTTGTCCCGGATTTCATATCCCGGGACAAGCCCGACTCCATAGGGGAGGGGTATTTTGGTCATTTTCTAAATGACCAAAATACCCCTCCCCTATGGAGTCGGGCTTGTCCCGGGACATGAAATCCGGGACAAGTAGACTTTTTGAAGAAAGTTTGTTATCTCACATAAGGGTGAGGGACCCCATTGAGGGAAGGGAAAGGTAAGGTAAGGTAAGGTAAGGGAACCCTCAAGTGAGGGAAGAAGACCTCCGGTGAGTTATTAAAAGGCTCTCATGTGAGGAAAAGTGGTCTACCCAAGGTCGTAGTTAGGTCAAAACTGTCATGAATTTCTTTACCATTAAGATAAAGAGTCGCTGTTTGATCTTACGAGCTGAGCCCATCTTTAGCTGATTTTCATGGGATGCTGGGTTGTGAGGCCTGACCCCCATCATCAAATCTGTTCATTAAATGGGTCAGCCCGACTAGACCTGCAGAATTTCAGTGCGCACGACAGACCCTTTGTTGGTGCCTATCTCCAACCCATGACGTAATGGGCTAAACAAACAGACCCATAAGCTGCTGTTGATTTATGTGGGGCCTACTTACATTGGTGAGAGTTCTGGGTCAGTTCAGGTATTGCCACCCATTGTAGGAAAGGGGTCATCAAGGTGGACCCACAAGGTTTGGAAAGTCCGATCTTTCCCAAACAAATCGAATGGTCTATGGCTTGAGGACCAAAATATAGCTATATTAAAACCTGTGTATTTGACTGGTTCATCCTTGGCCCAAACAATTTGTGTGGGTCAAAAAAATTTACAAAAAGTCTAAATGGACAAACTTTTTGGCATGAATTTGTGACAAACTCCCATGTGGCACAATCTTAGAGGTGCAACTTTTGAGCGGGGGGGAAAAAGCACCTCTAAGATTGTGCCACATGGGAGTTTGTCACAAATTCATGCCAAAAAGTTTGTCCATGTAGAAGGGTTGAAAAATTTAACCTGCATCGGGGCCTATAAAAGCCACAGTTTGGCTGCATGTCGGGTGAAACAAGAAACTGGTCGGGTCAGCTTTTGTGACTCTGTCACCCCTAATCCTGACTAATTTCATGATTGAGATGACCTTATTCTTGAAATTCTACCAAAGAAGCTGTCCTAAGGGCTTGGATATGCTAATTTTTACACTATATTTGGGGAAAAGGTAAAATGAGGTGGAGAAAGAAAAAAAAGGAAAAAAATGGAGGGAAAGTTAAAATAGAGGGTGTTTAGGAAGGGGAGAGGGAAAGTAAGAGAGGGGAATTTGGATAAATTTTTCCTTTAAAAATGGGAGAAAGAGGGATGCAAAGAGGGGATTTTCCTTTCTCCCCGAACTTTTCTACTATAAACAAACAAGAGGAGGGAAAATTAATTTCCCCTCCCCTCACCTTCATTTTTCTTCCCCTCAAATTTTTCCTCCCCTCCTCTCCTCTCCGCTCCTCCCTTCCCAAACACACGGTTAGGTACATGGGCTAGCTGATCTTAATTGAATTGGCCTGAGCCTGGCCAGGACTGGATGTCGACAAATACTCTTTTGTGTATCCACATATTTCAATGCTAAGACCTGACAATCATTTTGCACAATATTATGAAAGATCTAGGGATTCATCTTTAGGTATGGCTATGATAACGAGGTACCAACATATTTTAACCATGGGCTCGCTAGCAAAAAAAAGATTATTTCTTTATCATAATAAAAAGTTGTGGAGGCTACATCATAGCCAAAGTATATATGGCCCTCCCAATTTTAGTGATAAGCTCCTGATTAAGGCACCAAGACTTTGTTTTCTTCTTCAAACAATTTCCCGGTAGAATTCAACAATTTGCACTTCATCAAGCTATCTTCATGCCTCCCTGCAGTTCCTCCCTTACTTCTACCAATTAGTCCAGTCACATTCAAGGGTTTCATGTGGTTATCAGATCCGAAGGTTTTTACTATTGAGTAGGGCTGTTGACTGAGGAAGCAAAAGAGAAGCTCAAGAGAGGACGCCTTTCTTGATTGGGGCAATTAGTCATTATACCATAGACTTTTAGGGCCCGTTTGGCATGTCTAGTTTTAGGGCCCGTTTGGCATGTCTACTTTTGAAGGGTTTGTTTGGCAAATCTTATCCGTTTGAAATAGATCTGGCTCGAATAGTATGTGTGAAATAGATCTATTTCAAATAGACTATTTCACAAATACACCGTTTGGTAACAGATGGAGAATATCTAATTTTAGTAGATCTATTTGATAAAACTAGTTTGGTAAACATACAAAGAAGAGCTTATTACAGGGGCATTTCTTATCTTTTTTTTTTTTAAAAGTCAATTTATGATAGAAATTCAAGGACATCCATTATAATTTATTTTTAAATTCAATCTGGCCATGTTTTAGGTGTCAGAAGATGCCCCCGGGACTAGAACATTTCAACTTATCCATATTAATCTCCTCTTCTAACTTACACTAGGAACCATAGTTTGTGTACGCTATCCAATGAATTACTAGATCATATGGGTTGGGCTAGGCTAAGGAAAAGCTTGCCCAAGTTTGAAGTCCAACTGGTTAGTAGTTGGCCAAATTAAAACTTGGATTTAGTTCCTCAAGTATGTTTTGGGTTCAGTGCCTTGCAAAATATTGAGCCATAAGTGTTGATTATATTGGACCAGGTCAAGCCTTTTGTTAGGAGCCTTTGCCTCAGCCTTCTAGTATTGGGTAGAGAACTGAGCCTCAACCAGTCTAGGCCTCGACCAGTTTCTCATCATAATATTTGCCGAACTGTACTGAATTTCAATCCATTTAATTGGGCCCCACAAGGATGTCCTGCATTTTTCAACCACATTATTATATGCAACATTGATCTACAATCAAAACAACCCCTCAAAACTCATTATCCAGTACCCATGAGAAAGGATCCAACAATTATCCCAAAAAAATTTGCAAACATGCTTAAAATGGTTTGATGGACCTTTCATCCTTTTACCCCACTGATGCTCATGGACTGGGCCAGCCCAAGCCCAACCTGGGTCCATCTTGCCATGGGCCAGATTCAGGCCTTGCATTTTAGTACTTGGACTGTACCTAGAACTAAAATTTTGGCCCGTTTAATATTTGGGCCGTACTTGAATTAATTGATAAAAAGTGTAAAACCAGTCCCAGCTGGGCCGAAATGAATAGTTTTCTAGTTAGTGATTGCTTTCTCTAAACATGTAATGGACATCCTGGCCCAATTCAGTCCCATTGACTAAATGGGCAAGCTCAAGCCTGACATGTTTGAAGTTGGCAGGGCACTTAAGGCCAGTATAAGGCTTGGGCTGGATATGAGCCCATATTTTTTAATGTTGGGCTGGGCTGCATATATGCCTTACCCGGCTCAATTTAGCCCATGAACACCCTCAATTTAACCATATTCAACTGGGCCCTGCAAGTGGAAATCAGGAAACTAAAATCATGCCGGGTTAACCTCAGCATGAATACTTTGCAGTGTCCTCTCTTCAATGTGGCCCATCAATTCAACGGTACATTGTCACCTCACCATAAATACAAATTTAGACATCCAAATGTGACCTTAGCCTATAGAGAAAGCAATATAAAGTAGGGATGAAAGTGGGTCGGGCCGAGCCGGGCTTTGACAGGCCCTAGGCTCGGCCCTAGTATTTTTTAGTAGGCCCTAGCCCGGCCCGAGCTTGAGAGGGCCTAAAAAATCCTGGCTCGGGCTCGGCTCTTATTAAGTAGGGCCGGCCCTCGAGCCCGGCTTGATTGAGGCCCTAGGCTCGGCTTGTGAGCCTGACCCGTTTTTTAATGATATAGGTCAATGTTAATATAGATTTAAGGTTTAGGATTCATGGATTATTTAGTGCTTAGGGTTTAGGGATTATTTATATTGGATTAAAATTAGGGTTTAAGGTTTAGCGCTTAGGTTTAGGGTTTATGGATTATTTAGTGCTTAGGGTTTAGTGTTTAGGGTTTATGGATTATTTATATTGGATTAAAACTAAGGTTTAGGATTTATGGATTATGTTATATCATATATGTATTATCTACTGTATAGTGTACATATATACATAATATGTGTATTAATATATGTAGGCCCTAGGGCTTACGAGCCGGGCTTCATCAAGCCCGAGCTCGGCCCTTTTAAGCAAACGGGCCTCCTCCTAGGCCCTAACTCGGCTCTTTTGTCTTTCGAGCCGAGCTCGTGTCGAGCATATAACGGGCCGTCCTCGGGCGGCCCGCGGACGGCCCGACCCACTTTCACCCCTAATATAAAGCAGTAGATAAAACCACAAAACAAAAGGCAAAAGAGCCATCTTCCATTTTCTCCATATACTTCTTCCACACTCTCTCTCCTTCTCTCTCTCTCTCTCTATCTCTTCCTTTCCTATCAGTAATCAGCTTTATCTTTCTTCTCCTTTTGCTTTCTTAGATTTCCATTTGGGTCACACCGCAGTCTCCATGGCTACCTCTCCCTCTTCTTGGGTCCTCCCATCTCTAGGCCTGTGGCTCATATCCACCTCTATAATGGCTAGACTCACAGACGGGGTGGCCAGTTGGTGTGTGGCAAGTAGCAACACCAGCGACGACGTGCTGCAGACTGCACTGGACTATGCATGTGGGGCTGGGGCTGACTGCACCCCCATTCAGCTGGATGGCCTCTGCTATCTGCCCAACACTCTGGAGTCCCATGCTTCCTATGCCTTCAACAGCTACTACCAGAAGAAGGGCATGGCACCTGGCTCTTGTGATTTTTCTGGTCTCGCTGCTGTTTCCATGACAGATCCAAGTATGTTCAGACAACATCACATTCACAGCACATCATAATAATGAGAAATCTAAAATACCCATATCTCTATTTTTTTTCTTCTATTTTCTTTATACTTTTTTTTTTTTGGGGTTTTGGAAGTTGATATTTTTACCCCTAGTCTTGATATTTGTGAGCCCTTTTTGGGAACTTGTTTTTAATCATGGGTGAAGTGCATGAGTGTTTGTGGGGGCAGGTTTCAGAAGTAGGGGGTGAAAATGTTGTCTTCTGTTCTCATTTTTTTTTTTCCTCAATGGCTGAGATACATAGTTTTTTGTTTTGTGTGTGTGTTGTAGGTTATGGGTCTTGTGTGTTTCCATCCTCTGTAAGGTATGTATGGCTTTAATTATGCTTTCCTCTTTTTTCTTGTATAGGGTGAGATTTCCAGCATGCATATGAGAGAGAGAGAGAGAGAGAGAGAGATTGTTGGTTTCCAAATTTTAAGTGGCCTTTTCAGAGTCTAAACTGGACATTGGGCAGTGAAGTTTGAACATGTGGAGCCCATGATCCTGTGATCTGGGCCATTGATATTACTGCTCCTCATTAAAAAAAGACAATGCATCTGGAAATATTCAGATGGGACAATTTGTAAGCATAACATTTCGATCCACGGACGAAACTGGAGGGTTAAGAATGGAATATAGGCAGTGTTGTAGTCTTCAATAAATGGAAAAAAGGCTTCTTGCAATAAAAAAAAAATGAGAAAAGGCTTTTGAATCATGATGAACCCTGTGGTGAGAGACCCACTTTATACTGGTCTAGGTTCATTTTCCTAGGAACTAAGAAACCCTGTGGTGAGACCCACTATATAATGAACTTTATTTTTCTATAGTTGGGTCTTCCATCCAGAATATTAGACAAGTGGCCCATACCACTCACCTGATGGTCCCTCAAATGACCCAGATTCAAAGATTCTGAAGCTTTGAATATGTACCATTTCTTCTTTCATTTTTAGCTGTCTATTTAGATTGTACCAGTCAAAGGTGAATCGTGGGGGGTTAGACAAATAAATGGTTCAGATCATGGGGAAGAGGGACTCACAGTTGCAAAATCAATGCTCGAGTTTGTGCCATAAATTCGGGTCGGGGACCATGAAAACATTCCTGCGAAAAGAAAAGTTCTGTCTTGGCTTGTCGTTTGTGTCAGGGCTCTATCTCTCTCCCTCCCTCCTTCAGCTGTTGCTATTGTTACATGTCTCTTTCCTTTTTTCCCTTGGCTTCCAAGTGTCTTTTTATGCATGGTTAGATGGTCCCCATGAGATTTGCTTTGCAATCTCTATCTTCTCTCATTAAGGAACTGAGGATTTTTTATTCAAATTTGGTAGAACATAGGTTGGTGGTCAGATCATGATAATGAGGTGAAAATGACATTTTCCTCTCATGGCCATAATAAAGTAATGACTTCTGTTATGGGTGGCAATAAAAATATGTCCTTCCAGCCATTTGACTTATTGACACAATAAAATCATGAGTTTTTTTCTTTTCCTGCTATCTGTGGTTGCTATATTTTGGACTGGACTAATCCCACCGAACTCAGAGAGAAGCCGGATAAAATTATGAGTTGAGATCGTCTAATTAAGATGACAATTTTTAGTGTCTAATTCACATCACAATCTTCCCATTCTTTATTCCATTATTAGCATACATCTAAGTGGGCCCTACAGAGAACCCCTCATTTTATGCATCATTTGAATGTGACTAGGAAGGTTTTTGTTTTCTTTTTTTTTTTTTTTTAACTATTCCAGTGACTCTGTATTGAGAGTTTTTAGGGTGGTTTGGCACTTTCCTCCAGCCCATGGCGTCCACATCCAACCCTCTTAATTGTCACGGGCCCAAATTCCACACCCATCTAAATCTTATTGGCCTTCCAATTAATCATGCAAATTTGGCTCAGAACAAGCATGATTAGGACTTTTGACAGTTTTGAGGCCCTCAAAACTGTTTATGATAATTTCATCTTCTTTCTTTGTTTTTTTTTTTTTTTTCATTTGCTAGAGACCTTTCAAACCCTCATTTAATACCTGATTGTCATGCTTCCTAGTGGGCTTTAAATACCGGAGGTATCTGTAGTCATGAAAATATACTTCTTCATGGTCCTGGACTATAGGGGTTCTGTGGTGGTTTTGTGTTCAATGAAATTGGGGTAGTACTTTTCAGGAAACAGAGTTGAAATTTTTCAATGGAATTTATGATGGGTGTTATAAATGGTGTCAAGGATTGCAGTTCAATGATGATGGAAAGGGGTGGAATGGGTTGGTATTAATAATATATAATTAATCCATACAGCTAAGCCCATCATGCTGTCATGCATGGGAATGTTCATAAAACCAGATAGTAGGTCTGACCTTTGGAATATATGGTCTGTCGTTCCAAACTGGTTCAGCCCTGTTGGACCATCCAGTTTGACCTGTTTCAACCATGATCCTAAAATAAATCCAGGAGATTATAAATGTAAGTGCCTAAAAATTACAGACTTGGTTAGGCGAGTATAAAACTCTTAATGATGTTGTTAAGCCGCTTTGAATGGACTGGATGCTTTGAACCTGAAAGGGAGAAGAGAAACGAAGGTCAGAGCCCTTGGCTGCTGTCAACCGAAGGCACTCCGATGCCTAAGTTAGTGCACTCACTGAACGAAGGGAGAGTGAGTGGGGAAAAAGGGAGTTCAGGCAATGAGAGAAGTGTATTGTTTATATTGCGTACCTTTCATGGATCTTACCATACATATATATAGACGAGTGTCCCATCAGAAGCTTCCTGAGTAGAGGTAGGTGAGAGCACTTCCCATCAGATCTTCCTCAATCCCACTCATAACTGCGGACGCGATCGTCGGACAGGGATAACCCCCTACCGATATCCGACGGCCACCCTAACTGACAGTACGTTATGCAACGTAGCTGTCACATCACATAATTGAGATTAGACGCTCAGTGCTCACCTCGGTCAACTGAACCGAACTTAAGAAGGCGCTGAGGCCGGGCGTGCTCAAGGTCGGGCACTGCTGCCGAGACGCATGGGGCCTAGCCCAAAGGAGCATGATCGGTACTCTTACCGAGACTAACTTCATCCCGGCGCCAGCTGGCACAATTGCTGAGCTGGATAAAACGAGATTGAGGCAATCCTGATTGGTACTTTTACCTAAGTCAGGAGTAACCTCGGTATCAAGAAAACACCCCACACAGTAAACATCTTGATGTTTGGTTTAGCTCACCCACTGGTTTTAAATGGTTTTGACCAGTTCTTTCATGTTATTTACCAAACTAGACCACCATTTTTAGTAGACCCAATCGGACCAACAATCCACTCTGATTTTCTAAAGTGAGCATACAAACATTTACATATTGGTCAAGTTGTATTCTAAAGTGAACAGATCTATATTAGCATATATGAGCATTGGGTCCCTTTCTGCAAAAAAAAAGCTAGATTTGGCTTTTGCCTAGATAGCAAAAAAGTGTGGGGATGCATAGAAGAAAGAAGATAGGGGTATACTTCATTACCAAGCTTCTTCTTTTTTTTTTTTTTTTTGTTTTTTCACAATTATACTTTTGACTGAAAATATACCAACATTCATGAAAGCTATATGAAAATAAAACCAATTTTGCCTGTTGAAATCAATTTTTATGGGGCCCACCTCTTGTAAATCCAGCCCTTCAAATGGAACCAGCATTCAAGGTGTACCCATTGAAATGATATTTCCCATATTATGAGACTCTGAGTCAATCAAATGTTCTTCATATGGCAAATTGATGTTGAATATCACTTGAGATGTGAGCCCATCAATTCATGGGTGATGGGCTCGATGAAATGGGTTGAACTCATCAAAAGTTGGGCCCCATGGCGATCATTTTGCAATGTTGAAGGTGACTGCTTTGGATCATTTTCTTGATATATGTATGTTTTGTATTTACCCTGTACAATTAGAATTATGTTCTTTCTTCCTTCGTAAGCAAATCTTTTGTGTGGTTGAGGACACAATCAGACCTTTCGTTCGGTATGTTTGTTTGGTGTTCTTGTCATTATAAGAAACTGCGTCCATTGTAGCTACCATGTGATCTACAGGGCATGGATGCTATTTTCTTAAGTGCATGTACAGTCTGTGAAAGCTTTACCTGGTATATGGGTTTCTTTAACACAAACACACTAGATCTGTAAAGTAAAAGATTCACAAGAGGTTATGAGATCTGGTTGGTTGTGTGGACCTTTGCACCAACTAGTGGCCCCACTTCTGATTTAAAGTGCCCATCTGCTTGGTAGAATGCTCCTAGTTGTCTATCAATAGCCAGCAACATGGGCATTTCAACCAGTTTTGATCCAAATTTCTACTCAATGGGATCACAGCAGATGTGGGGTGGCATCATCAAATCCAGGTGACGCAAGGGCGGCCCTAATTCATCGATGGTGGGTGGCTTTTCCCAATCTAATGGCCCTTGTTGAACAAAGTTGCTGTTTACTATTATGTGCAAAGGCCCTCACACTATTTAATACTCGCGAATGAATCCCATGGCGGTTAGAATTTTAGTGTTGGCTAAATTTATGGGTTGGATAAAACTCTGGGTCTTTTGAGTTATATTTTTTATTTAGAAAAGGACTCTGAAGATAGAAGATTGAAAGCACTGCGAAGAAGAAAGTCTGAAAGAATTAGAAGAAGAAAGCTGGAGAAAAAGAGTTGAAACTCCGGATCAACAAGAATGGGGTCCGCTCGAGCGGACAGAGTCAGTGTCACATCCCGGTCCCGAATCACCCTGGCCTAGAGTAATCTCCAAGATGTACCACACGTACTCCCGCGTGCTGTACCTGTCTCGAGCCAAATACAACATACGAAGGAGAGAAAAAAACAACTTTCCATGCACGTGAGAGAGAACTCACTAGAATACATCAATAGCAATTAAATATAGCGGAAGCTGTAATTCATGTGAGGATATCAGTTTCCCATTCAGTCCATTTAATATTCCAAGTTTTAATACAAAAGAATTATACAATTAAATACACATTGTTTACAAAAGAGAGTGTAGAAAAAAAAAACTAAACAACATTACCAAAATTATAACAAAAGAATAATAACACAGAGTGTAACCCACACAAAAAGGGGCTAGCCATACTCACTACTAAAGTTCTCAAAAGAATAGTTGCGCTCTCCAAGGAGGGTACTTAACTGGCTCCAGACTCTGGTCACTGCTCTAATCCCGAAGGTACCTTTGGGGCAACCTTCTCTCCCTCCGAGGCCTCTGCAGGGCCGGGGGCTGCACCTGTGACTGTGACATCATGAATACGACGATTCGGCAAGTATAGGCATTAATAATAAATTACATGTTGTATCAAACAGAATTTGTAGACAATTAATTAAAAGATGTCAATATCAGGTAACAACTAGGCAATCGTGCCAAAATCGAATAATTTATGCTTTACGAATCAATGGGGGATATAACACACTAGTTGGCTACTACATTAAGCTCATCCTCTCAAATAGAAAGCAAATCTAGTTGGGATGTTACCAGCGGCCCGGCCAAAGGCTAACTTGCTACCCGGTTCTGGAGTTCCGGTGCTCTATATGATCTACTGCAGTGATCTCGAATAACTAAACCAAGTTTAACCCCATCGGGTATCACGAGGTCGAAGCTCAGTAGTGCCAGACAAATCGGATTAAATAAATACAAATATGAGTAAGACTGTTTTTACTTGAATCAAATCGAATCTTTAATATCCAGATTTTTTCACATATAAATTTATTCATCTCGAATTTCAATTGAATATCGTATAACAGTACAAGTATAAAGAATAGAAGCGAAACGGTTTATGCAAATAAATCATTCTTTAGAATTTGGAAGGTGAATGGAAAATAAATATCAATATGCACATGCATTGATTAAAAAGAATCAAGGATCATTTACTAAGCTTTCGTCCTTCACCTTCTCACACGATGAGGATTGTAAATCCTGTGCATAGCTATTTTTAATTTGGTGCCACTTTATATAAGTATAGTGTACCGGTTTCTCCGAGCCTCATCCATGACAAGGTGTTAGACGAAAAGAATAAATTTCACATGAGATAATCTTAGCCTCAATGATTTCTCACGTGGTTAATTACCATTGGTCAGTTGATCTCGTCAAATGTGTCATTTTCTATGGTCATATAAATCCCTCGGAGTCAAAGATCCTAATGGGTTTCATAAATACACACTATATGGTGATTGTCAACTTCAGTGTGCAAAAAGAAGTAATTTTGATCACAATTTCGGACCCCCACACAGAACCACACCTCGCTATAGCGAGGTTATCTTGTAACCAATGGCATTCACTCTCTTCCTTTCCTTACTTTATTTAATTCAAATCTCCTCCTGCACTTTCCATCATATAACATTCCATAGCACATGCCCAGGCACCATTTCACCCACTCATCCTTTTCCATTCAATCACCACTCCTTTCACATGACACTTGTCATCAATCCAACTATTTTATTTCATCAATTCTCATACCAGTATGTATAAAAACTTTCACATGTTTCATTCAAGTCTCAACATGATTTCCATCATATAAAATACACATGAGTTTGGTCCATCACCACTCATTCCACATGCCATCGTTACACATGTATATTTTCCAATTCCACCTGCACACACTATGCCACACCCATTATCATTCCATCATATTCATAGGTGAAATGCTCCCTGGGTTCATATATACATGTGCACCCACATGTGTTATTTAATTACACCATTCATCAGTAATCCCATCTCCTCCCAATCTTTCCAAATGAAGACCATTAACACCCAAAAATCAAATCCATACCCTAATCATTCTCTAATTAAAAATTAAAGAGGCTACTCATAGTAAAAAAGAAAATAATAGAATTTAATATCCAAATCAAAGGATAAAATCACATGCATTAATCAATAAAGCTTATACTTGCCTCAATGGAGATTTCAAAAGCTTTACACCACACTTGGCCTCAAGAAATCCAAAAACCCCAAATCACCAAACCCTAAGCACAATAAACACATGGAAAACTATATGAATGTGCATGTCTGCTCATCCAAGAGCCTTTTTGACTCAAATGCAACTCTAAAATCTAACTAGAAAGTGCTTAAAGCCTACCTCTAGAAAGTATTTCGAAATTGGAGGAATTGAAAGAGGGTGGGGAGAGTTTCTTATCAACAAGGAAGAGAGGTTGATGGAGAAGATGAAGGTGGATTTCCTCCTGGCTCCTAAAGCACATACCCCAAGCTTTTGTAGTGATAGAGAAGAAGAAAGTTGAAGGGAAAGAGGATAGGAGGAGAGAATGAAAAAGAGTGCATAGAGGAAGAGAATGAAAAAGGGAGGAAAGAAAGGGTTGAGGTTATCCATATAAGGGATTGGGATTTGCAAGAAAGTCCCTTCAATTAACATATTCTCGTTTTGAGTCAAATGAGGGCTCAAATACTTGACGGTTGGTCAAATGAAGAAATGTCTAATACAAAAATCGTTGTACTCTTCAAAATACACGCGATAATATCAGAATGACGGACAAATCATGAAAAACACGAAAACCTATATTTACGAAAAAGGCCTTGACTCAACTCAATTGAGTCAACTAGATTCTCACTCACCTGTACAAGGTTCAAAACTCTCCTAACTCAGTCTAATAGGGCTAATAAACACTATTCACCACAATTAGCAATTAAACATATTTAATTTAGCTAAAACATGATTAATTAGTAATAATCAGGGTTAAGTCGGGTTGGGGTGTAACAATCAGAATAGCCCAGTGTTGAAACAGAACCTCATCTGCTCGAGCGGATGGTGGGTCCGCTCGAGCGGACAAAGCGGCAGAATCCCAGGAAAATTAGAAACTGTTTTTCTAATTATGGTTAAACTGCTTGTTTTAGTCCTAATCATCTTAGGCAACCTTAAGCACATCCCAAGGGCTATTTAAAGGACTCAAGTGTTATTCCAAAAATACCACCACACCTCTTAAAGTTCCGAGTTAGAAATTATTATTGAGAGAATTCTTCTCTAGAGATTTTTATCAAGTTGTGCTGCCAAGTTCTCTAGAGTCAGTTCTTCTGCATCTTTTGTAGAAGATTATCTTCTTACGAGAAGTCTTGAGGAGTCAAGCGCCAAATTGAATTTTTTGCAATCAACGGTGTGAAGTCGTTGAAGCGTGAAGCGACACAAGGTAACTTCAATCCTTGGGTAGGGGATATCTAGGGAAGAGATCTGAGTTTCTTATAATTGCGAGATTCATAGTATTTGATTTGATCCAGTTTTGATCGGTGGTTTTTCACCTTAAATTTGGTGTCCTTGTGGTGTGTGCTTGTTGATTTTATTTCCGCTGCATATTGTTTATGTCTGCACACTTTTGAGCTGATTGTTAGACCAATTTAGATATCGCGGACCCTAAGTCTTTCAATTGGTATCAGAGCGGGTTGCCCTATCTTGTTGTGTCTGATCCTGTAAGATTTCTAGAATGGTGCTCAATAGAGAAGGAACATCAACTCTCAAGCCTCCTTTGTTTGATGGTTCTAATCATGCATATTGGAAGCAAAGGATGATTGGATTCCTAAAGTCTATTGATAATAATGTTCGGGATATTGTTGAAGATGGCTACTTCATACCTACAATTGTGGTTAATGGACAAACTGTTCCTAAACCTAAAACCCAATGGACTAAGGATGAAAAGCATAGATCCAATTGTAATAACAAGGCTATGAATTGCATATACAATAGAGTGTCTGCTGATGTGTTTCGAAGGATTTCCACTTGCAAAATTGCAAAAAAGCATGTGAAGTCTTACAGACAGTTTATGAGGGTACAAACACGGTGAAGCAAGCCAAATTGTAAGGCTGAATAAAGAATTTGAAACCATCGTGATGGAAAAAGATGAGACATTTGATCAATTTAATGCAAAGCTGAATGATATTGTCAATTCGGTTTTTATTCTGGGCGAAGAAATACCAGAACACAAGATTGTCAAGAAGATTTTAAGGTCTCTACCTTCAAGGTTCTATTTTAAAGTTGATGCTATTGAAGAAAATAAAAATCTGGATACCCTCAAGTTAAATGAACTAGCTGGAAATCTTCAGACGTTTGAAACAAACCGTTTGAATAAAGGAAAATCAAAAGAGAAGGATATTGCTTTGAAAGCCATCTTAGAATCAAGAATGAAGCCTGCAAAGAAAATTAAGTTGGATTATGAATCTACGGCTGAAGATGATATGGCTAAGTTTATGAAATGTTTCAAAAAATATATGAAGACAAAATGAGGCAATAGAAAGAATTCCAAATCTGAGAAGAATGATCCTACAAAAGGGATAAAGTGTTTTAAGTGCCAATGATATGGTCACTATGCTAATGAATGTGCCAACAAGAAAAAAGGTACAAAGCAAAAGGCTCTCAACATCACTTGGGATGACGAATCTTCTGAAGAAGAAAAGGAGAAAGCAAAAGAACCCAAGGATGATCCTTATGACAATGTGAATGGCAAGTTTGTGGCTGCATCTGTGTTTGACATTGATACTGATGAAGATAATGAAGATGAGCCGTTAGACCAAGAGAAAGATTGGGAAGAGTTGTACCATGCTACCTATGCTGATTGTGTCAAGATGACCAACTATGGTAACAAGATCACTATCAAGTATAAAGCTACTTAAGAAGAAAATTCTGCACTGAAGAGTGAATGCAAGCGCTTAAACAGGTTCATCTCTTTAAAAGCCAGAAAAATTATTTAGCTGAAATTTTGACTACTGATGGTCAAAAACTTGAAAAGGCTAAAAAAGAAGTAGTGCATCTGAAGCAAGAGATAGTAATATTGAAAGCTGAAAATCAAGACCTACAAGAAAGACTGAAGATCACTCTGTCTGAGCTTGAAATCAAACAAGCTTCTCTAAACAAGATGAACACTGGTTCGTAGACTCTTACAAACATCTTGTGCTGTCATAAGTCTCCTTTTGATAAAAGCGGTCTTAGTTATGATCGTGGTGCATCCACTTCAAATGCTAAAGGTAAAACTGTTTTTGTTTTTAGTGTTGCACATGCTACTCCACATACTACACTTTCAAATAATGTGTCGAGTAGTTTCAAGAAAAAGAATGTGTCACGCGATGCACGCACATCCACTTGTCATCATTGTGGATTAAAAGGACACATTTGTCCCCATTGCAAGAAGTTGCAAAATCTACCTAAGACCAAGCAATGGTGGAAGAATTTTTCTCCACCCAAGATGACTTTAATTTAGGTAATTTACCAAAGGAGTTTGCTCATACTATGCTGAAAGATCAAACTACACAAATGTGGGTGGCTACATGTAACAAGCCCTGATCAAAGAGGTTAAGCTCCAACCCCTAGCGCTACTAAGAAGATACATTCAGGGGGAGTTGCTATTGAGGGGGAGCTATTGATCCTAATTGACAAGAAAGTTGCACGTTCTTATCTTTAGCTTTGTCAAATTATGGATAAAAAGGGGGCAAAAGGTGACAGATCAAAGGGGAAAACAACAAGTTCAGACTAAATCAAAGATAATGCAAATCTACATTTGCTGATTTTTTTTTTTTTTTTTTTTTGGTTGATTGTCATTTTTTAAAGAAACTTTAATGTATTTTGGGTAGATCAAATTGTATTGTCTTAGGGAGCTTTGTCCATGAATTGCCGAAGGGGGAGATTGTTAGAATTTTAGTATTGGCTAAATTCATGAGTTGGACAAAACTCTGGGTCTTTTGAGTTGTAATTTTTATTTAGAAAAAGGACTCTGAAAATAGAAGATTGGAAGGACTCAGAAGAAGAAAGTCTGAAAGAAATAGAAGAAGAAAGCTGGAGAAAAAGAGCTAAAATTCCGGATCAACCAAAATGAGGTCCGCTCTAGCAACCACATCATTTGCTCGAGCGGACAGAGTCAGAATGGCCAGCGCTGAAACAAAACCTCATCCGCTCGAGTGGATGGTGGGTCGCTCGAGAGGACAAGGCGGCAGAGTACTAGGAAAATTAGAAATTGCTTTTCTAATTGTGCTTAAACTGCTTGTTTTAGTCATAATCATCTTAAGCAACCGTAAGCACATCCCAAGGGCTATTTAAAGGACTCAAGGGCTATTCCAAAAAAAACACTACACCTCTCAAAGTATTGAGTTTGAGAGAATTCTTCTCTAGAGATTTTTATGAAGTTGTACTGCCAAGTTCTCTAGAGTCAGTTCTTCTGTATCCTTTGTAGAAGATTATCTTCTTACGAGAAGTCTTGAGGAGTCAAGCGCTGAATTAAATCTGTTGCAATCAACTGTGTGAAGTTGTTGAAGTGTGAAGTGACACAAGGTAACTTCAGTCCTTTGATAGGGGGATATCTAGGGAAGAGATCTAAGTTTCTTGTAATTGCGAGATTCATAGTGTTTGATTTGATCCAGTTTGGATCGGTGGTTTTTCACCCGATTAGGGATTTCCAACTTAAATTTGGTATCCTTGTGGTGTGTGCTTGTTGATTTTATTTCTGCTGCATATTGTTTATTTTTTCACACTTTTGAGTAGACCAATCTAGAGATCGCGGACCCTAAATCTTTCATCTTCCCAAAAATATCATATATTTTGTTCATGTAACAAAAATTGGCAAAAGCAAGACTTAACCATGTTTTTTCCCTCTTGTGAGGAATGATCCTCTCAACTATTTCTTAGAATTTGTGTGAGGTTGTGACAAAAGCTTTACACTGCCCGTAAGTGTCAACCTACCTAACGCACCCTCCTCTTTTATTCAGCCTTGGGAGACTCAATTACAACAATAACTGCGCTTAATGATCATCTGTCATAGTAATAGAGAATATTCTAAATGATGTTGGATATGTTATTTGAAGGATGAATTTACCTTATATCTGACTAGAATCATGATGTAATTAGGTTTTCTATTATTATGTGACTAGGTTTCCTAGTTGTAAATCGCCCATTACTATGTGTAGTTGATTTTGATTCGACAGTTGCATGCTCGTGGGTCATCTATACAAGGTAACAAGATTACCCAAAAAAAAAAAATCTATACAAGGTAACAGAGGAATGAATGGCCTATGCCATCCATCATTGATGGCCCCTGTTGACCAATGCAACAGAAGTGTGTTAAAATCTGTTTCAGATCATTCCTTCCATTTTGTTGATGACATTTTACTTGATCTCTGATTGCTGGAATTTCTTTTGCTTGGAATTTGCAGTGCCTCAGGAGGATCGGTTCCATCATCAACACCCGTCGTCAACAATCCCAACAGAACACCCACCTTTGGTGGTGGTGGTAGTGTTGGGGGAGTGACTCCATTGGGTTCTACTTCACCCAACATAGATGACACCTCCATGGCTTCTTTACCCACATATTCTCTCATTCTCATTTCCTTGGTCTGTGTTCTTCCTTTTCTCTTTCCAACCATTTAATCCTTTTTTATGCATTGTATACCATTGTTTTCCCCCTGAAGAAGCTACAGTTTTGTTGGGAGTGTGGGACTTTTCTCCACTGTCACTTTGAACAATGCATTGATGTAGGAACCTTTCTCTACTGTCTCTCTCTTCTTCTTTTTTAGTTATATTTAGAGAGAAATGTGGTAAGAAGGATGCACATGAAATACTATTTTTGTGTATAAGCATTTGGGTTGTAACATGGACAGATCTATCTGGGCATATGTAAATCTGGCCATGGATGTATGACGCTCACTTGGGTTTTGAAATTCTTGACTTTTTTTAGTTGGATGCAGTTGAAGATGGTCTTGGATACCTGTCCAACATCCTCAACCCTCACTAATATCAAAGTTAATAAAGATTTATCTTGATCATATTGCATTTGTGGGTGATGATTGATGGTTTGATCGGTCTAACCAGATGGGTTGGCATGTCTTTATGGGGTCCATATCAGAGCATCTATCAAGAGATTTCAGGACCTCACTAGATGAGTGCCAACACATGGGGTGGGTGGAATTTCAAAGAGACCATGCAAGTTATGGGGTGAGTGAAATTTTATCTACATCAATCATCTAAACCGTCCAATCCTGCCCGGGCACATTCAACCGTTGAAAAAAATCAAGGGCACTAATCACATGGCTAAGGTGGCTGAAGGGGACAGCCCACCTATGATGAATCAAAATGGACCAAAATCACATGAGTATGGTGACTGAGTGGGGGAGTTTACTTGTCATGAGTCAAATCGATCAAACAAAGAATTAACCCATTAGCATCCTTTTAGGGTCTCATTAATGACGAAAATTTCAAACATCTTAATGTGTAAAGATTTTTTAAAATCCCACAAGGGCCACCACAAACATCATGAATCCGCAAATTGGAAGAAGTTTTAAAGCTAATTCAGCTATTTCACTCTAGGAGATTTATATGATTATATAAAACTCTCTCGGTTGGGTTGGGTAGGAACATAAACTGGAGGTTCAGGTTGGGTCCATGAAGGACTCATACCTGGACCCGGTTAGTGTTTTGTGTGTATGCAAAGATTGGGATCCCGGAGCTTAACATGTATATAGTGTTTTGGACCTGGACGCAGCTCCGACAGGCACAATTGGGCCCAAACCCGGCCCAAGTCAGTGTGTTATTATTATATATGATACACTATACAATGGTACAATAATAATGTTATTTTGATGGGCTTGGCAATGCTTGACTCGTTCGTGCCTCAGCAGTTACTTGGAATTAAGGACGAGGGTTGATGGAATAAGGCTTTGATGGTGGTGGTGGTGATGGTCCCAGTGCAATATACTCGATCACAAATCGGATAACACTGAATCCGAACTGTCCAGTAGACCAAGCAGGATAGGTTCTAAAGCCAAGTACAGAGTCCAAGGCCCTCACCAAGCCGGAACAGGGTCTTGGGATCTAACCCTTATCAGACTAATGCCCTTGAAGAGTTTGGACGTTAATTGGGCAGACCGAGCCCGCCATAACCCTTATCAAGTGGGCTCAAATACTCACGCCCATACTTAGATTTGACCCCAAATCGTCGTCAGGTCAAGCCCTGGGATCAATGAACCAGTCTGAATCCAGCCCATTGACAGTCTTAATTGGAATTCTCATCAAAGTTGTACAGCAGAGAAAGATGCAGGAGAATAAAATGTGAGGTTCATATGGCTTAGAAAATCTCAACTTGGTCTAGTTGGCTGCAGGAAATATCTTGAGATTTGAAAACATAAAAATTTGAAAGATTTCTAAAATCTGCAGAAATCTGCAATTCCAAGTAAGAGATCCAAATGCCTAAATTCTTCTTTTACATTCTAAATTAACAATAAATCTTTAGAAGCAATGTTGCAAATAGGGTTAAGTGGAAAAGGTAGAACTCATAAGGTCAACCCCATAAGTTTTCAATGATGGTGACAACATCAGAAATTGCCCATGCATCTTTGTATATTCATTTATATAAACATTGGGCAAATTTACAAAATTTTCACCAAAATGCCAATGAATTGTACAGCCAAATCTACCACATAAACAACTGTATAAGAATGAGCCTACTCCTCACGACACTCCTACCTGCATTTTGACATGGAAACCAACATTCTAACAGAAAACTAGAAAATGGTGTACCCCTTTTACAAAGCAGATCCATGATACTTTGCTGGACTTGGTTATTCATTTTAAACCAACCTGCTCATACTGTCACAAAAAGAATCAGTTGCACTATTTGACCCAGATAATATTGGCATAAATTCAAACACTCAAACATAACAAGAATGACAATGGCTCTAAATGGTATAATCCACAAGGATCCGATTAAACCCATCTCGGAGACTGCTGAACTGTGCTTTGACGGGGTCTTGGCAACTGCTCCGAGCTGTTCCTCTTCTTCATGATTGATGAGACAGTTGGGCTGAAGTAGTCATGGCTCCTAGTCCTCTGTGACACCGCTGCCTGTGAATACGTTTTCCTTTCCTGGACAAGGCTCCATTGTTTTTCCAGAGCCCCCCTCCTTGATGCAGCATTTCTTTGTGCCGCAGACCATCTGCTGTAATTCATGCAGCTCTGGCTACGCCCGACTTGCTGAAACCTGTCCTCTCTTGGACTTGTGTAGTTTCTACTCTCCATCGTCTCTGCTGAATACATGGTTTCCCCCTCACTGCTGTAGTTGGCATGAAATCCATTCCCCTCTTCTTGCAGCTCTGAAACCTCTAAAGGGAAAGAACTGGACTGGACCTCACTGTGGTCCCCTATAACAGATCTAACCGCTACAATTTCATCATTTGAATCAGGATTGACTGATCCTGTCTCCTCCCGCAGTGGGTCTTCATTTGATGGGTTCGGCAATCTAGTTTTCTCAGCAGCATTTTCATCCAGGTCAGGGAGCCGCTGTTTGATGGCTAACGGATAGGCTACAGATCTGGAAACCCTGGGAGGAAAATTAATATCAAGAAGCTGGGGTTGGATATTTTCCTTCTTCTGAACCAGGGCTGCGGTCAGCCTTGGAGACTCGTATATCTCAGGAGTTGAAATTCCTTGCTCATGGGTAGGGCGGAGTTCAGTGAGTAGGTTTCCCTCCTGGTATGTATTTGTTCTGGTGGTACTACTAGATCCAGGCTGATTCATGGGTCTTGAGAGTATCTGTGATGATAATGAATCATCATCATTTTCACCCTCTTCTGGCTTGAAAACCCGACGGAGAGTAAAGGATGCACAGGAATGCTCGCCCTTCTGCCCAGTGGACATTAGTCTAATGAGGGGTAATTTGGGTTTAGTAAGGTCATCCAAGCTGCCCTCCCAATGCTGGTTTAACCAATCACAAATGATGGGTATGGGGATGCCAAATTGCATAGGGAGATCCTTCTTCCATGACGACGAAGATGATGATGAGGAAGAAGATCTAGCAGTTGGAGATGAGGCAAGCTTCATGGGGTCACAGACCATAAAAGCGAGATTGCCTTGGACATCAAAACCTGCAGATCCAGGGCTCCACGTTACTCCATCTGTCGACAGCTTTATGAGATTATCAGTGGCTATCACCACTTTCCCCTCGCCCACAGTCAGTTCCTTTTTTTCAGTGTGGCCTAACAGGTACACAACACTGCCAAGATCCAGACTTGGGTTGGAGCATGTCTTCAGGTAATGAGGTTGCTGACTCTGGGAAGTTGAGTCAGAATCCACAGTATCAAGACCCACTATCGTAAGATCAAGAACAGAACTGGTAATGAAAAATCTGCAAAAAGACACAACGAGGACGGTCACAACAAAAAGACTAATTCCACAGGCGTAAATAGCAAAACGTGCATTTCCAAATATAATGAAAGCTAAATTGAAAATAGTTGCAAGCTTCCTTTCTTAAAACAAATGCAAGAATATCTTCCAGAACTGATTCTACAGGTACATATCTTCATATATAACAAAGCAAAAGCAAACAGATAGCTTTGTTTTCTTTTGGCGGTAGCCAAAATAAATAAATAAATCTTATGCCAACGGATAGAGTTCGACAAGCACCACGAAGGTAGATAATTCATTTTCCTTCAGCTGTAGCTAAAAATCTAAATCTTTTGACAACAATTAGTAGATGAGACTTGACGAGCACCATGAAGGCAGTGTGTCAGATGAAATGTATCCATATCATCAACTGTAAACAACTAAAACTATGTATATGTTGCAGCCAAAATATTGTAACGAGCTCATTAGTTTGCATGGGTTGAATATAAAGGAAATCAAAGAAACGTATTTCTAAAAGTGGCTATCATGTAATCTCTCCTTAAATGGAAACTGTATTAAGGGGAGATTGTAAATGAATGCCCAGCCCTCACCCTAGTAAATCATTTTCTATCTCCCCTTAATTCACTCTCCATTAATGGGGAGATTGTTTGATAGTCATTTATGGATGTTCACTTTTATTTCTTCATTTTAACTACTTCTAGAAAAACATTTCTTAGAATTCCCTATGTATTCAATTCCACAAAACAAAAGGACCCCAAATTAATCAGTTGCAATAACTCTAAAATTATTACATGTGATCATGATTCATAACATCATATTTCAACACTATCATCAAAGAATACATGGGAAGAAAATATCAATACTGTTAGGTCTGGATCACCATCATCTGACGCAGAATCATTTTTGGATCTATCATCTAAAGATCTTCTGTAGGAATTTTCTTGTTGGATCTCATACAATCAAATGACAAATGATGTAATTCTGTTGAAAAAGACAAAGGATCCCACATTGGACTAATGGGACCCCACATGTGCAAACAAAGGGATTCACATGTGCAAGGCCCCTATTCCAAATAAACTTTGAGTGGTTAAGCCTCCGATATGGTTAGGATTTTATTGTCATTAGTCAAAAAACTCGTATTTGTCAAGGGGTGATCGCTTATGTAATCTTAGCTATTTTGTCATGTAGTATGTTTGAAGTGGTGTTTCAACCCTTATAGCGTCACTCTTTTTGTTGGTAAATTGTATTCGGGTAACTTTCCCTATCTTAATATATTTCATCGTTACTGATATAAAAAAAAAATCCTATTGGCCATCACAGGGAAATTTACATAAAACCTGCTGCATTTTTCTGGTATTTGCAATCACATCCATTTTTAGCTTTTACATACAACCACTTATACTCCCCTAACAATATCGTTCAGCCACCTTGACCAGCAAGGGTCTTCTGACCACTTCTAACATGTTTTTGTTAACCCTCACAAGGACAAAAATGCCCTATGTAGTGATAGTCAGCCTCCACATTTACCCTTGTTAAGCTCAATCTTAAAAATAAACTAAGATATTTATGGCAAAAATACCATGGTAACTCCAGTTATCCAGGGAAAAACAGTAATTTGGTATTTTAGTTTTAATTATTCTAACTAGAGCCAAAGACCAAGTTTACTGCGAACCAGTTTTAAGATAAGGGCATTTTTTACTTCTAGAAACAAATTAGCTGAGTTCGGTCAACACGAAAACAAAAAACAGATCTGACTACTGGTCAAGGTGGTTGATTGATATTGTTTGGGGAACATAGGTGGTTGCATGTAAAAAACCGAAATAGAGGTGGTAGTTTTGTAAGTACTAGAAAAGGCAAGTTGTTATAGTTAAATCTCCCTAAAGTAAATTTAAAAAATACAATTTCTAGAGTAACCTAGTCAATGCTTGTTGGTTTTAAAAGTATTTTAATTAGAATTCCTAATCATTGATTCTTTGTTTTAGGGCCTGTTTGTTTCATGTACTAAAATACCTAGGATTGTATTTCTATAAGTGGTTAAAAATGAAGAACCAAAGGTGAATATCCAAAGATGACCTTCAAAGAACCTCCTCTCTAATGGAAATTGAATCAAAGGAAGATGGAAATGAATACCCATCCATCACCTTAGTAATTCAATACCTAGGAAAGTAAAGGTCCCATCCACAAATCCACCTTATATCCCCACCTCCTCACCTCATGTAACTCACCTTCACCCCTTCACTAATCCTTTGGCAGATCTCGCGTCACCGTGAATTTATATATATTCAATTCCCATATATTTTATGCTGACAAGCAGGCCTTTTGAAGTCTTTTAATTAGAAGTCCCAGGCACTGATTGGTTGTTTTAGAAGTCCTAGACATTGACTGTTTGTTTTACTTGGGAGTTTGTATCAAAAAGTGCCAGACAAAAATGAGAAAAATGATTAGACAGATCTGAAGTATTGATCTATTATAACAAGGAACTAAGCTTAACATGCCAGGAAAAAAAAACATCATAACATTGCAATATAAAAAGCAAAAATAAATAAAGAAAACAAGAAAAAAAATTCAAACGAAACCAAGATGAGTTTTGTTCTATTTAAAGTGGACTCACCAAAATGCCCAAATGGAAATCAGTTTTTCAGAAGATAGAAGAATGGTAATGAAAAAATACTTTTAAGCAATTAGAATATCATGTTGAGCCTTTTTTTAATAAGTATCGTCAAAATTTTATTAGGATAAAAAGTACATAATAAAGAAACAAAATCCCACACCACCCCCCCCCCCCCCCCCCCCCCCACCCCCAAAAAAAAAAAAAAAAAAAAAACAACACACACACACACACAAACAAAAAAAAAAAAAACCAACTCTTTTCCATTTTATAAATACTTAATCTTCTCTGTTTATAATGAGATGTATCTCCCTTCTATAAGTGCTCTCCTATTCCAAGCATCTCTTGGAATGTGCCAAAACTCACAAAATAGATCCTTCAATAGCAATTAAGATTAGATTGAGAAGCGATGGCTCTCTCTCTCTCTAAAGAAAAAAAATTTATGCCAACCTTTTATCCTTATATAAGTAACAGTAAATTTTTATTAAGATATAAGGATAAAAACTACATGCTAAAGCACCATGAAATAATATAAGATGGATACATTGTTTTAAGCAGAAAACCCCCCTTCACTTTACAAATACTTAAGTTCCTCTATATATAATGAGATGCATCTCCCTTCTGTAAGTGCCTTCCTTTGCCAAGCATCCGCAGCTTCTGTAGGTGCTCATCATCTACAGCTTCGTAATTCCTTGTGGTCTCCATATACCTCAATCTACTGCATTCAATTTCAATAACTGCTATTGGCCCGTTGCAGTTATTGCAGACTGCTCAAGCTAGCAAACCTCTCTCTCATACCCAATTGAAACATAAAAAGGCTGTCCCTACAATTAGTTTAAGCTTTTCATATAATTGTGTGCATTGCAGATAGTGGAAACTTCTGGAGCTATATTATCCCTATCTCTGGTAGCAAGGAACATATTCTACAATCTGTGGGGCCCAATTAGGCCCACCTTGGATCAATGCAGCCGTTTTCACACTTGTCATTCCATGACCTGGACCGAGGACCAATTTTACTTATCAAACCTTCACTCACAGTTAGATTGAATCTCAAAAAAATTATGGTTAAAACACCATTAAACTTTGAATCTCAAAAAAATTATGGCTAAAACACCATTAAACTTTTAAGGCTGTTATCCTCAAGCTATAGCTCAACTAGTAAGGGACATGGGAGTGTGTGTGAAAGTGCATAAGTTCAAATCCCCAATGTAGCAAAAATATGAACTATAAGGCAGTTAAATAAAGAACTAAGATTTCTTCGTTGATCTTTATCCATAAGGAGACCTTTTTATCCATCCTCCATCCTTTGATAGAGATGCATTTAAGTGGACCCCACAAGCTCAACCACACAAAAACATTATGCAGTATGCTCATAGGAGAACATTTTCCCTTGTAGCCTAAGTTGCATTTATAAGGGTACATGTGACAGAATCCAATACTGGTATGAAGTGCTTGATTTGGTAAATCCCAAAACGTAGCCATATTCAAGATTAAAAATATAAAAATAAAAATACTAAGATTATGCAGAGATTATTGCAAAAGTGTAAGAGTCAGAACATGGTGGCCCTAATCACAAGATAGCTTCCAGGCCATAGCTCTGATGCCCTGATAACATTCTAAGGTTACAACTTCAAATAAATCAATGCATGTTTATTAAAAGGCCTACATCCCAATTTATACACTTTATTAAAAGGACTACATCCCAATTTATACAGGGAGAATAAATTCAAATTCTCTTCTCCTCATATATATTCCTCATCTCTCTCTATCTCTCTAATGGGCCAATAACAATGATCCACTTATCTGAAAATGGCTTGCCCACCCCACCAAGAATCAGTTTCTAAGAAAGAAAAAAAAAATACTAGACAGGACAATTATAATAAGCATCTGCTTAAGCTGCCCAAAATATATGGTAGAAATGGAGACCGTTCTTTCTCCTTTTTTATTTAACGGTGATAGATGTCCGTTCTTAACAAAGTCCAAAAGCAAACATCTTTTATCTTCCACTCTCATATGGTATTTAGGTGTCATGCAGATAGGACAATTATAATAACCCTCTGCTTAAGCAGCCTAAAATAGAAGGTAAGATAGATGGCAGCTCCTTTTTTTTAATGGTAATAGATGACTGTCCTTACCAAAGTTCAAAAGCAAACATATATTATCTTCAACTCTCATATGGTTTTTAGGTGTCATGCAATATAAGTGCACCCATTATTTCAACCCCTTTGACACACATGGGTCCCACACCAATGAAATTTGCTACTCTGAACGGTATATTCCTTGAGAGATAAAGTCTAAAATTTCAATTCTTTTTGTTGCACAAGAATTAGCAACCATCACATATATATAGGAGAATACCTTAGCCATCGCATGGCTCACATGGTTGGTGACCCTCATGATCCTATTGGGTAATAGTTTCTGAAAAATATAAAGTTGTTATGTATTTCATTGGATGACGGTGTCTTGGTTCTATATTAATTATAGATCACTCAGTAGAGAGATCTATGGTCAGTCAATAGAATATCCCTATGGCTAGTTCTTCTTAGGAAATTATCATTCTCACAGTTTATTTATGGGTCAGACAGGTTAGAAGAGTCAAACTGTTTGATAAACAGGTCAGCTTCAGGGTGGGCCATAAACTCTTCTCCAAGATCTCAACCCGGCCTGATCTGTTATCGCTGCCACTTGAAAGTGCAAGATCCAGACATTCATCAGGCATGACCCACCATAGACTAGTGTTGGTTCAAAAATCTGGCTATCGTCAAAATGTGCCCCTAAGTGTGAGTTATTTTTTGACATATAAGTGTGAGTTATTATTGTACCCATAAATAAATTTGACCAGGAATTCATATTCAATCCATATGTTGGCAGACCTGATAGGTGAACCAGTCTACTTTGGGACAGGCACAATAACCATGGGGTCCACCTGATGAATTGCCTGGATCTCGCACCTGCACTGTGCTGCTCCCAAAACTTCACTAAACTGACTGCCCCGTTCAGCTTGATGTAAGTAACTGAAATCACAATTGCAGCAAATGCCATGATGACCTCATTGGCAAAAATAATTTAAATTTTGTTTTTGGGTGGGATGGGCAGGGAGAAGGTGAGTGGATCTGACAACTATGAAAAATCAGCTCCACCAAACACCTTTAGTTATCAAATGTAAGGTTTTGAAATACACGATCAAAATAAAATTCAGTGCACGGTTCACAATCCTTCCATTGGATCACATTTCTAAAAGTGTCATTAGAATAATTTTTTAAGGTATCCAATTCAATCCCCGCTTTAAATTCACACAGCCGATGAGCCCATCCAGTGTCCCACATGTCACCATCATGGGGCAACCGCAGACACTTTCAAGCTTCAATCAGTTCAATAACAATTGCCTTATCTTTTCATCACCGTAATTACATTCAAAAGAACTAAATCGTGAAAATAAAAGAAAATGTGGATTATAAATCATCATGCAAAAAATCGCTATTAAGCAACACACTTATTCTACCAGATCCGACTCTTGTCATTCTAAAAGAGAGTGACCATGCTAAATAGACAGTGCAAACACTTTGGTGTAAATGATCACCAAACTAATTCCAATAGTGGGTAAGGGGTTGTGGACTGACCACCTACCGAAATTTCAGCTGTGTTTAACCTTCTTAGCAATATTGTTCAAAATTCTAAAATATAAACTCTAAACAAAATTCAGTGCACAACTTCCCCAGCTGTAGTTCAGCTGGTTAGGACATCATATAGTGTGCGAGGGTGCGTGAACTCGAGTCTCTAGTAAAGCCCGAATTCGATGCCCGGTTCACAAGCATTGCTTTGGATCAGATGACTAGAAAGCACCCACCCACCCAGCTGAAGATGGCCAATTCACATTCACACCCCCTCTTCAATGGGCCTATCAGCATGTCATGGATTGCCCGCACAGGCAGCGAACTTTCCAGATTGTTTATCAATTCAAATCACAACTTTCCCATCTTCTTGCCCCTTTCCAGTTATTTATCAATTCAATTAAACATTTTCCTATCTTGTTATCACCATCAACACATAAAAAATGCAAAAACAACCACACAAACACAAATCCAAATTACAAACAATCAAAGACCAAAAAAAAAAAAAAAATCAATTTTTAGCAATGCAAGCATTCCTTCTCCCAGATCTAATAATTCCACCAAAATTCAAACAGCGAAAAAAAAGGGGAAAACCAACATCAACATCAACATCAAAATCAACCATTCTTCAAATCAAAGTAAGTAAAAAAGAAAAACAGAGAAGATTGCGAAAAGAAGCTAGGGTTCCGACTACACCTTTGAGGAACGAGCCTCGCCGCAACACGATCCTGCAGCCGCACATCCGCCGCCGCCTCCGCCGCGGCGACGGAAGGTAGATTGACGTGCGTCGTCAGCAGCAGGCTCCGGTGGATTAAGAACCCGGTCCCGCCGGAGACAGCGGCCATCGCCGGACCTCTGCCGGAGAAGATGCTCGCCTTCATCCGCTCCGACCTACCTCCGCCGGAGCAGAAGCACCAGGATTCTCCCAAAACCCTCATCTCCGCCGGCTCTGCTGCTTCTTATTTCAGGATCTCGGCTCGGGATATGGCTCCTGCATTTCGGGCGTTACTTAGCAATGTCGGTTCCGAAACGGTTAGAGTACGTTACGGAGATGTGGAGAAGAAGCCGTGTGTATTGTGTATAAAGATAAAGAAGTGGGCGGAGAGATTATGGGGACGAGATGGTCATGAATGCATTTATAGTGAGAGGAAGAAAAGAATCTTTTTTCTTCTTCCACTCCTGCTGCTGCTGCTTCTTCTTCTACTAGTGATGATAAGGAGAGGGAAGATTTTACTTTACTTTACTTTTTAGAGGGCAAAGGTGGCCAGCTGGAGTTCCAAGGGAGTGAGGGAGGAACGAAAATAATGGTGGGCTTCAGCAAAAAAAATAAAAAATAAAAAAAAAATAATGGTGGGCCATCCATCAGGTGGGATCTTCTTGATTATGGAAATGACAGTTCCAATGAAATGGATATGAGCAGCTTTGAATTTATGGGTGGGTAATGGGTCAGGTTGGGTTCGGGTAGGGTAGGGTTTAGTATTTCTCATTTATATTTAGTGGGCTCAATAATAAATGATTGCTCAGTTAGATGACAACCCACACAAAACCCGACTACCAAGCGTATGCCAATTTCCCCATGTGCGGGGCTTTTCTTCCCACTTGTGTGGCCTTTATTGGGTCCAAGGCTCTAGGCCCACACCCATAAAAAAAAAATTAAAAGATTGATACTCAGCAGGCTTGGATGGGATCCATGTCATTTGTTCGTAAACTATTGATTAATTGGCATATTTGTGTTTTAGAGGTTTTATAATTTTTAAGGCATACGTATTCAGGTGATTGAGGAAAATTGTTCTAATTCAGTTCGGTGTGATGGTTTGCAGTATGGTGTCACGTATTTTTCTCATCTAAAAAGTAAGAAATGAAGATTTTTCTTTACTTAATGTAAAGGATTTTGACTTTCTCAAGAGAGAAGGAAAGCAAAATTCCTTCCTTTTTTCATGAAAACATAAATTATGGAGCGTGAAGTCTTTTCATTGTGCATGGTCCTTCAATTCATGAAAGTTTCTTCTAGGGTGGGGTTAAAAGATTTGAAAACATTATTACATTCAAGCTGTAGTAATGGGCCCACTTAAACTCCATTCCAGTTGCAAGAGAAGTAAAACAATAATATGCATGAGAACTTTTAAATTGAAGCTTCACATGGGACATGATGGATTTCAGAAGTTTCACTCAAGCTTGAATTTAAATGTTAAAGCCAGTGTTTTGCAAGCTGCAACAGCTTTGGGATCTAATAAAATGCATATCCAAATCTCTCCCTACATTTCACAAGATACATGGACCTTGGAAAAGGAGTTGTCAAAAGATACATAAGGTCATGATAGATTTTTTTTTCTTGAAAGAGGAATGGATGTATTGACCACACAAAAGAAGGCCATAATAGAATATATTAGACATTATAGAGGTTTGAGTTGTTAAGAAGTGAAGATATCTTAGGTCATGGTTTAGGATCGTGCCTATCATTTTAGATTAAATAATCATCACACACCCTATCTTCTTTGTGTTCTAAGCTCCTTATTTTTTCAAACACAAGTTATCTTGTTTGGCTTTTTGTTTTTTTTTTTTCCCTTGACCTAGGCACAAGATCATTGTTTATTGGTTTTGCTCTATTTTTGATGTACCTTTTCCCTTTGAAGCAAATAATAATAATAATAACCCTAGCTTTTTATTTGAGTTGCATGCAGTATCTTTGAGCTGTTGCCACGAAAAATACAATAAATTATTGAGTTGGATTAGATTGAATATCAAGTGAGCTAATAGCTGCCTTTTTATATTTTAGCATTAATCCAATAAACGACGCATCAATATTGTTGTTAGTTCCTCATGACTCTTTAGGTATGTTTGGAAACTCTAATCTAATTAATAAGAGTCAATTAGATTAAGATCTAAGGTAAAAGCTCTAATCTTTAAATTCCGATTTACAATTAATCCTTTTTTATCAGTGCAATTAGCTAGTTTGGCAATTTTTATAAAGAAAAAAACTCTTATTTAATGAGGTAATTATTTGGGCTCATCTTTGTAAATTTATAATGTGAAACTTATGACTTGCGTCATTTTGAAATTTTTATTAGGTTACTTTTGTCAAAAACTTGAAAAGATTTTGTATTGTACATCCCCATCCGCTCTAATGATAACTTTTGTAGCTTTTTTTCTGGAGGCGCCAAAAACTCTAATTTATAAAAATGAAAATACAATTAGAAGTTTACTAAACAATCTAATATGTAAATAAGCCCTATATCGAAAAAAACAAGATCTTTTTTTTCAGAATTACCAGATGCACCCTTATATCTTTTCCCTCCCTCTACTTTAACTTTCATTTTTATTCTTCTACATTTATAGTGATGTTTAGCAAGATGCACCTTATATGACATGCAATTGTACCACCCACCTAGGTGGGTGGGTGAGATGAAAAAGGGGGTCATGTGGACGGGGAATGTGTAAAGCTACCTCCTTAGCTCCAATCATCCTAAGTTGTCATCCAACTAAAAGCATTTCAACAATTAATAAGTTGACAAATGATCTCAAAAGTAAAGGCTTTTCTGTATTTGGAGAAACTTGATATAAATTATATGCATGGTCCCCATCATCCAAACCATCAAAATGGGTTTCATACTTGCATCTCATATTTATAATATCGTATAACATGTGCATCGTGTACCTTTTTTTGTTCCTTCAATTTAGACTTTGTTTGGCATATATTATCTGTTTGAAATAAATCCGTGTCAATTAGCTTGTCTGTGTTACAGTCCTAATAGGAACCAAGGGGGTCTGTTGCCCCCCTCTTTCAGAGGATTAATTAACTAGATGTAAAATTGGAAAATCATGAAAGAGAGAGAGAGTAAAAGAAAAGAATAACAAGAAGAGAATGCAAGCAAACCAACAATTATGAAATGATGAGGAAATTATAATCTGGGTTTGTTGTTCCACCCTCTTTCCATGCATGCATACACAGTTGTTGCTTTGAATTCAAAACTCTTTAACTTATCTAGTTAGAAGATCTACCAAAGACCTACAGTAGTATTTAAAGTCATAATGATGTTTTACTGTCTAAGAAAGAAAGAGCAAAAATAAGTACTCAAACGACAGAAAAGAAGGAAAAAAACAAAGAAGATTCTTTATCCACAATTGATGAGGCATTTGTCAATTGGCAATTGAGTTGCATTAGAAAGAAGTATTTCCATTGTCAATACAAAGTAGTAACTCCTCTTGGTTTTAGACTTTTAGTACATTTCAAGACTAATCGGTCACGAGTTTGACTCACTTGAAAAATATTATTATTGTCTCCACTAGTGCCGCCGTATTTTGATATGATTAATCGCGATTGAAATTTAATATGCGGAGTTGCAGTGGCATGCATGTGCGCAGTCAAGTTAGCCCACAACATGCAAACGTGCCCCTTTCTTTCATCTATCTGGCTAGAGACTTTCATTTTTTGTTTGGTTGTACGGAGAATTGAAGTATAGTGAAGTGAAGCATTAAATCAAGAGAAACAATAATATAAGGTGTTATGATGGTGTTTTATTTTTATTTGTTTGATATGGATTTTTTTTGAAATTTTAAGTAGAAAAGTAGAGTGTTTTGTCTTTTAGTAGATAAATGAGAATTTTTTTTATTTACTTTTTATTAAATTTGAAGGGAATTTAGAAATTGTGTACTTTTGATATGACCTATCGTCATTTCTTATCTGGATTCACTTTACTTTAACTAATTAATTGCCAAACACGCCTTATGAATTAGAATAGAAATTCACAGTGAAGCCCACCTATTAAGTTTCAAACCTATAAAAATAAATGACCTCTAAGTGCATGGGGTACCCTCACGTTTTATGTCAATCCAAGTTTTCTCCATCGTTGTATTTATTATTTATTAAAAAAATAGAGGAAACTAACAAAAAAATGACCATAAATGGCCACTAATCGAAAAAGATGCTACCAATCAATATTGCACGGAAGTGGTTCCTTGTAACCACTTATATATATATAAAGATTTACATGTGTAAGGACGTCGTCGCTTAATATCCCATTTAAACGTGTGACGGTGTCATCGTTTAATCTCCTGAAACCTCATTTCCCCCCTCTTCCTCCCATCATTTCCCCCCTTTCTATGGTAGTTTCCTTTCCCCCTCTCTCTGGGTTAGGAATCTCAAGAACCACAGACGAGCCAAATTGATGGAATGGCTCGACCAACAGCCCCACTCATCTATGGTCTTCACGTGCTTCGTAAGCATGGGTTCCTTCTCAACTAGATAACTTAAAGAAATGGCATTAGGCCTTGAACGCATCGGTCACCATTTTCTATGGTTCTTGCGATGTCGCTCATTAACCGACACAAATCTGAACAAGATCCTACCATATGGGTTTCTAGACCGTACCAAAGGTCGTGGATTGGTGCTGTAATCCTTAGTCCCACAAGTGGCCACCCTAGGACACGTTGCTATAGGGGGATTCGTTTCGCATTATGGATGGAATTCGATGCAGATTATGAGAAAGATGGGTGGGTTAGTGCTGAGGAATTGGAGAAAGGAGTGAGGTGCTTGATGGGAGAGTGTGAGGAAGGGCAGAAGGAAACCTCAAGAGAAAGGGGAAAAACGATGGAAGGAAGAAATGAAAATGGGTTTTCAGGCGATTAAGCGACGACGTCGTTATACGTTTAATTGGGATATTAAGCGACGACATCATCACATGTTTAAATGCGCTAAATTGAATCTGTTGCAATCAACAGTGTGAAGTCGTTGAAGCGTGAAGCGACACAATGTAACTTCAGTCCTTGGGTAGGGGATATATGGGGAAAAGATCTGAGTTTCTTATAATTGCGAAATTCATAGTGTTTGATTTGATCCAGTTCGGATCGGTGGTTTTTTACCCGGTTAGGGTTTTCCACCTTAAATTTGGTGTCCTTATGGTGTGTGCTTGTTGATTTATTTTCCGCTGCATATTGTTTAATTCTGCACACTTTTGGGCTAATTGTCTAAGTAAACCAATGTAGAGATCGCGGACCCTAAATCTTTCAAACTTGCATGTCCAATCCAACAGTGGATTAGGAATTTGCTTATACTAGAGTGTTGAAAGAATTGATTGGTTCACCCCAAGGAGTCGCTATGAGGAAGCTCATTTCCCGTCTATGGTTCTCAGTCACTTCTCATTTCAACATGCCTTTCTTCCTTCTCATAAATTTGAAGAGCATAATTTTTACAAAATGAGGTGTTTTGCAGATTCAATTCTTGCTTTATTGCAGTTAATTTATTTCCATAGTTTCTCTTGCTTTGCTTTGTATGAGAGAAAATGTTGGGGAAATAAATGGGGTGACAAGGGGGAGACAAAATGGAGATATGAAATACATGATATATTGGAATGGTCACCAGATATCCTTCATATTTTCCAATGAAAACAGCCCAATCAAATGCAACCTTAATTTCCTTTCTAGAGGGTAAAGGCATTCTCAACTTTGTGACTTTTCCTGAAATCCAGATCCGATTTCGGAACCGGGTTCACCTCGAGGACTGGAATTTAGTTCCAAAATCGATTCTAATTTCCCTTTATTCTTCTTTTTTATTAAAATAAGCAAATTATACAACTTTTAACGGTGCATCACGTATACTACATCAAGTAATATACATAAAAATGTCCCATAAAAAGCTGATTTTGAGGTACTATTTGCAATATTAAAGGCTCATATGGGTCCCGAGTCCACGTGTCGGAACCTAATTGGGCCCAAGACCGGACTCATTTATCAGTCGGAACCAAAATTGGGTTTTGAACCCGAACCCGTTCTTGAATCGGAACCTAAAATAGGTTCGAGACCCGGTGTTTTGCAGTTCCAAACTTCCGAGTAATCGGAGAGTCGGATACCCGTTTGCAACCCTATATGTGGAGGAGTTACCCAACTACGACGGACATTTAAGGAGAAAATCCATTCGTAGTTAGGAAACTCCTCCACATTAGGGTTGCAAACGGGTATCCGACTCTCCAATTACTCGGAAGTTCGAAACTGCAAAACACCGGATCTCGAACCTATTTTAGGTTCCAATTCAAGATCGGGTCCGGGTTCGGAACCCAATTTTGGTTCCTACTGATAAATGGGTGGCGCACCTCTTTCTTTGAGACGGTGGCGCACCTAGGAATTTTATTTGGGCAGGGCAAAAATTTTCTAGACTTTGCTAGACCTTTTTCCACATCAACAAATGGTGAAAGAGAAGATTTGTTGCACTTCAGAAAAAAGAAATAAGTAGTTAAAAATCAATTTCTATAATTTCAGTAATTTTACACGTGGAAGGCCTTTTGATATGATGAATGAAATTGAATAGCTAATACCGTTGAATGGGGTTGCGCGTATAGCATCCTAAACACCCTCTTCATTCTTTTATAGTTTTTTTTTTTTTTTTTTTTTTGATATCTCAGGGTATCCCAACATTTGGTGGGATCGACAGTGTCCAAACCGAGCCAACACCCGGTTGGAGTATTCTGATGAGTCCTAAAAAGTGCACATTTTCATACACATTTTGAATCATTTTAAGGACTTATTGATATTAAAGATCTGTATTTAGTGTCACATCATGATTTTATGCATTTTCGATCCATTGTAGTGAATTCATGCATAATTTGCTCAAAAATTAGCATTTTTGCATCAAATCATGAAACCTGTCATTTTTGGAGATTTACATTTGGAAAATCAATTATTTTGGGTGCATCAAGTAGGGTCCCATGCATCGTCCATTTAAATTCCTTACATAAAATTATTCTTGAATCCATTTATTTTAATTTGTGTAGGAGAAATCAAGAATGGGACCCACATTGGTGAAATTTGAGAGAGATCAAGGGTATGACATCTTTCAAGGTGGACTCACATATTTTGGTATTTTTGGAAAGTTTGAATAGTCAATCAATGAAGTTTGGAAGCAAACCAAAGATGGAAGGGGAGTCAAGAAACAAGGAAATAAAGATCCCAAAATCCCTTTGGATGTCCACATGGGTCTCACACGCCCCATTGCACAATTAACATTCCATATGTGCATAATTATTTTCAGATTTTTCAGAGGCAGTAAGATTAAAATGGTCATAACTCTTCATCCAGCCGTCAGATTGATACAATCCACACACTGTTGGAAAGCTCTTTTCGAGTAGATATCTTTAGAACCCAAGATTGTGTCAATCGAAGCTAAAACGAGGAAGATATGACTTCTGAAAGTTGGTGTTAAAATTTCTACTCGGGATTGCAATTTTGCACATGGAAAGCACAAAAAATCTCTCACTCACCTTCCTAATTCTTTGAAGACTTGTTGGCCAAGGAAGGGACTTGTCATACAAAGAAGATTGCATGCTACAAACTTGGAGCAAAGAAGGAAAGAAAGAGAGTAAAAATCTATAAATTGAAGGCATAAGCATCCCTCTCCTCTCATGAGAAGATAGACCAACTCTCTCTCGAATTACTACTACACTCCATCTTCTTCCTCTCTCTTTCTCTCCATTTGAGTCCTCAAGGAGATTTGGCTGGAAATTACACTACACCCTTGGGTTTTTCATCTAGAAGAGGCTTCTCATCCTAGCATGTAATTGTCATTGTTTATTTTTTATATCTTATGTAAGACTTTGCATATTAGTAAAATTGTTTCTTACTCTGTCAATTTTTCTTTCTTGTCCTTGGGTGATTGGTGCTTGTGTTATGTTTCTTTTCTTGTTGGTGTTTGGACTGACGACCCAAAGGCCCTAAGAGCATGATTCAAATTATGACCCCACTTAGAAAAGAATTTTGAAAGAGGAGAATACACTTTCACACATTTAAATTTATGTTCTTCCATACATTTAAATTTTTGTTAAAACCACACATTTACTTTTCTTGTTTTCACCACACATTTAAATTCTTGAACTTTTGTTTATTGTCTTTATTTTTATGATCAATTCAATTTAATTTATGTCGGTTTTTGCATGATTTATGGATGGAACTAATTAGCATTGCATGCATATTCATATTGGTGGAGTTTAGACATATTTAAGTTGCTGGAATCGGATTTTTAAATTGGATAAGCAAGAAAAATCAGAGATTTGAGTCAATAATCTCGGCCAAATAAATTTTAAAAATTCGGATCCCAATATAAGGTGCACAATTCAGCACATTGATGCAGGAATTTCAGGACAGATTTTGTGTGAAAAGTTTGTGATTAGAAACCTGATCAAAACACATTATTTTTCGATGAAACTTGGGGAAATTAAAGTTTGATCATTTTATTTTCAAACCCCAGAATTTCAAGCAAAAATAATTTTGGAAAGATGGTGAACCAGTGGCTCAAACATGGCTGGTCGGACCCACCTGCATGCAGAATTTCTGCACAGTTTTAGTTTTTTTAGGTCATGTTCATGCATCCATATCTCTTTCGTTTTAAATCGTTTTTCACTTCCGTTTTTTTTATTTGATTCATGCATCATTGTAGTTCAAAACCCGGCCATTAAACTTAGTTTTAGCTTGCATTAGATTAGGAAAAATCATGCATAAAAATAGCCCTGCATACTAATTTTCTAGACTTAGAATTTTCTAACATCTCATGGCATACATAACTTTCTAACTTTAGGATTAGTTTCTAATTTTGAGGTTTAGATAATTTCCAGAAATAAAAGATCTTTCTAATTTTTGTTAATTGAAGATTTTAACTTAGGAAGTTTCTTAAGATTTGGAAATTCTAACATAAGGTAAGATTGACTTAATGCTTTCTAAATTTGTTATGATTTGAAAATCTTTATTTATTTGGAAAGTCCTTAACTTTAGGGAGTTGATTAACTTGGTGAAAAAGTAGGTTGTTTCTTTTTTGATTAATTTGATTTGTTACTAATCTTTGTTGAACATGTGTTGATTAATTTAGTTTCTAACTTAGGGTTATTTTGTTTCTAATTTAGTTTCTTAGTTTTATTTTTGGTAAGTTTCTAATTTGATGTTCTAATTTGTGTGTTCTTTTGTAGCAACTTGTAATTCATTTTAGATTAGGCTTTTAGATTTAGAAATTTTTATTTTTGGAAATGTGTTTAATTTTAATTTAAAGTAGGAATGATGAATGTATTTTTCTAGATTTTAGGCTAAAATTAGATTTTTTTTAGGGCAGGTAACAAAGTTGGAAAACCTTATTTCTAAAGCTCCCTGTGGATCAACCTGGTCTTACCAGTTATTACTACATCGCGGCTCTACACTTGGAGCTCACGATCATATTCTTATATATTTTAACTTCTCTTAGCTTAAGCAACATTGAACTTTCCAAAGACCCTTAATTGGGCATATATTGAGAAAGAAGAGCCACATTACTGAAATCCGAGCCCTACAAAAGAAAATGCTTAAAATGTATATGATATCGAGAATCAGAATTAATCCGACCGTCCGATCGACTTGACTTTTTTTTTTTTTTTTTATAAAAATGTAGTTAACATAATCATATGTATATTTATCTCTATATTTGATTGAGCTATTAATACCACTGCGAAAGTTAATTTTTAATTTTCTAGGCATAGATGCAAATATTATAATCGTGAAACCCACGTAAGTAAGTTTCTATCAGTGCTCGTATTTGAATCCCAAAAGAGACTATTAAAATGTTTATAATGATGTTTAAAATCAAAAACTATAAATCTAAGTACATTAAATTAATTTTTTTTAAAAATATTCTTAAAACAGACAAATATATTATCTGTCGTTATTAATATTTATTATATATTGAGATTAAGTCATCCTCGAAGACTCAAGGAATTACATGTGGGCCATTAACTCTGCTAACATTATAATAAAGATCTTCCAGAGATGGTTATGACTGCTTTATCCCTTTACAGTTATCAAGACATCATCTCTTCAACAGTTCGAAGCACCAGAACGAGGACCCACTAATCATAACCCAAGGATTCGGTTTTCCAACCACAGAAACAATCTTATGGGAATCAGAATGAAATAAATCTTAAATGATAGAGGTAGATTTAAAATCTAATGAAAACTCAAAACTCAATTAAAAGATGGGTCCCTTGGCCTTAATATTTCCTAACAAATGATTTAGATCTTTGATTCATGTGCCAATCTGTGCTGCTTTCCCATCTGGTGTGGGCCTTAATTGACAAATGCCAGAGGTTATTTATTGATGAGCTCCACAATGATGAAATACATTCGATTAGAAATGGGCCCCATAGATCGAACATGTGTGAAAATATGGTTCTAAAGGAGATACGTAATATAAACTTAGACACGAGAAAGTTTTGTATGGAACGCAGCTATACCGCTGCAAGTAGGGGCTGAGAAGTCGCATTCACCACTTTTCCTCCTCTCTTAGAGGAGGAAAAGTGGCAGTGCAGCTTTACCACTGCTATTAGGCACAGTAAAGTCCGATTCGACAATTTTCCTCCCCTGTGAGTGGAGAAAAAGTGGCAGTGCAGCTTTACTGTTACTATAAGCGGCGGTAAAGCCTCATTTGCCACTTTTCCTCCTCTTCGAGCGGAGGAAAGGTGGCATTGCAGTTTTACCGCTGCTATAAGAACCGGTAAAGTCTCATTTGCCACTTTTCTTCCTCTCTGAGAGGAAGAGATCTTGCACTAGAACGATGTCGTTGTTCACACCGATTTCTTTCCTTTTTGTTTTTCTTTTTCTACATCTTGATCTGGTCACGGGTAGGGGCATAGGTCCAAACAATATGTAACGGGTGGTCATGTATAATTAACTTTTAAATTGAATAATATTAAATCACAAAAAATACACAATATATTGCTTGTTTGGTAAATTTATTTTACTTGTGAAGAGAAGTTAATGGTCAATATAAGAAGAGAAAAAAAGTAAAGGTTTGGTGAAACCAAAAGGTGAGAGATCAGTTTTTTGAGATTCCTTTTTAGAAGAAAGAGTTTTTTTATTTATAAGGGTGCTCGTGGATCGGGCCGGGCCCCATTGGGTTTGGCATGGGGTTTAGGCTATAATATATGGGTTGTGCTCAATTTTCTTTTATTAGAACTAAGTGGTTGAGAGCCGGAATACCAGCACGGCGGAAATATACATGTAATTATTATAAAGGAGGGAGCAGTGAGGGGGCCCTCAAACCCCGTGACCTCTCACAGATGGTGATATGATCAGACCGGTTGAGCTAGCCTAGGAGCCGGTAAGAAACTCATATCTATGTTTCTATAAGTCTAACATGGGTCGGGTTCGGGCTTCATCATTTCCATGCGGGGCTAGGCTCTGGCTAGCAACTTCAGGCCCGACTGATGCTTTGGCCAGGTTTAGGCTTCTAGTTTAGAAGTCGGGCCGCTTTAGACAATCCTCGGCCAAGCCCAGCGTGGTCCATGAAAATCCCCAGTTTTTTTTTTTTCATTCAAAGCTTGAGAATATATCGTTTTACATTTTATTTTTTTTGTTAAAAGGATGAGGTAATTTTTGAAATTTACTATCTTTTGATTTGACCCGCTCTCCTTTTATTTTCTCTTGAACTAACCCTTCACTTTACTTCACTGGTAAAGTGAGTTTACCAAATATGAAGTAGATAGCGAGTGAGAAGGGAACAAATATGGTGGTGTCCACTCCTGGTTAAATCATACGGTAAAAAATCAATATCATCTGGGTTTTTATAATATATGAGGGAGTCCGGTTTCCAATTCAATCTTGAAGCTGATTTTTTATTCAATTTTGACCATCTTCCTTATTTTGACCGTCTTAATGACGGATAAAGAGTTTTGTATCCAAAATGGGTGATACATTGAGCCATCTTTCCTATTTTAACTCTCTTAGTGATCAGAGAACTTTTACTGAAACAGTCTAAGGAGACAATCCATAAATGTCCATCGTAGTCGGATAACTCCTCCACATCTACGGTTGCAAATGGGTATCCGACTCTCCGATTACTCGGAAGTTCGGAACTGCTAAACACCGGGTCTCGAACTTATTTTAGGTTCCGATTCAAGAACGGGTCCGGTTTCGGAACCCAATTATGGTTTCGACAGATAAATGGGCCCGGTTCCGGGTCCAATTAGGTTCCGACACGTGGACTCAAGACCCATATGAGCCTTTAATATTGCAAATAGTACCTCAAAACCAGTTTTTTTTTGGACATTTTTAGGTATAATACTTGATGTAGTAACGTGATGCCCCGTTAAAAGTTGTATAATTTGCTTATGTTAATAAAAAACGAAGAATAAATGGAAATTAGAATCGATTTTGAAACTAAATTCCAGTCCTCGAGGTGAACCATGTTCCGAAATCGGATCTGGATTTTCCTATCGGAATCAGGTCTAGAACCAACGAAACAGGTTCCGAGTCAAAACTAGAGCCGTTATTTAGAAACGGGTCTGGGTCCACTATGGTTCCGATTAGGAGACGTCCCGTTTGCAACCATATCCACATCTCTTTCTTTGAGATGATGGCGCACCTAGGAATTTTATTTGGGCAGGGCTAAAATTTTCTAGACTTTGCTAGACCTTTTTCCACATCAACAAGTGGTGAAAGGGAAGATTTGTTGCACTTCAGAAAAAAGAAATAAGTAGTTAAAAATCAATTTCTATAATTTTTGTAATTTTACACGTGAAAGGCCTTCTGATATGATGAATGAAATTGAATAGCTAATACCATTTATTGGGGTTGCGTGTATAGCATCCTGAACACCCTCTTCATTCTTATATAGTTTTCTTTTTTTCTATATATCTCAGCGTATCCCTACATTTGGTGGGATCGACAGTGTCCGAACCGAGCCAACACCCAGTTGGAGTATTCTTATATATTTTAACCTGTCTTGGTTAGAGCAAAATTGAGCTTTCCAAAGATCCTTAATTGGGCATATATTGAGAAAGAAGAGCCAAATTACTGAAATCCGAGCCCCACAAAAGAAAATGCCTTAAAATGTATATGATATCTGGAATCAGAATTAATCCGATCGTCCGATCGACTTGACTTTTTGTATTTTTTTTTATAAAAATGTAGTTAACATAATCATATGTATATTTATCTCTATATTTGATCAAGCAATTAATACAACAGTGAAAGTTAATTTTTAATTTTCTAGGCATAGATGCAAATATTACAACCGTGAGACTCACATAAGTTAGTTTTTATCAGTGTTCATATTTGAATCCCAAAAGAGACTAATAAAATATTTATAATGATGTTCAAAATAAAAAAATTATAAATCAAAGCACATTAAATTAAATTTTTTTTAAAATACTCATAAAACAGGCAAATATATTATCTGCCATTATTAATATTTATTACATGTTGAAATTAAGTCATCCTCTAAGACTCAAGGAATCACATTTTGGCCATTTATAACTCTGTTAACATTATTATAAAGATCTTCCAGAGATGGTTAGGACTACTTTATCTCTCTACAGTTATCAAGACATCATCTCTTCAACGGTTCGTAGCACCAGAACGAGGACCCACCAATCACAACCCAAGGATTCGGTTATCAAACCACAGAAACAATCTTGTGGGAATCAGAATGAAATATATCTTAAGTGATAAAGAGGTAGATTTAAAATCTAAAGATAGCCCAAAACTCAATTAAAAGATGGGTCCCTTGGCCTTAGTATTTCCTAACAAATGATTTAGATCTTTGATTCATTTGCCAATATCTGCTGCTTTCCCATCTGTTGTGGGCCATAACTGACAAATGCTAGAGGTTATTTATTGATGAGCTCTACTTGGATGAAATACATTCGATTAGAAATGGGCCCCACAGATCGAACGTGTGAAAATAAGGTTCTAAAGGAGATAGTGATATAAACTTAGACACGGGAAATGTTTGTATGGGCTGCAGCTATACCGCTGCTATTAGGGGCGGTAAAGTCGCATTCGCCACTTTTCCTCCTCTCCGAGGGGAGGAAAAGTGGCAGTGCATCTTTCCCACTGCAATAAGGGGCGGTAAAGCCGCATTCAACACTTTTCCTCCTCTCTGAGAGGAGGAAAAGTGGCAGTGCAGCTTTACCGCTGCTATAAGAGGCGATAAAGCCTCATTTTCCACTTTTCCTCCCCTCTGAGAGGAGGAAAGGCGGCATTGCAGCTTTACCGCTGCTATAAGAGGCGGTAAAGTCACATTTGCCACTTTTCCTCCTCTCTGAGAGAGGAAATCTTACGCTGGAACACTGCCCGTGTTAGCGCCGATTTTTTTTTCTTTTTCTACATCGTGATCTGGTCACGGGTAGGGGCGTAGGTCCAAACAATACGTAACGGATTGCCATGTATAATTAACTTTTAAATGGAATAATATTAAATCACAACTGATACACAATATATTGCTTGTTTGGTAAATTTACTTTACTTGTGAAGAGAAGTTAATGGTCAATATAAAAGAGAAAAAAAGTAAATGTTTGGTGAAACCAAAAGGTGAGAGATCAGTTTTTTGAGATTCCCTTTTAGAAGGAAGAGCTTTTTTATTCATAAGGGTGCTCGTGGATCGGGCCGGGCCCCTTTGGGTTTGGCATGGGGTTTAGGCTATAATAGTTGGGTTGTGCTCAATTTTCTTTTATTTGAACTAAGTGGTTGAGAGCTGGAATACCAGCACGGCCCAAATATACATATAATTATTATAAGGGAGGGAGCAGTGAGGGGGGCCTCAAACCCCGTGACCTCTCACAGATGGTGATATGATCAGATCGGTTGAGCTGGCTTAGGAGCCGGTAAGAAACTCGTTTCTATGTTTTTATAAGTCTAACATGGGTCGGGCGCGGGCTTCATCATTTCCATGCAGGGCTAGGCTCTCGCTAGCAACTTCAGGCCCGACTGAAACTTTGGCCAGGCTTAGGCTTCTAGTTTAGAAGTCGGGCCTCTTTGGGCATTCCTCGGCCAAGCCCAGCCTGGTCCATGAAATCCCCCAGTTTTTTTTTTTTTTTTTTTTTTTTTTTTTCATTCAGAGGCTTGAGAATATATCTTTTTACATTTTATTTTGTTAAAAGGATGAGGTGATTTTTAAAATTTACTATCTTTTGATTTGACCCGCTCTCCTTTTATTTTCTCTTGAACTAACCATTCACTTTACTTCACTGGTAAAGTGAGTTTACCAAATATGAAGTAGATAGGGAGTGAGAAGGGAACAAATATGGTGGTGTCCACTCGTGGTTAAATCCTACGGTAAAAAATCAATATCATCTGGGTTTTTATAATATATGAGAGAGTCCGGTTTCCAATTCAATCTTGAAGCTGATTTTTTATTCAATTTTGACCATCTTCCTTATTTTGACTGTCTTAATGACGGATAAAGAGTTTTGTATCCAAAATGGGTGATACATGGAGCCATCTTTCCTATTTTAACTCTCTTAGTGATCAGAGAACTTTTACTGAAACAGTCTAAGGAGAAAATCCATAAATGTCCATCGTAGTCGGGTAACTCCTCCACATCTACGGTTGCAAACGGGTATCCGACTCTCTGATTACTCGAAAGTTTGGAACTGCAAGACACCGGGTGTCGAACCTATTTTAGGTTCCGATTCAATAACGGGTCCGGGTTCGGAACCCAACTATGGTTCCGACATATAAATGGGTCCGGTTCCGGGTCCAATTAGGTTCCGACATGTGGACTCGGGACCCATATGAGCCTTTAATATTGCAAATAGTACCTCAAAACCAGCTTTTTTGGGGACATTTTTAGGTGTAATACTTGATGTAGTATACATGATGCCCCGTTAAAAGTTGTATAATTTTCTTATTTTAATAAAAAAAAAAGAGTAAATGGAAATTAGAATCGATTTTGAAACTAAATTCCAGTCCTCGAGGTGAACCCTGTTCCGAAATCGGATTTGGATTTTCCTATCGAAATCGGGTCTAGAACCAACGAAACATGTACCGAGTCAAAGCTAGAGCCGTTATTTAGGAACGGGTCCGGGTCCACTATGGTTCCGATCAGGAGACGTCCCGTTTGCAACCCTATCCACATCTCTTTCTTTGAGACGGTGGCGCACCTAGGAATTTTATCTGGGCAGGGCTAAAATTTTCTAGACTTTGCTAGACCTTTATCCACATCAACAAGTGGTGAAAGGGAAGATTTGTTGCACTTCAGAAAAAAGAAATAAGTAGTTAAAAATCAATTTCTATAATTTTTGTAATTTTACACGTGAAAGGCCTTTTGATATGATGAATGAAATTGAATAGCTAATACCATTTATTGGGGTTGCGTGTATAGCATCCTGAACACCCTCTTCATTCTTATATAGTTTTCTTTTTTTCTATATATCTCAGCGTATCCCTACATTTGGTGGGATCGACAGTGTCCGAACCGAGCCAACACCCGGTTGGAGTATTCTTATATATTTTAACTTGTCTTAGTTTGAGCAACATTGAGCTTTCCAAAGATCCTTAATTGGGCATATATTGAGAAAGAAGAGCAAAATTACTGAAATCCGAGCCCTATAAAAGAAAATGCCTTAAAATGTATATAATATCTGGAATCAGAATTAATCCGACCGTCCGATCGACTTGACTTTTTGTATTTTTTTTTATAAAAATGTAGTTAACATAGTCATATGTATATTTATCTCTATATTTGATCAAGCAATTAATACAACAGCGAAAGTTAATTTTTAATTTTCTAGGCATAGATGCAAATATTACAACCGTGAGACTCACGTAAGTAAGTTTTTATCAGTGTTCGTATTTGAATCCCAAAAGAGACTAATAAAATATTTATAATGATGTTTAAAATCAAAAACTATAAATCAAAGCACATTAAATTAATTTTTTTTAAAATACTCTTAAAACAGACAAATATATTATCTGCCATTATTACTATTTATTATATGTTGAGATTAAGTCATCCTCGAAGACTCAAGGAATTACATGTGGGCCATTAACTCTGCTAACATTATTATAAAGATCTTCCAGAGATGGTTAGGACTGCTTTATCCCTCTACAGTTATAAAGACTTCATCTCTTCAACGGTTCGTACCACCAGAACGAGGACCCACTAATCACAACCCAAGGATTCAGTTATCCAACCACAGAAACAATCTTGTGGGAATCAGAATGAAATATATCTTAAGTGATAGAGAGGTAGATTTAAAATCTAAAGACAGCCCAAAACTCAATTAAAAGATGGGTCCCTTGGCCTTAATGTTTCCTAACAAATGATTTAGATCTTTGATTCATGTGCCAATATCTGCTGCTTTCCCATCTGTTGTGGGCCATAACTGACAAATGCTATAGGTTATTTATTGATGAGCTCCACTTGGATGAAATACATTCGATTAGAAATGGGCCCCACAGATCGAACGTGTGAAAAATAAGGTTCTAAAAGAGATACGTGATATAAACTTAGACACGGGAAGTGTTTGTATGGGCTGCAGCTATACCGCTGCTAGTAGGAGTGGTGAAGTCGCATTCGCCACTTTTCCTCCTCTCCGATGGGAGGAAAAGTGGCAATGCATCTTTCCCTCTGCAACTAGGGGCGGTAGAGCCGCATTCGACACTTTTCCTCCTCTCTGAGAGGAGGAAAAGTGGCGGTGCAGCTTTACCGCTGCTATAAGAGGCGGTAAAGCCTCATTTTCCACTTTTCCTCCCCTCTGAGCGGAGGAAAGGCGGCATTGTAGCTTTACCGCTGCTATAAGAGGCGGTAAAGTCACATTTGCCGCTTTTCCTCCTCTCTAAGAGGAGGAAATCTTGCGCTGGAACGCTGCCCGTGTTAACGCCGATTTTTTTTTTCTTTTTCTACATCATGATCTGGTCACGGGTAGGGGCGTAGGTCCAAACAATACGTAACGGATTGCCATGTATAATTAACTTTTAAATAAAATAATATTAAATCACAACTGATACACAATATACTGCTTGTTTGGTAAATTTACTTTACTTGTGAAGAGAAGTTAATGGTCAATATAAAAGAGAAAAAAAGTAAATGTTTGGTGAAACCAAAAGGTGAGAGATCAGTTTTTTGAGATTCCCTTTTAGAATGAAGAGCTTTTTTATTCATAAGGGTGCTCGTGGATCGGGCCGGGCCCCTTTGGGTTTGGCATGGGGTTTAGGCTATAATAGTTGGGTCGTGCTCAATTTTCTTTTATTTGAACTAAGTGGTTGAGAGCCGGAATACCAGCACGGTCCAAATATAAATATAATTATTATAAGGGAGGGAGCAGTGAGGGGGCCCTCAAACCCCGTGACCTCTCACAGATGGTGATATGATCAGACCGGTTGAGCTGGCCTAGGAGCCGGTAAGAAACTCATTTCTATGTTTTTATAAGTCTAACATGGGTCGGGCGTGGGCTTCATCATTTCCATACGGGGCTAGGCTTTGGCTAACAACTTTAGGCACGACTGAAACTTTGGCCAGGCTTAGGCTTCTAGTTTAGAAGTTGGGCCCCTTTGGGTATTCCTTGGCTAAGCCCAGCATAGTCCATGAAATCCCCTAGGTTGTTTTTTTTTTTTTTTTTTATTCATTCAGAGGCTTGAGAATATATCTTTTTACATTTTACTTTGTTAAAAGGATGAGGTGATTTTTGAAATTTACTATCTTTTGATTTGACATGCTCTCCTTTTATTTTCTCTTGAACTAAACCTTTACTTTACTTCACTGGTAAAATAAGTTTATCAAATATGAAGTAGATAGCGAGTAAGAAGGGAACAAATATGGTGGTATCCACTAGTGATTAAATCCTACGGTAAAAAACCAATATTATCTTTAATAAAAAAAAACAAATGTGGTCATAGGGAATCACTTCCGTGCAATATTGACTGGTGCCTCTTTTTCGATTAGTAGCCATTTATAATCATTTTTTTAGTAGTTTCCTAAAAAAAAAAATTATGATCAACACAATCTTATAAATCCACATTATTATGTTTTTCATCAAACATTCAATCAAACCATGGAGGAACAAACTCGAATTGATATAAAATTTGAGAATGCCATATATAATGGAAGGAATTTTTTTAAGACTGTCTGAATTTCAATAGATGGGCCCACCATAGAGTTCCACACTCATAACACATGATTCCTCTAGGATTGGGACTCTTTTTTCCCCAAGATCTTGCTAGAAACCTACCCCACTGTGGATGTAGGCCCATCATACCTTGGGCGGGCTCCATTTATTGGAGGGCATGGATCAACAATCAATCATCCAGGACAGGTGGCACCTATATGAACTCCCACTACCTTCAACCTTTAAACACACTTGTTCTCATCTTCCCCTCCATTTCCTTCCCTCCGAAATTCCATGTCCCGTACGGCGCCAAACACCAATACGCATATACGCTCGCAGCCGATGGACTGCGAGGATCGGCTCAAAGCAGCGGCCCACTTCATCCTTTCCAACGATCGCCGCATTGAAGAAGATCCACCGTTGGATTGTAGCGCTTTGGGCGTGTCGGCCGTTCTCAAACCCCACCAAATCGACGGAGTCTCGTGGCTTATACGGAGATATCGTCTCGGTGTCAACGTCATACTCGGTATATTTCGGAATGACCCGTTACGTGCCATTTCGTATATACGGATAGAGTATTTGTATTTTGTATTTCTGTCCGTAGATTTATACGAGTTTGGTTCTGGTTGCAGGAGACGAGGTCTGGTTCTTCTCCTACTCAGTTATCTTGGGTTAGATGTATCTTTTTCTTTGGTATTGATTTACATTACACAAGCGATTTTTGTGAAATGTTGGTGTGTGGAGTTGTAGATTTCTATGTTCCTTGTTTATTTGTGTGTTTTGAGGTAGTGAAAGTGGGGAAAGTTTGAGTATTTGGGGGGAAATGGTTTGATGTTGTTCATATTCAGTTGGATTCAGTGATTGGGGTGGTGAAAATAAGAGAAAGGGTGTTTGCCATTAGGTGTGTGTTTGGCTAATTGTATCTTCTTGGAAATATAGCTGGTTCATTACAAGAAAACTTGTATGTTTTGCTCTTCACTACTTGGGTTTTTACTAAAATGCACAAAAGTGAAGATTTTTGGATGGTTTTATTATCACCCCAAAACCCCAAGCGCCCCCCCTTCCCAACAAACCAAGAGCGTCCCCCAAATCCCCAAACCAAGTTGTAGAACTTCAAAGCTGATCTCTTGTATGATCAGACGGTGCTAAGATGATGATTGACGACATTGATAGCATTCTACTTGATGCCCGCAATAGCAGTGGCGGACCCAGGATTTTCATTTGGGTGGGGGGCAGACGATGGTCAATTAAAAATTGAAAAGGTCAAAACCAACGCCAACTACCAATAATCTCCACTTATTACATGGTTTTAAGACATTATTTTTTATTATTTTTATTTTTTGAAAATTAAATATAAAAAACTCATATCCCACTACCAATAAACATATTGCTTCCCCACATATTGTGCAAAGGTATGGTGAGAGGGCGGACATTTATGCTATACTATTGTGTAGAGACTGAACGGCGTGAGCTTGAAGTGGAAGAAGGAGAACGATTGAGCAAAAGGTTTCAAGATTTTTCATTCGGGAGATCTTTGATACCGAGAGCAACGGGTTTTTAGAGACCTGAGGTGGGGCGATTACTTTATAGGAATGGGGCATGAGCCCTATGGCCCATACAACTTTTTACATCTCTTGGATCGCCCCAGGTCTGCATAAGGTAAGTTCGTCACCGCGTAATAGGATCCAGGACATTATTACTATTATTATTATTATTATTATTATTATTATTATTATTTATTGTATCTTTTTTGCAAGGTAATCCAGGACTGTAGATTACTAATTTGATCTGAAATACTCTGATCGGCCTGATTCCTACTCATTAGCTTCCATGGCATTTCTAGTGCTTTTGTTGATTTGTTGAGGTAAATTAGACTGTTTTTGCAGATGGGTCTTGGGAAGACTCTACAAGCTATCTCATTCTTGAGTTATTTGAAGGTTCAGCATCATACTCCTGGCCCTTTCTGTGAGTCAAGATTCTTTTTCATTTTTAGAACATTTTTTTTATCGGTTTTTCATTTTTACAACATATTACTTGAAAACTGCATGAGATATATCTGAGTATGATTTCCTGGAAGAATTATTTGCGATGCAAACAGTATCCTATTACACATTCATAGAGAGGGGCAAATGGTTTGATCATACTGCAGCACACCACCACCACCACACTTGTACACCCCCACCACCACGACACAAGCTCACATGTGTGGGGGAATGTCATGGTAATATTCAAGATTGCAACATCCCAACTTTTGAGCAGTAGCCTAGAAATGTATGCTTAAGGAAAAGATACAAAGAACATCACCAAATTCTACTCTTGAGAAATATCCATATAGTGTTATTATATTTATAGGAATGGTCTAGAGAAAGAGAGCATGGACACCTACTATCTTATAGTTATGAAAATTTGGTCCAGTAAAAAAGGACATTGGACACCTATTATCTTTAAGTTGTGAATACTTTAGCGGCCAGCCCTTATCCAAAGCATTGTCATCTCGACAATTTCTCATCTCAGAGAATCTCAGGAGATCCCTATTTTTGGATTCTTGGAGCATTATTGGGAAAATATTGTCAAAAACAAATTAGTTAGGACATGACAATTAGAAAAAAAGAGATAAGCAGCATACAAAAAATTGCATGAAATGTATAGTTCCAGATACAGAGATTAGAGAAACTACCCAGAAGATATTCTAGATTTTCAATTTTTTATGATATTTTGAAAATCTCACTATATTTTTTAGTTTATCTTTTTCAGCAATTATCTTATTAAAATATTTTGAGATTTTCAAACTGGAAATATTCATGTCATCGATCCATTGTGGACCTTGTCTTTTTGCTGTTATGGATGATGGGATGATAGCTCCACTTGTATGGAATGCTTGAACTGGACACCGTACTGTACGTTTCTTGATGTATCATGAGTTATGAACTCAATACTTTCTCTATTTATTTTTGTCATCATTACAGGATAACTTGCACTTATCTTAGTTGACGTTCTGTTCATTTTTTCACTGCAGTGGTATTATGTCCTTTAAGTGTTACTGACGGTTGGGTATCAGAGTTTGCAAACTTCTGCCCAACTTTAAGGGTTCTTAGGTATGTCGGTGAGAAGGAATTCCGCCGTGGTTTACGGAGGACGGTGTATGAGCATGTGATGCAACAACCATCATCATCAGATGTAAGTTCAGAAACTTTCCCATGTGGCTTTTCAGTATTGATTTGTTTGGGGATAAAGCATGTTGATTTTTGATATGCAAGTAACAATAATTTTTGGTGTTGGCAATGCTTTTGTTGAGTTTCCTATGGAATGGAATTTGGCACACTTGCTTCGGAGTGTTACAAATTTTCCTCTTTTGCAGGTACAATCAGCTTTACCTTTTGACGTCTTGATAACAACTTATGACGTTGTTTTACTGGATCAAGATTTTCTTTGTCAAATTCCCTGGCACTACACAGTTATTGATGAGGCTCAACGGTTAAAAAATCCTTCTAGTGTAAGCTTCTTTATCCTTATTCTACTTGTCTAACAATTCATTAACTTGATCATTGATATCCTGCTCCTTATAGCTGTGACAACTAGTTAATTACAGTAAGTCGTGTAATTTTTGTCTTTAATCAATGAAATGCCACCTCACAGTTAAAACTATCTAGTTACTATAATATCTTTGATGCAATCCTAGAATTAGGATTGTAGGAAACGCAGGCACAATTAGAGGTTTCCGCAGAAACAATCACACAAGGAGAACACTCTCCACGATAAAACCCACGAGGGAAATTTTATGAACTCCAAATCTGAGATTATCAATCTCTAGAATGCCACATATGCACTAAAAGAAACTTAGAGCCTAAGAAACAATCTTGATCAAACTAGGAAACAAAAAATAAAAATCCTATCCAAATTAGAAACCTACTCCTAATTACAACTTATTAAATACAATTAGAATCTAATTTGTGAATAAAATCTTAAATCTATTTTGGGCTATGCACATGTGGCCCAAGGTCCATCTGCATCAATCTTCTTGTGAGAGAGCAGTTTGACATTGTTGGACTTGTGAAAAACCAAATTGGATTGAGATTTATCTTAAATAATAATCTCTGCATTCTTTTTTGTGAAAAGTTTTAGTTGAAGTTAAGCGTTGAACTATACGGGACTGCATCTGTCCTAAGAGTGCAGTCGTATTTTATGGTTCAGTTTCAGTAAGCTAACCTATCAAGGCAGTGGCTCTCTTAATATGATCTCAAGGGGAGCAAGGGTTCTTATTAGGATCTATATCTATTAAATTTCTCAATATTGTGTGTGTGTTTTTTATATGCAAGTATTTAAATTTTTTATAATGATTGATCAATCCCACAATGCTATTATTATGTAAACTCTAGCTTAAGCATCAATGGAAATGGTTATTTGAGAGTTTAACTATAGTTTGCAATATTCTTTGTCCTGTAATGAGCATCTGCTTTGGACCATCATTTTTCAGTGAAAAAGAATAATTTGTTACTCAGGTCATGTGACCTGAATAGGTGGAGAATGAATAATTTGTGCAATTTCTGCTAATGAAGCTACTTTTGATTGGTTTCTCAAATGATTTGCAGGTTTTATACAGTGTACTTGAGCAACGTTTTGTCAACCCAAGACGGTTACTAATGACAGGCACCCCTATTCAAAATAACCTTTCTGAGCTTTGGGCTTTGATGCATTTCTGTATGCCTTCAATATTCGCGACATTGGAACCGTTTATTTCCACATTCAGTGAAGCAGGTGGACTTCTTGAAAATCTCCTCTTCATTCAGTAGCTTTCACCTTGGCTTAGTGCTTGAGACTTGTGAGATACTTTTAGATTTGTGAAATTATTATCTTGATGCGAAAGTTCATTTCTTCTTTCTTTTTCAGTCCTCGTTGAAAACTTTTGTCCTATCTGAGTCATTTTCTTAATTCTCCTTTTTTACCCTTTTCATCTAGATTGACAAATACCTTGTTTTGCCTAACCATGTCCCACTTTGTTTGCTTGGTCAAAAGGAACTGACACCATCGAGAATTGGTACAATATTCCTTATAAATAAAGGCTCGCCTCAATGGTTCTCCTCACTTGTTATTTGCCTCCTCAATTGCATTTTCTGAATCTCCCTCAACCATTAAATTCTCCATTTATTTTTGGCAGTTTTCAGTTCTCCATTGGTTGGGATGTCTGCTTTCTTTGATTCTCTCACCTTCCAGTTGTGAAAATGTTAACACCAGCTCACCTTTGTTTCTCAAAATGCCACCAATACCTGTGGGCCCCAGTTTTCCCCTAGTAGCTCCATCCAGGTTGAACTTCAAACACCCTGCAGTTGGAGTACTCTGTATTCCTTTATTTATTTGTTTTCTTTCTTCTCCTCCAACATTCAAGCTGGCCAATTATGTAAATTATCTGAGAAACACATCCCTGTAAATTATAATGTTGTTTATAATGTCCAAAAGAGAGCACCTTTCTTTCTACCCTGCCTTCTATTCCATGAAGCGATCCAATGGAAATTGCTCTTCCACAACTTTGTGGTGGTTATCATTTGAATCTCTTGCTTTGTGAGAAAGAGATGTGCGATTTAAGATTCTTTTTTGACAAACTGCTTGGACAGATGATTTACGAATTCATTATTGTGTATCCTGTATGTATTATTGTTGTTGTTTATCATTGTTACTATTATAATGAACTAAAGTTGCCAACCCTATTTTGGGGGTCTTTTTAGCACCTTTTTCACTTGTGACATGTATTTTTAAATGAGATTTTCTAAATCTAGCAAAAGATCTTATGATACAAATGGAAGTTCACCGTAAATATCATGATCCTATTCTTGGCAGGTCGAGATGCAGCTGAAATTAAGGAGCGGTTCAAATTTCTAAAATATGTATTACGAGCATTTATGCTTCGGCGAACGAAAGCAATGCTTGTTGAGAGTGGATCTCTCATGCTGCCACCTCTTACAGAGATTACTGTGTAGATTCTTTACTCTGGATTTAAATCCTTAAATCACATTATGTTAGTTTTGAGACTTTCTGTTGAAGATGTGATTGCTATCAACTAGTGTGAGTTCTGTAACATACAATAATACTTGCTAAATTGCATCTTGACAGGATGGCTCCATTAGTCGTCCTGCAAAAGAAGGTCTATATATCAATATTGCGGAGGGAGCTTCCTCAGCTTCTTGCAGTCTCTTCTGGAGCTTCAAGTCATCAGTCCTTACAGAATACTGTAACGTCTATTTCTTATTCTCCATGCTAACTTTTTTGTAGTAAAGAAATATACCAACCAGGCAACCAGTCCTCTTTTGGTTACTAGGTCAATTGTTATGTTTATTACAATTTTCTTCCGGTTCATTGCTGCTACAATGTTGGGTTCAACTGTTTTAAATGAGGTGACTCTGAAAACTTGTGAACTGCTTCATGAAGAGTGAAGACGAAGGAGCTCATAGCTTGGAGATGCTCTCTTTTATATTTAAAATTGTGCTTGGAAAAATACTTTCATGAAGTTTAAAAGACAGTTCTCAATGCATACTCTTTGATTTTCATTTTGATATTATCTATGAAAATCATTGGTCTAAGCTCATTTGGGTTTTTGGCTGACTTGCCGGAACCTGAGTTTCCAAGGTAGTTAGTTGAGCATGGACCTTTTTAACATCGATGTCTAATATTCTTGCTCTGGTTGATTTTAGAGGGGGAAGGAATCTTGGGGCTTAATTTATTATCTCATAGCTCGTACTCCATTGTTCTTTTCCTCGGGCATGCATTTAAGCTTGCAGCAGTGTTTATTTAAAGCTATCTATTTCCTTATGTATCAACAAAGGTTCAGAACTTCATACTGGCAGCATGCCAGTAATAAGCTCTAAAAGTCCACAATTGGTTTAGCTACAACCATTCAATACACTATATGTAATTGGAACTAAATCTCACTGATTGATGAATGTATGATATGTCGCTGCCTTCTTGTGGCAATTTTAAATATTGAAGAACTTGTTTAGGAAGTATGCCTCCAATGTTTCTTGAAGTTGTCACCAACATTTATGTCGTGGTTGCCCAGGTTATACAGCTTCGAAAAGCATGTAGCCATCCTTATCTTTTTCCAGGTATTGAGCCTGAACCATATGAAGAAGGCGAACACCTGGTTCAGGTAGGACTTGCTTTGTCTGTTGATTTAGTGTGGTTCAATAGAATTCTTAAATTTCTTGTCGGAAGAAAAAAGAAATGGAAGAATAAAAGATACCATGTTTTGCTCATTTATTTATCGCGCACAGTTTTTTGGCAAACATATATAATTTTGTAGTGCTGGATTAATCAGGCAAGTGGGAAGCTTATTGTTTTGGACCAGCTACTCCACAAGCTCCATGCTACCGGGCACCGTGTCCTCCTATTCGCCCAGATGACTCATACACTTGACATTCTTCAGGTTTGTTGTCTTCCTTTCTAGTAGTTTCAGTATTATTGTCTGTTGGCAGCCATGAATGCATAATAGCTTGTCTATTTTGTATGCAACATAGGACTTTCTAGAGCTGCGGAGGTATACCTATGAACGTCTTGATGGATCCATTCGGGCCGAGGAGCGGTTTGCTGCAATAAGAAGTTTCAGCCAGCAACCCGTCAAAGATGACTTGAAAACTCAGGCTAATCAACATGGTGCATTTGTCTTTATGATCTCTACTAGAGCAGGGGGAGTTGGTCTGAATCTTGTAGCTGCTGATACTGTGAGTAATATGGAACAAATGCCCAACGAGAATTGCTGTTATTTCCTTGATATTTCTATTTGTTGTTGATGCAGACTTTTTTTTTTCTTGTGTATTGTGGTTGTTAGCATGGGGCAGTTGAAACTGAGTTTGCACTTTGCAGTGCCTTGTCAAAGATAATTTCTGCAAGAGTTATTTATGAAAATAGTTGTTAGTTGTTACTACTTACTAGGGCTCAATTAACTGGTTATTCAAGAACTGATTTTTAAGTATCTTTCTTAGAAAAAAGTTGCTAACGGATATTTATTGAAAGAAAACTGAGGATGCAAAATGGACTGAATCAGGAGAGATGGTTATGACTTAACGGGGAAAAGAAAAAACTAGCAACCAGAAGAAACAATGACACCCACCTTACAAGTGGAAAGCATTGATTGGGAGATCATTAATGAACTCCATTCTTAGAAGAGCGAACCAGTTTGTCAGGATATCAACTGCTGTAATCCCAGGGATTCCTTTCACGTAATTGTTCATGTGCAACATCCACCTTCCTCAGTTCTATTTCCACCTCGAGGGGCTTTCACAAATTTAAGATCTTTTACCAAAAAAAAAAAAAAAAACCTCTAAAGATCTTCCTATTTCAGTGTCTGTACATTTCCCAAGCTATGCAAAAGGACAGCTAATTTCAAATGGGCCACTCTTCCACCCTTAGTATGTACCGAGAAGGAACCTAAGCTACAGCACAGCTTAAAAAGAAGAATGACCAATTGAAGCAAAGGAACAGTAAGCAGGGAACATCTGGTGTTGAAGTATCTTTCTTTTATTTCTGTTTATCATTAACACAAAAATGCTTCTAAGAATGCTCTTCTTGTTCGTGATTTGTGGTATTCTTCCATGCTGTGTTAGATTCATTGTTTACTGTCCATATCTGATTCTGATTTTAAGCAGTGCTTTTAGGTAATATTTTATGAGCAAGATTGGAATCCCCAGGTGGACAAGCAGGCTTTGCAGCGTGCTCACCGCATTGGTCAAATGAACCATGTATTGTCTATAAACCTTGTAACAGAACACTCGGTGGAGGAGGTGAGATGTAGAACTTTGGAACTTCATGTGGATACACAAAATTTAATTGACTGGGCATTTATGGGGTTCAAGTTTTGTTTTGTTAATGGGGTTTAGCAACAACTATTTGAATAGGTAGTTATGCGAAGAGCAGAGAGGAAACTGCAGCTCAGCTATAATGTGGTTGGTGGAGACAATGATAATCATGGGGAAGGGAAAGAGATAGGTGCCGAACCTGGTGATTGGCGTTCTCTCATATTTGGGCTACATCTGTTTGACCCTACAGATATCAAGAACGAAGATTCAGTAGGAGTAAATATGGATGAGTTGAATGCTATGGCTGAAAAGGTAATTGAAATTCGCAATAATGAACCATCAAACAAGGACAACCGAAAGTTTGAAATGAATCCAATGGATTTGTTGGCTGGAGGCGACTTGTCTGTAAAAAGTATTGCATCAAATAGTTTTGATCCTGGGCTTGATGAGGCTTCATACCTATCATGGATTGAAAAGCTCCAAGAGTTTTCACCATCCATTGAGAATTCCACTGTGGAGTTGGGAAGGAAAAGGAACTTATCTGATACAAGGCATTTAAAACAAGAAGTCCATAAGAAGGCAGAGGAGAAGAAGTTGGCCAAGTGGGAAGCTCTTGGTTACAAGTCATTAGCTGTCAAAGATCCTATTTGTGATATGGATGGTGAGATCATGTCTGATTCAGGTTCTGTCCAATTTGTTTATGGAGATTGTACCAAACCGTCAAAAGTGTGCCCATCTGAGCCAGCTATAATATTTAGGTAAATTTGTCATTTCAGATAATGCATCCAGTTAATAGAGGGAGATGACCAGTTGGTTTTTGTAAGATACTTTATTTTGTTCTTTTCCTTTGCCATTCTACCATTTTGTTTTCAGCCCCCTGTGATTAGCCACTTGTTCATATTTTTAGTTTCTTCCATCGTCTTCACAAATTACCACCTATCATGAAAGAATTAAGCAACATAACTTCTCCTTTTAAAATCTACATGCATTGATGAATCTTTATAGTTTTATGGAGGGTCATCTCTTGGTGTTGTGTGACCAATCTTATGATTTCTTTGGCAGTTGTATTGATAATTCTGGGAACTGGGGTTGCGGAGGAATGTTTGACGCGCTAGCCAATCTTTCAGGGGCCATCCCAGATGCTTATTGTCAGGCTTCTGAATGTGGGGATCTTCATCTGGGTGACCTTCATTTAATAAAAATCAATGGTTAGTTCTTTTATCTTATTTTTTTAGGGGTGGTTGTTACCCAGAAATGCTTTTGCCGATATTATACGTTGGATATGGTTATACATCCTTGGATTTGCTTTTTGAAAAAGGCTTGAGCCCTTCAATTACCTATTCTTCTAGTGCCTCTCCTTTTCGTAATCATAACCTCTGCATAGTTATATTGTGCTTTTTATCTTGCAATTTTCAGTTTCACCAACCTTTGAAATTGAACCTCTTTATGTGCAGAGGGTGAAGATGAAAATAGCATGGATGAAAATACCCCTCAATGGGTGGCTTTAGCTGTTGTACAATCATATAATCCTCGGCGGAAGGTTCCTCGCAGCAACATTTCCATTCCTGACTTGGAACAATGCTTATTAAAGGCATCCTTCTTAGCAGCTCAGAACTCTGGTAATTCTTTCATGCATGAATTGTTGGAAGAAAGTTTTAATTATAAATTTTTTCTGTTGTCTTCTATTTGAAAACAGATGCATCATACCATTTAAAGTCTTTGCATCCATTTTGCCAAAGCATCATTATAATCTTGTAGCTTTAACTCATGGATTCAAACAGTGCCATCTGATTTTAATCGTTTGAATGGTTTCCTTTCTGCCAGACTGTGTTACCCATTCAACTGCGGTGTGTGATCGAACCATTTGAACTTAGAAGTCATAGATGACCAATACTAGATCTATAGATATATTTATGCATAGTCAACTTAGAAGCCTTAAACATTCGATCCATAATATGTGCAAGGTATTAGTGATGTATGTATTAAAATTGTTATGGTCTCTTAATTGTTAATTCTGTTATTCTATCCTTTTCTTTTTATTAATTTACTCTTGCCAGTATCTAACATCATGCCATCTGAATGTTCTCAAAAGCGTCGATCCATATGCCACGAATTGGTTACCAAGATGGAACTGACCGCTCAGAATGGTACACAGTAGAACGCCTTCTGCGGAAATACGCTTCCATCTACAGCATAAAATTCTTTGTGTAAGCCTTCTTTTCTGATAACCTAATTATCTTATCCATTATTTGACCTTTCTTTTTAATTACAAAGCAAAACAATATTTGCAGCTTGCCTTGTTCATATTTGCATGTCATGTTTTACAGGTACTATTACCGGCGTCAGTCTCAGAACCAAACAGCAGCATAGTATTATTTTGGGATGCTACATTATATGTGAATTACTGTATCTGTAAAATCTAAAATCTGTGGGAATCAAAGCCTTTTGCGCTTTTTTCTTGCTGTGGAAAAAAAAAATGTATGCCTTTGGTGCCAGTGATCATCATAAAATGGTGATTAAAAAAATTATGTAAAATTAATCAAATTGGATGATGAAACAAAATGAAGGAAACAGCCATTCTCTTATGATTCCAAAAATTAGGGCCTTTTCTAAAAGGGAAAGAAAAAGAAAATTTGGCCTCATGAGTCCACTCCATCAAACTCTGAGCCTACTCATGATTCATGAAGGTTTAGTCGCTCATGACTAGGCTGAGTCACCTCATTTGGGACAAGGGCCGAGTTAGGTTCGGGGGGTACTTGATGTACATGAAAAAATGTTGTGAGGATGGCTTTTTTTTTAAAAAATTGTCTTGATGTTTTCTAAGAATTTTTGAAATAATGAACTGATTAAAAAAAAATTGGCTCTCCTGAGAAACTATGCTCATCATCTGTTTCTCGGGATTCCTCAAAAAATTGGCTCTCCTGAGAAACTATGCTCATCATCTGTTTCTCGGGATTCCTCATCATCTGTTTCTCAGGATTCATGTTTTAGATGTGACAAAAAATTTATGTTGATTATGTATATTATATAGCCCTCTTTTATTTTGGTTGAATTTTTTAACCCTAACCCCTTTGTGCCCAAGTCATCCAAAGGGTTTGCCAAAAGGGGTTGCACCCACTTACATCCTCATGTAAATAATAGTTATGTCAGTTTGGGACCCGTCAAAGGTTAGGCAACAAGTTAGAGAGAATGGTGTATGACTAGAGTGCGTGAGTTCAAGTCCTTATTGTAACAAAAAGAGATCAGCACAATCTGGCCATCTGTTGTCCACTGTGTAAACATCAGATACACAAGATAATAGAGGACAAAGAGAGGGCGAACAAATAAATATTAAGACCGGGAAGGGTGAAACTCCAGTGTTTTCTATTTGGATTGACAATTGGATGAAATATGAGGTAATAATCAATACATAAGATTGTGTTAATTACTTCATTTTTTATTATTATCAAACATTCAATCCATCCAACTATGAAACAAACTCAGTTTGAAGTAAAATATAACTCTAGACTTCTCTAGGTTAGGTTAAAGCATAAGAGGGTCTGGATTCAGGAATAAAAGCATCAGGTGCATAATCGGCTAGTAGCTCAGTTGATGAATAAATATCTCGGGATAATGTTTTTTTCCTGATTGTAGTCCTCATGGTGAGGGCTCGGCCGGTGTATGAGTACTTACCTTCCTGAATAAATAAATAAGTGAAAAACGTTTAAGATGTAAGAATCAATTTTTTTTTTTTTTTAAGGATTACACTCGTTTCTTTTCTTTATGTACATTTCTCTTTTCCTAATAGAGAAATTAAAGTTTTCAACCAAAAAAACAGGTAAATAAAGTATCAAAACACGAAATCAAAATAAATTTAAGAAGATATGCCACAAAAGAGGAATGGAGATGGAGTGCCGCTCGGAATTTTTTTTTTTTTTTTTTTTGGGACAGAGCCCTCCCTCATTTTTTTCAAACCATTTCAAGGAAGAGGCAAAGAAATGGGTTTATATATGGGGCCCATTTTTTTTCACAGAACTGGGAGTCCGAACCCCTATAGGAAATCAAATTTTGGTCTTGTTGTAGAAAAAGCTGATATGACAGAAAAGTGTTTAAGCAAGATTGCCCTACCAAACACATAAAAAATTAGTTTTTTTTTTTTTAATGACTTCTACTTTTTTCGTGAAAACAGGTTACACAAATGTGCCCTTAAGGCGCGTTTGGCAATTTACCAAGTTAGTAAAAGTAATTTAAAGTCTCTAATTTTCTGACAAGGGGTCACATCAAAAGTATACATCTTCAAAATTCTCTCATTTTAAAAAAAATGTCAAAAAACAACCTCATATCTCCACTAAATGATTAAAAAAAAAAACCCACTTATATTTTATTTTCTCTTGATTTAATGCTTTACATCACTATTACTGTAATATTAAACTAGCAACACAAGCAGTACTCAGCCCGGGATCACAAATAAAATAAAGCTATATTTAATTTAAGGCTATCTTCTGAGATACAAAATGAGAAAAAAACATCTAAAACAAACAAATATATCATTTTTTTCATTTTTAAAATTGTGAAAATAAAATTTTCACTGTTTATTCTATATATAATACTTAAGAACATATATGAATATTATAGTGTATGTTTAATTAGGGAATATTTTTAAAATGAAATATATTAAAATATATAAGGAGTATATTAAAACAAAAATTTTAAAACTCAAATGAAAATATATTAAAACACACAGGAAAAAAATATATCTCAAAATAAAAGCAATATCTGTACATATAAAAAAAATAAACAAAAATATTAAATATTAATTAAAAAAAGATTTGTAGAGGAAGCAAGAAGAGGGAAGGAGTAAGGGAAAGATAAATAATTGGGTTGATTAGGTGGACCCTTCTAACCAAAGCTATCATATATAATAATAATAATAATCAATTCAGTGCAATTGTTCATCATGCCTACCCATTGTTCAACGGTCATGATCATTGAAGTTTGGGTAATAGATAAGCAAAATACCATTTCCTATCTAACCATTTATTGTGTGAAAAGGTAGCCAAATAGGTCCCACAAAATTGGTTGGACTGTTTTTGTAATCTGCTTGGTTTTATTTGCCTATCCATTATCAACTTTGACTTGATTAAAATAGATTGAATTCAATTAGATTTCTTTAAAAGAGAGCTATTTCAATTAAACCCTAAAAACAGTAAATTTGTAAATATATATATGTGATATGGATAAATTTGTCTTATAGTAAAAGTTTATCAAAAAAAAAAAAAAAAAAAAAACCCACACCTCTTGATGGGGCGTTCCAAAAAGTCTCCTTGGATGTTGTCTCCACAACTCAGATACGGTCCTCCAAGCCTCGCAGATACATCCCTCAAATGGGTTTTCCACCGTCTTCTTCTTGTGAAGTCTCCCCACTACGAGGGCCGCTTATTTAATGAATCTGTAAAGTCTTAGTTGATAATTCTAATAATCAATCACAACAGATTAGAATGCTTTATAACAACAATTCTTATCAATTATCTATTCTATCATCTTGGGATCTTTAAAACTCAATAAAAACAATAGAAGCTTAATAACGAAGGAAGAAAGAGATTAACTTACACGATATCAATCACATTTCATAAGATGCATTTAGCCCCTTCTTTTTCTAATTCTCGGGTTCTATTAGATAAATGAGGATGGGGTTATACATAAATCAGTCAATTTCTTTGGAAAAAGAATTGAATAGGTAAATGCCACACATTATTAAAACTAAGAAATCAATTTAAAAAAGGGCATTACTTTAGGGCAAAAATTAGACACAGGGAGTACTTGGTGAGGGCTTGGATTTGGATCTCCCAAAACTCCCAATGGCATTTTTGTAGTTGGCAGCCAAGGCAATCAAGAAAGACAAAGACAAGAGAGCTTTTATGATGGCGATTAATGGCATCGTTATCAAGCAAAGACATCTCTCAATTGAGAGAGATAATAAGGTATGTTTAGCATTTGAAGTGATAGGGAGACGTGAATGAAACGTTTCTACTATAAGGGTTGGGGAGCAAGAATGGGTGCTTTTTTAAGAGACGTTTTTCTGACAAGAAGAAGAATCGATTGACATTATGCAGCAACTGCTAATTTGGATGAAGGTATGATGTGTCTCAAGGAAGAGACAGAATCAAATTATTTCTCTCAACCGTAAAGGCTGGAGAGCAAGAATGAGTACTTCTTTAAGAGGCGTTTTTCTGACAAGAAGAAGAACCGATTGACAATATGCAACAACTGCTAATTTGGATGAACGTATGACGTGCCAAAAGGAGGAGACATAATCAAATTATTTTTCTCAACCTCTTTTCAGCTTTAAGGAGTAAGAATTTAACTCGACGGTAGGGCCCATTTATTGAACTGAACTCGTTATTATTTCTTTTTTCTTTTTAGAAAAAAATCTGAACTCGTTAAAGTAGATGTCCTCCCTTTTATTGAGTGGCCCCAAATTTTCTCTAATAGAAATTTGTCCTCTATAAGATTGACTGCTCCTATTGGAGTAAAACATGGGGACCATTTGGTTGTTAGGCCTATGTTTAGGACTACACTCAGCCATGGCCCTAAAATTAATGTAGAGGCAGATCTCAATTGAGAATCATGTGCACTTTTACTCCTGCCACATATGTTAGCCAGGCTAAAAATTAAATTAGGCTCTGGTTTTGCCCATGCGCCTAAGAGCAAAGGCTAGTTCGAATATAATGTTGGTAAAGTTCTGGTTGAGCTTATGCTTGCTTGACCTACTTTGGAGTAAAATGCCATGCAATTAGAGAAGATAAATGCAAATATGTCCCCCAAGACAAAAAAAAAAAAAAAAAAAAAAAAGACGTGAAAATAGTGTGGATCCCAACCACATCTTTACCGCCGCTATAGACAGCCCAAATGTACTTGCATGTGCTACTTTACGACTGCTTTAACAGCAGATCACTTGCGGGTTTTCTAATTCTTTCAACCCTCTAGGTCCGGGTTGGGTTTACAGCACGATCCATACGAAACTGCACAATTATCAATACATGATTCCTATCTAAATGCGCAATGGGCCCATCTATTGGACCAAAATCATTTCTTATTTCGTAGAGAAAAATTCAAACTCATTAAATCGAACATCCTACAATTTCACGGACTGTCCCCAAATTCACTCTATTATAAATTATTCCCGTTAACTAGAGTAAAATATGGGACTGGCTGGATTCAACGACATCCTCTATGTGTAGTCCATTCGGATGAGCCATTATCTGGGTCCCACTATGACGATGTGTGCATGGTGGAAAAAGAAAATGCAAAGGGTTTTGTGCGCCACGTCCTATAAGTACAGGAACAAAGTGGGATCAAACTGCAGCTTTTGTGCCGCTCTATGCAATGGTAAAGCTGCACTCGCAAGTTTTCCTCTCCTCTGAGAGGAGGAAAACCTGCACTTGTAACATTTCCACTGATTTAAGCAGCAGTAAAGCTGCACTTGCAACTTTTTCTCCACTCTCAGCGAAGGAAAACATGTATATTTTCATTTCCATTCGCCTCTAGGTTTGGGTTGAATCCGCCCTCGGGTCCATATGAAACATGCATTATTTCTACTAGCATTAAATTCCGATTTTACTTGGTTAATTTATTGAGATTAATTGGGTAATTTAAATAAAGAAATAATTTATTACTAGAAGTAAAATCTTTTGCTAAAAAGTAGGTAAGAAATAGAAATAATTACAAAAGTGATAATAGATTGAATAATATTAGTTGGCATTTGATAATAGATTGGCTAATACATTTAATGCCGACCCATATTGTGCAATTAAATTAGGGCCTACATTTTGTGCAATTATAGTTGGTTCGACATCTTGATCAAAGTTGTTTGAAAATTTGTAAGTGGATAGTATAAATAGGATACTCAATATCGAGGAAAGAGAAAATCGTGTACAACGGAAAAGTGAAAATTGTTGGAATGATGTAACATAAATTTTAAAAAAGTGAGAGAATATGGTCTAAAAAAATTGAACAATCTACATATCGGTGTTTTATTGATGGTAGATTGTATGGCATGTGTAAGAAATAAAAATAGTTAAAGGGAAAAAAAAAACATATAATGACAAAAAACCCCTAATCATATACAACTTAGGTATGTTCAAATCAAAGAGCAAAAGAGGGCCCATGCTTAACACAGGCCAAAAAAATCATCATTATTTTTTAAAAAATATTAAACAAACTGTAAGAAGTTAATAACAAAGTTTGATAAGGATGAAATTTGTCACAAATGGAGTGAGTGTGAACTTGCATTTGGTTTTGATGGTCTGACCCAAATTCGTGTTTAGGGTAAAGCAGATATAGAGGAGTGGGGGTATCAGTTTTCTCGAATATTAATAGGAGGTGGTATATATTAATACGAAGTGGGGCTCACATGATTGGCAAAATAGACTGGGCTCATATCCTGAGTCCTGACTCGACTCGACTGGACTTGGGCCGGGCCGTGCATACCTACTTTGATCAGATTCTGACTAACTCATAGGCCCACATCCGCGACTCAAGGAGTCAGGGCTCGGAACTTCGTTTTCCACCGTCCTGCTACTTGCTCTTCTCCTCGAAGACTCTGCTACTCCATTGCTATTTTTCATGTATGATTTTTCTACTGTTTATGTGAAATCCATGGAAATATCTAGTTCTATTCTATTTTGCTTTCAGTTTGCTTGGGAATTCGTTGTCTGCTATTGCTGGGTTTGTAGTAGTATTATTATTTCTTCTTCGTTTCATCTTTCATGGCATGATTCTTATAGTGTGGAGTAGAGATGGGTTAGTATTGATTCCTGGGAAGGAACCCAAAAAAAAAAAAACACACCCAGATTTGATTTTTTCCCTGAATTTGTATACAATGGAAAGTTAAGGGCTTTTTAATTGAATTTCCAAATGCTTTTTGTCTGAGTTCTCACTGACCCAATTGATTCTTATTCTGATTTTTTAATGGGTTTTTGATAGGAGATGAAAAGGGTGTTATAGAAATGATGGATGATACATGCTCTCAAGGGGGAGCTTTTGATCTGTTGAAGCAATTGGAGCATATCTTGGAAACTGATAATCTCATGTAAGATTGATCTTTTAGGCCTTTGTTCTTATGTTGAGGTATTTATTTGTATTTGTCTGTTATTGATATGCAGCACTGGTTTTTGTTCCAACACTTGGTTTACATATTTTTCTGGGGTTTTTGATTTGTTGGTAGTTTTTACATTTCAGTTTTGTCTACTAGTAGACAAGGGTTGAATTGATTGGGTAGTATTTGCTGCTTCTTCTTCTTTTTCTTTGACCATGTTATACTTACATTTGGGGTTTCATCTATTAATCTGATTTAGTGATTATCATGCCTGGACACCAATTGGTTTATTCATTTTCCCAATTTTGTGTCACTAGTAGCATCTTCTTCCTTTTCTTTTACCATGTTATACTTACATTTGGGGTTTCATCTATTAATTTGATTTAGTGATTATCATGCCTGGACACCAATTGGTTTATTCATTTTCCCAATTTTGTCACTGGTAGCATTAAATATATATATTTTTTTTTTGATGTGTTTGGATGGGGGTTACAGTTTTTTTTTTTTAATTCCCTGTCCCTTTGCAACACCAGTTTTGTATGCTCGCAATCAGTTGATTGCTATTTCTTTATCACGATCAAATTGGGGTTTTCTTACCATTAACAACATCTTCTATCCTATTCCCATGTCGGCATTCCAAGATTTAATATTTTGTTTATTTAGCTCAGGCAGAAAGAAGTTTAATGTATTTGATATTCTCCACACCATCTAAGAAGTTTGCCACCGCAAAGATCATTATTATTCCTTCTTTACAGGGTTTTTTTTTCGCTGCATTTTAATGCTATCTTATTTTTAGCATTCTCATGCAGTGATGAAGTTGGGTTTGTTCACCCATCCCAGTTTGTGGCACTGAACAAAGGACTAAATAGTTCATGCCCACCATCTGCGAGTGTCTTAGAATTAACAGATGGGGACATCGGTAGGGACACAGCAGAGGATAATGTTGAGCAATACGACCATAACATTTTCTGGAACAAAGATAACAAGTTGGCCATTTCAACGTCATCAGTACTTCCTCTGTACGGTGCTGCTGTTCATGCATTTATGTCTGCTTCCAGACAATATAAAGCGTCAATCAATTTACCAGAGAGAACAGATTCAGTGGATAAATCAGCGGACCATAGTCATTCAAATTGCAGAAGTTTTCTTGAGAATGAACTGATGAAGCATAGTAAGGCTCTTGTGATACTAAGCTGCGACTTTGGCAGTGCATGGAATTCCAGGTTTTGCTTCTCCCTCCATTTTTGTTGTGTTCACATATGCCTTTGTGTGTGTTTTGGTAAATTTTTATGTTCATTCTTTGAGTAGAAAGCCCGGACTCACAAGGTTGATCCCAGATATATGAGATAAGTATTCGACAACAATGTAAATGATAGTTGTAATGTATATGATGTTGATAATGAAATGTTAAGGGTTTTGAGGAACAAATGTCTTTTCAGTTTTCACAAACACTTACCTATCATTTCTTTTGAAATCTTTTGGGTTGGGATTAAAACTTGTCCCCGAATTTAAAAAACTGGGCACATTATTAATATTTGGACCTTTTCAATTTCTGTGCAAGTTTTGGGTTTGGGTTCGAGTCTATGGATTTCATACCCGAGGACCCAGATACCTGATGACACAGCCATCTATATGTATAGATGTATATTGTGTATATCTGCATATCAAGTATATCTGTATGCACGTATATCATATTAGTATAGTAACTGGGCCTTTTTTTTGGTCTGGATCCAGCCATTTATCTGAGTCCTGGTTAGGTCTTGGGTTTTTAATTTCAGTTCGGGTTGAGGTCCTGTAACCTGAACCAGATTCAGGTATGGGTCCTTATTTATAATTTGGGTTAGGGTCCAGTATAATACTGCCCAACCCATTTTCATTCCTTATTTTGACAGGTGTTAAATGTACCAGTACTCAAAACTATGATTTGGAGCTTTGTAGTATCTGCAAAATAGTTATAAAAAAATGAAAAAAATTTAAAAAATTTTGGAGCACTTTGCAAAAGGTTGAAGCTTAGACCACATCAGAAGTCACTGTTACTGGGAATCACCGGTAGTTGCTGTAGATACTCCCGTACACCCTGCCAAGGATCAATCCCTGGTAGGTTGGTTTCCAGTTTCATGTCCTGGCCACTGGGCCAACTCAGCAAAAAGCGAAAAGTCCCTGTTATTGTATACAGCTATTTGATTGGGGTTTGAATTAAGTGGTTTGCTGCTGGAGTCATCCAAGCAAAGGCTAATAAGAGAATATCAAATGTATGCACAATTAGTCATTGCTACCACTTGATACAAGTAGGTGGAGTTATATTCAAACATCTCTGTGTTGGTATAAGCTTTTTTCCAACTCAACTATGAACTCACAACAAAGAAAAGCTTCAAGGTTTCTTTTATACTACACATTAATGTCATCATTGCTAACTAATTAACTTCCACGTCTTTATAGATGGAGGTAGTTCCACATGTTGGAGGTATTTGCAATGTATGATTGAAGGCTGATACTATCACATATTCTACTGCAGTTTCATGAAGTTATGAAAATTGTCTTTTATTGTTAACTTTGGTGATCATGAATTGCTGTATTTTGACTCTGTCATCCAGGAAGCTAATAGTTTCAAGGAAACAAAGTTTCTCATTATTTATGGAAGAACTTCAGTTATCAACACTCATTCTCTCATATTCGGCAAAAAGTGAATGTGCTTGGAGTCATAGGTAATCTGGTTTTATTACTCTTATCCATACTTCATTTCTGTTAAAAGAAGTTTATTGAATTTATATGTATAATCATGGGATGAATAGTGTTTTTTTTTTTTTTTTGAATGGTTAGTTTTGCACTTACATGAGAATTAACACCCTTCCTCATTTTGTCTTTGTTGAATATGTATGACCAATTGATCTTTTCTCTTCAACGATGATAGTTTCTTTTCCGAATTTATTGTAGACACTTAATCATTATTTTTTTCCTTCTTTCATTGATGTCCATTCAATTATTAAAACTATTAGCCTCAATTGGTTGTTATCAGGAAGTGGGTGATCAAGATGATCGCTGGAAAGTGTGATAACCTATCCGAGATAGTGCGAAAAGACTCTGAACTAGTGGAGAAAATTGCCGAGGTTTATTTTCAGTTTAGCAGAATTGGATACTGTTAAAATTAAGGTTTATTAACTCATCATTTTGATAAGTGCATTTAATTGCATTTAGTATCTTTTTTGAATTTATGGCTGTGAAAGCAAGGGTCCAGAGTCTTTACTCCTTTTGATAATTTGGATCCTCTAATGGAGAATTCTTTAGGTCCATCCTTATAATATTATAAATCCATCAATGGGGCCCATATCTAAATAAACCTTCCAGATTAACTATCAACCCTTGTTAACTTTGTGAAAAATTTTCATTCAAATGGAGTTGGGCCTACCGTCAAATTTACCATGCTGCGTAATTAGAGTCGTGCTTTTTGTGTCAACCTGGCTGTTGGCCCAGCTTCTATTGGAGTTAACTTTGGTGGGGGTGATAATGGTCATTAGCAGTTTGATTTATGTGAGTCTCCGCTAATGAATTTATAAGGATGAGCTCAAATTGTTTTGAGAAATACAGCAGTGGTTTCTTTGTAAAGGTACCTAACCAATTAAAATAGGACTCATGGCAAAGTTTGAGAGTCCTACCGGCCTACCAGATAGACGGCTTGGGACCTTACCATCGGTTAAAAAAAAAAAGGAAAAAAAGAAAAACTAAAATGGTCCAGCAGTTGGCTAGTTGGTCAAAGATCAGTAAGTATGTGGTCAAAAATAGAAACCTTTTCTCATTGCCTCTCTAATGATTTTAAATGGGTTGTTGGCAAGATCCAATTGACTTGATTTTTTGTCCTATGCTGCAGAATTCAAAGATGAATTATCGTGCATGGAATCACCGGTGCTGGCTTGTTTCCTACATGACAACAGAACAGGTCAGATACAAGATGTTGCAGATTTTAGTTCTAGGCCACTTCAATGTTAGAGCTTGAAGCACAGTAAGGGGAAGAGGATCTTTGCAGCCCTTTTTATGATTACAATTGCATAGAAATAATTATCTGATGATGTTTGAGAGGGCCCCTTTCATGTTCTATATATGGTGAAAGTGAAACTACCTTTTATATGTTGCTTCCAACAGTTTTCTAGTACTTGTGGGCTGTGCTTCAAAATTTTAATAGTGGACTATGGAAGTCTCCAATTTGTTCCTTTTGTCCTAAATAGGTAGATGTGTTTTCAGGTTCTAGATGAATTGAACCAATCAAGAAAATGGGCTGAGTTGCATGTTGCAGATAACTGCTGCTTCCATTATCGCAGAGTGAGTTTTACTAAAATTTGTTATATTTTGTCTACTTTATAATCTTAGTTTATAATTAAGTTAATGGCTTTCATGTGTTGTACTGAGACTATAGTTAACTTTTCCTCGAAATGCGTGCCCTTTTTGTGGTAGTTGATAACCTAGTGTCTTCTCATACCATCAAGAGCCATGATGTAAGTGGTGACTTTGATGACTAATTTTAGCTGAGAACTTCCTTGAATACATCTTGCCAAACAGTTTAGCCAAATATACATAAAATAAATTATGAATTTATTTCCTAGATGTAACTGAAAGAACAGTAACCGCAAAGAGAATCTAGATGCTCCTTTAACGAGATTCTGAGTTTGTTAAAATGGCTTAAATGGGTTGTTCAAGTGGCAGATTTTGTGGGGCAGAATACCATTCATAGAGGAAAACGTAGAAGACTAAATAAACTATAATTGGACACATACAGGTAAGCTATGTGTGCACCATCTTGGGGGCTTGATGGGACCACCTAAGACCAGTAAATGCCCCTCACATTGACCACCTCCGTGAACTAATAATACTCAATTAGACACTCATCTGACTGTCACTATTGGACCAAACACCCAATGCCTCTTAGCGTGAAAGATGATATACTGAAAGCTACAATGATAAGCTTGCCACTATCGGTTAATTTAAATAAATAAATAAAAACTTGCTATTGAATCGAAGCTTTTATTTCTAAAATGATAGTGCTTTATGATTTTCGTCACTCACCACAAAGAGAAAACATTCTTATTGAACTTTCTGATATAATTAAGTTATGCTCCTTATCTTACTCTTGTTATCTACAGCGACTAATGCTTTGGATTTTTGAGGAGAGTCGCTCAAAAAAAGTAGAGGCATGCTTTGACTACAAGACTGATCTTTATCTAGTATGGAAGGTACACTTCTGCCCATTCAAAATTTTAATGTATGCTGGAATGGGATTATCATCAATACTTATCTTTTAAAGCAGCCATAAAACTGTGGCTTTGTATCCCAGCTTTTCTCATTGCCATCTAACAAGTTGCATTATCCAAACTATGATTTGTGTTGGTTATGTGGGATCTATGTACCTGAGTAGTTCCTGTGGAGTGGGTATTGACATTTAATCCTTGGAAATAGTGGTTCTCATCCAATAGTTCTGGTTTCAACACCAGTAGTTGTATGCTTAGTTAAAAGAACAGGTGGCTGGATGCTTTTTCCTTCTGAGGATCTATAATTCCTTGTGATCTGCAAAGCAATCTTTGGCACATGCTTCTCCTTTGACAAAGTCATATTATTTGCTTTGTTTAACTATGGATTCGTAGGTGTCTTCCAACGAAGGACTTTCCTAAGTTGGGCAAGTGCATTATGATTCTTGAGTATCTCAGTGAGCAGTGGATGGCCATGATTATTGTTTGATCAGCTATTCTCTTTGGCATCAGTTAAATGTTTTAGTTTCCAAGTCATTTGTCATCACCAAGAAAATACTATCTTGGTGGTTGTAGCAAGTTACTTTCCCTTGTATTCATGTTCACATATATTAAGATAAATTTATTGGAAATATTGGCATTATGGTTTTGACAGGAGGAGTTCATATGGGATGAGATGTTGATCAAACGGTATATAGGCAGAGAGGTATGTACTTTATCATTCTCATATCAGTCTTGCTTTAGCTTTCAGCATATAGTTGAATCTGGTTCCATTCATGACTTTTGTAGCACAGGAGCGTCAGATCTTGTATATCGAAAAAGTTTGGCTCTCAGATTGGTTGAAGTTGAAAAATATGGAAAATATGATTGGGCTGGATTGATCATATGCTAACATTGTAATTCAGTAGCCAATTTACAAAATTTGATAGCATTTTTTTTAAGAATATTGTACTATACATTGCTTCCTTCAACACTTAAGACAATTTAAACTATGTTCATTATAACTCTATAAAGCTCCATCTTTGATATAATCTTGCTATTTGCACTCAAATTTTGTTAAATATGATAATTTTCAAATATTATATCAAGCTGAATATTATATCTGGGCTCCTTAAAGGGACAAAAGGGTTCCGTTGTTGGTAAAAATTTTGTAGATGAAAAGACACAAACACATAAAAGCTTACACAAGGGGATAAGAGCATTCCCTTTATAGTGCTATCTCACTGCAAATACTCATGTGATGAATAAGTCAACAACCTCATTAGCCTCTTTGATTTTAGATGATGGAAACAGTAAGTTATTATTATTATTATTATTATTTTTGGTAAATAATGGAAACATCTTCTTGGTTTGCCAAATGGACCAACTTGCAAAAGATTGTAACTAACCACCAATCCACTTGTAGTCCAGTGAGGCATCTTCCTATTCACCGGTACAGCCAGGGATCTATCCTTGGGTCTGTTGGATGAGGACTTGAGTGTTTGGGTATGTGAGTATGGCAGGGCAAGTAAACAAAAGAGAAATGATAGTTCCTTGGCTTCTGCTTCATACGGCTGTGGCTCGCCCTACCAAAGAAATAAAGCTTCAAAGCACCTTAAACATTTTTTTTTTCCTTTAATGGGTTTCAGATCTATATGCTTGGTCCTTGAATTTTATTGATCAGTAATGATTGAATTTTATTGATCAGTAATGATGGTAGAACTCTTCTTAATTTCTCAAAGTTCATTCATGACAGGCTTTATGGGTTCATCGCCGGTTCCTTTCTCAATGTTGGATAAAGCATTTCATGGATGCTCGAAGTGCAATTTGCCACCATTCAGAAAACTATATCTTTGATACTCTTTTGAACAATGAGTTGCAACTCCTCCATTCCTGCTTAAGTAACTCAGATAATGCCTTTGAGGATTGTCAAATGCATGCAGAACTCGCAGTGTCTTATATCCTATGGATGTCAAAGGTAATGATATTTTCTTTGTTGGGTTAAAACTCTCTTTTTCTTAATTTTTTTAACAGTGACGAAAAGCTCTTACAATCCCTTTTCTTGGTACCTTGCGTCAGCAATTTCCCCAAACTCTGGAGAGTGAACTTCAAGAGAAGCTGAAGAATTTAGGAAACCTGAAGGGTATACTAAATAAGGTAAGCCCAGAAAAGACATTGCTTTGGGAGAATTTAATTGGTTGAGCACAATCCATAACATATCTTAGAAGCAACAGTAAAGGGACCTTGTAACACTTGATTGTTGTTATATCGCACATGTACTTATTACTTTGTAGATCATATGAACTCTAAAACTGTAACATTATTTCAATTTTTCATGGGGATTTGCTATTATGTGATGCACAGTTGCACACATTTGGGATAAACCCATGCCAATTTGATGTGTCACCTACTTGGCGTGACATCATTTTTACTCTAAACCAACTCATCTTTGTCATTTATATTTATGCATCCACCATCTCATTTTTCAACTGGTTTGCAGGGTTGTCTGATGATCCAATCTAATATTATTACCAACCCAAGTTCCTCAGCCTAGACTTCACTTAAATCTGATGTGCCAAACAGGAAACTGGAAATGTTGAACTTGACCTTATCCAAAATCATAACAACCCATTCAAAGGCGCATTCACAAAATTTCCTCGTGAATTCTTAGGAATTCATAGGAAAGGGGCAGACTTTCACCAAAGTTCAGACATTATGAAGTTTTTGATGATTTAATTTTTTAGGACGTGAAGTTTGGGCTGCCCATGATGGTCTATGCACACTACCTCGATTATATGTTCAATAATTTCAAGCTTTCTGCATCTTCAATGGAAATAGATGGTTTGAATTTGCATTAATTCATCCACAATTAACAACCTGCAGCAATGTAGTGTGGCATAGCAACAATCTATTCAGCCTTGGGGAGTTTGTGGTATGGTCCTGTTATCAGTGATCCACAACTTTGAGTGGGACTCCATCAAACGGCTTTGATTAGAAGATCATAACTTGAATATTTATAAACTGTGTGGTGGGACTCACCTTCATTGCCAGGATCAATTACAATGGATAGTGCATGACTAAACCCAACCAGGTGTGGAGTATATCTTTTCAGATAAAATGAATCTAACTATAACAATGAGATATGGGACCATGCAAAAGAAATGGTTAAAATGGTCGATCTGATTCAAGGGTGAGGGGTACATGACTCAAGATGGATACCCTGAATATAAGCCTTTGTGCACCTTGTTATCTGCAATGGAAATTTTTAGACTTTTGGGTTTGTACATCTTTCTTGTATTCTATTGGGTGGCAATTTATTTGAAACAAAGGCAAAAAAATATCATTCTTTTCCTTGCCAACTAAGAAATCTTTTATTTTTTCCGTGGTGTTATACAAACGCATTATTCGTGCAATGCAAAGAATGAAAAAATTCTCTAATTTTTTTTCTGTCCTTTTTTTTTTTAACTATGCTTTTTCAGGCACTGATTTTTTCTGTAGGCAAGAAGTTAGCTCTACTAAAAATCTATTTACCAAAAACAAACTCTCCAATAACAACCACTCTCCATGACTTGAGAGAAGTGAGGAGATAAGAATAGCCTTTTTTTTTTTTTTTTTTTTTGCTTAAGGGAATGAGAATAGCTTTAGCACCACACCCTGGGAAGGAACTGTAGATGGTCAAATGCTTCCTAAGACAAGGAATGTGAGCTGGTGGACCCACAAGTATGCAAGTCTTATTCCTGGGCCATATCACTGAACTGCTGGAAAAACTAATAATACTGATATGATAGTTCTCACCAAATTTTCTAAGAAAAAACGTATTTACATAAGTGACATTTGTGTACATTGTCATTTACATATACAAATGTTATATGTGTAAAACACATTATCATGTTTATCAAAATCATCAATTTCACATGTATAAATGAATATATCCCACAGTTTTTTAGATGTATTTGGAATTTTTTGAATGTTTTTGAAGAATTTCTCAAAATCCATGACCATTTGACAATTTACTAGAGTAGTAAAAATAATGTAAAGTCTTCTTTTTTCAGACAAGAAGTCATGTCAAAAGTACATATTTTTAAAATTTTCTCCTTATTTAAAAAAAAAAAAAAAAAAGGTCTGGCCCAAAGAATCAAGAAATGAAAGTATACATCTTGATATTTTCCGTTATTGCTAGAATATTCAACTATTCATATAATGAATTGGGGGCCCACAGAGGTCCAACAATGAGTATTCATATAATGATGGGTTGGAACTGTTTTATAGGCATTGCTAGGCATTGTTTATAGGCATTGAGTAAATATTTTGAATGCCTAATGCCTATTTCTAAAAGGTCCAACAAAATACTCAATGCCTATAAAATATTTCTAAAAGGTCTGGCCCAATGCCTAGAAAATGTTTTATAGGCATTTATAGGCATTGCTAGGCATTGTTTATAGGCATTGAGTAAATATTCATATAAGGATGGGTTGGAACTGATTTAGAAATTACTCAATGTCTAAATATTTTGAATGCAATCAGTTTCAAGTCTTGAGACTTACTAGTTTAATAAACAAACAAAACATTTTGGATTACAAATATGAGACTAATGAAAGTGTTTGGTGGGGCTTACAAGAGAAAAAATCACCATACAAAGACCGCCATGTATATAAATGATTTTTCTACTGAGTGAGTAAATTTTATTGTAAAATCAAATTTATTTACATATCATTTTCACACCTCGTTTATATAAACCGACGAACCCTAATTTGGATTGAATCTTGACCCGAGAATGGGTAGATCTTGAGGATGATGGAGGGGTTTTTAGCTGTGTCACATCCACCCTACATCTGAAGACATATCAATGGCCCACCTGAGATAATGAGTGGCCCCCACATGTAACCTTCATAGCCATTGTCTCCACATCCCCAGATCCTATTTCCCATGCCTCTCGTTCTTGGCTGACACACAGGTGTCTCCCTCCCTCTTCTCCACTCCCTCCCCCTGTTCTCCCCTCAAAATCTTACAAACAAAACACCCATCAAACCTCTCTCTCTCAATCGAAAACCCCAATTTCCCTTTCTTATATACCAAACCCAGATTCGATATCTCAACCCTAACCCAAAAATCCCCCAAAGCCCTTCTATTCTCCATTCAAATTCTCCAAAAACACACCCTCAATCCCTCTCTCCAATCCAAATTCCCAATATCCACACCCCCCTACATCCTAAATCCCAACAACCCAAATCACCAAACACCCACTTCCAAACCCAAAAATCCCTAATCCCCCAATTTTGAATTCTCCATACAAAACTCTTCAAAAGTGACCCCTTCAATCCAAATCCCCAACACCCCGCACACCCTAAATCCAAAAAACCCAACAACCCACATCCTAAATTCCCCAATGGCAATGATGGTGGGCAGCAGCAGCGGCGTCGCCGGCGGCGGCACCAGCAGCGACGTCGAGGCGGGCTTCGCGAAGCTCCAAGGCGAGGACTTTGAGTACTACATGCAGACCTACTCCATCGTCCTTGGTCGGAACTCCAAGAAGTCGACGGTCGACGTCGACCTCGCCAGCCTCGGCGGTGGCATGAACATCTCCCGCCACCATGCCCGCATCTTCTACGACTTCCAGCGCAGGCGCTTCGCCCTGGATGTGCTCGGAAAGAACGGGTGCTTCGTTGAGGGCGTCCTCCACCTGCCCGGCAATACGCCCGTCAAGCTCGACTCGCAGGACTTGCTCCAGATTGGGGACAAGAAGTTCTACTTCCTGCTCCCGGTGAGGAGTATTTTGGGTGGCAGCGTAGGAGGCCGCCACGCGCCAATGCCGCCCCATCCGGTGCATATGAACATTGGGCCGCCGGCGTATGGGAAGAAGGGGCGCGGGAGGTCGGTGGGATATGATGATGATGAGGAGGAGGAGGAGGATGAGGATGATGATGATGATGATGATGGGGGTGTTGTTTTGGCTGCAAGTAAGAAGATAAGGAGGGCAGGAGATGGTTCAGATGGTTATGGATATGGAATGGGGAAGGGAGGACCATCTGGGCATTTGGGTTAGTATTTGTTTTCCCTCTTTTCATCTTCCTTATTTGCATTTGTATGTTATTATATTGTCTGTGAGTTTTGCTTAGTATGTGTTGCTTGCAATTCATCATTTGCTGCTGTTGCTGCTGTTGTTGTTGATGTTAATGGCGGCGGTTCTTTGTTCTAATTTGTGTTTGTAGATCAATTATCTATTTGAGTATTGTAATGCTACTGACTAACTTCTTGATCCAATCTCCTAGTTTGTATGCATAGTTTGATATGTTTGATTGCCTTTGTCATTTTTGTTGAGTTCTCATTTCTACTAATTCTATGGTTGTGATTTGCTTTTATTTTCATATTTTTGGATTTTCTTTATAATGTTTTGATTAGACAAACCTGGATAGATGAGTATGGCTTCAAATTATAATGATGATGATGTTGATGTTTTAGATATAGTATTTGTTCTGATTGGTTTTGGGGTTTAGGTGAGTTGATGTGGTGCTGTCGAATTAATTTGTGTTGAGTTATTATTATTATTTTTTAACCATGTTTTATCTATGCACAATGCACAATGCAGGAAGCATTGCTTTTGTTTGTTTGTGTTTTTAACATGTCAATTTATCTGATAGGAAACTTACAATTTATGTTGTAACTCGATAAAGGGCAATCGTCTCCTATGAGCAGGATGCAAATTGCTCATATGCAGTCCGGTTCATGGGGCCCACTTAGATGCCGTCTTATTGATGGGGGATGGGGTACATGGAAAGGTCTTCTTATATTTAAGGGTCAACAAAAGAAAAAAAAACTGAGTTCCGATCATATCATTTTAACCCTTGATTTAATAGCTTGAAAGTTTAGCCGTCTTTTTACCATAGATTTCTTTGAGATTCAATCCGGTGATGGATAGAGGTTTGATGAGAGTGAAACCGAGTCTGGTGCCAGAATTTTTTTTTTTTTTTTTTAATTTGGGTTTGAGTGTGTGCAAGGGCCTGCACTGTTCCAAGGTAGGCCCAAGTGGGCCGCGCAGAGCTGTCTGCTCGATAAATTTTTTCAAGGACTTGAGCCAATCCTGTAGATTGTAGATGCTGATTTTGATATTTATAGTTTAGTTTTTGCCATTTGCTTTAGGAGCTTCTTATTATGGCAACAGATTTTGGCTATTTATTATTGGATTTTTTACTCCAATTTAAATGACTGTTGAAACTGCAATTTGACCTTGGAATTCTTTATAGGCTACACTAAAAAGAAATAAAGTGGGCCACATATTTCAATCTGATTAATATATAACTTTTGTATTGTGGTGACTTGTGACCCGTGACCCTATTGCCAAATGCCGACCACAATAGGTTGTGATAAACTAGAACTACTCCAAAACAAAACAATTGAACAGATCACACTGAATCAAAGTGGAGACAAGTTAGTGTTGTTTGGCACTTGATTTGGGTATTTTTATACAATGATAGTTAGATCTGCAGTGTTGTATAGAGCTGATTGTTGGTAATGAAGCACTTGATTTGGGTATTTTTATACAATGATGGTTAGATCTGCAGTGTTGTATAGAGCTGATTGTTGTTAATGAAGAATGAACAAGAGATAACAAATATTTTTTCAAGATGCTAAATGTTGGTAATGAAGCCTCCCATCACCTTGGACACCTACATAAATGTGTGGTCTTTTTTTTTTTTTTTAAATGGTTACTAATTCACTAAACCCTAGGTATCTGATTTATTTTGCAAAATATTTCTTTTGATAACATCAGTGGTGATCCTGTTTTCACAGAGAAAAAGGGTGAGCCAAGGTCGAGGGCCGACAGGGAAGCTGACAATCAACAACTTCTGTTGTTAGAAGAGAAAGATGTGGTCTCAAATGTAGCTAATGTGCTTTCTGATCTCTGTGGTCCTGGAGAATGGATGCCTATGGCAAAGCTTCATGCTCAGGTTGGTTTGAGAATAGACTTTCTAATTATGTTACTTAGTACACTTCACAATATCTACTACTAATAATAATAATTGAAAGTGTGGTTTTACTGTATCCCTGTAAGATAATTCAATATTTTGTATCACTGTGCTTAACTTTGTACTGATGGAACTTATGGACGTGTGTCTGAAATGTATGCCACTTCATATTCCTTAAGGGAGCGTTTGTGCAGAGGGGGTTTCCACGGAATTGCCGTCTGAACCCAGCACCTTTCCTTGGGGCGTTTGTGCAGCGACAAAAGACGCAGTGAATCCCCTTTATTTGGCTTCATTTCCACGCGACATAGCATCTGGAATTCTGACCTGGACAGGTAGGAAAGCGAAGCCACGGAAGGGGAAAACTCCTTCCAAGGCGTTGCACAAGCAGACCCTTGGGCTGTTTGGAGGCTTTACTGATGGAGATGAGTGAAGTAAAGATTATCTTGAAGAAAGAATAAAATATAAGTGGGTTATGATGGTATTTTGGTTTTAGTTGTTTGTAATGGAATCTTTTTGACTTTTTGTATAGAAAAGTGGAGTTTTTTTTGTCGTTTAGTGGAGAAAGGAGGTTGTTTTTTTAAAACTTTTTTTTTGAAAAATATGGCGGGAAATTTGAATTGAAGTGCTTTTGATGTGACTTTTTTTTTTTTTTTTTCAAGAAATTGGTGCTTTACCTTACTTGACTCTATTTGTAGAGTTGCCAAATAAGCTGTAAGTATTCACATACATTTAGCCCACTTGCCAAAACTAGTAATATTACAAGGCTCAAAATATAATATCTTCATCAACTGGAGATAACTTTCAGCAGGAGCCCGAATCATAGTTGGAGGGTGCTCATTGTCACCACTGACAGGATTGCAGGTTAAGGTCATGTTACCAATAAAGAAAACTGGGATAGTTTTATTATTATTATTATTATTATTATTATTATTATCGTCGTCGTCGTCATCATCATCTTTCTTTCTTTCTTGTTTGCCCATTATGAGGGTGGTGGTGGTGGGGAACCCATCAGGTGCTCGAACCTTGCACCCTCTATAAATGGGAATGCCTTGTCATCAGACTGTGGGTTGGACAATAAACTGGACATATTTAGGGCCACTGATACAACCTTAAACTATATTGGCAAGGTTCAGAAGTAGAGCCACTAATGGTCCAATACACAACACATCATGTTGGTGACCCTAAAACTCAATATGTATAATCTGATATTTTGAAGATGCATTCTTTCTCATTTAACATTGCAATGCTTATGCTCATCTTGTTTCACCTGAGCTGGTTTTCAACCAGTGTATCTTCAAAGACAATAGAAGTAGCAAGAACAATAGCTACAAAAATTGTCTTTCAAGGCACTTGTCCAGGATAGGCGCATCTAATGCTCTCTCAATTGCATTTTATTTTAGGATAATGATGAGTGGAGAATAATGATAGATGGGGAGCCACCTTCCTTTTCCAGTAGCTTGGACTGTGACCAAGTGGAACATAATAGCTCTTACCAAATTAGGAAGAGATTATTGCCCTTTCGTTATGTTTTCTTTGTTGTCTCAGTAAAGAATCAATCGATCACCATTTTGTTCATTGACCGACTCTTGCCATATATGGTCCTACCATTTGAATCTTCTCTTAATGCAAGTTTGATCCATAGGGGGCATTTCTTTTGCAAGGCCATTGGAGAATCTCATTTACTGTGAAATTCCAGTGGTGCAAGCTGTGTTTGTCTAAACCAACATGCCGAGGCACCCCCGGTAGTGATCACATTATGGGCACTTTGTATCTGGCTATGGTTTTTCCTTCTGTGTTTTTTTTATGAGCATCTGAGATTCTTCAATATTACCTAATATGTGGACTTGTTCTTTATGCAGCTTCTTGACCAATTTGGTAACGTGTGGCATCATAGTAGGGTAAGGAGATATCTTGCATCAGATGACTGGCCCGTTGTTGAAGCCAAAGGAAGACCATGGTTTGGCCTGCTTACATTGCTAAGGAAGTACCCGGAGCACTTTGTCATCAACACAAGGTCCAAGGGAAGGGTGACATCTGAGTTTGTCTCCTTAGTTTCCCTGCTCTCATAGAACTGTAAAACAAAGCAAATGGCCTCTATCAATCATCCGACTCCAACCATAGTTCAGTAGGAAGCAATCTAGTATTTTTTGCTACTTGTGTCATACTTCTGTAATTTTTTTTCTGGTTATTGCCAATCAGGAGTTGAGGGCATGAAGTTTTGTGGCTTAGGAAATGTGCTGTGTGAGATCCCCTGCATGATAGTCAGTCAGTGCTTGTGTTGTGATCAACAAAGTTGGGGGTTGGAACTTCTAAGTATTGTTGTTTGCTTTTTCTATTGTAGTTTTTCTCAGTCTTTCTATTTGTGTTTTTTTTTTTCTTTTTTTGGTATGTTCGAACTCTTAATTTTACATTCACCTGAGGTGAGCCATCTCAATCCTGTTTTGAGGTCCAATCATGATTCCATCTACGACAGACCAAGACGTGGTTTTTTTTTTTTTTTTTGTGGTTGGCCCATTTATAGCTGTTGAGATTCTTTGGATTTGTTACTTCTATTGGGTTTCTTTAGAAACTAATCAACCTCTATCAACTGCCTATAACTTCTGAAGCCCCACTCAGCTTGTTTGCAACACTAATAATTATGAAATAATGACGAGCGTGGAGCACAAGATGAGCCTGGTTGGGCCAGGCTCAGCATGACCTTAGAAATACTGGACCGTACCTCGCTCAAGTCCACCCATTTAGTCAATGGGCCAGGCCAAAATGGGCTTTTTATGAGTTGCATGTGGGCCTAAAATAGTCCAGGCTCGGCCCAGAGTGTGCTGGGCCCGCCAAGTAACAACGGTCCAGCCGTCACAGACACACCTACCAAGTACCAATTCATTCATTCATTCCAATCATCACACACCTGGGATTTCTGGAGGCCATTTGGTCTTTAGAACTCAGCAGCTTTGTAACTGTATTTGTTGCTGCAAAGAGTGGTGCAACTGCATACTAAAATCTTGCCGTTACTGCATTTTGAGGTTGTTAGGTGCCGTTGGCCAACTGGGCACCTGAAATCCAAACCCAAAGGTTTATTATGTGCTTGAAGACCCCTGAGACTCCCAGCCAGAATAACATAACCCAGTACAGCCAAATGATCCAAGACCGCACATAGAAGCCCACTAGAAATATCATCAGGTCACTCATTCTATGGAGGAGATTGCAATCCATCCATCAACGGTGGGCCTCGGATAAACATTCTAGATCGATGGAGTATGGTAGGAGTTGTAATGAAGCCAGAGCTCTAAATGAAACTCACACATTCCTATGGATTTATAATATACTAAGGCACCAATGAAATGGGGGATTATCTGATGTCCCGTGTGGATTTTCACAAACTTACTAAGCCAATGCGAAAATAAGTCTATGATCATGACCACGAAGACTTCCAACCTGAAGGTTCCCTTGGAATACAAATGGGCCCTTTAATTGCTACAACCAACTGCTTGGCGCAAGTCCCTCCGTAAAATCAGTTGCTGCAAAGGAGAGACTGAGCTCAACAGGTTTATCCATGCACCTGAATGATGCATCTTTGATATTCTATTTTACTTTCGAACACATATGTGAAGAGCTGAATTTAAATTTCTATGCTGCTGCTTCTTTTTTTTTTTTTTTTTTTCTCCTTTGTGGGCTGATGAATGAATTGTCAATCCAACAATCTTCCTATTTGAAAAGATATATTTATCCCTATCAGTTCCAACGATTACTTGACCAAGCCAAAGAGGCCAGAGAAGCAGATTGCTCATTCATGCAAGAAAGAACATGTAATTTACAACAAGTATTCACAAACACCATACAAGGAAATAAACGGAAACCTTTGATGCAGATATGGAATGGAGGTCTGCGGGTTCCTCGTCATTAAAAAAAAAAAGATATTGAAAGGATGACGAATGGACTATCATAAAAATCTCCAATTAATGGGTGAAAGCAAAGGCCAGAGTCCAACCATGAAAACAAAAAAAAAAAAAAAAAAAAAAAAAACAAAATGAATGTATCCCACATGGTCTTGAAGGTGAAATTTGTGGTTCTGATTTTAGGCCTATTACAAGTCAGAAAAATATCTGAGAAACAAGGAATTGGTCATCTGATGTTTTATAGAATTATACCAAAAAATCTTAAGTTTGGCAAATCATGTACAGAAGATTTATGGATCGATTTCTGATAGGTATAGTGATGTTACATGTTTTGAAGGTATTTAGGTATTTTCTTCTCTACTGAAGTCTAAATGTACAGGATTGAACCTTATTGTGTTAATTTGATGGTCAGAATTATGTTCAAGGTTGAAGTTATATGATTGCCTGGAGTAAAGGTTGAATATCTGATGCAATAGTCGGGTCCTTTTTTAAAGAAGTTAGAGACCAGGGAAGTTTTCCTTGCACAAAGCCTTCTAAATTGCATTGTTTGTGGTGTGAGGTTGCATTCAGCTCAGGTAAAATCCTAGATCTTGACTGTACAATGTCACAACAGAATTTCTATGGTATCTATACAAAATTTACTTTTCCATTTGTTCTACATTACGTCAAAAGGGTATCTATACAAAATTTACATTTCCATTTGTTCTACATTACGTCAAAAGGCATCATAGAGATCTGCAGCAAAGAATGCATTGTAAACAGCAAAAGTGGTGTGCTGATACAGGCATATCCCACAAAGAAAGCAGGTATTATGCCGCTCAATTTCATGGGGACGAGGTACTGGTTTTGGTCTTCCATGAACCAATAATTTATCAAACTGACGGAAAAGAAAGAAAGAGAATGAAACACATCACTTTACCTTGCCTGCAACTCCATTGTCAGTCAATATGAGAGAAGCATGAAAACCGCTCTCAGCGAAAATGAAATTTGGGACTCCCAAAGTAACTGTGGCATGCTGACAGTTGTAGCACCTTAGGTGCAACAACACACAAGAATGAAACTGCATCTGGGCTTCACATCATAAAAATCATCCTGACTATCAATCTCTTCTCATCATAACAATGGATGTGTTTCATGGTTAACAAAGACAATCAAGACAATACGGCACTTCAGCACTATAAAAAACGATGAGGGGCATCACCAACGACAGTTGTTCAGTAAACCTGTGTTATTGTGTCCGTCTAGCATTCTTTGTCTTCTAAGTTTGCTTCTCGCAAGTGTCACAAGGACAAAACTAAACATGCTATGTTCTGAGAAAAGCATGGGGGGCTTCATTAATTGAAATTGTATCATCATAATTAACATTGTAATAATAAGCGATAACACATGCAAGGTACATAATATCTTAAAAATGATAGCACACCACATAATCAAAACAATGTATTCATTAATCTAGTAAAAACCATTGTGCTTCTGGAGATCTCAATCTCTTCAAACTAATTCAATCATAATTGCTCACATTGATTTCCAGTTGGAAATAGGGAAAACAGCAATACCCCTAATTCAGTTTTCAAGTTTTTGCAACCCAAGTGAACAGAAAAATGGATGCAACTCATTATGCCATAATAATCAAACAGCCACATGTGCAGAACAGGATCTTTGTTGAGTATGTGATGCAAACCCTAGGGAAGGGATTGGGAATGGCTGTATCAGCCCACAGGCCTTGTATCAGTGTGCCTCATATCACAAAGGTTAGAAAACTCTTGGATTTCTTTGCACATCTGCGCTGAAGGTGCAGTTCATATATTCCATCTCCGTACCACTAATTTATTTTAATGCACTTGGATTTTAAAGCCTCTTGCCATCTCTTAACTTTTATATTTGCACCATCTCTTGATTCATACACGAACACTATATCATTCGCAAACAACACACCAAGAAACTCCCACTTGAATATGAGCATTTAACTTGTCCATATTCAATGCAAAAATATAAGGGCTTAATAGTTGACCTCTGATGCAAACCTACGGTAGCAGGAGACTCACCTATCCCTCTACAGGTAATTTTCACAATTGTTCCCGGTCCTTCATATATGTGTTAGTGATGTCAATATAACCTCTAAGACACTCTTTTTATCTAAAACCCACCACAAATCAAAAGGGGACAAACAAATTTCTGCTTTAAAAATTTCCCCACCTTGTTATAATTCTTCCCAAAATTTGAAAAACAACCTCCAAATCCTTGAACCCTTGCTCCCTTCTCCATTCCCATATCTTGAAGTTATCACCTTCAATGCACACGCTCTCCTCTAGATCTATACCGCCAATTTGCTAGCAGTGTCCAATTTTAATCATCTATATTTATCACAAATTTTTGAAATAACAACTTAAAATCCTTCCATTTAAAAAAAATGAAATTTCTTATTTCCCTTGCAATCCCAAGGCTAACTCCTTTTTTTTCTGGGATGGTTCCATATTGTATCAGATTAACATTACTATATTGGATGGCCGTAGCAGTAGTAGTTGCTCATAGTTGGCCATGGAGAAATATCTAGTGATAACAACAACCAAATCTTCTCTAATAAGAAACAAAAAGCCAGAGGTTATAATCAGGTGCAACTTTATTATTATTATTTTCTATTGGTTTCACAGAGATCAGATATGTTGCAGTATATATCATGAATAAAGACGAGAATGAAGCAATAAAATCAACACGATAGTTTGTGAAGTTACAAAAACATCCATACGTAGGGGTGAGGGAGGAAGTAAACCTCAGAAAAACGACCAAAATAGGTAGAACGCTTCGGTGGTGCTGATAATGATGTTAACAGTGTTCTTCTCCATCCCATTGCCCCCAGTTACGATAACTCCATCAATACTTTCCTTCATAACTGTAATGTATTGATAAAAAGATTTACAATTACATAATGTGCCCTTATACTTTTAATATTATGCTACCCAACACATTTTCCCCAAGACTTGTTAACCCTCACAATGACCCCAGTCTACAAGAAACTCGCCACTACAATGTCCTCATCCACCCCGCTTTACCCAATGAATTCACTGTATCATTGGCACTCATACAAACTAGATGAATAAGACCTTCAGACAATGCACATAAAATCTTGATTCTACCAATATGCATGCAAATTTCCATGGACTAGAAGGTGAAGGTAGACTTTTTGCCCAGTTCAATCCAACAGTTGGATCCCCTTGGATGCAAAGTCCATGGACCTGAGAATGATACCCTACATATCCTCAAAGATTCCCTTATCTACATTAATTTCATCTCATTTGAATCTGCAATTTCTAGTAGGCTGAAGAATTTCACCAACACCTCCCCACAATGACTGTACACAACTTCTCCAAAACCTACCAGCACTAGTTTATCCCTTGCCACCAATGAACATTAAAGTTCTGTACTTCTTATGGTGTAGTCCACTTTGATACCATTGTATACATTAGTGAGGAACCTTTTAAAACTTCCTTCTAGCTGTTAATGAAGTTTGAAACAGATATATCTCCATTCTTTTCTTCTGTTCATCATGAAGCCTCCCTTAATTTGCATAGTCAAAAAACCTCTTCCTTGGAACTCCTCACTAGAAAATGCCCTTTCATCTCTTTTTACACGGGCCATAAGTATGGCCTTTGTTGCCACTTTCCACACGACTGTTCCTCCTTTGTTCAAATGCCTTCCTCCACTCCGACTTTGTACTACTTCCTCTCAATGACTATGCAAATGCCATGAAATACACCATTCAGAAAAAAAAAAAAAAATCTGAAATACAAAATAGCATAGTATCTCCAGCCACACTTTTCTAGCAAAGGAACAATCTAGAAAAATGCGATTAAAATCTTCTACCTCATTGCAAAATGGACATAGCATAGATGATGTAGTATAGATCAATTCCCCTTCATCAACACCTCATTTCTAGCATATTAACCATACATAAAAATTAACCGTAAATTATACTGTAAAAAATCTTAAGTACCAACCACCAATACACCATCCCACTTTGGGACCATATTGCAACATATGTTACCAGCTGGCATCAAGCTTTATCAACACCTATGAGTGCTTCTGTAACTAATTTTTCTGATCATTCTTAGTGGTCGTCACCTCATCTAGAACACATCTGGAACTGTATAGTCCAGGAAAAGATAGGGATGAAAGTGGGTCGGGCCGAGCCGGGCTTTGACAGGCCCTAGGCTCGGCTCTAGTATTTTTAGTAGGCCCTAGCCCGGCTCGAGCTTGAGAGGGCCTAAAAAATCTTGGCTCGGGCTTGGCTCTTATTAAGTAGGGCCGGCCCTCGAGCCCGGCTTGATTGAGGCCCTAGGCTCGGCTTGTGAGCCTGACCCGTTTTATAATGATATATGTCAATGTTAATATAGATTTAGGGTTTATGATTCATGGATTATTTAGTGCTTAGGGTTTAGGGATTATTTATATTGGATTAAATTTAGCATTTAAGGTTTAGCACTTAGGTTTAGGGTTTATGGATTATTTAGTGCTTAGGGTTTAGTGTTTAGTGTTTAGGGATTATTTATATTGGATTAAAACTAAGGTTTAGGATTTATGGATTATGTTATATCATATATGTATTATCTACTGTATAGTGTACATATATATATAATATGTGTATTAATATATGTAGGCCCTAGGGCTTACGAGCCGGGCTTCATCGAGCCTGAGCTCGGCCCTTTTAAGCAAACAGCCTCCTCCTAGGCCCTAGCTCGGCTCTTTTGTCTTTCGAGCCGAGCTCGGGCCGAGCCTATAACGGGCCGTCCGCGAGCAGCCCGCGGACGGCCCGACCCACTTTCACCCCTAGGAAAGGAGGGAGGCAGGATAAGGAAACCAAATGCATTATACTGAGCATGTATAAGTGTGACCATGAATATATAAACCATACTCATGTTTTCTAGCTTTATAAGACAGTTATGTATGCTGCATAAGTGGTTCACTAGTATAAAACAATAACTGTACTGTCACCAAATAACAAGCAGGAGCTCGGAATAAAGAGGCCAATGAGCAGCACACAACTACCAAAATGGGACACAAATGTAGATGTAGAATAAATAGTCATGGGAGGCCTAGGAAAACCCAACACAACCGACAGATACACATATATAGGGGCAATGGAAATCTTGTCAACACTTCCATGTATAAGGGCAATGGATATCTAGTAATCACTTGCATGTATAAACTCTAAATAGAATGTTAAACATTACACAGAGTCCATAAATACAAAAAAAGAAAAAGAAAAAAAGAAAGAAAGAAGTAGGCATCTTAACAGATGTGTCGACTCATGCCCAACTCTCACATCTTAGACGAGATTTTTTTTTTCTTTTTATTTAATCAACAAGGAGCACGTTGCGATGGATGCATGTCAAGCACAACAAAGAACTAGGAAAACCCAGAATGGGACACAAATATTGATATAGGTCAAATAGACATGGGGGGCCTAGGAAAAACCAACGTACCAACATATTACACATCCATATACATAAATAGGGGTCCCCAAGCTATAGCTCAGCTGACAAGGGACATGTGTGTGTGATTGAGAGTGCATGAGTTCAAGTTCCCAATGTAACAAAAAATAATAATAATAATAATAAGAAGAAGAAGATATACCTATCTAGGGACAACGGATATCTCATAAACACAAATGTATAAACTTAACTAGAATTAAAGTTCAACATTATAGATTCCATAGATACACACACAAAAACAAAAGGTAATCATCTTAACAGATGTATCAACTCATGCCTGACTGTCGCATCTTAGACAAGAGTTTTAATTTTGGACAATCAATAAGGGTTATGTTGCAATGAATGCACACCAAGCACAAATACGCATGCCCAACATCATTCCCCATCAAGAAAGAAAGTTGAAATTGAGGGTTTGCAAAACCCAACAGCTGAAAACATTTAGTGTAGTAAACTGTCTTACGCCTAATCGAACTGTAGGGACAATCACAATCTATTCAACTTAAATGGCCTTTTATTGACAGTAGCAAATGATTTTCACAAAAAAAAACTCAAATGATAAAGAACAAAATTCACTACCAAAAATACATGTTAGTGCAATAAATTACAAATTACAGACATGACTAGAGAGGACCTTGTATGAATATATCATCAGAACTAGCCAGATTAGTATACAAGTGAGTTACCCGATGCGCCCAATGAGCTTAAGTGGATCTTCAAACTACTCCAACTTCTTCCCAACCATCAGCCACCTAGTGTAGACCATCTTATATCAACAAGAGAATTTTACCAATATCAAGAAACCATCATTCATCCACAATGAACTGATCATCATGATTATCAGCGCCAACCCGATTATCTATCCCATTCACATGGTGCAAATTAGGGATCATCTGTGAAAGATATGGGTTTCCTGCGGCCCCGGTATGGTCTGAAATTCCTGCTGAGTGGCCGGCCCACTGGGACACCAGCCCAAGCAACTGATTGATAATGCCCTGCTGCTCATGGAGGATCCGTGACTGGAGCTGGTCCATTGTGGTGCGGTGCTGCACCATCATATCATCCATCCTCTTCTTCCATTCCAGCCGCCGGCGGTCCATCCTCTCCTCCCACTCCCTCTCCTTCACCAGCTCCTCCTCCCTCCGCCTCTGCTCCCTCTCCGCAAACTCCTTCTCCATCGCCTCCCACTCCCTCAACCTCTCCCTCCTCGCCTTCTCCCTCGCCCGCTCCCGCTCCTCCTCCTCCTCTGCCCTCGCCCGCTCCCGCCGCCTCCGCTCTCTCTCCCTCTCTGCCTCCAACCTCCCCTCACGCGCCCTCAATTCCGCAAACCGGTCAAAAAACCACCCCATCGCCCGCCTGTCCGCGCCCTTCAGCCGCTTCCTCCCCTTCTCCCCCACCACCACCGCCCCCTCACAATCAAACCCCTCTTCACCATCCTCCTTTCCGGGGTCTCCGCAATTCTCATCTCCATCAACCCCACCATCGCTATTCTGAATTTCATCCCCTTCCTCATCATACTCAAACCCTAACCCTAACGCCAACACCCCATTCTCATCTGGGTCGAACCCAAACCCGTCCGGGTGGTCGCGGTTGTTGCGGCGGGTGGCGGAGGGGGCTTCAGGGACATCTCCAAAGACATCCTTGTAGCGGAGGAAGTTAGGCCAGTGGCTGACGCCGTCAGCCCAATCGTAGAAATCTTCTCCGGCGCCGGGGGAGGTCTCCGGCGCCTGCTTACGGATCTTCTGCTTGACGAGGAGGTACTGGTGGCGCATGTTCTGGACTTTGGTGGAGGCGTCTTTCCAGGACCAGAGCCAGGGGAAGGCGGCGGGGTCGCGGGAGTGGTGGAGGGAGTTGACGTGGGCGGCGATCGGCCGGAATTTCTTCTCGCGGGTCTTCATCTTGGCTAGGGTTCCGTCGGAGGACATCTGGGAGTATTTTTCGATTAGGGTTCGCTCCTCTTCTTCTGTCCATTTCTTCCTTCTGGGAGGAGCCATGGAAAAGTGGGGTTTTCTCTAGGGTTTGGAGAGGAGCATGAGGAGATTATATACTGAGAGAGATGGTGTATGTGAGATTGGGAGGGAGAGAGAGAGAGAGAGGAGGGGATTTGGAGTATATACTGAGGCTTGGTGTGTGTTTGTGTGAGGAGGCCCCAAGGGGGGGTGGTGTTTTTTGTGTGGGATGAGGGCAGAGGGAGGATTTTGAGGAGAAGGGAAGGGAGAAGAGGAGCGTTTGGTGTGTGTGTGTGTGTGTGTTTTTTTTTTTTTTTTCAAGGAGAAGATGTGATGTAACAGTGGGGCCCACTTGATATGGATCATGTGGTCCATTTTTATGGGGGCCAACCCAATTGAGCTTATTTATGATTGAATTTTTATGGGGGCCAACCCAATTGAGCTTATTTATGATTGAATTTTGATTGGGAGATGGTTTATGGTCGTCTAATCCATTAAGTTTTGTGAGTGAAATAGATAAATTTGTCAAAGAAGATCCTAGAGGCTTTATGAATTTTCATAAAAGAATCTCATAAATTGCTTACTTCAAAAAAAAAAAAAAAAAATCTAATAAGTTTCATGTGACTTTCAAATAAGTCTTTTCCAATGGTCACCACTTTTTTTATTAAGTTTTATTTATTTGTAATGACACAAATGCTCTTATACTTAAAATAAAGGTTTGGCAGTTTGGGTGTGTTAATTTACTGGGTACAACGTGGGTTTGCTCTTACTCATATGTTTGAGTTGGGATCTGGTGGTGAGGTGAAATCCAACGGCGACCGTGAGTGGACCATTTAGGGTCCACCCCACTTAGAGGATGCAATTTCATATGTTTGTAACATTCTAAATTTTCTTGGTGCACCTGTGTTGCATGGCCATGAGTGTGCTGTGGGATTAATCTTGTTGGATCAAACACTTCGGGTTACCCTTGTCCGTAAATATATATATAAATGATAACTTCATTTTCCCTCCATCTGTTTTTTTTTTTTTTTTTTTTTTATTCATTTGAATATTCTCATTTTCTCTCTATCATCCTCTGAAAACCTTAATTTATTTTCCAAAAAAGGCATTTGGGCTAGAGACAAGAGTAGACTACTTGGAAAACACCCATTTAAAAGAGGTGTGAAAACCTCTCAGCTTTTTTATAGCAATTTATGAGAATCCTCTTTAAATCAAAATTAGGATCAGTTTAAGAAAAAGGAATTGAAAAAGAAAAATTCATGATTAAGAGACTGTGTAAGCTATGTAGTTACAGATTAAGGGTTAGATTGATTTTGATCAACCTTTTGGCCTCACTCTACTTTGAGAGATAGACTCCAAAACCTGGACCCGAATGAACAAATTGCAACCATGTCCCTTTTGGACAGAATTTTTCACACAGCTCTATGGGACACACTTGAGCTTACCCTTTGACCAGTTTAACCCCTTCACACTTTCCCCTTTGAGTTTATAAACAAGAGACAGCATGACACTCTTCTTATCCATTGATATAGTAGAATTTTGGTTAGAAGACTGCAAGAGTTAGATTGATCTGATTTAACTGAGTATAGTAGAATTTACTTTTACAGGCAAACATACATTAGGCAGGCCCTGCAACTTGGACCACCTATGAACAAATGTCCCATTAGTTTGGTGTCTTGTACACTCTGCCCTCTTGTACATGGTGTGTGTTCATATTCAAGCACGTTTTAACCGTTCTTAGTTGTTTTCATATTAATAGGGCCCCAGTCATACAGTTTTGTGAAGATTAGTGTTCTTTTCTAATCATAATAGGAGGGCATCAATACATGTGATACATGAATATTCTATTCTAAGGGAGTTTGTTTTAGTAGTATCCATGCAGTGAGGCATTTCTGTATATAAACACACAAATGTAGCAGGTTCTTTTGTTGTGGATATTTAGTGAGTTTTCCTCTAATGGCTCAGATATAGCACAAACTCCTCCCTGACATATCCCAATTTGAGCCCAAACCTTATCAAAAGCCAGAATTCTGACCCAAACCTGGCTCAGAAAGGAACTGATCTAACACTCATAACAAACCATTAGCAAGAAACTTTTAAATAGTTTGTGGCAAATGCTCAATAAAATTCTAACCCCTTTCATACTCTGGAATGATACCCTTTTTGGCCCAGGTCTGGTTTCAGGAACATGCAAAGTATAAAATGTTCTTTCTTATGCTAAAATACAAGTGGATGAATTGGATTTGGTATGGTATCTTCACCATCTCTTCTGACCCATAAGAGACTTTCAGACATTTTAGGAAAAAGATGTAAATATTTCAAATCTCTTAAAAAGATAAACAGGTCAGGGTTTCCCAAACCCACTCCAGACTTGAGCTGGAACCTACCCGCCCTAAACCCATCAAAACCACTACAAACCCACTCCTATAAGAGCGGGTTGGGCAGCTGTTCATTCCAGGCTACTGCTATCCCCTCGCAAGGTCACTAAGGCCTCATGTTGACATTTTCAACCCGATTAATAAATGGGTCAGGTTAGCTTCCAGTTGTTACTTGTTTATTAAACCTACACCAAAGGGTGCATTTATCATCATCACTAGAGAGGCTCATCCATCAAGCAGAAACAGCTATGTGAGTTCTACTGCTCAATCCATCATATCTTTCCTTGATACTTCATTCTGCCTTCATTGGTACCCCACCTGTATATTTCCTAACCTCCGTAGGCATTATTAAGCCATGTTCGGCAACAATTTGCTTCTGCAGATTTTTCAAATGACGATATATACTGGTTACTGGTTAGCAAACTGCAATATTTTGTCATATTTAAAGACACATGATCATCCATTTTTATGCACATAAATGAATCATTCATCAGTCAAATAGCATAAGCAATAAATGAGCTCTTTTATTCGACAGAATGCAACAGCATTTTTCTTCTTACCGAATGTCGAAAGAGTCACTCTAATCTGCCCTAATAGGGGCCTTTATACACAATCAAAATAATGAGGCAGCCCTGTTAGCTAAACCCCAATGCTAAATATGGGTTAGCCTGCCTTCCTAAACTGCTCTACAATCAGGAGTTTGATGCATCTGCCTCAGCTTCTCCAGAAGCAGAATAGTCAGAGACTGCTCGATCACCTCCCGAGTCACTACTCTGCAAGACAGTGCCTGGCTTCTTTCGGGTGCCTGCACCAACCCTTCTCTGGTGCTCTGAAAATGTAACCAATATAACTCAAAACGCTCAGTTAATGATGCCCACGGAAATTTGTTAGAAACAATTGGCACCATTTAGATCCCTTGTAAACACTGGCTACATATCAAAGACTGTAAGAACTCTGTTTCTTCCGGATACTCTGTAAATCTGATTACCTGGAGTCTCCTTTAGATCAGTAAAAAGAGTACCAAACTATTCACAACTTGACTCCCTAGCTTTTAAGAAGGTATTTGAGTTATGATATTCTTGTTGCACGAAATTTACTGGGTGATTGATTTACAAGTAGAAAATATCCAGATGGTAGAACTCTGACTAACATGGAAAAGGCCCCCATAAATAAGATATAATCATAGTTCAAAATCGCTTCATATGCATGGGTGAGAACTTTCTGTACAGTTCATGCATTATCAAAAACATGGATATCTTTATTGCATCATTATGAAAAAAAAATGAACTTACTTTTACTAGTAATTGCATTGCGTGTCATTGTCAAGAACTCGTCCCACTTAAATTGCAAAAGTTCTTGCTTCTCCTCCTCTGGGAGCTCAAAGTTGGGCTCTCGTCCGCACAAAAAAGCAGCCCTGTGCCAACATTCTTTCAATATTCAGTTGAAAAGGCAAATGGTACAGAGACTTTGAAATTTGGTTGCAGGAAGGCACTTGGTAATCAAGTATTAAGCTATTACAACTGGTATTCATTGTTTTATTCAGTAATGAGTTGGTATGAGGTTTCCAATTCAGAGTTTGTCATAGTATTTAAATAAAAATTTAATTTTAAATAAAAACACTACTAAAAATAATATGCAAACTTTTCTATAAAGAATCGAGTAATATCATACAAATATATTACTTAGATTCCCCAAGAGAAAATGCTTAAAATATATTTCATGAATTGTAAAACAAATCTTTAAATTAGCACTAGAAAAAATCCATGAAGAAGTGGGCCCTGTGTCATGTCTGATATGCACCCAGCACAGGTATATGGCTCATTCCGAAGAATCCATGTAATGTTCCCAAAAAAAAAAATCTTATAATACCAATGGACAGGTTCATTTTAGCTACAGAACTTAAAAAATGCCTTTTCCATGAATGATAAGTGTGCTGACGCAGTTATGTGCCTCTAAATCTGACTGCAACCGAAAGTAATATTTTGCAACAAACTATTCACAACTCAAAGAGTTGAAACCTTGGATGCGGGCCCCATATGGATGAATGCAAATCAAGGGGGCAGAAGGGATTGTAAGGTCTCTCACAGATTAGCAAATGGGATATGCATGGACACAATCTGATGATCCTAAATATCTAATTAAGGGCCACGAAGTATCGGTGTTGCACGTTAAGCATTCTGTTAAAGTATCTTCTCTTGAATAAGGTGTCAATAACCCATAATCTTTTAACTCTTTGATATGAGTGACCTTATCATCTTATCTAGAAGAAAGTTCTCTAACAATTACAATGAATAATGGCCACCAAAACTTTCTTTTATTTTAGATGATACCATCCTACACCTTACCATGGAAGCAAAAAATGGAGGCACTCACCTGTCATATAAGTGAGCTGCTTCTTCTTGTGACCCAACAGTCCCCAAGTGTATTTGTTTCTTGTCAACTTTTATTGCCGCCTGCCATTTCATATTTTTGAAATACACACCTCTCATCGCACATGGTTCTTGATCTTCAAAATGCTTTCTCCTGCGCCGCCTTCTGTGCTTGGCTTCTTGTCCTGCAAATACAAGCAGCCAATTTTACAATCAAACTTGGGACATTTCACAGTATTAATTAGAAAATCATCGTAACTTTTCATGCGTGCACACTCAAACAAATTAAAAATAAATACTTCATCATTATTCAGGAACAACTCAATAAACATTAAATTAATATGAACTGCTTCAACAATATAAAAAATAATACTTCATGTTATTCAGTTCCTAGTTTTATTCATTTCCACTGTCCGGAATATTCATTTACTAGAAAAAAGGGTTAGTTCTCCCACCTTACATTAAAGTTTGGTTTTGAGTGGTCTTACTGATGATGGAAGCTTCCCCCACAAGAAGATGACAAGCAATCATAATTTTACTTTTTTGAGCAGTAATCTTATTATACTATATTAAAGAGGAAGGTTTTGGCTTTTATTTTGACTGTTGGTTGTGATTTTGACCGTAAGTTATTCTGTTTTTAAATCTTCTCTCCCGACTCATGCAATTACCCACTTTATCTCATTATCAAAACCACTCATAACCACCCCCACTTCTCTTTTTCTGCAAAAATTCAATTTCAATCCAAACTCTACCACTCCCTTTCTGCTCAAATTCTCCTCTTTCTAGCACTAGCTCTATTATATAAACAGGTACTCTCATAACCTTCTTATTCTCTTTGTTTTCTTTCTAAAATCTATGAATTTCTTAATGCATGAATATTTAAATTGCAATAATGGTCATATCTATCCTCAGCACGGGTTATTACGCTAGTAATATATATATGGGAGATGCTCCTATGAGAGATATCTCTCACCTTACTATGAGAGATAAGGTGGGGGCCCTCACATCCATATCCAATGCCAACAACTTAAATGTGAGGCCCCCACTCTTATCTCTCATATAAGGTGAGAGATATCTCTCATAGGAGCATCTCCCTATGTGTCTATATATATATATATATAGGGAAATGTTCATATGCATCCATCCCTCACCATTTTTGGTGAGGGACACCCCTTTTGGGGGTGTTTCAAGTACAAAAGTGAGAAAGTACACCTTTGTACTTTCTCACTTTTGTACTTGAAACTTCCCCTTTTGGGGTGTCCCTCACCAAAAATGGTGAGGGATGGATGCATATGAAGACCCCCCATATATATATATATATATATATATATATATATATATATATATATATATATATCATAGAAAGCCAAAATAAGGCTCTGATGACAGTGATATATAAGCTAGAAAGATAGCCCCCGAGACAATCCTTATGATCAAAGAAGCCTCACTCGGGATCTATCATAAGCAAAATCAAATCAGAATAAAAGAAACTGATTAAAGGAAGAAGTGTTCTCATTGTGAAAGCACTAATCTTTTCATAAAAGGATAAAGAAACACAACTATCCTTGAATACAAAGGATAAATCACGACTTCCCTATAGTTCTCCTAAATTACAAGAGAATGAGCAGGACTATTCTAGATTACTTGGAAAATGGTAGTCCATGGTGCTATACAATCTGTAAAATATTTACACTCTCCCCAGGGTCAGCAATGGGACGGGTTACCTAGATGACCTGCCTTAACCAGCTTCTATTATGGGCAGGTTTGGTTGTGGGTCTATCAGGTTAGGGTAGAGGTTTGGTGGTGGGCCTATCCGGTTAGGGGCAGATTTGGGAATTTTAAATCTTGGCCCGAGCAGTGTTCAAAGCTGGTTTGGGTTTTTGTTGCCTCCAGCCCACCCTGTCCCATTTATGACTCCTTTTTTCGGTGACTAAAAATATATTAATAAAAAAGGAATTACAACTAAGCTTTATCAGCACAAAAACATCCCACGTGAGTGTACTAGTATGAGAAAAATATACGGGACACCACTCAATTACACAATAAAAGCACTTAAATTACATAAATGATCCACCCCTTGCTTCGCTAGTGAATCTTCCATTCCGTCTGCCGACCAACTAATATGATGGAACAAAACCCAAGAGCTAAGACATAGATGCTAGATGGTGAATCTCGCTAGAGTAGAATTGAATCTTCCAAGGGCTCCTAAAGGAACTCATCCAAGAGAGAGATGGGACTGCATGAATTACTCTCCAAGATAAGGCTAAGCTGATATAATGCACAATACATAAGAAGAGCTTCCCAAATGGCCAAAACTTCTACTTCACTGGAATTTGTGGCATACAAAAATTCACAAGTAGTCCACAATTTCAAAAGAAGCAGATTTTCATCAAGACGGTACTTCCCACATCTGATCGTTCAAACATGGAAGCAAAATCAGAGTTCCAAGCCTCCAATTCTTCAAAACAAGGGTCAAGAAATGTTCAGAATTATCAAAATCAAGTTTTCAAAGTTGCAAAAATCTCAAAGATGCAAAAAGAATACCAAACACTACAAACAGGATTCATGTCCGATAGAGTCAGTATAATCGGACATGGACCCTATAGTCAGCATTCGGTCAAGTTCTGGAGACCAACACAACTTGAAATCTCTCCCAGGATCAAGAAACATATATCCAAGGTATTCTGCAAAATTTTAGAGCAAATGAAGACTATTTGGACTCAAATTCAAGCAAGAAAACAAGGAAACAGTCCAAGTCTGATTGATCGGACATGGGACCTGAAGTCAACATTGGGTCAACTTTCATGAGTCAAAAGCCGGTGAAATCTTCTTCAAAGTTCAAGAATGTGTTAAAGAAGCATTTTCCAGACTTTCAGAACAATTGGAAGCCATTTGGACCAGAGATCAAGCAGACTACTCATGTCCGACCAAACAATGCAGTCGTCGGACATGGGGCCCAGCCAGTTTCCTAGCGCAGTTTTCAAATTCAAGTTTCTCAAAACTGCTCTAACTGCTTCAGAGGCCTATAAATACCTCCCTTGGGCATGCATTTGAGACAAAGAACACAAGAACCAAGAGAATTCTCAAGAAGCCAAGCCTCTTACACTCCAAAATCCCAAAACTTCCTGACTACCTGTAACCGCCTCTTAAAAGGGTGGAATTCTGCCCAAAACTCTACAAAAACACCTTTAAAACCTCTGAAACTTGGTTTTCAACTTCTGGACTGTCCTTCCAGAGGGGATGAAACAAAGAATTCATGGCCTTTACCAATCACTTCACATTCAAAATCCATGATTTTCAGGATTTTCTTTGATTTTCTCACTTAAAGGAGTATGGATGTTCATGACCATCCCAGTACAGTTGTGCATGCCCCCTTAAGCTTCATCTTGGCTTACCACAATTTGGCCCTAGGATGACACAACCTTGGACAACTGTTGGCACAAAAAACCAACAACTCCTTTGGATTACACGAACATAACCCTTGATAAACAAGTTGTGAATTCCAAAGGTGACTGTTGGTCAAAATTCAACTCATTCCATCAAATAACTTGGTAAAACCATCACAATTCAGTGGCAGAGGGAACCCAAAAACCTTGGTAGCCAATTCAGGGAGAAACAAGCAAAAGAAAAAAAAGGAAAAAGAAAAAGGCTGCAGGGAACCCTGTCCGACCAAACATTTCAGTGGGACATGGGATCCTGATTTCAATTATCTTGCAGTTTTCCATCAGTTTCAATATTTTTCATGTATTTTGTTCATTTTGAGATCATCTAAAGGCTGAACTGGAGGAGTTGCAAAATATATTGTATAAACAACTTGCATCCACAAGGCCAAAGCTTGAACCCATGTAATATAAATTTGAGAAATGAATGAAAAATCACAGTTTTGTGTAAGTCTTTCTTTCTCATATTTTCTGTATGCAATTATTGTAAAATCCACGCCAGATTTTCACAATTTTCTCCTACAAAATCTTTAATCCCGACATGCTTAGAAAACAACTACAATACTTGTCCTTCATGATTTCTCAGCACACCACCAATGCCAGCTAATCCCGGTTTACCACGCATTGCTCATGTATGATTCTTTTCATATTAGTTAGTAAGGTTTTACACACAAAAGCTTTGTAGCACACGTGGTAGTGGATACTTGTAAATTATAAGTGTTGGGTTCGATTCATCCCCAATGCAAGAAATGTATGAATGAATACTTTTATATTTTAAATAATTAAAAAATATAGTTTTATGCCATTTTCAAGATATGAGAATGATGGAACAAAATCTTGTGTGTGTGTGTGTGAGAGAGAGAGAGAGAGAGGAACACTTCATGCCACCTAGCATAGTCAATTAAAGGATCTGCTCACCCATATCTCTCAACTGTCAACCTGAAAAATTGCTCTTGCAGGCGCACGCACTTTATAGTTTATACAAGGTGTGTAATCCCCTTCTAGTCAATAAACTGCTTTATTTTTTTGAATTTTTTGAAAATGAAGGCTCAAGAAGGTTCAACTATTTTTATTAACAAGAACATTAACTTACTAGGATCACTGCCCTAGAAAAATTCTGTACAATATTTCATAAAGTTCGTGTTTAAATTGTGATTTTGTGTCCAAAATCCAAAACATTTATTTAACTTTGGCACCTGATCTAATCATTTAAAAGAGATTACTAAGATGTGTAGCCTAAAAGCTCCACAAAGCAAACATATCCAATGCTAAAAAAAACTATAATCATATCCCCACTTGTTAGAGCATATATAAGCATGGATGCACATAATAAATAACAAGATATTAATCTTAGACCTGGTAGTTCCTTTCAAAAGGTAGATACCTGAAAATTGTTGCTTCTGCTCCTCTTTCAATAAGCTAGAACTAGATGGATTTGTTGATCCAAGACAGGCTTCAGATATATTAATCTGTGAGATGACAATAAAAAAGAGCAAAGTTCGATTATAAATTAAACCAGTATGGAGTAAGCCAATTACAGCTCAGTGGATGAAAAATCTAGTAAACCACTGAGCATGCTCCTAACTATCATTGGCAAGCAAAATATAATCTTCTTCTAGATAGCCAAAAATATCTGCCCATGTAGATATAGTGTTGAGGCAGAGAATCAAGCCATGGTCAATACCACTAGTGAGATATTATGGATGAAAAGTCTTTTGGAAAAACTTGAGTTTAGAGGGAAGCTTCCCATTCATATTTTTTTGTGATTTGTCATACACATTGCTTCCGATGGCGTATATCATGAGGGGCAAAAGCATATAGATTATAGAGACAAACTGACATTTGATTCGGGAAAAGATCACAAATAGTATCATCATTATTACACCTTTTCTGAAGTCCAACAAACAGCAATTCAAAATAAGAAATAAATAAATAAAGTCCAACAAAGAGTTAGCTGATATTTTCGCAAAAGCACTGTCGTGAAATCAAGTGTTTGAGATTCTAGAGAAGCTAGGTATTATTCTAGAGATGCTGGTTCTCCTAGCTGATATCTTTGTGGACATGGCTTCGAATAGGGTTGAGTAAAAAAAAAGCAAAATTAATAAAACTGACAAAGATAGATAAGGCTCCAATGATGTCGAATTGTCGATGAAGATGACAATGTATCGTCTTCATGACAATCAAGTGGTCAGCTAACATACTGCCAATATTAGCAAATATATTTGTGCTGTTTAGATATTACTTGCACCAAGTGAAGTATCAATATAGGGAGCACCCATGCCAATATATAAGAACCAATGAAGACTGATTATATTATAAGACTACATGCCAATGAAGAAAGTAACAGCTTCATGAACAAACTTAACAGTTCTCAACACTACAATGGAATCGGTTTAGGGAATAGAAAGGTTTCCTTTGGCTTGAAACCAGCTTTATAACTTCAATGCCTGATGCATGATGGTCATTAATAATCAAGTAACCCATCAAACAGCGGCCTAAGTCTATTGAAAACATAGCTGACCAGAACCAGCAAGCATGTGGTTATAGCAATAAGCACCTTCCAACTTTGGTGCAGCCTATTTTCAAATGCCTATTTGTTCCTTCACCCGAATGATACAATAAATTTCGGTTTTTATTGCTGATATGGCATAAAACAGTCAAAATCCCTACTTAAAAAATAAAAGATGCTAAGCTCCTTTGGGCCCGAAATATTATGAACCATGTCCGATTGTTTATTCCAGCATGGTTGGGACAAGGCTTTCATGATGATGACGACGACAACGACAATGTTGAATTCTTTGTTGCACAAGAAAGTTTGACAAATTATGAGGGTAAGGAAATGAAAAGGTGGCCTGAACCATATTAAAGGAATTTGAAATAAATGACAATGAGCTACTTTGGCAAGGAAGCTGTTAAACACTATATATCAGAAGAGAAAAGTATAAAGGGTGATAGAATAGATTCAAGTACCTGCTTTTGCTGGCTGAAATCCTTTGAAGGCATGGGATGCACACTGAATGGTTTGGGCCATCTGGGATTTTGAATATGATTTTCTGAAACACTTCCATTCTCACTAGCTCTTGGAAATGGAACCAAGAAAGAACTTCTCCCTGCAATAAACCCATCAAAATTTCTAAAATATTGTTGTTGATATTGATACCAGATATAATAATCAAAGATATGATTTAAAAACTAATAAGTAGTTGTCATTATTACATTTCATCAGAAAAGAAATTATTAGTTAACTACTTAGATCTCATCAGAGGGATTTTTCAAAGAGGTCCAATTTATCAGGAATTACTCATGGAGCTATTAAAACTTAAATTTACCTAATCATGCAATTCTAGAATTGAAATAATGGTGGACAATACTTAAACAAAGATTAATAAATATGAAAAAAATCAGCAAAGAAATAAATGTGTAATAGATGCAAAACCACTAAACATGCTAAATGGTTTTTAATTTTGATATGATCTTCCTCTCTATCCACAAAACCACTAAACATGCACTCCATATATAACGTCTTTGTTTACTTCTCAAACCATTCAAATCAAAACTCAGAAGTCTCCCTCCATAATCCAGCATAACATTTACATACTTTCTTATCTGACTAGCGCCACATCATTTGCAAACAACAGGCACCAAGAAACTTAAACCTGAGTTTCTGTTGTCATGTACTCTATTTTTTATTTTTATTTTTTTGAATGGTGACCTGTACTAATTAAAAGCTTAGCAGTGCAAAAGGACTAAATGAAAAGCAATGGAAAAACAAAAGGCAAATGCAACCATCCAAAAAAGCCACAGGGCTCAAAGTGAAATTAATAAGTTGTCATGTAACTTGTCAAAGTGAACCTTAGGTGCAACCCAATGGCCTTCAAGCCCTTGGTGAACCATAACCCAACAGGGAACTCAGTTGACAGTAAATATTAGGCATGTCTCAGTTGAGCAATATCATAAGCAATTAAAAAGAGGAAGAAGAAGAAAAAAAGACAAAGAAAAAGTAAAGGACCCACATAATTATATTGATAGAGACGATGATCACCAACCAGGAGGCTGAATTTTTGGTAAAACAAGAAGTTGACATGATTCTATTAGCGTTTCTCAGACAATTGTTTTTCTCCTATAGGAAGAAAGGATTGTAATTTGTATGGGGGTTCATCTAATTGGTGTCGGCAAAGCTGGCAACAGTATATCCTCTTATACCGGTGCTAGAGTAATGTTATGTATTCTTTATTTTTATCATCAATAAGACCTTTTGTTGCCAATCCAAAAAAATAATGATCACCCATATCTTTTGCCTTGAATAACATATACTCTGCGTTCTGCGATGAGCAGGGTGGAACATGCGTGGCCCAGGTAAGTCAGGCCCGCCTTTTGGCTTGCTCTGAGCTTAATTTTTAGGTCCTTCACTGGACCTAGACCAAATTTATGACCCGATAATTAAATGATGGGACCTATCCAGCTAAAGGACCAAGAAGACAACCAAGCCCTTCCAACATACATAAGACATATGTGCAATATATTTTGCAAAAGGGTCCAGTTTGGTCCTGACTTTCTAGCCTGCAGGCTGCATCTTGACAGGCACCAAATATTAGGCCACTAACTAAACAGGCCGGCTCTAGACAATCTCAGCTTGGTCCCTCCAGCTCATGTGCCCAATGCCCATATCAAGTCGCCCTTCATAACATCCACTTGGATCTGTGGCCCCCACCAACTCTGGTGGGACATGCTTTATCAAATACATTTGAAATGCGCATCAGATTGCACTATCTTTTTTCTATTTCTTTTTTTTTTTTTTTTATTTTGGAGAATACAATTGCGATTCAAATAATAAGGAAGAAAAAAGAAGTCTGAAGACATGATTCAGTTGCATGAACAAGAGCAAGTTCCTTTTCCCTTTTCTAAAATTAATTCCTTGGTCTAGCAGAGTATACCAGAGCAAAGTCCCAAAAGTCTGCGCCGTCGTATGCTAACCATAGTTCACTCCAACTTTCTAATACACAAACATAAATAGTGTCAGTAGAAAGGCTGAAGCATTATGTAAAATTGATTTATGAATTACAGCAGATATTTAAACCTAGCTCAATCTACACATGAAAGCATGTGGAAGTAAAACAATTATCAATGTCACTACAGAGTATAAGGGAGAAAATTATGCTTGTCCTCATCGTGTAATTAATGTCAAAGTAGACGAAGTCTCAAAAAATCTGAAAATGAAATATTTTCGGTATCAATGAAAATTAATAAAGAAAAAGCATCATGCATGGAATGGTTATGAGTAACATGTAGTTAAAAGAACCTCTTTTAGTTATAACTTATAAGCAGTATAGCTAAAAAAAATCTCTCTAATCAATGATATATTCTCTAAAATAACCCATCCATAGGCATTTGCAGAACCCATTTTTATTTCTATAAACATTTGCACAGTCAAACTTGCACCCAGTGTACCTTTATCCATATTGTGCAGAATGCAATACATTAGATACGTAAATACGACTTTACTAAGCAAAGAATAATAACTACCATCAGCTATTTATCATCAACCAATTAAGAGACCATGATCATAAAAGAATGAGAGAATAGAGAAAAGGGATGGGGCATTGAACACAAGCCCATAGCAATAGTTGGAAGGTGGTCGTCATTGTCAAAACCAAGAGGTTGAGGGTTAAAAGACATGTTACCGATTTGGAATCCAAAATCTTACGATTAGAAACCGTACTTATGACAAGCTCACCATGGCAACCGGAAGAAACACCAGTCCATCCAATTAGAGCAAGCTCAATATCAGGCAAAAAGATTAGTTTCTATTCTGCTTAAGTAGCATTAAACAAGTTAAGAATTTAGTTATGGAGGAATCATGCAAACAGCATCCCCCAATCCCCCCTCCCAAAAAAAAAACACAACTTCCCTTTGCTCCAATTCACTATTCTTTAGGGGCTGTTTGGTTTCTATGAAAAACTTTGCTTGGACACTCCACCAATCTAAAAGGTCAAAAATGTAAAGATATCCAAGAGCAGTGAGTTCCACTCTGCAAAATTACGGAGCTTTAGCAAAGCAACGATACTAGTAATCCTAATTTGCATCTATATGGAAAGGACGAGGATTCCCCTATGGCCACTGAAAATCCACATAAAGAGCCACTGACACTCTTCAGATGAGCGTTCCAGATTTTAAGGCCCAATTGGCCCTCAATGCACCCAAGACACAATTGGGCCCTCCTCAATCATCAATGTGCCAGCAATCAGTCTTAATCAGACCTATTTGGAGGAGTTTTAAGGTGTGCCAACGCAGGAAGGTTACAGGCCAAATCCCTTGATGATAGATGTAATTTTTGAGCCATTATTAAGGACTCAGCAATTTGCAATGGGGACTTTGTACGAAATGATTGTCATGGTTACCCGAATATTTAATCTGAAGGTCAGAAAAGATTAGGTCCTCTGGATGCATTGGCTGTGAGTGACATGGATCCAAAGTCATCCAATTCACTATTGGACCTCCTCATCAAGTCCAATGGGATGGATTAAACTTGTTGTGTTAATTCAATTGGAAGCTTCTGAATGCAAGAAAGAGAATAGCTTGAAAACTCAATAGAAGAGGTCTAGATCTTTAGCGGTTAAAGAGCCTCCACAGATATCGTCATTGGTGAGAAGGCTATTGAAGTGGGTTGATCTTTTTAGGAAAAGAAATCAAGCAAAAAGTTTGTGAAATTGCTGAAATTATACGGTATCTTACACTGAGGGGAAGACAGCTCTTTTAGAGAATGGATAATCAATTTGTCAAAGGGAAAGAAGTTTCAGAAGGGAGAGAATATCGTTTCCCTGCAGTTTTGAAAGAAAATATGTGTACTGCAATGAGTTGGCTCAACCACGTTAGTAATGAGGATGTAATCACTCAGGTGCATGAAAATAATGACAATAAAGACTATTGTGATGCAAGCCTATCAGTCAATAATTGTTCTCGCGATGAAAGGATGGAAAAGAAAATGTTGACAATCAGTAAATCAGTAGAAGGGTAGTGAGTAAGTGAGTTATAAAAGGTAATCTAAAGGGACATAGTTCATTGATTATGATCAACCTAAACCTATAGAGATCAACCGATAACCAAGCATAACACTCTCAGCCAACAAGGCATACCATGTACGTTGACCTTTCAGTTGGACCAACCCAGCCACCCCAAAGAACAGGTCAGCCACTGATCCGGGCTTAAAAAATTGCCTAATACTAGAAGACAGAACCAGGGGGGGAGCAGGGGTGGCCATGGCACAACCCTCAACCACCCCACCACCACCCAAATGAAAGCCTTGTCCTTTTTACATATGGCCCCTTCAGGTTTTACTGTTTTATATAGTAGCCCCTCAAGGACAACTTCCTGGGTCCGATGAATATAACAAAAAAAAAAAATAATAATAATAATAATAACCTTTTTAATCATCTCTTGGTCAAATCATTTCGAGCTGCATCTCCACCACCCTGTGTTCAATGCTTCAAACCCCAAAATCAACAATTGTAATAAAAACCAAAACAGAACATACCCACTTCACTAAAAACCCTCCAAACCACTTACATTGCATCCAAAACAAAACCTTTTTAGGTTGAAAACAGAAAAAAGGTGGCACAACCCCAAGCTCCAAACTCCCCTTCTACAGCCTGCAGCACATAACCCAATACACCCACCACCCAAACCTATGAATTGAAGAAAACCAAAAACCACCCCACACTAAAAAAAAAAAAAAACACACACACACACACACACACAAACCAAACATCCAAACATCACCACCAACAAAAATCCAGCCTTTTCCACCAAATTTAAACTCAACCCACCAACCAAACCCCCTTCATCTACCAAACAACACCACCCCAACAAAATCCACACCACCCCCTTCTCTCATTTCCTAAAACCCATCACAAATTAAACAGAAAAAAAACCCATAACCCAAAAAAAAAAAATCAAAGAGAGACCCACCTTATCCACCCACCAACCCAAAAATCCAAACAAACTTCTATTAAAAAATACATCAAACACTACACTACGTGTACAAAGGCATGTTCAAAATCAATCCTTAAAGAAGATGAGACTATTCATTATTCATACCTGGGTGATGACAAAAGGGTAAAAAGAGGTGGAGAGAGGGGTGTTTATGAGGATAACTGAAGTTGGAGAGAGCAGATGGTTGGGGCTTTGGGAGAGGGGAAGGCTTACATCTAACCACCACCTTTCCTTCCTCTTCTTCTCTGTCTCTTGTGCTGTAGGGGGAGTTGAGGGAAGGTGGGGAACGTATGTTTTATGTTTTCTAGCATGGATAAAATACCCAAAATGTCCCCCGAATACATTGAAATACCAAGGGTAGTTTTGACATCCTCCATTTGGAGGTGGCTCGATGGAATTACCAAAATGCCCTCATTTTGTTATTCTCTCCTTTATTTTTGTTATGGCGAAATTACAGGAATGCCACGCCGCCCGTGACTCCTTATCTTTTACCTCTCAGGCTCCTCCTGGTGAATGTTCGTGACGGTGGACTTTGTCCCCCCTGTGACGTCAACTTTGGAGAGGACACGTGGCTGAGACGCGGGCCGGGTCCAATAGTAAACAAGAAGCTTTTTCACGAGATTGGACTACTGGTCAAAAGTGATAATTTAAACTCAAAAACCTGTAATCAACCTTGGGCAAACGGCAAACAAAGATTTTGAGATGTTCCCCTGTATTTTTCTACTGCACTCTCTGTTTTTTTTTTATTGTGTTCAATGAAAGGGACGTTGGGAGAGACTTATTAGTTGCTGGACATTTTTCTTACAATTTTTTACTGCGTGTGGAGTTGCCGGGATGGACTTCCGGACGACAGTGAAAATGAGGTAATGTAGATTGAAGAAATAAAGAATATTGAGCCAATCAAATGATCATAAGCTTTAGTTTTTAGATAAGGTTGTTTGTAAATCCCCTTATAGTTTAGTGGTAGTAAGGCATCTTTTCTTTATGAAACTAACCTTGAATTAATCCTTGGCCGGAACATTGATTGTGAGGGATGCAGGTGAGTGGTATGAATGTGTGGGTTCTGAAATTGAACCACTAACTACACATGATGCATATTTAATATGATAGAATTTCATGGCGATTGGTGTTTAAAACATGGAGAAATTTCCGCGAAGCACCAATGCTCACGTTATTATGAGTGGCGCATCTAATGGACCCACCTTATGTCCATTCAAGTATAATTGGTGTTTAGAACATGGAGAAATTTCCGCGAAACACCAATGCTCATGTTATTCTGATTGCCGCATCCAATGGACCTTCCTTATGATCCATTCGAGTATACCATAAAACAAGGAACGCACCCCCGCCCCCGTCCCTTCATCAATCTTAGCACTCGTTTGGACAATGAAATTTTGCAAGTCATTAATCAAGTGGTTATGATGATGATCCGAACATTTATAATGATACATAGGTAGGTGGGGGACATCTTTCAAAAAAAAAAAAAAAAAACACCGGATCCTATCCCCAGTTGGGCCAACAAGAACATGTGTTCAGCATTAGATGAGCATCGATGCTAAGTAGAGGGAACCCTTTATGTAAAGCAAAGTTTTTGAAACATTTTTTACATAATGACGGCTCTTTATTTATTATGTCCTACTAATTTTTTGTTGCACTATTTTTTATTATAGCCAATGAGAGGGATTTAGACTTATTTTTCAAAACTATCTAGAGTTGCCAGGATGGACAAGAACCGTGTGTGAATTTGGACTAAAAAAATAAGGGGCATTTGATTGGAGGTCCTTCAACTTTGATTTTTATATGGTCTACATTCTTTTTTCGTAGAGCCAAAGGCTCTTTTTCAAGTTTTAAATGGTTAAAAAGTCTAGAGTCTGTGCAGTATACAAAAAAGGAAAACTGATTTCGTTAAGAGTTTTATTTGGAGAAGAAAAGGGAGAAAACCCGTCAATTTCGCAAAGATTATTTGACTGCACAAATCAAGGATTACAACAGATAAGAGAGAGAAAAGGGGAAAAACTGATTCAATGAAGGAGAAATCATCTAGAAAATCTGCATGTGAGACTAGACAAAACTCAGATAAATTTATCTGAGAAGGGGAAATCATCTAGAAAATCTGAAATGGGACTGGGCAAAACTCAGATAAATTTTTTCCGCGGATAAATTTGTTCTAAACTCATATAAATTTGATCCAAATTCAGATAAATTTGTTCGATGTGCGGATAAATTTGTTCAAAACTCAGATAAATTTTTCTTAGTTTTACCAGGAGTTTAGATAATTTTATTTGAGTTTGAAACAAAACCTTTGGAAAAAAAAACTAAGATACACTTATTTATCTTTTCGAAAAAAACTCACAAAAAAAAAAAAACAGAGAAAATGATATATAGTAGCCACGTGAGGAAGAAAACTACAGAAGATCACAGAAACTTTCGTGCACGACTAGAACGAACCCATGAAGATGAGTTAATACTGATCTTGTATGGGGCAAAGATCAGTTCAATACTTCTGATATGTCTTGGTGCAATTCTTCTCATATGTCTTGTGGGACAACAATCATAGAAACTCTTACGCACAGAAACTCCTCAACAATGAGGTGGGGCAAAGATTAGTTGGAAAAAAAATAGGCTGATGATCAGATCTTGAGGCATGGTTATGTAATAATTGGAAAGAAAATTCATGAAAGCTTCTGCTAGTAGTGCATTTGCAGCGAATCGTACATTGGTGTAGGAAGCTTGGAATCGTTCCCTACCATTTGAATTTTGAAACTTGATATATTTCATCTCATTTGAATTTCAAATCTTGATCCAAAACTAAAAAATAAAATCCGTTAGACAGCTTGATGTGTTTAAAGTGGTAAATCAGCCATTAAATATCATGTTAAGGACCTTAAAATTAGGGATTAAATGCGTGACATAACTTTAAATGATTAGAAGGCCAAATCAGTCTTGTAAATGTATGATTTGGCATACTTAGGGACCTTCGCCTGCAATAAGTTTACGCGCATGGAATAGTGGCTTTAATTGAAAATCCTGTGAATTAGAGGCCTTAAAGGACAATATTTAGAGAGTATTTATGGACCTTTGGCTAATTTACCCAAGAAATAAAAGATGTTGAGCCAATTAAATGATTATGGGCTTCAATTTTTTAGGTTCTCAAAGTTTTTTAGCTATACGCCATACATATTTAATGTGATAAGATTCAATGGCGACCAATGTTTACAATAGGGCCCAACTATCCAATTCCGAACCGTCCAAAGTAAACAGCCTTTAAATATATGGAGTATTCACAATTTTTACATCAATATAAGTTTGTTCCACTTCTTTTAACTTAAAATTTCTCCAGTTTAAAAGTCAAACATAGGAGGATCCAGACTCTTATCTATCAAACCTAGGGCCACATTTATATGCCAGCTCATTGTCTTAAACTTTCGTCATGGAAAGTCAAATATACGAAATGATGGAAACAACACTTTTAAGGAGGTTTTGGCAAAATTTTCATTTCAAGCAACTTAGAGAGAAACAACACTTTTAAAGAGAACTTGGCAAAATTTTCATTTCAGGCAATTTAGTGCATCTCCAACGGATATGTTATTTTGGATATGTCAAATTCCGTTTGAAGGCTTATATGGCAATTTGAAGGTTTGGAATTTGACATCCTTTTAAAGTTTAAACTCCACCCAAAATGTCAAATTTATTATTTTATTATATTTTTGTCTTTTATCTCTTTTGACCTATTTGTCTTTTTAAAAAGATTTTACATTCTTATGGGACCTACATCATAAAACATTCAAAAATAATAAAATGGTACATTACCTTAGCATCCACTAATTTTGGCAGCCCAAAGTCCAATGCCAAATGTCACATCATATATGACATTTCGGGTAGAAAGTCATCTTATGCTCTCTTTTTTTTTTTCCTTTTACGGTTGCCACTGCCACGTGGCATTTGAGATAACCGTGGGAAATGCTCTTCATGGGTCATGCTGACATAAAGTAAAAATGATAGGGGTATTTTCATAAATTCATAAAATTCGAAGGGGCTGTTTGTAAGTTGCATTCCACGCGGATGGATGGTCGGTTCATCACCATACGTAAAATTCTTTCATGACACAGATGGATCCTTTTACTATGAGATCAGACCGTCCATTTGGTACACTTAGAATCATTTGATGGAATTGTTAATGGTATGATGTCATGATTAAATTCATTGTATCAAAATATTTTTTAAAAAGTATAAGATAAAAAAAAAAGAGAAAAATCCCTCAATTCATGTATGGCCCACTACAATTTTCACATCTAGAAGGACTACAAGGTATGGATAGATTTGATTGTGCGCAAGGAGTGGAGTACCATCAATCTGACTAAAATCTCCTGTCACTTTCATGGAAATTGAAATCCTCCTTTGCTAGAAAAGCGAGTTCATTTGTTTCCTTATATGTAATAAGATTTTATCACATCAAACAATACTATCTTTAAATAAAGTTAAAATAATTGTCCTCTCCATTATTGAATATTCTACCTCACTAGTTTAAGACGGGTCTAAAAAATTTCTACCAGACATGATCACCCCTCATCAAAGTTGAGCAGCTTTAAATGGCATGATTGGTTTTAATTAAATTAAAAGGCGATTAATAGTAGGGGATAGCATGCTCCAAGGAGTTATAGATTGATCAGAGGTGGGCAGCCATTTGAGAAATAAAAAAGTGGGCACTCAAAGGATTTTTTTTTCTTTTTCACTTTCAAAATTTAGTCAAAGTATGAAAATGACAATAATTTATGAGATTTTACCAGCCTGAATATCTTTAAGCAATTATTGTGTTTTTTTATTATAATGTTTGATAGTTCATTGTTTTGTACTTGACTAAGTTTGCCATAGAACTCAATATTTAATCATTTCTAGATGTGTTTCAAAATGGAGATTTTGGTGACTGACTTGTTCAGTTGTTTGTACCTCAGCAAGGTATACAATCCTAATGATTTGGACAAAAAAAAAAAAAAGACACAGTCTAAAGGGGTAAAACCCTATAATTGCTAAAAACAAACAAACAGCAAATTTGTATGTATGGCTATTGGCTAGCCTGTACCTACTGCTAGATATTATTAATATATTTTGTTGCTATTCCCCTCACCTACTGCTGAATTTGGTATGGTGGCAATGGGTTGGGGTCAGGTCTCAACAGCCTGAAATAATGAGTAGGGACTTAACCTGAACCTTCCTCAAGTTCCATTCTGGTAGGATTTACAGATTGAAAAGGCATATGGATCTAATCCCAACTTTAACACATTTGGGACCTAATTGTTTCATACACTTGGATTATTAAGAAATATAATACTTCACATTTATATAATTAGTTATAAATGAAGAATTAAATGTGAATGTCCAAAAATGACCACGACCAAATAACCTTCTATGTAATTGATCTTAAAGAAATGAAAGATGGAAAATCGATACCTAGCGATCACCCTAGTGATTCAAGTCCTATGAAAGCTAAGGTACCATCTGTATTGCTATCGTATATCGTCCACTCCGCATCTCTTTAATAATCATTCATGGAACTTGTTTCGTCACGAATTCCTATGTATTCCAATCAGGGTTGGAAATATCCACTCTACCTGGAATCCTCATGTCAGATCTAGGACTGTTGTCGCCCCACCCAAAAGGAAGAAAGAATTGAGATTTAGGCTGGATTCGTGAGGACAATAACAACTCAACTTTATCCTGAACTGATTCTATATAATGACAAAGTTCATATATAGGATCATTTGAACAAGGACAATTTGGGAAGGTCACTGGAGAAAGTTTTTATGATTGTACTCAATTCGGATATATTTCAATGTAGAAAGTCAGAATGTGTCCTTCCACCTAATTGTCCTCATTTGATCAACTTCCCCCCTCAATTCTTCTCATCACAAGCCATTAATGTTGAGGCCCATTAAATTGCCTAATCAAATTCTTCTAACTCAGTCACCACACATTTACAGATTAACAAAACCACTGATCAAATGGTTAGAATCAACAGCCAAAAAAAGAAAGAAAGAAAAGAAGAAGCCCACTGTAGATTTGTAGCATCAATAGGGATGAAAATGGATTTACCAAATACTGCAACTACCTTTGAAGAAAGAGAAAGAGAGATGGGTCCCTATGTGGATGCATTTTTACTTGGGGTTCAGGTGTTTTAGGCCCAAGGACAAAAACACCCAACGCCCAAATTGCATTTTATGTGTATATATGCATGCAAGTAAAGCATGTTATATGAGTAAACAAGTACTTGGGTCCCCATTTGGGTGACCTTTAATGCAATCCCTACTCTTCAGATTTTCAATTTAAATTCAGGTAGAATTACAAGTCTAATAAACCATGACCCAAGTCAGGTATACTCAATTAAGAATTCAATTTCAGGTACACTACCCAGTCATAACCCCAGCCCCAAACCAGTTTTTTTTTTTTTTTTTTTTTTTTCATAAAGGATACATGTGTGTGAGCAGAGGATTCTGTGATAGATAGGAAAATAATTTCGATTTTCCTGTTCAATTCACTTTTATATATAAAATTTGATGCAACACATTTTTCTCATCGAAAAATAAAAATAAACTGATTTTTAATGATAGAAAGAAATTTGATTTTCTACATCAAAATTAGGAATGCATAATTTCTCTCCCTTGTAAAAAAAGAAATCCACAGAGCGTAAAATCTTATCGCCGCACAAACAAGTCTAAATGTGATAAGAGGCACACAATGATAAAAAAAAAAAATCAATCCATGGATTCCTCTTTCCTTTTTTTTTTTTTTTTTTTTCTTTTGCTAACTGAGGGTTCTCAACTCTTTGAACTGGACTAATCCCTACGGGCCAAGAGAAACCGGGTAAAAAGCCCTCTGACCCCCAGATGGTAGCACAAGTGGACCCAACTTTTGGTTCCTGAAGAGTTGGGAACCAGGGTTTATACCAAGATCTTTAGCTCCGAAAGAGGGAGGAACAGTGGTCCCGATTATTCGGCCAACCCCTTGGGTTACGAAAAACTTCTTTCACATGGCACCCTCCAAGTAAAAAAAAAAAAAAAAAAAAAGAATAAAATAGAAAGTACATAAGCGTGGAAACGGGGGAGGATATGCAGTAGACTTTGGGGTGTATTGTATAGACTATAGAGGGGTATTAGGGAAATTGCGAGCTGGGTTGCAATAGAAATAGCATAGTTAATAATGGTGGGGGTGGTGCATGAGTTGGTTGGTGAAGGAATGGAAAGAGAAACCAAGATAGCAAAAGCACCGACTGTGAGTGATTGGGTGATTGGACTGGGGGGCTGCTGTGCTCTTTTCCCCATTAGGTCACCCATCATTTTATATCTTGTATCTACTAATCAAAAACAAAAACCTATCTCCCATCCAAATAGATGAACATAATTTAATGGGCCATACATACACCCATTTTGAATTGAAAAGCATTATAGAAGAGAAAAAGGGGCTGGTTAGGAGTTGACTAAGACCCACCGACCAAAGCCTATGAGTCTATCCTTTCCATCTCTCTCATGATTAGGGTGCTTAATGGGCCAGGATGGATGATTGGACCAACTTGGACTTTACCCTTTTTTTAGTTGGGCTTGGATGTATATTTTCACCTCTTTTTGAATGAAAAGATTCATCAATGAAAGTTAGATGAATAGAGCTGTACAGTATAGAATGAGGTATGTATACAGATGGTAGAAACCTGACCCAATCTGCTAACCCAACCCTCATTTGACCTTCACATCCTGACTCACAATATGTACAAGTCAGTCCTGTGTCAAGAAAACTTGACCCACATGTAAGCGGGTTGGGTTAGGGTCAACTTGCTCAACCTTCATAAACCCTTCTAACTTGTTTAAATGGGCTTGGATTAGGGTCATCCTAAATATGTAAACTCGTTTAAAAAACTCTTGTTTAATTTTTAGTTATAGCAATAATCTGTTTTATATGAAATGGGCTGAGCTTGTGTTGGGCCTTTTTCGGCTTTCAATTTAACTCATGTATACCCTTAGTTGGGTATGGGCTAAGATTCTGAGTTGGGTTAAATGGGTTGTCACAGTGAATGGAGGTTATGCAAATTGGGTGAGTGTTGAAGTTACCTAATGCATTTTATAAATGGGTCAGATATGGGTTGGACTTCAACCTATAGATACCTGTTTGCCACCCCTATCTAGGAGTAGGCTCAAATAGTGTCATTACTAGACAATAACCTACAGGGCCAGAAGCCCACCAGGCACCAAATCTAGGACCCTCAAACTGGGACATAATATTTTGCCTGTTTGTCAAATTGAGATAATCAGGGGCCCACTGGGTAATCTAATTGGGCCAGATCCACATCATTACTCAAATTAGGGATTCCACAGGCTTTATCCCTCACTAATTGAACCACTAATTACATCAACAACCCCACTCCCAACAGCAAAAGAAAAAAAAAAGTGTGTATGTGTGTGTGTTTTCGGGCAACATTAGGCTGTAATTGGACTATATTTTTAGGATTGTGGGCTTTCCTTGGATAGATTTGTGGCCTGATTTCTGAATGGACCTAGCATAGGCCTATATATATATATATATATATATATATATATACCCCCAAAAGCCGGCCTAGCCTGACATATTTAGCACAGTAGGATTTATATGCTTTGTAAATGGGTTGGACCTGGAATTAACTTTGGCCCGATGGGTTGATTCCATCGAGTAAATTGCCTCGTCCCGTTAAAGCCCTATAATTAATCTTTGGTTTGGTTAAATTTTTTAGAGAATCTTTCTACTCAAATTTTAGTTTCCATGAATTTTCATTTCCTCCAGCATTTTCTCATCAAAGCAATAGTCACCGTTGGATTTGCCCTTGGAATTAACTACAATAAAAAAATACACTTACAAAATCGTTAATAAGAGGCCCTAAAATTAAGGGATAGGATGATCCGATAGAGCAACATTTGATCGACCTCTTATCGATATTACACCCCTCTAATTTTTTATAACCGAGCATTATTTATACTCGTGCATCGTATTTAAATTTACCCCGACTGTTGCTCAACTGGTTAGGAACTAGGAAGATTGTATCACACGTGAATTCAAATGTAATCAAAACAAAATAAATAAATAAACAATACATTTCTTAATTAATTAATAAATATCCAACAATTAAAAGTCCGATATGAATTGAGTGATTTCAGGCCCAGTTTTGGAGAGGATCCGGATCCATACTCTTCACTATACATCTTCAATATATATATATATATATAATATATGAGAAATGCTCCTATGAGAGACACTCTCACCAACTTTATGAGAGATTGGTGGGGGCCCTCACATTTAAGTTGGGGGTCCTTGCATTTAAGTTAGTGAGAGTGGATATGGAAGTGAGGGCCCCCACCCATCTCTCATAAAGTTGGTGAGAGTGTCTCTTATAGGAGCACTTCCATATATATATATATATATATTTATATATATGGCTGCAGCTTAATTTATCCAAAGCTGAAATATGACTAATCCTACAAATCAAAGTCGATTATACTGTTTTTTGCATGATGATCGTCTTCAAAATCAAGATAAATCCAATCAGAACTGGATTTTTCAGTTCCATCATGCAAAAAAACAAATATATATATATGGGGCCAGCTCTCCTAAGCTCAAGTTTAGAATAAGGTAAGCTCAAGTGTGTGGTGCGGCCCACCTGAGGACCCACATGGGGATGGTGGTGGGGGGGATTTCAAGGATTCCTGAAGATCTTCCTCTTCGCAAAAAATCAAGTCCAACCGTGATTTCTATCATCTTCATCTGAGCCTAAAAGTTTAAAGGTCAATAGTCAATTTGGATCTATACATAGTCAATCCAACGGTCCAGTAAATTCGGATCTAACCAAAAGTTGGTGGACATGTGCAATTTAGAGGAGTCATGTGCTTGGTCCATTTGGATGGACCAAAGGTGGGCCCTACAAGCATGAGCTTAAGAGATTTTATCCTTAGCTTTAGCTTAGAAGAGCCTATTATTCGAGTGAGAACTAGTTCTCACCTATTATATGAGAACTTTATTGTAGGGTCCAACTAGCAACCCATCCAAACCTAGCAACCAATAGGGAACCCCCTTATAGTCACTAATATCAAGGATTGGCACACATCCGAATGGACTGAACCGTTGGATAGAGGGTTGAATATTTTTTTGAATATGAAGCCATTAAATTTATGGGCTACAGATAAAGGGGTTAGGGGCATGGGTTTGGGTCAAACTTGATACTTGGGATAGTCTCACATAAATCTTTTCGTCCCCGTCCCATCCCCAAATGGACCCCAAAAAAAAGTTCTCGTGTAATACGTGAGAGCGTTTCCACCTTAATATTACCCGATATATAGAACTGTTCCCAAATCACATGCTTATGTTGAAAGCCCAATCTAGGGTTTTGGCAGTTGAAGGAGCAGAAGGAAGGAAAGAAAGCTAGGGTTTTTTCAAGCACTCCAAATTCCCAATCCTCTTTCTTTTGCGTTCGTGAAACGAAACCCTAGCAAGATGATCTACGACGTGAATTCCCCTCTCTTCAGATCCTTCCTTAGCCAGAAAGGCGGCGCTTCTGATAAGAGGTATTGATTTCTCTCTCTCTCTCTCATTGTAATATTGTCTCTTTTATTTCTACTCATTGTATCTGTTTGATCTTTCGATTTCATGAATCTCAGTCTTTCCCATGGTTTTGATTCTCTTCTGGAACTTTTTGAAATTTTATTTGAGCATGTTCTTGGGTTTAGTTGAATCTGTTGTTGGCTTCTTGTTTTCTTTATTTATATGGGTTTACAATCAAAATCAAACAACTGGAAAACGTGATATTAGGCTGTGTGAAGTTTGCAAAATCGCGGTTTTGAAGTTGCAAATATGTTCTTGAGGGCTGCCAATTACAGGCAGGTCTTGTATCAAGACTCAAGCCCTAAAGGCAACGTACAGGAAAAAAAAAGCCAAAGACAACTCACGGCAATACTGCGAATTCTTATCATCAATAGCATGTGTTACATCCAGAACTTCCCTCTAGAAATAATATTACAGGAACAATCTAAGTAAGGAAATCAAATTATTCTGTGATTCCCTAAAATCTTTGATTACATCAAATCACTAAAATCTCTATTAAATTTAAATCACTAAAATTACTAATCTATTTAAGGAAAGCAAATCGATGGAATGGGCCCCTCTTGTTGTTGGACCGCATTGCATCAGATTCACACTGATGGATGGAATTCATATAACACCATTGATATGCCCAACCTATGGTGTCATGACCTTTGTAAACTGGAGTAGGCTTTATAGAAGGGAAAACACTTGTGTAATGCAATCACAATGATGAGAAAGAAATTGCGTATTTTCATTGAATGCATAAATGAGAGAATACAAAGAAATTTATTGAGGATGGGATAACAAATCCTGTGTATCAGGGGTTCTAGATAGGATTTCCTTCTCTCTCTATGAGATGATTATATGTTCATTTTTCTAAAGATTTTGCATCCTCTCTCCTACCGATTAGTTGCAAATAAATTATCTTATTAGATCTAGAATATCTTCTTAGTTTCTCTTTTTTTTTTTTTTTTTTTCCATTGAAACCAGCACATTAGTACAGGAGAAATATTCCATGTGCTATATATGGCTGCTACTTGAAAGGCCACCCAAAAAACATCCCAAAAAAATAACAACGCAACTGAAATGAATCATTAAAAACTCAAAACCCCATTCACACAATCAAAAGCTTTGATGTACCACTCGATCCTTAGCTGAGGAATCCGCCGTTGAGTTCTCACTTATCTTAACATGCACAAAGGAAATCTCCACATCTTTGGAAAGATCATGGACCTCTTCCACTGCATCTGCAAAAGCCCAAGGGCTACATCAACCGAAAGCCCATCTGATGGTATAAGCTGAATCTCCTTGCGCCTAAAATTCAATCGGCGACCTTTTAATCCAATGCACAGAGCTTCAATTTCCTCTTTCTTGACAGAACATACCCCCACCGTGCCAGGGAAACACATGATAATGTTTTCCCACCGTCTTGAATAGATGAGCTTCCTTTAATCCAATGGACAGAGATTCCTTTTCTGCTTTATTGGTGGAACATTCCCTCCTGGGCCGGAGAAATACTTGATATGTTTTCCCAATGTCTTGAAAAAGACCATTTAAACCGGCAGGACCCTATTAAAACCCTGCGGCAGAAGACACCAAATAGGATGAGAAATGAGGCTTGATTACTGAGGAGAAGGCAACCTCATGCCAATTCCTCATAATTGAACCAATAGAGAAGTCTCAAAGAATAGGAAGGGTTGATTGAAATCCATTAAGCTGTGAAGAATTTGACTTTCTCCACAAGAAGATCCAGAGAGGAGGAAGCATTTCTCTCTTTTCATAAAGTCCATATGATTACTAGGAAAGACGCCTGCCATGTAATCAGCGGCGGACCCATGATTTCCGTTTGAGGGGTGTGCACCTTAATAGGTAGTTTGGTTTTGGGGCAAACCAAGGATTTTCATGTGGATTTTGAGGGTGGACCCGCGGTTTTTATTGGATTTTTAAAGTGCACTGCGGTTTAACGGGTGCGATCGCACCCGCGTGCTTGTTCCTGGGTCCGCCCGTGCACATAATCCTCCCCCTAGGAGACCCCACTGCCAGTCCTCAAGCCTCAAACATCAGACAAAGTACCTAGGAAAACCTATCTGCAACCAAATGACCGCAAAACGGACCTCCAAAGAACTTGGGATATCCTGCAAATAAGCAGCAGGTGATCAATTGATTCCGCATTGGCCACGTGTAGTGGGGTAGTCATTCACAATGATAAGCTTATGTCTCCAAAGACTATCGATGGGGAGAATACCTTTGAAACTTTGAGACTGCCCACTGGTCTGAAACTAACTTCGGTGCTCAGAATTTTAAAAACCAAGAATTTATATATATATATATATATATATTGAAATCTTCTTGAAAATTTGTCAAACTAAGAATTCAAATATATGAAATCTTCATGGAAACCTTCCATCCTGAGGTGGGTCTGGCTCCTAATAAGCAATTAACCATCTGGCCCACTCAGTCATACGCTTACAAGAAGTGGCTGAGCTTTCACTCTAATTGACAATGAACATTATGCTGATCACATGTTTGACCTGTGTGGGGGCTCACTATTACTTGTTCTAAACTGCTCACATCTTGTCCTCCCATGTCGTCATGTATAGGAGCTGCGGTAAATTTTACTCCATCTGGAGTCTGAACTGATATATATTGTTGGATTAATCATATCTTTCTGAAGAAGCTACTGTATTCTTAGGCACGTTGATCTAACTTTACTCTGATTAGAGTCAAAGTTGGGCAAGTGCCATCAGAGGTCATGACATATGGGCTGTTTTTATCGAGCAATAGTATGCCAACAGGTCAAATGAAGTGGTTACTGAAGTTCAGTACTAAGACTGGATCACTTCTCTTTATGCATGGAAAAAAAACTCATTATGCCTGCAGCAGTTTTTCAGATATTGCCTTAGCACTGGATGTGATTTTTTTTTTGGATGTTTAGGAAAACGGAAGAGCAAAAGCCAAGGGAGCAGAAGCCCAAAGCGAATGAGAACAAGCCTGTAATGACGGAGTAATGCTAGACAGAATTGGTGATGAACTTCAACATGTGAAATGAAGTTAAAACAGTGCTAGATTTTGAATTCTGATATTTTCAAGCATGTTATCCTAGAGCTGGTTTAGGGTGTTTTTGACTGATATTATACTCATTTGCTGTTTCAAGAGTAGTCTTATCTAACCCGTTTTGAGTTTCCATTGACTCATGAGTCCGCCTAAGGGCTTCAAAATTTTTGTTCAGGGCCACCATGTTAACAAAGAAAAAGAATTTGCCATCGCACTAAGGAACGTAGTGAAATGATTGCCCTGGTCAAAGGGGGTGCCTGTTGTATGTTACCAGCAGTTTGTTAGTTAGATAGCTGCCTGAAGTTAGCCTAATATTCATTGCTAACAAGTAACAATGCAAAGAACCCACTGTACAACCTACAACCACTGCTATTAATCCGATGGTTGGTAGTTGGAGCTGAATTTTGGTAAATGTTCTTTGGACGAGGGTTTTTTATACTACCTTTTTATGTGGCAGATGTTGACTATAAAATAATGGTTTCTTTTTTCTTTTTGTTTAAATGCCGCCCAAACCCTAGTGGAAGTAAAAGAGCGTTTTCCATTACAGTGGTTGCCTAGTTGGTTGGGAACTCCGCATCTCACCTTGATCCTCTGGGATGGAGGTTTTGTTTTTTCTTTTTTTACTGTTTGAGCTGGTTTTATATGAGGGTAAGGAATTTCTTATCATGTGAGCAGGTGTTATCTCCTGGGATGGATTCTTTAAATGGGTGATGGGTCTGACCCTCTCCACTGGCGTACCAAATAAAAAGATAAAATAAAATTCAAGGACTCTAGCAAACTTGTTCATAATATCAGATTCTTTGAAAATTAGCATTACATCAAGTCATGTCAATCCAACATTAGTTGCAGTTTGCTGCAGATAATATGCTCTTTAAATTTCTTGCCCATTCTATCCTGCAACCCAATAGAAGCAGAGGCAGACGTAGAAAAGCACATTTCACCAACACAATTGACGTCAAACGTTTCCAACGACAAAAAAGAACAATATCAAGCAGTGAAAATTGAAGTTAGTCAAGTCATAAATGCTTAACCAAATCCATTACATCCTTTCTTAGTTTTTTTTTTTTTTTCTTTTATAAAGCACTGTTCCATAAGAAAGTGCAAAAAAAACTCATCCTACAAGACTGAAATGGATGATTTATGGATGAATTAACACAATCCTCCATCATTATTCCCTTCATCTGAGTTCAGATCTAACTATGAGGAGCCCCATCTCTGCACTTAAAACTTTTGCTGCTTGCTTTTGAGCAAATGCTATACACCCTTCTCAATACTTGCCTTCAGCTGTGGTTATAGGGCCTTAAGAGTCATTGAGATTCAGAAAATATAACTTTTTCAACTCTGAATAGGTAATATTTATAGACTGTATAACATAAGTACAGCACCCACCAATTTTTTTTTTTTTGCTATCCTAGAAAGGAGGAGTTGGTGGGCCTATATACCACTTACATCGAGTGAAAAGGATTAGGAAGCAGGGTCAGGTTTTCTGATAAACGAGAGGAGAATGCAGAGCATTGTGATATTGCACAAAAAGGTATTTCAGTCTTTTGCCAACTGTCCTTTGTAATACAAACAGTTGGGTAAAATTTTAATGATCCAACGCCTGCAGCATAAAACAAGAGTTAAGAGTTCTTGTATCATGAAAATCCCAATGTTTTATCCACAAATCCCTGTGCAGGCAATGCGTTTGTCCATTGCCATCGTACAGTTGAAATTAGTGTTGTGAGAACATTTCCTAATGATTACCTAGCCATCACCCCGAGTTAATCAAATACATTGAGTGTGAGGACCTCATCTGCACAACTTTATATCCTTCCATCAACTCTTCAAATCTCTTTTGGACACAATCCGGATCCCTTTACCAAGAATTCAATAAAAAGCAGGCTTAGGGGCCCTCAAAGATAAATGCATTTAGTAGGGTTTCTCCATTTCTTTGTGCAAGAAATGACCAGGCATGGTGATCCCAGACACATACTAAAAGTCTTTCACATGGTTATTTGATTTGCTTTGACCCCTTCAATGTAAAGCCAGTAAAGTAACTTGAACAGAGGATTGAAAATTGAAATAAAGAAGGGATAATGTCTAGTTGTTTAGGAGGTGGGTGAAGAGATTTTCTCATCTTATTTATTACAGGGCTTTTAAGTAGGCTTGGGCCCAACTCCGACTTTGCAAGTTGTATTAAGCATGCTCATAAGTATTAATTTACTCTGGGTGGATGTGATTATGGTTGAATTAATTAACCAGCCCCAAGCCATATATGAAGTGGATTTTTGGGTTCATCACAGGTCCACTAAAATTGACTCTCTTTTTTATTGGGCCTGCATTGGCTCGGGATAGATCAAAATGGAGTAGTTGCAACAAGGCTTTGATGATGATGATAAAAGATTGGATCTGGATCCACTGATTCTAGGTTTGGTCCGACTTTACGGGTGATTTCATAGTTCCATCTGATTCAAAAGTAGGCTCGGCAGGAAATCTGTTCTGGTCAAATGATTAAAATAGGTAACCATGAATTACTAGGCTATTATATTCACAAAGCAAAACATAGGGAGCCCACTTCATGAAATTGCTTATGTAACCAGTGCCCCACCATGTGAATAGGTTACACCTTTTCTCCTTTTCATTTCACTCATCATTCCCTAACTGCTTCTTATGGGGACGCTTTTCTGTGGATTTACAATTCACCCCATCCCCTTCCATTTGGGAGTTAGGACCCATGAATTTTGAAGTACTATGATATTATATTGTACAAAGAAGAAATCAAAGTTGGTGTGCATTATTTAAAAATGGGTTGGGCTTACTCATGCCCAATCTAAACCCAACGAAAACCCAAAGGCTGGGCATTTTCTCTATTTCAGGTGGGGCTCAGCCTCAGGCCTGAACATCCAATTCAGTTTGAATTTGTGTTGGGTTGAAGTTGAGTTTGGGTTTGCTAATTTTTAAAAATGAAGTACGGGTCCGACGTGGGTCAAGTTGGGTTAAGTTGTGCGTGGGTCGGCTCAAGTTGGTTTTGGGTCCGATTGGATTGGTCCAAAATCTGACCCAAACCCTGCCAATTTCCACCACTAGTACTATTATTCTACCACACTTTTCTATCATAGACTAATTTACAGATGGCTCATATCTCAAAATTGCATCAGGATCTGATTATACTAACTGGACACAAATTGTAGATCTGATGATGAAGATCACTCTCAAAATTGCCAAGATCCTACTTTTTGAAGGCCAAGAAAAAGGGCAAAAAGAAAAAAAAAACTGATTTAAGGTTTATGCTGAAGAACTGTTAAAGAGCACCCAACCCCCAATCACTGATGCCCCTTTGATCACCAGTTCAACCATGAGTGACCTATCATAGGTTTGATATTATTTTATCATCATTGTGTTGTTGAAGCCTTATCCTACCAAATTATTAGTTTTATTTTTCTACTACTCTGAACTAGAACTCATTTGGAGGTTGATGTTTGATAATCAACATCTAAAATGAGTTCTACTTCACATATTATCAACCTTTAAAATGAAATCTAGTTTAGGAAAGAGTGGAGAACAAGTAAAACTAATAAATTACTTAACAACTCCTTTGTCTGTTTTAAGACCCCTCATACCTTACACATAAACTTCCTTTGTCTGAACTTGGCACCAGCACAGGGAAAAACAAACATGACCTGTTTGGTTGGCTTCTAAATTTAATGTCATGAAGGCTACATTGCTTGTGGATGGAATCTTTTTAAGTGTTCCCAGCCAAATATAGTGAAGAAGGCTACTTTGGTCACTAAATGAAAAGGGGGGCCAAACAACTAAAGTTAGTTATGCTTTATGGCACAACAACATAGTTTTTTTTTTTTAATTGTCAAGTTTTAACCTGCTTCTTCTCATCCTCAGCTCACACCAATTTCACTCCTCCAATCACATTTCTTTCTCCCTTCAACCCCATTTTAAAGAAAAGGGTCATTTGTTTTCTTCATTCATCCTCTCCTTCTGTAACTTCCTCACCCAAGAAGCCAAAGAAGCAATGTCCAAAGGGTGCTCCTTTAACACTTCCAACTTCTTCTCTCTATTTCTAGCTGACCTGCACTCCTTGCTTCATTTCATTTATTCTCAGCCCCTCTACTTTGCCTATCTCATATTCTTCCTTCCTCTGCTTATCCAACTCCTCTTGTTTCTCTGTCCTCTCCTCCTCTCCACCTCTCTCCTTCTAGTCACACTCCTTGCGATATCGGGCAACCCCCCTAGAGAAACATTGAATTGGCGATATGGGTTGTTTTCATTTGCCTGTAAAACGGTTCTAGATGTTTTAGAAACACGGGTGGATGATGAAGTCTTGTTCCATCTCTTAGAACCCTTGGTGTCTATCGCCTCTAAGATGGAAGAGTGGATGGAGTTTGAAGAACTAAGTCATCAAGGTAGAGAAGATCTAATTGATGTGACAAAAGACGAACGCCAATTCGTTGGAGTAAATGACAGTAAGGAGGTAACTAGTACTATCAAAAGCTTTGGACGGAAGATTGAAGAAAACTACAAAGATGGAGAGAGCTCTAACAAAGTTGCTGCAGGAGACGACTTGAGTGCAAATGCCAATCTAGAAGTCTTGTCTTGGGCAATAAAAAATAGTTTGCCACAGACAGAAACACTCAGTGAAGGAGAAGAATTCCTCGATTTTGAAAGCAGAAATCAGAGTACAGAAGACACCCCAAAAGACTCAAAGAATTGTGATGTGAAGGGTCTGGATCTCAAAGGCTATGTATCAAAGAAGAGAGAGAAGGAATGGAAGAGGACATTGGCTGGTCAGCTTTACGAGGAGCGAATGTCAGCTCGTGCGGCTGAAGAGATGGATTTGCTTTGGGAGGTTTATGAGGCTGATTCTGGCGTTAGAAAGGAGAAGAACAATACAGAGAAGGTGAGAAATGGCAAATTGGATCATCTGTATGAGGAGGAAGAAACAGGTGCACAACTTTGTTGCCTAGAGGCTATCAGGTTTTCGACAATGAAGGTGAATTTGGGAGTGGAAAAGTACAATTTGAGGAAGATTTCCAAGGCTTTCAAAGGGGTGGGATTGTTTGCAAAATGCAAAGGAAAAATCTCAAGTTAAAAGCAGCAATTGACAAGTGTGTGTTAAAGTTCAAAACAGCAATTCAGAAATGTGTTATAGTATGTATATTTATGAACAAAGCTTTTCCTTCTGTTAAGTATGTGTTATTTCAATGGTTTGAGACAGTTTTCATTTCTATTTCTCTCTTCTTCTTTCACTCCTGTTTTCCTGTGCAATAGCAGTTCCCTTGTAATCATGACTAAATTCTCAAAACATGGATCATATACAATTCCAATACAAGATTTCCTTACGGTTTTACAGTACAAGCCACCTAGTGGGCCCACTAGAGACCCGACAAATCATGAAACAAGGGAGATCAAAAGATCCAAGTGGGGCCAACTTAGATATCAAATTTGAAGTCAATCTAATACCTCTAACCCATTCATCTGTGGTCCACTGTCCACAGTTCATCAAATAGTTCACTCTAATCGAATCTATCAAAACTTGGTGGCACCTATGTAAATAGGATGAGTGAGTTTGAATGGTCTGCTAGGATGAACCAGTAGTATGCCCAACTAAGTAGCTTATACCGTAAGATCTCAAGGAAAGCTTGTACAGGAGCATTTCTCTCTCTCTCTCTCTCTCTCTCTCTCTCTCTCTCTCTCTCTCCCTCTCTCTCTCTCTCTCTCTCTCTCTCCCTCTATATATATATATCTATATAATAAGGGAGAGCAGTATTTGAATCCCTGGACATTTTGGACCCTTGGATTTATGTACATATTTTTGTACATAAATCTTAGGGCTGAGAAGGGATTCAAGAACTTGGTAATTTTGTAATTATTTGAAAACAAAGGGGCAGTAACTTTTTACTAAGGACAAGAGGATACGGGAGTGCCATTGATTTTCTGTGAAATTACGAAACATGCCATTATCTTTTCCCAGAGGATATGGGAGTGTCCTTAGTTTTCTGTGAAATTACGAAACGTGCCATTATCTTTTCAAAACTTCCTTGCAAGTAAAGATATGATTAAATACACGGCTATGATTGCAATTGAGTGATTGAACGGTGTGGAATTTGGGCCCACAACTTACCAGTTTGCCCATTCACATATATATGCTGCTTTTCTCGGATTGTGGAATCTGAGCTAACTTGGATTGTTTTGGTAGCAGATGCAAACGTGGCTTGCATGCAATTAAACTAGACTGCTTATAGTTGTAGGCCACTTCTGGTATTCAATGGTGGTTAAACAAGGGTCCAATTGGCTGGGCTATTTTACCTAAAAAAATAAAATCCGGCTGGGCTTGATTTGAAGCTGATTGATCCAATGGGCCACATAGAAAATTTGAGTTAAATTTGTTAAATTATGGGCGGTGTTAGTTGTTAGGTGGTCAAAAGAAGAGTAATTAGATTTAGCTGTGCTCAGAGCGTGGTGCGCTGTGCCTTCAGGCACGGGCAATGACTAGTATATATATATGGGAGATGCTCCTGTGAGAGCATTTTTCACCTTACTATGAAAAATAATGTGGGGGCCCTCCCATTTAAGTTGTTGGCATTGGATATGGACGTGAGGGCCCCCATTCCTATCTCTCAAGTAAGGTAAGGGATATTTCTCACAGGAGCATCTCCCTATATTATATATATATATATATATATATATATATATGCATGATCAATATATTGAACCTCTTCTTTATATTCATAAGATGTGGACAAACAAAAGGGTGAAAAAAGAAAATTTGTGATGAGATTATAAGGATTTGAATATTCACGAAAATCCAAGATCTAAAATTTTGAAAACTTGTGCCATCTAAATATACAATTGATTCCTACATTCTTCTTGATTCCAAATGAGTCTCCCACATATCACAAATTCTTTAAAACACCTCCTTTATTGCACCCACTTTCCATCTTTTTGGAGCTACTTATGATCCGACCTATTCCTTAACAAACACCTACCAGTGAGTTAGCATGGTTCCCATTTTAACCCTAATTTAAACATCAATTATCTTTGAATTTATTGCAAAAATTTTAGGGGTAGGATTATTTGATCACTCATTGATATTTGGCTCCTATTTATTCCATGTCTATATATATCCATCCTCTTTACCCTTCTTAATTGTCATATATCCAATTAAACTATTAAATTTTAAAACCAAGGGCTAGAATAGCAACATTAGGTTCACCCTTTTGTTCTAGTCTAAGAGTAATCCATTCCCTTTCCCCTTCCGAAAGTCAAGGGCTAGGGTGAGAAGTCCATTGCTTGACTCTTATCAGTGGAGCCTGTCATCGCCCAAAGCTCTATTCTATCATCAAGGAAAATCTCATTTCAGACAAAGTTGTTTCCATTGTCACATAAATTACATTTGAAACACATAATTAAAATAAGAGAACAAAAGGGTCAAATCCTGTGTTTTACGCGTCATCAATTTGACGATGGACATCGCTTTGATCTGTGTAAGATTTTCTTTATAAATGAAAGAATAAGGTAAGACATTGATTTTGTGCGGTTTGAATTTCAAAGTTGCAGACATCCTTATATAATAGCTTCACAAATTATTAAATTCTTTTAAGTGGAAATTAAACAATTTATCATTTAATGACTGCCCTATAGTGGCCACTTGATTTTATTTCATGGTGATATAAGGGTGCTCACTGTTGCAACTTGCAAACTTGAGGTGGTGGGTTCCAATAATCCAATCACATTACTAAGAGAAAAAATAAAGAAGAAAATATAAATGCCTATAGGGATAATTCCTTATCTACCTTTTTTTTTTATTTTCGAAAGAACTTTTTGAAATAGTTTTCCTTTCAAAACTTTTTTGGTTCCCAGGTTGACCAGATGCCACTCTTATTTTTTTGTTCAAGACGAAAGCACACCCTTATGTTAAAATATGACTTAGTATTTTTGGTCCTGGTTAAAAAAACACTCAATTATTATCTTGTTTGTAAACTAATTAAGCTAATATGTTTTTTTTTTTTTTTTGAATGGTTATTACCATGTTATTTTTCTACAGTTTAAACAATGGTTGTTTATTTACGATGTTAGACTTAACTTTTAGCTAATTGTAGTCAACGGGTGTTTTGATCCTTCCTTTTGTTTTATTACTAGATAAGAAGCCATCATAGACATGGGGCGCAAACATGCACCTTATCCCAACAAACCAACACTCAAGCAGGTTTTCTATATGGAATTGAACTCGTAGGTATTCACGGTAAAATGGGTTCATCGGAGGAATATTTAAGAGCTGAGCGACAAAGCATATGAAGTGGATATAAATAGGGCCCTCACTTTCCTAGAATTTATTTACCAGGGCAGTGGTGGTTGAACTTGTAGGTATTCACGGTAAAATAGGTTCATCGGAGGAATATTTAAGAGCTTAGGGACAAAGCATATGAAGTGGATATAAATAGGGCCCTCACTTTTCTAGAATTTATTTACCAGGGCAGTGGTGGTGTCTCGTCTCTTAATCGATGGACAGATTATGGCCATTTATGGATCTTTACCTTTGTAGAGTTCCTAGGACTTCGATTCCATGCAAACAAATGAGCTCTAGCTCACAAAATTCATTCTATACTTTAAAAGAAAGATATTGTAAAATAGTGCTAGATAAAAAGCAAAAGCAGCAATAATCCAAGTAACTTAACTGCCTTTCCAATGTAATTACTTAAAATTAATCACAAATAGATAACCAGTCATGTAGCATGGCAGCCCCAGCCCAAAACAACACTTTGATCCACTTGGGAAGTAGTTAAGAGAAACTAATCCAGTGAGCCGACTGAGCCTTGGATTACACCTCCACACTAAGTAGCATGGCAGAACAATGGAGTCACAATGACATTACTCATATCTGTTGAGTAGCTGACTGATGATTAGTGCGATTCGTTTGAAAATTTTCTTCTCAACTGGTAATAAAACCGCAGAACTATACATCACCTCAGCGCGTTCCTTCCAGGGACCATCTGAGAAGCATATATTACAGAAATCTCATATCAAGCACCCCAATTTGATACATATGCTGTTTTACAATTGACATTTGCATGTCAGACTTGAGCACGCAACATGTGAACCCCAAAATAAGTTTTATTCAGCAACCAAACTTCCTGACAACCTCTGCTCAACCATGACAATAACTCTTTGGTCTGAGGTTTCTACCATCGCAGTCGCCCTGGTTGCACCGCTTGTACATAAGAATGAGAGATAATACCAAAACTCAACAATGGCTTGTTTTTCTCATCTGCAGAATGTTGGTCCTCTGAGTTGGTCATTCCTTTCCTGAAAAAGCTTCAATCGAATATCTCTTGGGCTTCAATGATGCTATGCTGGCTGAAGTAGGGTCTTGAGTTAGTTCATATATTATAACTTGAATAAAATGCATAATGCAGCGAGAGGTTTGCCAAGATTCTGATGGTTCCACATGCAACCAGTCGTGGGCAAGGCACACCAGATCAAAGTTTGTGACAGGTGAACCCCAAAATAGGTTTACATGGCCTAGAAAAACGGGGGATATTTTAGTTTCCCCATCTATGTTCTACATTAGTAGCCCTCCTGAAGAGGTAGTTGCCCGATTTTTGGGTCAGTGCATAGATACAATGGGGTCCACACAATGGATCACTTGGATTTGGAATACCATTGAAAGCAATGCTGGCACAAAATGTGTGGCATTATGGCATGCAACAGAGAGAGAGAGAGAGAGAGAGAGAGAGAGAGAGAGAGAGAGCAAAGACATCAACTAGGCTTACTGTTCATCCTTTGCGACACGATAGTATTTCTCAGCATGTTGACGCTGACCAATCAGCTGTGCAAAACGTTCATCATGAGTAATTACAATGAGCTGAAAGTTCTCCTGACCTTTTCTGTCCTCCATGATCCTGCAATGGGTAAGTGTAATGCCCTGTTTAGTATTGATCCAACCTTATGTTGTAGTCAGAGGTTGCCATTGAGCTGCCAATGTGAAATGTAAAGAAATCTGTGCTGAGCGGACCCGCATCTAGTGCCAATTCATGGGGATCGATTAAATGGCAAGAGACCGCATTAATTATCATTTGTTAGTTCCCCTTTTTTTCCTTCTGTATGATGCTCAATCAGATAACAATTAGTCCAGTGCCTGACCAATGGGGACCATCTACTACTCCCATGTAAATTGGTACTCATCCTGACTTGACACTGATTGAACTTCTACTCACCATTGAATTTGTCACGCAAAAACACAAACTGATGGGCTAAAAATTGTCTACTTTGCGGCCCTAAAATCAAGGGCTAAGATGATTAGGCACAATCCTTTTAATCCCCCTCATAACATGAGGGACATGCATCCTTAAGGGGAGGCTAGGCCAGGAAGCTTTTTGTTTACGAGTGGCCAGTTGTATGTTGAACTATGCTAACCTACAAATTAGTTCACATTTAGTTAATGAGACCACCTTGTGGGATCAACTGAAAACATGCTAATTATGACCGTAGAGGGAACAAAAGGTCTACATAGGGACGAGATGTCCAAAAATTCGGTGTGGATAATTATAGGTATGGAATTTGACTTGAGGCCCTAAAGATCAATAATGGAAACAGTTTCAAAGAAGTGTGTATCAACTCAATAGTGAACATAAGTTGGCATGTTCCAAATAAGAGAAATTTTCTCCTGCGGATATCTGCAGATGCATGAAAATGCATCCCCACTTTCAATGGATGGAGGCCTGGAAATGCATTGAATGGGCAGGATGCATTTTCCCCACAGGATGTCCCGCGTGATGTCTGTATGAGAAAATTTGCTTCCAAATAATGCTAGCCTAAGTGTCCTAATCCAGAATTCAAAAAATTTAATACTATAGGCATTCAATATCATTATATATTGAAATGAACATGAAGGTATGTCAAGGTTTTAAGGCTTGCGTGTGTCTGACCCTGACCTAATGTTCCTGTCAAGTTTGCACAGTAGCTGTCCCCAAGGGTAGTTCAGATAGCTTATAGCCTCTCAAAATAAGTCCCATACTCTCATCCCTAATAAAAACTGTTTACTGCCAAGTTGATCGATCATTTGAAAGAAGATTCTTACTAAATGATGCCAGGTATTTAACAAAAAGATGCCACTCCATGCGGCCTACCCAGATGCATGGCAATCATGAAAGAAAAAGAGATAGGTAGGTCTGACAGGATAAGAGGTGGCCCAAAGAAAGTGATCATACGATTCTAGCCCTTGCTTTTAGGCTTCAGACTGTCATTCTCCTGCTACAAAAAAAAAGGAAAAAAAAGAACAGATGCTGTGGAGTGCTTACATCTGTGCAAAAACTGGGTCGAGTGCCAACTTACATGGGAGTAATTAGTGAGATTGGGTTAGGTTTATCCATAGGTGGGCTCCACTATCAGAAAAAAGTAAGGGGGTGTAAATATTTATTATTCCACCATAAGAACGTGGAATGTTGGAGAGGTTAAAAAGGAACTGGAGTGACTAGCATTTAACTATATGTATGGGTCCGGTCCTCTATTCGTCCTTTCTTTTTCAGGTTTTTCTTCGTGATCACTTCTTTTAACTTTCGTAGACGCATCCTGACTATGTAAAGTTGTTGATTTGGATTTCATTTTTGCTGTTGATAAAAATAAAACAAAAGGGAAATTACAATGCAGTTAAAGTTTTTTTTTTTTGGTTTTATTAGGGAATTTAAGTCACGCACTCGCATATACTACACCATATCCCAAAACTCATCAGACCTACTTGGCTCTGAAGCCACCGAGTTGGCCAGCGAATGAGTCTGATTTACTACTCGCCGGTTTCGCCCCAGTTTACTTGGCTCAGTGACCTGTGGGCTGTGGCCTTTAACTTACCTAGCCCATGGGCAGTCCGGCCCAGGTTAACCCTAGCCCAAGGTAACAAGAAACGACAAAAAAAAAAAAAAAAATCCAGATAGTATTCCACTGCAAAAACCAATGGCAGCAAATCAGGTACCCATACAGAGAAATTGCTGTAATGACAGAAATACCCCCCAGTACCGATTCTTTGAGTGGTCTGTTTCCAGTTTTACCCCTACCAGGGTTGAGGGCTCATCTGGGCATGATGGGGATAAAAATATCGGACGCATCAGTGTCAATTCAGTTTCACGAGTACCTTTGGGCATCAAAAATTCTCAAAATATTTATTATTACACCAGGGAGTTTTTAAGAATTTGCCTTGAGCGGCCGAAAATTTACCTCAGGAGGGCTGCAGCAAGGCTTTCAGCATTTGGGCCATCCAAGTTTGTGGTTGGCTCATCCAGTGCCAATATCCCACAATTGAGGCAAAATGTTTCAGCCAATGCCAGTCTTATTATAAGGGAAGCAAGTACCTGAAGAAAACCACAGAAGGGTAAGAATCATAAGTTGCAATAACCTATTCCAAACATGAACTTCTCATCCATGATTGATACAAGAGTGTGGAGTTAAAAAGTTTTGATCACAGATATGTGCCTCCTGGTGCAACACTTGATTCTTCTAATATCAGCAACTAAGAAGGCCTTTTTTTTTCCCTTCGTATACAGTTAAATTCTTAGAGAATCAATAATCACTCACCTTCTGACCTGCACTACATCTTCCTCGCATTTCCAGCTCAGCATCACCCGTCTGCATAAGAACCTGTCAAATTTGAGGCATGAGAAATACAATCAACATATGCCTGGACCATTTTTACAAGAGAGGTGTTTTTTATCACCCACCCGGTAGCTGTATGATCTGGTACCGGCACCTTCAGAATCAGAATGAATGCTTATGTAATCAATATCCTGTCCCCTGTACGTTTGCTGCCATAATTCCCTAATAATTTTATTTATTTCCTCCATCTTCATTGTGTGGAAACGCATGAGAGCTCTACAGACAGGAAAAAGTTTAGAAGTACATTTTGATATAGAAAGGAATAGATATAATGTCACCAGATAAAAAAGATAAGATACGAAAAGGAGACTGTTTTGATCAGAATAAGGTGCACAGAGGGATCATTAGAGATTCAAATAGATAGGCATATACATGGACCACAAATATAGACCACACAACAGGTAGTACTTTTGGTTCCTCATTTATGTAAATGGTACAGAAATTTGTTTTTGAGGTACTATCATTTCATCTTTAATACAATCATTATTATCTATCCCCAAAAAAGGGTACATAAATCAAGAGGCTTTAAGAGCTCACTTATCAACTGCATTGTAGTATCTGTCGAGGTCCTTATTCGCCATTTCAGTTGTCTGTAAACAAGATTAATTAATTAAATAATAAATATTAGGATTCCAGAAAAAAAAAAAGGGAAAAAAAGAGAGAATAACATAGATTGAGACAGAAAAAAAAATTAAAGCATTTGGGATTGATTAATAAACCTTGAGCTGGATCAACTGATTAAGGTACCGCTTATCAATGTCTTTGTATTGTGCTTGTTTGAGATCAAGTTTGTTTCTGGAAATATTCGTCTGATAGACTGACAATGTTCCATGACACCTGTTCAACTGCAAATCAATATGGAATCAATTCCATCTTTTCATGAAACAAGCTGAAAATGAAAATGTTAAAGACTATGATTTGTACAATTGAAAGTGATAATTCATGAACAACTCAAAACAATTGAAAGTGATAGATAAGGAGACGGTGATAGAAATGAAGGTATGAGGTATCAAGAAAAAGTATATCCAACTTAACTAGTATTTTGCCAAATCAAACACCTATCAAAAAGTTATTGCTTTTAACAGAGTGAATTATTTGAGTGTGCAGTTGACACTTGAGCTGCCAGATATTGTATGGAATATGGCATTACAGTTGAGTAAAATTCGCATCACAGGCTGATTTGGGTCCCATGGTTCAAATAAGCTATAAGCTTTACTAACAGAATTTATTGTTGCTATGTAAGTAGATCTATATTTTACATGTGGTAAGATGTCCACCCAATTCATATTCTACACACATGTAGATGGCAGACACCATCCAACATTTCAGTTACACAATCTCTCTGGCCAAAATTACAATAGTTGACTGATGTAGACTATCCCCAAAAAAAAAAAGGAGAGTACAATATGGAACCTGGAACACAATATTTCTGTCAATCCCTTGCTTGGCCAAGGAAGCTGCAAGACCATTTGCTTCCCTCAAAATGTCATGGCACTCAACTTCTACATATGCACTATAGCTCCGTAATTTCATTGAGAATAAAGTGAAACATCCATGAGCTATACCCGTTCTTGGATTGAGGAAATTAGATTCCTTCCAATGTTGTTATGTTTTCAGCAAACTCAAAAGGAGCCAATGCGATCTTGACTGGCAAAAGATGGTGCAGCTCACACCAGTCTTTTGCATATTTTCTAAAAAGTGAAACAAAGATCCCCCTTTTGTTCTAGGGCTTTTTTGCTTGTCAGAAACTACATAAAATCATTTAAAAGTGCTACTGTTATTTTCACATTATTTTCTCATAATATACAAGGGTCTGTGTTTGGAGTGTGAATAAACTGATTTTGGGTATTTGAATGCATGTTGTCTCTTATTTTCCATTTAATCATTGTATTACTATTTCTTTGTCCTTAAAGACCAGACCAGAACTCCAAGTCCAAATTGTGGGTAGAGTTATCATATTATTTTATGATTTAATTTAATAGGTTATAATCCTCTTTTGATTGCATGAAGAATTGTAATGAAGATGAAAATGGAGTGACTCACTTTTTAAAATTGTGGTTCCCCCTTGCGAACTTGATACCTTAATTCAATAAGGTTTTCTTCATATTTTCTGACCAAATTGATCAGTCGGATTCAACCAGCTACTGAGTTGAATTGAGCAGGAAACCTCGTGTCAGCCACGTGGGCCAGTAAATTAGTTGTACATGTTTAATACATTTATAACAAGTAATTATCAATAAATATGAAAAAAATAAAACAATATATTTCTTGTAGAAAATCTATTTAGCTTCATATGAATTGTCAAATTTAATTACTGGTTCTCATTTAAGTATTATCTCTATAAGAAACCATATACCAACCCAAAAGCTTAAGTTGATAGGTGGAAGGCCCATACAGGTATATTAAGACATGACAAGCCTATTACTTAGGTGATGTGGGATGTGGGGCTTCCCAACACTCCCCCTCACGTGCAGGCCCAACAGATTTCAGGAACGGGCCTATCACGTGGGCTACACAAGAACTACACAAGAGCAACGGGATCGGAAACCGCTCTCATACCATGTAAAAAACCATATACCAACCCAAAAGCTTAAGCTGATAAGTGGAAGGCCCATACAGGTATATTAAGACATGACAAGCCTATTACGTAGGCGATGTGGGATGTGGGACTTCCCAACATCTCAATTTCTCCAAAAATAAAAAATAAAAAAAATTTCTGGATCATATAAGATAAGGGAGTTCTACTGAATGATGGTTTATGGAACTTCACATTAAGTCAATCCAGATTGATAGGATAAGACTGGGATGATTATGATGTCTAATGGAAGTTACTTGACATTATTTGATCCAAGTCTTCTTTGAGGTTTTAAAAAAAAAAAAGTACTCATTTTTTGGCCCATATTTATGAAAATTTTGCCGGTCTCTAGTTACTTGAGGGTAGGCTTGTTTCAGGTCCTAATGTCAACAATCCCTAAATGCTATATTGCGTTGATTAGATGAAAATGAAGGCTGTGGTGAAAACTTTCCAATGCAAGCTTGACATACCACCTGTTTTCCTTGAATCTTTCTGAATATCCATTATTATCTAGACCAGTTTCAACCATGTGGACATTAATCAGAAGTGGATCGACACAATCTTCAAGTGCATTTCCTACAATACTGAGTGCTGAAGATCATAATAAAAACTCAGATACCGTACAAATATGATTCTTTTATTTATTTATTCCGTTGGTATACGTTATACAGTACAATTATGATCAGATATAAGTTGTATGAAACACCCCACTTAAACCAGTGTAGTTTATCACTAGCCTTACCAAATATCATATGCATATTGTTACAAAGTATAAAAATTCTACCAATCAAGAACTTAAAGCCAACAATAAAACACAAAAAAAGTGACACATTATTGTGATTTTACTGCCAGTCAAGAAGAAACGATCATAGGCAAGGATGAACAGATGATTCAAAAATACCTCAGAAAGAAGGCTTTCTTTTTCTTGCAAGTGCCTTTTAAGTTCAGCTTCAAAGGATGACACACCACCTATCTTCAATATTTGATCTTCCAATGATTCTATCTCACGTGCAAGCTCATCTACTTCAGCCTTTGTTTTCCTATAGTTCAAATTGTCATCTATGTTTCTTTTAAGTTGGTCTTGATTCCGCAACAACTCTTTACTTTTATTCAACTCGGCTGAAATTTCCTGTTTCCTGTTCTTACATGTATGCAGCTGAGATTCAGACAAAGATTGCTTTTCTTGTAGTTCTTTTAGCCTTTCTCCTTTCCTTGAATCAAGATAGCTAATAAGAGGGAACAAAGGCATTAGTTATAATAAAAATATAAAAATAAAAACAAAAAACAATAATAAAAAAAAAAGATTATCTCAGTTCAAAAGACATACTCCTCAATTTTAGAAGCTAATGCTAAAAGCATCTCAATATCCCGCTGATAACTTCTTTTATTTTCAGACTGCTGTTCATATTCCCGCTCAAGCTTCACTTTCAAGTCCTTGTGCTCCTGTAGTAACTTTTCTTTCTCCTTGGACTGGGGAACAAGTGCCTCTGCCAAATGCTGAAATATTACAAGAAAATTAATATGTAACCATAGAAGTTGCTTTATCGAACAACAATTTTCATGTACTATTATTTGTACTATCACACTTCTTCTACTTCCTATTTTGACCATTCAATGTCTCTAGGAATAGGAATCTAATGAGAGCACTTTGGAGTTTGGATTCTCATATTTAAGAACAATATATTATTATGATTTATGAGTGATCTCTCATGTAACGAGATAGACATGTGATTCTTCACATAACTGTGATTGTTTCTATTCCTCTTATTCTTCTTTTTTACTTATAAAATTTTTTCTATTTTACATGTCTATGAGAGATTTGGAAACCTAAACCTTTTTACAGTTAAAACATTGGTTACAGAAACAACTTTTTTAGCAACCTACTGCAGCAATAAAGTTGCATCAGGTAGTCATAGTTATTCAAAACTAACTACAAAAAAGCTCGTGCAGGACCCAAGCTAACATACCTTCACTAGACAGGAACAACCTCAATGTTTGTTTCTGAAGGCAGATACAACTGTAGATGATTCACTTTAGGCCAGTATGAGAGAATGACAAACTTGATTTAGCGGAGAGTTTATGGTCAATAAAACATGATTATACATGTAAGCTATGAGTATTGTGGATATTGTCGCCCAAACCTCTTTATCAATAATTAAAGATAATTCTATTTATTAAATCATGGAAAAAAGTGCATTAACTAACATAGCAAGTAAAATACAAACCTAAGTACAAATTCAAGATAACCAACGCAAACAGTTGAAAAGGGAAGTAAAATATAATAATGCCACAACCTTCTCATCAAGTTCCACTTGAGCCTTTTCCTCTGCCAGGTGCTCTAAATCCTCTTCTGCTTTTTTGACTTTGTGTAATATAGCGGATGCTTTCAATTTCTCCTCCCTTAAAGAATGCCAGCGCACTTGTAAATTTGACAAATCGTTATTCATGAACTTCTGATCATCCCTTAGCTGCTCCAAATCCATATTCAAGCTCTCCCTGGTAGCCAAACAAAATCATTGAATAGACATATCAGAAACACATCTATAACAGAAACAGGAACCTATTCTCTCTAAAGACTTTTATCAAATGGGTAGAGACGTAGAAGGCTGAGATTTATAAGTGAGCACAATTAATTGTTCCAAGTAATAGGAGTAAAAGAATGACATTTATAACTGATGCATAAAATGTTTTAAGCAGTATACTTTTGGCTCTGCAGAGCATTTAGCTGTGACTGAATTTCTTCCATAGATCTAACACCTTGACCACGTGCATCGAGCTTGTACTCCAAGTCCTCGACTTGCTCTTGCAAATTCCGTATCTCAACTAAAAGCCTATCAGCATTTTCTACAGGTTGGACTAAGACCTCGACTGAATCCTTTTCAGCCTTGACATGAGCTAGAATACCTACAAGCTGCAGTTAAGAGCACCGTATTGATGGTCAAAATCATCTTCATAAATCAATAAACTGCAAGATAAAATAAGAGCATCAAAATGGAGTTTCGTTTGGGGAAACCATGTGGTAACAAATAACACAAAATTGAAAGAGATTTTTAAGCTTAGATATCCTCCCATAGCTAGTTCTGAACTTACATCATCAAATGCAAGAGACTTCTGATTTAGGTCATCTGTAAGCTCCATCAAATTTTTCTCTGCTAAAGGAATGGTTTCCTTTTTAAGTTTAACATAGTCCTCGTAAACCATACGTATCTTGTCCAACTGTTGGAAATAAGAGTCAGCATTTGTTGACTCCACTGCTAAAAGCTTCATATGCTCTGCAGAACTTGTACTTTTCACTCTTTGCTGTCAAGAACATATCAATAATCAGTCAAAGAAAAGACAATAATGAAATCAGCGTCCAACAAGCTGAGACAAAGCATTCTAGGATATATGAAAGCAAGGAATTGTATACCTTTTTAACAAACTCATCCTCCTCTTCAGGAGAAAAAGGGCGCTCACAGCATGGACAAATATGATTAGCACGTGCAACTCTTTCAAATGGATCAAACATTTGGCGCATGCCATCAGCGATGTTGTATTTGCTGCATGTGTGTTAGAAGAGTGAGAATCTGCAGAGGTCTGGGGCGCAAAAAACACAAGAATATAATATTTAAAAGATAAAAGTGGAATAAGGAACCTTTTTGTTACGTCTCTTTTCTCCATAGCCTCAACCAGAACTTTAGGGAAGGAGTCAATACCATATGACAGTTGTACCAAGGATTGGAGTTTTGAATCAATAAATCTTCTCTTTGCTGCATAATAACAAAAAATTGGTTGCATTCAGAAAACTTAAAAAGTAACCCCGTGGATCGTGCAAACAAACATGAGATGCATAATGGTTATGCATGAAGGCCTATTTAGTGCAAACAAATGACCCACTAGTATATACTCAAAGTTTTTTATGAAATAAATATAAAGGGCTGATTATCCAGATTGCAACCAGCCCTAGATTCTTCTCTCTACCTCCCACCCTCCCTCTTTCTCTCTTTTTCTAAAAACACCTGAAATTTTCCATTCTAATCCCTCCAGTTATGACAAATGTCTAACCAACCAGGAATCAGCAGAGACTATTAAACCATAACCAAACTGAAAATCAGTAACGTCTTTTTCAGGTAAAACAATAAATTAACATGAAGCAAAGCTAAATGCATCAAAGCACAACAAATAACTGCCCTACTTCAAACAGATGTTCTCAACATACAACAGGTGTATTCTTGTGCATTGATCTATAGTCCAAATTCAAAACGGGGCTGGCAGAAAAAATAAATCCAAAAGAAAGTACAATATTTGGGCAGTAAAATTACCATAGAAGAACCATTCCAGATGCTTAAACCATATTTGTTTGGCGTGATTCTTATTCTGGGAGATCCTACAATGCAAATAAAACTTCCAACTTCCAAGGCAAGAAAACTGATTCAGATCCCCTTACTTCCTCAGAATCTGTTTCCAAAAACCTTTTTTTGCCAAAATTTAAGAGAAGAATCTCTGAAATACCTTTAACAGCCCCAGAAAATCAAATATGAATCACCATAAACCCTACCGACAATGAGAAGACACATAAGATCCAGAAAAATTCTCATTTTTTAAGCACCTATTATTTTACATAAGATGAGACCCTGACTACTGATGTCACGTAATGATCAGGCAGCTGTGTGATAAGAGCAAGCCAATCAGCCGAAGATCTTAAACCTTTCTATCATCTCTAAAAGGAGGAGAAAGAAAAGAAAAGAGAACATCAAATGGGAGAAAATAGGATGAGAGGGACAGAGAGATGTCCAATAAAGAGGGGGATTGCAGCATTTCACAACATGTTAGACACAAGCTTTATTTATAACCACTTGAAATAATTACAACCAAGAGATATTATAATGAAATTAGATTCTTAAACAGATATACCTAATGTAAGGGGATTACAAAAGGGTCTGTGGTTTCCGTGGTCCAAGGGTACACCCAGGGGCGGACCCAGAAATTCTGCATTGGGGGGCCACTATGTAAGTAAACTATTTTGGGAGTGCCACAATTAAAAAATAAATGTAGTTTTTAAAACATATAGGGGTTTTTCTGAATTTTTTTGGGGGGAGCATATGTAAAAATTTATAAAAATATTGTAAAGAAAAGGGGGGGTTTTGAAATTTTGGGGGGGCCATGGCCCCTGCCAGCCCCCCTATGGTTCCGCCACTGGGTATACCCATCTTTAGTCACCCCTACACATGAATCACACATGTGAACCTCTCTACTCACCACAAGAATAACCCTAGCTGAATTCAGCTCTGATTCTCGTGATAATCCACACCAGAGCTGTGACTAAATCCTTTTTCTTACTGATAGGTATACAGCCACTTGCATCCACCATATGATTTTCCACTAGTAAGAAAGTAGTAAGCTCCCAAGATCTCCACACCACCCCCCCCCCCCCCCCCCCCCCCCCCCTTCCCCCCCCTTCCCCCCACCCCCCCCCCCCCCCCCTTCTTCTTCCCCCCCCTTTTTTTCTTTTTGGGAGCAACTTGTTACCATGGCTTCCTTCCACTTAAAATGGGATAACACATCAACATCATGAACTCTATAATGCACATTAATAGAATACAAGCAACGAAAAAAATGGAGTTGGGGAGATCTATAAGAAACATATATGGAGGTTGCAAAGATAATTTGCACATTTGATGCATTGTGCATTGGTTGTGGAATAGGATGGAGAACGAAGGGGGGTCATTAAGGGAGGTTTTTCTTTTTCTTTTTTTTTTTTTTTTTTTTTCCTTGAGTGATTCTATCTCCCTGTATATGGAGAATCTTCTGCCAGAATGTTCCATTGTTGACTTGTATGTTTTTCATCACAAGCTGGAGTCATGTTTAACAGTTTCATTCCACTAGACAAAGCACCTGGTTATATGAGCAGGTTTTGATTTGTGTGTTTTAAAATTGAAACTGATGTTACAAATGTGATAAGCATCCTGGAAGTCTTTTGGGGCACTTTGCTCCTAGGGTGAGGCATGCCAGATTTCACCCCTCAAAGTTGTCTAGGCAACAATGAAAAGGGGTTGCAAGTATTTCATAGTGGTAATTCAAACATGCTGAATCAACAGCAGCATTCAAAATTATATAACCTATGCTATATTCAACCAAAAGTTTGAACACAAATCCAGATGCACAAATAGATATTGCATAACCACAAATTCTTTAACAAATAAGCAGATGCAGCCAGCCAAAGTAACCACTCCATAACATAAGCCTCCATTTTTCAAACAAGGGGTCACATCAAAATACACATCTTCAAAATTCCCTCCTTTTTAAAAAAATAAAAAATAAAAAAGCAACCTCCTTTCTCCACTAAATAACAAAAAAACCCACTTTTTAGATGAAAAGTCATAAAGATTCCGTACCAAGCAACTAAAGATAAAATACAATCATAACTTATATTTTATTCTCTTGATTTGATGCTTTCCTTTACCTTTATTTTCTGAGAAATTTACCAAACGGGCCCTTAGGATTATTGTAAAAGAAAAGGAAAAAAGAAAAGCAGCTAAAACACCTTGATAAGATGCAGTGGATGCGACAAGTAACTTACCATCCATATCTTTCTGAAACTTAGACATATTATTATTTACATCTTGTATTTTCATCTGGACTAATTTCACCTCCTTTTCTGCTTCAAGGGATTTAGAGTTCAAGTCATCATACTCTTTTCTGAGAGTCCTGCAGCATGAACATCACATTCTGAGAATGATGTGACACATATGGATCGATAGATAGAGAGAAATTTTCACTTTTTAGGTGCATTCAGGACACCATGTTGCAAACTACAGTCCTCCCTGTGAGGCCCACTAGGATGCCTGTCATGGGGGACAGGGTGATGGAAAGTCTCATTGTAAACAGTAGGCAAAATAGATCCCATCAGATCAACCAAATCCATGATTTATGGGTGTCCAGTTCAATAATTTATAACTCTAAGATAAAATGAATTTTATGTGCTAAAAACCGAGGGTGATTAATAGACAGATGAGTGTCAATGTGAATGAATGCAATGACACTTGCACAGGATTGCTAGGATAAATGTCTTGAATTCTGTGATAACTGAACTTTTGTGCCAGTTAGGATTAGAGGTTTTTCCTAAAAGGGTTTCTTAGGGTTAAGAGAATGCAGTTTTAATCTGTGTGTAATAAGAAAAGTGTCAAAAACCTATAAATATGTGTAACCTATAACCCTAATTAGTGGGGCGGAGATAGTGGAATTAACTCTCTTTGTTTATGGACATAGGCACACTGCAAAACCACCTAAATCTTGTTATGTTCACCTCTTCTTCCTAAGGGCCATAGACAATTTCATTCTCAGCAAGCTCCCCTTTCTATTTAATTCCCATTGTATGTATAGGAAGTTTTGAGAGTAGTGGACTTCTGTGTAATAGTGATTGATTTGTAATCATAGAAAAAGTGAGTTTTTTTCTAAGAAAATGTAACAAATTTATAAGTGAGGGTAGCGCAGCCCTAGTGAACCCAGCCAAAATATTCCTCCTTTCTTGTCTTTTCTTCACTTTTCCCTTCTAGTGTTTTCTAAACCATTATGGAAACCCTAGAAACTATCATAATAGATGCTTTAACAGGGAATACATAGGAGAGGGGCTTACATGGTTGTATATGCTGCCATGAAATAATGTTTAATGTTTTCAACTGACCAGTTAACATGCAAATTCTCTAACTGAGCTACCAATGCAAACCACATTTAGTCCACCTACATTTTCTCTTCTGATCATATATTCATCATGCTAACTATTAGTGACTCCTAACAACTAAGCATGCACTACTTTAAGACCATGCAAAAATTACAAGAAAATCACGTATGCACAAGCCTTTCTGCTTTGACGTTCATCTTATGATGTGCTTATGGAGAATTCAAGGGTCTAAAAAGGGTCTGGGCAATCCAACCTTCATCACGCCAATTTATGTGGCATAGGGCAGCAAAATCAACTGCAGGCTAGGACGTGCATTTATTGTGAAGCATGAAGCTGAAACAAAATTTGCAACTTGGGAAGCATTACTTGGGAGCATTTTACTAAAAAACCATCAATTTAACAAAGCCCGCTAGATACATAAAGATAAAAGACAGAAGCATCTCTCTAGGGTAGTCCATGGTGTTGCATTGCAGCAAAACTGCAGACAGCAAATGTTGTTCAGAGATAACCGACATGCACTTTAAAACTGAAGATAAGAGGCATTATTTCAGCAGTAAAGTAATAAGCTACGCAGATACTACTACTGCATCTCAGATTGAACAAAAGTAACATGTGTTTGCTTGGAGTTCTCTAAAGTACAGTCAGTACAGAAATAATAATAGATAAAAAAAGAATTTTAGGCCCTCTAATCTCATCTACTTAAAGTGTGTCTGTCTAGAACTGCCTGTCACATTTTATTTGCTTTCTGAAAAATATTTAAAGAAGATAAGGATCAACCCTAGGGCTTGAGTGATCTCCTTTTTTATATCCTTATCCGAAGGAAGCCTCCCTTTCAATACACTCCTGATTTTGTCCCTGCATTCATCCATTCTGCAAATACGAGCTAGATATATTAGAGTCCTATTGAATAACAACATGGGAAAGAAATAAACTTTGGGAAAATATCTTTTGTAAAAGACCAAAAATAAGAAAATAAAAAAGAAAGACTTGCATCTTCTTGTGCTTTCTCTTGTAGCCTTCCAACTCCTCCTTCTTTAGATCTAATTTCACTCTATCCTCAGAATCACTGGTCATGACATCTTTCTCTCGGTAGAGTGCTTTAATTTTTTGATCCAAGCTAAATATTTCTGTCCGCTTCTGATTTATGTTTGATTCAAAATCCCTTTCTCCAAGTTGGAGCGTCTTCCTCTCAACCTCCATTTGCTACAAAGAAAACAATGTGACATGTTAACTGAATTTGCAAAGGATTAAGGCACCATTTGAGCAGGTGTAATACTGCAGGGTTTCCACCACCTGCCAAATATTACAATACCGCAATAATCACCTTGAAACTGAATTTTAAACATTGCAGTATTTATGCTCTTCGGTTTGGTCAGAACACAAATATCACAAATCAAATTCCTGTGATGGTAAATGTTGCCGATTAACATATTGGGCATGCCCTACCCCACACACTGGTTGTGATTTTATTCAAGCGAAATGGAAAGAGTAATCACCAGGTTCTTTTCCCTTTCATCAATGTGTGATAAATTAAGTTTTGATAGTTCAAGTTCTGCCAGATCCCGCTCGTTCTCTTTGTCTTCCATTCGCTTCAAGATACCAATCTGAGATGCAAATAAAAGAAGTGAATACCATCTGAAGATTAGGAATTGACTGTGGAAGTATGATTCGAGTAATATAAAGTCATCTGTAATATTAGTTCAAACCTTTGTCTCTACTTTAGACTGCTTCTGACCATCAATTTCACTAGAGCGAGCATTAGCTGCCACGTAGCGATCCCATAAAACCTTAACTTCCATTTCGATTGACTTCTGAAATCATATACCCTTGTCAAATGCAGCACAGCATCATATGAACAAGGCTACAAATCCATAAATATGGAGAGAAAAAAAAAAAAAAAAAGCATGACCACAAAGACAACAATAAACTAATCTTAAACCACTTTTAAAAGGCTGAAGGAGTTGTAAGTGTAGAAAGTAGAATCAAGATGCACATTTTAATTCTATTAGTAGAGTATTGGGGGTAAAAGAGCAATTAAGGCTTTTTATGTTTTTACGTCCAACAAGTTGGAATCAAAGTATGCAACTGCTTCTGGGCGTTATTATTAAAATGCAAAGCTTGTTCTCCAATGAGATTCAATTGTCCAGAATAAAAAAATAAAAATAAAAATGAGATCCAATGGTCATACTTAAAAAATGAATCATTGTTGAATGAAAAGTTGTGAAGTTAACTAAACAAAAAGCAAGCTCCAATATCCCTTTTCTCATCTTTTTGTTTGTCCTAATGCATAAAAGAAAATATAAAAAAAAAAGACCCCACAAGTCCTCACGCATCTAGTTATCTATGGCGAAGCTAAGCACACAAGATCTTTCCGAAGAAATTGATCCTCGCAAGAAAAGATTGCCACATTTCATTATGGAGATGGTGAAGCTTGAAGTCTCAATGTAGAAATCTGTATGGCTAGCTCTTGGCAATGGGCCTATGAGTCTATGACATGAAGAACATACAGATTTCTACATTGAGACCTCAATCTTCACCAGTTCACCATCTCCATAAAGAAATGTGGCAATCTTTTCTTGTGATGATTGGTAACAATTTATTAACAGCTAAAAGGTTACAGTACAAACAATAGGAGAGAGATGGTAATAAGCAGAAACAAGAAAGACACCCAAGCCCCCAAAGATTGCAACATAATATGGATTAATAAGGACCATAGTAGGACCTCGGTGCAACCTAAATCCAGCTGGGAACTCAATTGCCTCAACATAAAAGGTTCTAGCAATTGCTACCACCTAGGGGTTGTTGACTCGACCCACCAACCCAACCCAAACCCGATTTGGTAATTCAGGGTTCAGGTTGAGTTTTTCTTTTCAAGTTAGGTTTAAGTTAACATTTGTGACCTGATTAATAAATGTGCTGGGTTCAGGTTGAGTTAATTCATTCTATTCAACCCACCAACCCAACCCAAACCTAATCTGTTAAGTGATCAAGTTTGACTTTGAGTTGGTTTGGGTTGACACTTTTAACCTAGGTAATAAATAGGCCAGGTTCAGGTGAGCACACAGTTGTCAATTCCATTATGTTCTAGCTGTTCCATTCCGCTGAGTAGATCTGAACAAGACACCCCTTTGTAAAATTCCAGCAAAAATTCCATCCCACCTGGTCAGTTTTGGTCATTTCGGTTTGTTCCAGCATATTCCGGGAAAAATCACCCTGTTTCAACCACATCGCATTATTTTTAACTTTTTTTGAACTTACAAATTTTTACCCTCTTGGGAAGACTAAAATAAGGGGATCAAGGGTCTGTTAACTCTCCAATTGAATGGGAGGGATTAAAAGAGCTGACATATGCAAGGTTATACAACTCAAGACTCAGAGTACGACTCAGTTTCCCAGAAGTCTCAGCCAGACCGCACAAAGTTATTTAAGTGAAAAATACATTTAAAAATCTAAAAAATGTAAAATATATTTTTTTATAATTATGGAATTTAAGGACTCATATTGTATTTTAATTGTTTTTAATGCCTTTCAGTAGTTAGAGGTTGCTGCATTTGGATTTGACGTTCATCATTTGTGTCCCAATGAATAGTAAACTTAACGTTTGTATCATTTGATCGGTGAAAGAAGTGAGTTTTGACTCGTCAAAACTCAACCCAAAACCTTGCAGCAAGCAAACCTTCATCCTTTTCAAACAAAACAGAAAAAGAAAAAACCCACAAATATAAATGATTCAGTAATACAACACTTCAACAGTGAAACTCCAACTAGAAACAAGGAAACAAGGGTGCTATCCTCTAAGAAAATAAGAGTGAAATTGACCTTTTTATCCTGCAAGTCTTGCTCAAGATTCAGCAGCCTTGTTTTTGCTCGATTGGTGAGGTTCAAGGCCACTTCATTGTTGAGAGGCATATTTGGAAGTGGTCCCAGATTATGCTTCGTAAACAGCTTTTGGATGGTTGAGTCCCTTTCACGTCTCAAAGACATATGTGCCTGGAGCACAAGTACAGGAGGGCTCAGTTCTATATGCCATAGTAGTAAAAACAATGATGTGTACAAATTTGTTGATTATTACATCAGCTTCAGCCTGAAGCTTTCCAATCTCCCGGATCGATTCATTTATTGTCTGCATAAGAGAAGAACTCATAGTTTCCATGTCATTCATCTCTCTCTCCAGCTTGCTAATTTTAGATCTTAATAGTGTGATCCTTTCTTCAAATTTGGATTGCCATTCCTTTAACTCCTCGTCAGTATCTGAATCAAAAGAAATTCTAGCCTTCGTAACTAAACAAACTGGATGTATTGCAGCCATTATTGCAGAAGGAATTAACTACTGGGTCCTGATGCTACAGGATGCAAACAGCATCCTAACATACCCATTCCATACAAGTGGGCCCCATATTGGTGATCCATATCTTTAAACGGATAGATCTTGCTTCTAACAGAGATATGCCTCAAAGATCTTCCAGACTCAAGGATACAGTGCTGTGTATTTTCACTAAACATGCATTTGTAGGCAAAAGAATAGATGGCTGGGATCTTCCAATCTTGAATCCTTTGGTCATTCAAAGCATGCCCCATCCAAAATGGGCTCATCAGATAAATAGTTATAGAATAATAGCCTGCTTACCATGGAGTGTAGAATCACAAGTTCACAATAGTAAATATGTCTTCATGCATGAGGACCTTATCATTCCTCCCACTGCAACAGTATGTGAACGAGCACATGCATGGCAGGCCCAGTCCATTAAAAAGATGAACACATGCAACAATACTAGGATGAGGTCCTATGCCTTCACTGACCTTCATTCTCCTCAGCTAGAGCAGCATATTGTGCCTGCTGAAGCTTAAATAAAGTGCTTCTTGCAGTAGTATTGGTTGATATCTGGCTCTGTAGCTTCCGCAAATCTTCTAAAGTTGATTCTGTGTGTAGGATCTTATTCTCCACTAACTGAATGTTCCTTTCTAGTTCCTGTATTTGAGCTGTTAGCGACTCAGTTTTCTCTTGATCTTGAGCAATGCTTTCACGAAGCTGCAACAGGACAAATTCATTGCGTTCAAAAGGAAAGCTTTGAAGATGGCTACACTGATATATTAAAACATTCCAGCTCCCCGTATCTCTATTGTAAGCACACCGAATGGCTACGTTTCAAAAATCTAGCTTGAACTTAAAATAACTGACGATATCAGTGATTGCTCCATCGTGGATGGCAGAATACAGCTAGACAAATATGTACGACAATGAGAATGCAGAACATAGGAAACAATTAAACAAGATATGACTGAATTGAAAGAAAGGATATAATTACAATATGGGTGGATCCAAACCCAAATACTTCAAAATAGGTAACATTAGTACTGTCAATTTTCCATGTAAAGTACATGGCCCTACCCCCAGGCAACATAGTGGCCCTCTCATCATATACTGTACCCACGATCAGACAGAGATACCGGCACAGATAATCATAAGATGTAGTTTAAAAAAAGCAGCAATATACCTTTTCAAAAAAAAAAAAAAAAAAAAACATTGCAATATAAATTAAGCAGATTTTTTTTTATTAAAACCAGACTGAAATGATTAAACAATATATAACCAGATTGAAAAAGAGGATATGATCACAATCTGGGTGGATCCATTACCCAAAGACTTCAAAATTGGCAACATCAGTACTGTAAATTCTACATGCAAAGTCCGTGGCCCTGCCCCCAGGCAACCACATTATCATGCCAATGATCGCCTGTCTTAAGAATATGGCTACAAGAAGAATGGCAAACATGGACTAATCAAGTGGTATGACCATATGGCATTACAAAGTGAGACTTGTTGGTAGAAAACCTTGTAGGCAGCATCTTTCAAAGTTTGAAGATGCTCCAACTTCAGCTTGAATGTCTTTATCTCCTGAGCCTGATCCTTGTGAAGCTTTTTTATGACCTCCAAAGCTTTAGTGTATCTGAAAAAGAATACTAAAATTCAAAATTAAAAGCGAAAATAAGATAGAATTGTCTTGAGAATGAATAGGAAATGTATATCCAGACCAAAATCAATGATCTAGATTCATCAGAATGAAATGAAAGTTGAAACAGAGGATGGAGGTTTTAAATAGCAGTTAATCAAGCAAGGATGCAACGAACACAAATTCTGACTTCAAATTGTTCACTACACATTAGGATTTCTCCAGTCTTTTGTATCATTTTTTAACTAGGGGCCAGGGTCCAGTTCAGATCAGGTCGATAATGTACCTGGACCAGGACCAGGACCAGGACCCCTCATTACTGAAAAAAGATGATTTGGCCCCACACCTAAACTGAGACCCAAATATTTATCTACATATAATATACTTAACATTAGAAAGCAGCCACTTTGTGCAAAATTGCCAAAGGTTAGGTCTGTCTCCCGTCTGGACCCTCCGAGGACCCTGCTTCGGCTGGACTACACTGGGTGATGACCTAATATACTTAATATACTGATATACTTGTGCAACATAAGATACTGGAATTCAGCTATTAGTGTTCTCAGTTCCCAAACCCAGACTTAAGTTTATTTGGTACATGCAGTGGACCTGAACCCAATCTAAGAGTGGGTCCAAATGTTATACCATACCTGGTTTTTTAAGTTTGAATTGAAAATGATATACGGATGCTAGTGGATCCCTTCCGAATAAAATAGATAAAAATTCAAAAGAGGGCCTGATAAGGTATTTAAAGATCCAGCAAAGGAAGCTGATCAAAGATGGCGCTACATTTGTACGCCTACATATTGCTCTTACTGAAGGGGCATCAATAGAATTTAAAACACGAACAATAGAAGATATAAGGTTATCAAATAAGCTGATATAATGTAATCAAACTGTCATTCAGTATTAAAACATATAAATACATTTTTTTTAAGAGAAAAGCTATAGACAATGAAATTAGTAACACAAACCGGGTTGCAGAGAATATATCATCAAACTTCTTTTTCAATGTTGAAGGATCTTGCAGTGGCCAGTTGGCATCATCTTGATGGACAAATATAACATTTTCCAAAATGGCCTTTGAGACACCCATTAGGGCAGGAATTTCCCTGTCCATGTCAGCACATCGATAGCTGAGGCAAACTTTCTGCACTTTGGCAACAAAAAAACAGAGAAATAAATTAGAGTAAATGATGCATTTATCTCCTAAAGTACAAAGGAAAAGAACATACATTCAACTCAAATATAACCAGCAAAAGTTGTCGTTTAAATGAGAAGACACTTGGTAGAATTTTTGTTGAAAATAATGAAATGCTTACAGAATAAACAGGAAGGAGCCCTTTTATTCGTATCAGTACTCTCTCTCTCTCTCTCTCTCTCTCTCTCTCTCTCTCTCTCTCTCTCTCTCTAACATGCTTATAGAACTGATATACAAGCACTGAACATATCAAAATTGAAAACTGACTACAACCATGATGAGATGACGGTTTTTAATTTTTTTTATGATCAAAGCTCTCTTTACTTTTCTTGTATTCGGTGTTTGTCTTCTATTCATCATTTTTTTTTATCTTGTCCAGTATATTCTTTGCAAATGAGAGTGTTACCATCTAAAGATTTGGATGAGAGACAATGTGCATGTATCGCAATCTCAGTAAACTATGAGAACACAATGGCTGTCCATTTTTTATGATTAATAGCTCATTTCAGAGAGCTATCCTTTTTCTTTTTTTTTTCTTTTTTTTTTCTGAAAACAGATCTTTTTTTTTTTTTTTTGAAAAGATGACTGAGAAAGTCGTCCTTACTGTCCTGGCTTCAGTGTTTTGTCTTCTAACTTGTCATTTTTTTTCTTTTCTTTACAAAGCAGTGTGTTACTATCTAAGAATCTGGGTAAGAACCTATGTGCATGTCTAGCACTTACAGCCTAAGTTATTAATAATCTCAGAAAACTACAGTGAAACAATAGTTGTCCATTTTTTTTTTATAATTAACTAGCTCATTTCTGAGAGCTCCCCTTACTGGTATTGTCTTCAATGTATATCTTCAATCCATTTTTGATCTTTTCTCTGGCATGTTCATTACAAATCAGTGTCCTACCATCTAAGGATTTGGGTAAGAACCAAGGTGCATGTCTAGTAGTTACTGCCTAGATATTATAATAATCTCAGTACCATTCTCTTAAGCTAATTTCATAACAATATAAACGATGAATAATTGACAAACCCTTCCCTCTAGTATGAGCGAAAAAAATACTGACCCTGACTTCCAGTGGTTGACTCCAGTGTAGTCTGCATCACTTTTTAGTGTTTTTCTTTTCTTTAAATCATTCTTTATAGTAGGACATGTATTCAATTTTGCTTTAGCATAACTCACTACCTCATTATTTGTATGCAATTCAAATTCATTATTCCATATAAGTGAGTACACCAAGTCTGTACTTTCAAAAGCTCTACTTAAATTTTTTTTAAAGAAAACACAAATCCACACTGGAAGTGCATTTAGACTTCGCATGTACCCTAACTTAATTGTTAGCATTATCTGTTACAGTAGAGAGTGTGGTCTGATGTGGATATGAGACTGAGAGTCGATAATTGAGTACAAATTGAAAGACAGAGAGATCCATTGACAGATTGCTACAATCACAGTTACCTCTCCAGTATGAGGATTAATCGTCTGCAGGACGCTCTCGATTGCTTTATACTCCATTTTTGACACCTTCTGTGTCAGCTGAAATGACCTTATGCAGACCACATCCTTGCCTGCTGCTGTCTTGAACCGAAGCTTTATCTGCCCTTTTGTCTCTGTCTCCCCAGCAACCTGAAACATCAAATCATAATGGGCTGATGCCATTTTCCATTGGCAGGGTATGCTAAATGCTACTCTCTCTCTCTCTCTCTCTCTCTCTCTCTCTCTCTCTCTCTCTCTCTCTCAAAACACAACTCAAATATTGATTTGGATTTTTTTTTTTTTTGGCCTGCTGTGTGCTGCCTTTCCGAACCAACACTAAACCTTTTTTTCCGACACGCATTTTGGGGGCGGGGACCAACAAATCATGGATAGAAATATGCCAGATTGTACAAAATTGAGCTGCCCATGCAATGCTGGTTGGTTGGGGAATTGATTAAAAGGACCATCCAAGGAGAAGCCATCCTTATGGTTCATATCATATGACTTACTACACATTCCCTGCAATGTGGGGTAGCTTTAATACTAATAATTTCATACAAAAAGGCAAACCCAAAATTAGATTGGTGAGCTTATCAAGTCCTACTGCCTATCTAACACCAACCCTCTTCGCTTTTACTAGGATTGCGCCCCTTACATACCGACAAGGAACAAACAGCATAGGAGATATAGTGGAAATGAAAATAAGAGACGAGGAACGAAATGAGACCTTGGGGTCGTGGATGAAACTGTGTCCGGATCTCGCATTGGGAGGCATTTCTCCCGTGCACGCATGCTTAAGGCATTCGATGATTGTCTGCGGAGAAATTCAAAGCAGTTGATGATGGTGGTAAATGAAACAACAATGGATAAATACAGAGATATTGAGATGGAGGAAATTACCGTTTTTCCGGCGCCGTTCGGGCCGACGATGAGGGTGAGGGGTTTGAAAAAGGTGATGACGTGCTTGTTCTCCGGATCGAAGCTCCGGATGCCTTTGATCAGCATCTTATCAACCGTGCTCATCTTCTTCTTCTTCCTTCTTTTGCTATCTCTCTACTCTATCAGAGACATAGACACAGAGAAAGAGAAAGAGAAAGAGAGAGAGCATAAAACCCTAAACCCTGACCAGGAGAGGAAGAAAGAAAAAATGGCGGGAGAGGGAGAGACTAAAACCCTAAAAACCACTTGCGGAAGAAAATGGCGCGTAAGGGCTTTGCAGTAGTTTGTTTACAGCGCAGAAGAAAGAAGAGCCTCTGTAACTAGGCCTGACTTGATTACTGACTTGGAGTAGTGGAGCGACACGTGGCATGTTAATGGGCCCCTGTTGGCCCAGCAAATCTGATGATGTTGAATGATCAGGCGAAAATTGCAAAGAGATGGGACTTCATCTAAGGGCTGAAAATCATCATCTTTGACTTTTGAGGGGCTGAATTTCAGAAGTCAAAGATGATCAGATTGTCTCATTCTCATTCTTTTCACAGATCTTGCCAACGCATTAGAGCTTTCCAATCCCCCTTCCATTATAATTATAATATATTAAGTTAGGAGGTTTTGAATTTAATTTTGACCGTTAGTTACATCAACTCCGCTAATAACTGCTCTCCACTTTTCTTTTCTATTTTTTTTAAAGACTTTGTTCTAATTCAAACACTATGATTCCTTTTCTACTCCAATTCTCTTTTTTTTATTATTATATGATACCAACTCTTGAATTACATAAATACGTACCCATAAAAAAAAATTCTTTTGCTTTGTTTCTAAAAAAAACTATGGATTATTTTATAAATTAATTTTTAAATTGCAATGTTTGTGATATCCGTGCTCAGTAATTATGCTAGTAACTAGATTACATGCATCAAAAGCTTCATATCATACGCTTGAGCCTAATTACTATAATTGGGAACATCATTATCACCACCATCTTCTTCCCATTTCATAATCTATAATGGGTTGTCTCAAAAGTATTCTTAGCAGAAGAGAAATGATTCTATTATGTGGCCATCAATTCCATAATGAGAAAGCTAATCATCTAGTTTAGATTTTGCAAGGGCCCATTTTTTGCTTCCTCAAACCTGTTTGTATTTCTATACAAACGAGAGCCCACATTTCACTCAAATTAAAGATATATTCACCATTGAGTATTTTATGTGAAGCAAACATGACCATTTTCCCCATATGATTAACTTAATAGTGCATCTGAATCCTACTGAAATAAATTTGGGCCACTGATACATAAGGAGGGCATGGAACACATGAAAACTTAACTCCTGGATCTCATGCAATACCGCTTTAGAATTGCCCTACATTGCCATGCATTTAACCAAGTTCACAAAAGTTACATGATACTAACACATTTTAGTCACAAATTAGCAGTTGGTTGTGGACATAGTAAGTCCCCATCTGGAGCAAAGGAGCACTTAATTGAAACCTGCACACTCATCAAAACCAATTCACCGAAGCCTTAAGCCCAAGTGGATTCAACGATCTATTAGGGACCAAAAAAATCCACACATGATGACAATTGTTGCCTACTGAAGCTCGAATTAATAACCGCAACGAGAAACAATCCACTGGTCAAATGCCTTCTGGTGCAACAGAAAACGTTTTTGCTCTTAATATTCCTATCTAAAAAAATAATAGGAAAAGAGATGGAAAAAAAAATGATATACACAAGATTGGGTGTATGAGATACAATTCAGGCCCCTCAGCTTGGTGAATACATCATATGCCAGTTTGCATCACTTTGGGCATCAGGAATTGTCAGAACCTTCTGAAACAAATGATACAGTGCACCTGTACTAAACCCTATGATTTTCGATTTCACAACTGCCTGGGAAAAATTCTCAATCTAAGAATCAGAGTGGTGCTTGGAGTAATCCAGTACTTCCTTCAGAACCCGGGCGATTCTACTGGCCATGTGCTGCTCTAGGAACCTTTCTTTCACCCTCTCATACCCTTTTCTCCCCATTGTCAGCCTGCGCTCAACGTGGGTGGCGAGTTTGACAATGTTCTTAGAAAGAGGAATGACACCCACTTTTCCTACAGGATGCAAGAGACCTGTGGATCCATTGACAACAATTTCCGTAGTGCCACCAGCCGATGTTCCCTGGTTATTGTCAAGAAACAAATATTAGCAATTGAGAGAGAGAGAGAGAGAGAGAGAGAGAGGATATGTATGTACGTATGTATATTAAATGGCATGAAAGAAGGTAACTTGAGCACCAAATAAACATAATGGCTCTCAAAGATACTGTTATACAAAATGGAGTTTTTTTTTTTTCCGCTAGATGGGTGAGTGATAAACAACCTCCGAGATAACCTATCTGCCCAGGGCTCGATCCCTGGGCGACTGTGTGAGATGAGACACCCTTGCCACGGGGATGTCTCATGTTTCTCTCTTGGTAATAGATGAAACACAACAATCTGAGAAAAACAGCCAAGACACTATTGAGTTTTATTAACAATTATCAGAATTTATAATATAGATGTGACAAAAGGCTGTCAAGTTTGATCAACAATCATAAATTGTAAATAAATGGCCAATACATGCACCGATAATGAGACAACTTACATACATGAGATACTGCCTAACAAAGTAGGTTTGCTAATAAACGACACAACAATAATCTGAGATAAGCAGCTGCAACATTATTTAGTTTGATTAACAATCATAGATCGTAATAAAATAATCAATATATGCGCCCACAATGCAACAACATATACATGGAAAGGCAAATGAGCATGGTGTAAAAATGATAACCTAACATTAAAAAAATTCAGATTCGGTAGTCATGATCACTTTACAACTAAGCACAGGGGTTTACCAATACTGGCAGTTGAAATGCCATAGCTTCGATAGTTATCCTCCCAAAGCACTCTCCGCGCATCTGAATGACATCAGGAGGCATAAGTTTTAGTATTATGGTTAAACGTTTTCCAAAACTTGAAGGAATGCTAAGAGAAGCTACTGGCTACTGAAATATAAAGGTTCCTGATGGTCTACTATTATTCAGTGGCAAATTCCATTTATTAAACAAGCCCGTGCTGATGGAGAATTCCTCGACAATCAACCAGGTAGAAAAATTCCACACCCTTGATGGGTGAACTACAAATAGCAAAAGGAAAATGAATAAATAGTTATGACTCTATAATGGCATACTTTTTGGGCAATCACCATTCACTGTGGACATCCAATCAACTTTCAGGTTAACTGAAACATGCAAAAGCATGGGCTCCACATGTATTCAGGGGCATCAGGAAGTTGCACATACCCCAAGGCTTAGAATCCTATGATCCACATACTAAGCTGCACGACTAAAGATAACTTTGAACGGCAGCGGGAAAATTGGATTTGAAATTCAAAAACTGTAAATGTTACTTGAGAGTTCTGGATGAGAACATCAATTGCAGCCAAATAGGGAGCAACAGCCAGAGTTTTATTTACAAAATGCACACGATCCTGAATTCTCTTCTCTATCACAAACTTCCGCAGTTCTCCTTCAAGCTTGGTATGAGCATTCATGTCACTTCCAACTACTACTGCATGCATTGTAGGCACCTGTAGCTTCTGCTCTTGGATCGACTGCAGACTTTCATAAAAGGAACGAAGAAACAAATCCTGACCTTTCCCGCGTGAAACACCTGCAGTTGATCTAATGATCAGTTCTCAAAGATACATTATGGATGCTGCATTGGGAAAGACTGTCACAAAAATCATAAGCATTACTGAAACTTTAGCAATCTCCCCACCTCCCACGATTCATCAACAACTTCAGCATTTAGATTACTTACTCTCCTCACTCTCTACACAAGGATGCTATTGTGGTCTACCGAGTACCACCCTATATTCATCCATGTATAAGATGTCTCATGAATATGCATGGCACTTCCAGAATGGAATAGTTCACTAATCTTGAATAACCCAGCCTATATGAGTTTTGGAAACTTCACTCGTTCCTTCCAACCCATTTAACCTATTTTGGTAAAGTGCACTCTCTACTTCAAAACAGAGAGACATACAAAAATCCTCCATTTCATTTGTAATTTGTTTGATGCTGTCACAGATGCTAGAACTTGGAAATCACTATCTAACCAATATCTTCTCTCTTACAATTTTCTGCATTTTTGTACTTCTCTTTCTTTCAATATTTTATAGCAGTTTATTTTCTATCCTATTTTAACATCCACCTTTTTTTTTCCAATTTTATTTGGAGGTGTAAAATTCTTTGACATTTTGAAAGGAAGAAAATGCCTCTCCTCTTTTTGTGCATTACTATAATAACTTTTTCTATTCTTTTCAAAAAAAAATAAAAAATTTCTATTTCCAATTTTTGATATTTTGTAATCTTCTATTAAAAAAAGGTATAAATAATTTATTTGTTCGGTTTTCCACTTTCTGCATTTTCATTTTATTTTCTTTACACTTCACCCATAGATTATTTTGTTTTCATCATTGTAGGTTTTTGTTTTATCTCAAAAGGTGTTTCTTTAAATTTTATAATAACATTATTTCTCCTTTTTTTTCATTCAAAAAGCATGCAAACTTTTTATGTGCTTCGGTCTTTCACAACTATTTGTTCCAGATAAATTATATGTTGGTTTTAGAAATTTATGTGATAGGCCCAACGGTAGATTTTGACAAATCTTTTCTTTTTCAATGCTCAGTTTGACTCATCATAGCATCCTTTTTTTTTTTTTGTGTGTGTGTGTGTGTGTGTGTGTGGAACATTGTCTGTAGCCACTACCTAGGGTTCGAAATATCCGGTCTGGTTAATATTCTGGATAATCCTCCATCCATGCTGGGACCAGTCACAGAACCTGACCACAAGACCATCAGTAGACATTTTCACAATAGGGAAGGGAAGCAAAATGCATGTTTGGCTAGGTAGCAGGATCTTATAATTCCTCTTTAAGTACATCCTATCTAGGATATCTAAGAAAAAATATTAGCCACTTGGCAATGCAATGTAAAAGCACACATCTCAGAATAGCCAACAAGTAAGGCTTATACTTTTTGGTCATTCATAGCTAAAGCACTGTGCACATGAATCAATAAGCAACTTCATGAGAAAGAAAGACCTACTGTTTATGATGGCAAAAAGAAGATCATCAGTTCTCACTCCAAGTGATTCTCGCACATGCTCACGTAGAACCCTCCTCGCAACATTATCTTCTGCTACTTCCATCAATTCTTTGCTATTTCCCAGATGAACTACATAGGTCTGAGGCATTGTGAAACTGAAAAGCATGCATTCAAAATAAAGATAAAAAATCAACAGGAAAACAAACAAAAAAATATTAAAATACACAATAAATTGAGAAGAACAGGAAAGGCAGAATAATAGAGCATATTTTCTATACATAAGTATGAGTTATGACACCGACCTTACAAGAATAATGGGACAGGAAAAAAGAGTCAATGAATGTTGAAGAGAATTGTGTAAGAAACAATGAACAGATGCAATCTCTCATTTTACTACACCAAGAATAGCAGTTGCATAAATCTGTGGAAGCTGAGTTGAACAGGGCTGAAAAGATTAGAGGAGCATTCCAATTTTCCAAAATTATTACTCATGCAGATCTGACTGTTTGGGTGATCTAAATGACAGACCCGACATCAAAATCTAGGGATCTGCATGTGTTTGGACTTTGGATAACCTAGGAAATTCCGTTTTTATAGGAATTCTATGAATTACTTGGACAAGTTCAAAAATTCAAGTATCTTCCATAATGAAATTCACAGGAAGTCAGTTTTGTATGTTGCCGTTTTTAGGTTCTTTAATTTAAAAAACAAAGCAAGGGAAATCTACCTAAAATAAGATTTCCTGAATCCTAACATGAGACAAACGGAAGAAACACTTACGGATGTATTTTTCAAACATAGGAATAATAGAATTCAGATTATTATTTTGTGAAAGGCTTGCATCACTTTTGTCTGGTGATGAGCCACGCAAATTTGAAGGTGAAGGTGATGAATCCATGCAGGTTTGAGGCTGATGATGCCTTCAAGATGATTCTTAGGGTTTTTCTAACTAGAATGGAAAGCATAAAGTGATGGCACAGAGACCCAGTCCTGCATCACATTCAGTAGGAAAAGTGGAGCCAGCCAACCAACAGAAAATTGGCAGCCAAGATTTCTGATCATTGTTGGATGTTTCTATAGTGAGAATAGCTAAATACATCACCATCCAGTCAGTCATTTAGTGAAAACCTATAAAATGAAAGAATTCTGATGGTGAAACAACAGCAAAGCGTTACTGCGTGAGGGTTATCCAATTAAGTTTTTTATTTCTTTTACCAATAGGCAGCATTTGCTTCAAAAAACTTAAAATCAAAGAAACATGAAAATCAACCTCTCTTGAGTAGGATGTTAAAATTTATAGGAGCAGTACAAGGGATAGCAACCAACATGCACAGAACAAGGAAGTGCTCACATACTGTAACTCCTTTTGAGTTCTGTTCTTCCAGTACTCTGCTGTTGTATGTGAATCAATCATAGCACCTGCAACAAAAGGGAGGTGCTTAACATACTCCTTGCTGAAGTAATGCCCTCGCATTTCATGAATCCACCACAAAACCTTTGGAAGAACACGAGGTACATCTTTCTTGAGAACATCATCCAACCATTTCCCAGCAACAGCCGTGTTTAAAACAACCAAATCAGCTTTAAGAGCCGTATCTAAAGCTTCTTGACCATTCGCAGGAAAGACCTAACCAGGTAGGAACAGGCATGTTTAATAGGCAGGGAGAATTATGACATCATAAATACAATTTTAACTATAAGAAACAGGGAAAAGATCAGAGTACCACTTAAATTTATAAATATATATATATATATATAACTTGTGTTGCAATCAAGATAACAAATTTTCAAGGTTATTTGTAAGGATTGAATGGATCCATCTTGTGCCATCACACATTTAAGTAGATTGTCATTTTACCCAAGAAAAGCTTTCAAATGGGTTGGTTTGTGAAGAAACAGAAGCTGAAGACCCATCTGAGGCCCACAGCCTGTTAAACATGTCTGTTTGTAATTATCTAATATAATCCTCTTGAGTTATCAGATTTTCACTCTATTTATGAAGTCAAACAATCAGTTTGCAGACTTGTTTACTATATCTGTAACTCAGAATCAGTTGCAAGACATTGTGGTAAAGCTAGCACGATTGATATTATCTCCATCTTGAAGGTAAGTGTTAACAGTACGTAAATATGATGTTACATTGGAGTATTGTCTCTTATATTTCATGTTTTCCACTTATATACCTCATATCTTAGGCAAGAGGTACTCTGTGTAATCTATCTACAGTGCCCTAATAATAAAATTCCTCACATCTGAGAGTGGTTGTGTGTTTGAATTTATATATATATATATATATATGATAATTTGAACATGGCTGAAATGTGGTAGGACCTCTACTAGGAATGATTTGGGTGTAGTTAATGTTTATTGAAGTTGTAATACATTATAGTGTTTAAAAATAAATATATATATATATAAAGACATGGCTAATAAAAATATCTTCCTTTAATGGTAATTAAAAAAAAAAGAGCAATGATAAAAAAAAAAATTTTGAATGTTAATGGTAAATATGTCAATAGTTGATGGAGATAACACAAATAGTATGTACCTGTACTCCTCGGTCCAACATCCTATGCTCCAAACTATACATCACTTCATTTGTTTCCACTTGTTTGTGGTTTGTAATCCACACCACATGAGCACCAACACTTCTCAATAGAAATGCCAACTCCATCAGCAATAAAGGTCCACCTGCGTAAATGAGATGCTATTAATTAAACGACAATGCCATTAAGCAAGAACAACTCTCACACTTGAGTTCTTTAAAATTGAAAATAAGCAACTGTATGTGAAACATCATGTTCAGAAAAGGACACAGAACATCAATTAAGAAAGAAATAATAAATTTGTCCTTTCTGTTTTTAGACTAAATCTGTGCTGGTCAAATGCCATTTAGTTTAGTTACCACTCTTGTTACTTCACTGGTAGGAGTGGTGTGCGTCCTCCTTGTGGGCAAGGCAATGAGAATTGGTAGCCACTATCTCAAATGCCATTTAGTTAATGTTATCAAACAACATTTATACCTATAGGCTAATGATAAAAATTTTGCCAATTGGATACTTCTAACCTCTACAATATGATCAGTTAACATTTTAGAGAGTTGTTCTGAATTTCAATCAACCATCCAAAAGTGGTTCATCAACTACAATTATGAACTTCCATTCAACATGATTTTCAGGCTATAATTAATCAAGAATATCTGGGACAAGGCTTATCTAAGAATTTGGTTAAGGATAGATCATAATGGAGAAACAAAATTCATGTAGCCGACCCCAACATAATTGGGACAAGGCTTTGATGATGATGATGATGAAGAATTAATCAAGAATAGGACCCACTAATTGCATGGTACCTATACCTATAGTGGGAATTTTTTTTGGATGATATTGTTTACCAGACGGTATTGAGAAGCATTTCTTCTCATCAGTAAAGGCATTGAAAAGCCCCAGACCGAGCATCTTCTTGAAATAAAGTTTTCTGTTATTGACATGCAGCTATTTTATGTCTATCACCTGGGATTCATAAACCTTTTAAATCTTCTTAAATCAAAGAGGATACGACACCCAAGGCATTCCAAGAATTCTTGTTATAATAAGTTCATCATGCCCTTGAACCCTTGAAAAATCCAAACATCTCAGAGACAAGTACAGTGGTATGAACTTGTTGAATAAACTGCACAGCTTTGTATGCATCAAGAGCCCATTGATGAGAAGGGGCCTCAGAAAGCTTGAAGCAAATTCCTTAGTTTTTCCTTTTCTGCTACTCTATATCAGAAAGCTTGAAGCCAATTCCTAAAGTGATAGACACGGGCACGATGGAAATTCCTGAAGAGATGCATTTGTGTATGTTAAGGCCATTCACTGTTTCTCAAAACTCAATCTCTCCAGGGATGAACCATGTAGCCAAGAGAAACCATAAAACAAGATAGAAGAGTTTGCCCCGCCCGAATACAATATTGCGTATTAGCATTGTCAGTTCAGTAAAACAAGATAGGCACCAACTAACACAAACTGTCTGGAAAATGTCCCATACTCACTCCAGTAAAGTGTGCACCAGGATTCATCCAGTGTTTCCACATCCACAGTGAAACATGCTTCGTAGATGATCTGAACCTTTGATCAGGCGGACCACCACTATTGTGCGTAAAAATCATGACATGGGTAAATCCTAATCATCAAAATTAAGTACGCGAGCACCACAATTCATCAGGAAAACGTCAAGTGCTTGCTCCAGTGGAAGAGAATCACAATTCATCCCTTGTTTCCACCTCCCCCATGTAACACAACTCAAGGATAATTCAAACTGTTGATCTAGAGAACCACCATATTGATAACTAAAAATCATAATCTGGAGCAATTCTAAGTTTTAGCCATCAAAATCAACTCAAGTTCCACCCTCAAATCCCTTGTTTCCACCTCCACCGCCTAACCCAAGTTAAGGATAATCCTAACCGTTGATCTGGGGCAACCCTAACCATCAAAATCAACTCAAATTCCACCACCAAAATGTACCTAACTTCATCCCACAGCCAATTTTCAGGTCAAGGCCACTAATTTATCAACTGAGATAATCCAAAAATGGCATTTCTGATGTGGGTCATCAGAAATTCAACAATAGAGATAGGAGGATAAAAGAGAGAGAATCACCTGAAAGAGAGAGCTCGTGAGAGACGAGAAGCACGAGCTTGGAGCGCATGAATCCGAGTGGATTATGGATGCTTCCGGTCGGAGCCTTGAAATGGATCCGCTCCTCGGGATGCGGGTCGCAGGAATCGAAGGCGGATCTGAGGAAGAAGGCAATGGCTGTGGAGAGGGAGAAGATGACTAGAATCAGCAGCAAGAGCCATTTCTTCTGGAACGAGACCCATCCTAAGCTCGATTTCGGCATTTTTTCTCTGTTCCAGAGCTCGAATTCTCTCGATCTTGTGACGGATCCTTGCATTTCTCTTCTTCTATGTTCTTCTCTGTATGAATTTTTAGGGTTTTTGGATCTCTGATTTGGGGTTCTGGACTGTAGGGTTTTACAGCTTTCGCTGATTTTGATCTCACCACACCACAGTATGAAGAAGTGGACACATTACAAACGCCAGGTAATCATGGGCCATGTCTATTTATCTGATAAGAGAAGGGAATATTTTTTGGAATATAGGAACTTTTTTCCTGGGTTTGGAAAAGGATGTTGTCATGATTTACTTACACAGCTCCTCCTCCACTCGCTCATTGCACGTCTATTTTTCTAAAACCTAGGAACCCCTATGAGAAATTTCCAAAATGCCACTCTCCCTCTGCTCTCTTCTCTTCGTCTCTTTTACCTAAGCCTGTCAATGGGACCGGACGGGACGGCCGTCCCGAAAAATAGGATTGGCCCGCCGGGTGTTGTTCAATCTCAGCCCTAAATTGAACGGGCTTACATCAAATCCAGTCCCATACGGGCCCGAGCTTAGCCCGATCCTAGACATAAGCAAAATATTTTCTAATTATTCCTACTGTCACTAGAAATCTGATGTGAACCGGACTTTAAACCCTCTTTTTTTCCTGACTTGAGATCGGCAATGCAATGCAACAAGCAACATGGCGGTGTTAAAAACTTTTTTTTTTTTTTTTGTCCATGACAGTAGAAAATCAATATAAATGAATGAATATCCTATAGGCTATATGGGTCAAGTAATGTAGGAATGGTTAAAAACTTTTCTTTTTTGTCGATGAAAGTAAAAAGTCAATAGCAATGAATGAGAATGAGTATCCTATATGAGTCAATTTAAAGTAATGTAGGATCGGTTAAAACCTAATTAGTCGTTTTTTTGTTGTTAGTGAGGGGTACTTTTTGTAATATATAAATAATTATTATTGAATGACTTTGCAGCGGGCCGGGCTGGATTGTTTCTGCCCAATCTCAGTCCCATTTTGTCCGGGCTTTAAAATGAATTGTCCAAACTCAGCCCACTAGGGCTCAATTTTTTTAAAAGCCCTATATTTTCGGGCTTGGGACGGGCCGAGTTGGGCTTTTTAACCGCTTCAACACGTCCCATTGACATGCCTAGTCTCTTTGCTTGCGACCCACCTTACCCTGGCGCACTCTTCCCTTCTCCCTGTCCCTCTCCCTCTCCCCCTTTCTCTCTCCCTTTCCTTCTCCTTGCTCTTCGCCCGCACCCGACCCTCTCCCTCTCTCCATCTCCTTCTCCCCTTTCCCTCTCTCTCCCACTCCCCCTCTCCTTCTCCCTCTCTTTCTCCCAGCCCGTCATCCCCATCCCTCCTTCTCTTCGTCGTTTGGTTGCTTAAGGCCGAACAAATGAGTATAGTGTTCGGCCCCAAGTGGCCGAATGACAGGGAGAGGGATAGTGAGCAAAGAGGGAGAGGGCCCGTGCGGAGGTAGGCGGCGAGCAAGGAGAGGGAGAGAGATGGAAGGAAAGGGCACGAGCGGAGGTAGGCACTGGTCGAAGGTGAAGGCGAGCAAGGAGAGGGAGAGAGACATGGAGAATGAAAAGGAGAGAGTAAGAGGGCACGGGCGGAGGTGGGAGGCGAGCAGGGAAATCGAGATAGAGGGAAGAATAGGGAGGGTCAGTTTGGGGATTTCCCACAGGAGTGCCAAGTTTTGAAAAAAATGGATGTTCTATGAGCAAGTGGAGTTGTGCAAATAGCAGCTCTCTTTACTTATTTTAAAACATTGTGTGTTTCATAGTTCTTTAAGTTAGGCCCTTTTTCGACAGTGGACCCCACACCCAAGTCTTTTTTCTATTTAAAAAATTGATAGAATTGCACATTTTTAAAAATGGGGGTACATTCATGCGCTCCATCTCTCACCATATGGTGAGGGACAAACTTGATAGGGCCATTGTTCGTGGGACTCGGGGGATGGAAAGAGACGGCTTGGAAATATCAAGTTTGTGGTCAATCTCATGTCTTTGACCCCGTCATCTGTGATCCACAAATTTAATAAGTTTATATTAATGAAAAATTATGGCCATTGCTCCAACGATCCAATCCGTTTGGATTGGTGAAAACTAAATGGATATCGTGTAATTCAGGGGTCCCATATGTGTGGATGGTTCAAATGGATTATAAAGTTGGCTTCACTATGTTTAAAACAAGAAAAAAAGGATTGGGATTTCTCTCTCTTACATTAGATAAGGGAATAGGTGCTTGAGGGTGGAGGAAGAAAATAAGAGAAAATCTGAAATGAGGGTTGCCAAGCATTGTTGGAAACTGCCCATGGTCATTGACAAAAGAAAAGGAGTGATGGAGAATAGAGAGAGGAAGAAAAATTGCTTGACAATTTGTGGTTTGATATTTTGATACATAAATAATATATTTAATATGGAATGAATCGAGCTTGTGTTGGGGCTTTTTTAGCATGCAATTTCACTGAAAAATACCCTTAATACTTGACATAGATTGGGTTTAGGCCACACTTGTACAAATTGGGTTGGCCGAACGGTTGACTGGCAAATGCATTTTATATTTGTTGGGCTGGTTTGACCCGTAATAGGTATGGGTTAAAAGATACTCAGCCCCAATGGTTTAAATACTGGTTGGACTTGGAAGTCCTCCTTTTTGTGAGTTACCATAAATATATATATATATATATATATATTTCACTCCAATATAACTAGCATTACCATAAAATCACTCTTTAAAATATTTGAGTCTTTTCAAAATATTCTACTCATATGTTTCAAAAGTGATCAAGTATGGTGGGCCCTCCAACTAGAGCAAGATTTTGCAAGGAAACGTATAAGAGGGGGCTATTTAATTTGAATGGTTTAGATCTTTTCAAAGTGGGGTCCAATGTTGATTCTCACAAAATTCTCATGAGCCTAGTGCTGGGACTCAATGTACACATATGATCTATAGTTCCCCCATGTGTGAGGATTCAAGAGAGACGGACCAACTCTACTAGAGTTGCCAATTGTCTTCTCTTCGTTCCAAAGTGAAGATCCATAGTCTTTCCTCAGAGAGCTACGGACATGGTGTGTGTGGGAGACGATGTGTTTGAGCCTAAATCGAAACAAAAACAAGGTGAAGATCCATAAAATGGCCAGTAAGGAGAGAGGATCAGTGTTACAAACGAGTTGAGTCGGATAAAAATAGGTCACGTTCAAAGTAGTTTATTATATCTCACTTGTTTTTGAAATTGGTCAGATAACCCCAACCCTACATTAGATCAGGACAACCCAACCCCTCAACTTGTAGAAGTTTGGCCCAAGCCCTATGCATTTCTTGTATTAAAGTTATATTTGACTTTAGCCATAGGCTACTTTGGGTCATTAACTTAGAATCCTTAGATTTAGGAACAAGTAATATATACTTTGAAATATTTAGATTTAGGTTTATGAAGATAATCAAGAGTCCTCAATTTTTTGGATACTCCTACTCCCACGTGAGAACATTCAAATCCCACCATAATCCCCATATCACCACGAAGATTAGCAAGAGTTTAGCGTGGGGCCCACTTCATGCTCCCTATGACTGCCATCAAGAGTCTGGGTCCCTGTTACAAACGTGGAGATGTTGTTTCGTCCCATCCAAACTTGCCATCTATGCAAAATCTTTTCCTTAAAATTTTGTTTTTCCAATCCAACGAAGCAATTGAGATGTTACATTAGCTGGCATAAGCTACTAGCTACCCTCATTCCCTTCTATTCTTTCCTTCCTGTACCCCAAACACACCTATCCCCTTCTCCAAAGATCATCATGAGCAGGAAGAGGGAAAACAATCCAATATTTTTTTTCTATTTTTAATGAAAAATATTCATGAACACCTATCCCTCACCATGATGAATTATAAAAATGTATTTTACATTTTCTTCCACAATGTGTTGATCTTGGGCATGTGCCGGTCCTTAGCCTTATAAAGGAGGGTTGTGTCAAGTCGGCTATTAAAAACTGTCACAAATCAATTTATAAGTTCTACACACCCATCACTATTATATTTATTATCTATGAATATATATAAATGTAGCTATACAGAACAATAGATTATCTTTTAATTGTGATTCAAGAGTCTGGATCATTTGTTTCAACAAAACAAAGGTTTACTGTTTGGGCCTATTAGGTGGCGCCATGTGTAAATAGCAACGTCAGCTAAGGAGCCTCTCAACTGCTTCCTGGACTGGGAAAAGGAGAAACAAGGGTTTTTTTTTTTTTTTTTTCAAATAAATAAAAGTGGGTGAACCAATCGTTTCTCTGGTTCATCTTCTTCAAGAGGAGCGAACTTTCTCTGATTTGTCCTCTCTAGTATCCGAGGTGAAAATCCGGGATCTGAACCCTAGAAGGGGGTGAATAGGGTGAACTTGATTTAGTGACCAATTATAATAAATTTTAACTTTTTAAAATTAATTAGTCACAAGTGATGATATAGAGCTAAAGTGCAGAAGCTAACAAAAAACAATCACCACAAAAGCATTCACCATAATACAACTATTTACAGTGGTTCGGCCTCAATGCTTACGTCCACTCCCAGCTTATTTTTCTATACCCCATCGGCATTCCACTATTTGTGCTTTTCAATAGGATAAGCAATAACATTTTCAAAATGCTTTTCAATGCTAAGCAATAACCTTACAATATGCTTTCTAAGGCTACGCAATAACCTCTTGGATTTTATGGTTCACCCCTAAATTTTACACTTATGCTTTTATAAGGCTAAGCTCCTATGACTCTAAGAATGGCTATCTCTAAGATGTATCTATAAAACACTTGAAGAGATACAAATTAAACTCAATTACAATGCTCTTAATTAAGCGGATATGAAAGTGAAAATCTAACTCAACACATACACTATATGAATGCAAAGATAAATGCTCTATATGTGTACATGAAAACTTCAATCAAGTTGAAAATGATGGCTCAATGAATGTAAACTTAAACTTTTAAAAGTTTAAATCACAAGGAAATAAGTTAAAGGAAAATGGTTTCGTAAATATAACTTATGTAGCTTAGGTCATTTTCCAAAGCATCTTCAAATCACTTCAACACTCAAAATCCAATTATGAATCATTTATAACATTATGCTCGAGTGATTTTGAAAACCATGAAGTGAACTATTATCAATTATATTATTAATTAACAATTTACATTCAAAAAATATATATTTATATATATAACTACAAGTGTTCATACAATTGATTTAAACCACATTCAACCTGATACAAAAATATGGGTCAAGTGTTCATGGTGTGGGTTGGGCTGGGTCAATTCCATTTGACACTTGTTCACCTCTTACACTTCTCCTTAGAGCCATACTTGGTGCCCAGTGGGGATTTGTTGTGCGGTGTGGTGCGGTCGGCGCCGGTCAAGATATGGTGTCTACCTTATTGTGGCATCATGGTGCCCGTCTGGTCGGCGCGGTCCTTTTGGACGGTCGATTCCATGCCCGATGTCCCGTTTCATCACTCTTGGACGTTTATACATTTCCGGACTGCAACGTGGCCGTTCGTTCTTCGAAGAGTCACGGGGAGAGTTCCCGACCGTGGCGCTCTAGTGCCTTCTTGGTCCTTTATACCTTATAAGCGGGAGACGATAGCTGGTGCCGTCTCCTACCTTGTTGCGGTGCCCGTCCAGTCGATTCCGTTCCCGACGTCCCGTTTCATTGCTCTTGGATGTTTATACATTTCCGGACTGTGGCGTGGCCGTTCGTTCTTGGATGGCTCTACTGCAAAATACAGGACCACCTTTTCATTCAAATGGTTGTACTACAAAATACAGGACCACCTTTTCATCCATAAGATAAAAGACCTATACAACTACAAGACAAACTTCCAAGACCATCAATAACCACTCATAACTGCTCTCCACTTTTCTTTTATTTTATTTCTTATAGACTTTGTTTCAATCCAAACTCTATCATTGTCCTTCTACTCTAATTATCAATTTTTTTTATTCTATTACACCAATTCTTCAATTATATAAATACCTACTTATAATTTTTTTCTTTTGCTTTCTTTCTAAAAAATTTATGAATTTTTTATACATGAATATTCAAATTGCAACGTTTGCCATATCCGTGAGCACGGGTAATTTTGCTAGTGCCTATTTATGGGAAAAGGGAAGGGAAACTTTTTCGAATATAAGAACTTTTTTCCTAGGTTTGAAAATGGATGTTGTCGTGAATTACCTTCACATAGCTCCACTTCCTCATTGCACGTCTATTTTTTTTAAACCAAGGCACCCCTGTGAGAAATTTCCAAACCGCCACTCTCACTATAGGGAAGTTGGCTTTTAGTGGCGACTTTTTTAGCCGCGGTCTAATTTTCGCCACTAAAAACCCACTTTTAGTGGCAAAAATTTGATGTCACCATTGAAAGTGTTATAATGCCACATTTAGTGGCAACTTATATGTCGCAGCTAACTTTCGCCACTAATTCCTTGGCGGAAATTTTTTGCGCCATGGGATTTTGGAGAGAAAGAGATTTAGTGGCAAGTTTTAATTTATCGCCACTAATGGTGTACGGTTTTAGTGACAGCTTTTTATCATCGCCACTAATTTCTTAGATTCTAATATTTAGCCGCGGTATGTTTTTTGCCACTGTATCTTCTATTTTTTGTGGCTACTTTATATTGCCATTAAAGATATATCACAAGAAAATTGACTTTTAATGGCAATTTTTTTGCCATAATTTAATTTTCACCACTAAAAACTCACCTTCAGTGGTAAAGCGTGATGTTGACACAAAAGGTATTATGTGATCACAATTAATGACAACTTATGTATTGTAGCTAAAGGTCATTTTGGAGGGAAAGGAGATTTAGTGGCGATTTCTCCTTTTTTTGCCACTAAAGGTCTAGGAGTTTAGTGACAGCTTTTTATTTTTTTGGCTAGATGCTTAGTTGTCTTATTTTCATCACCTTTTGTGGCTACTTTCTATTGCCACTAAAAATATATTAAATGAAAGCCAATTTTTAGTGGCGACACTTTTAGCCACAATATTATTTTTGCCACAAAAGACTCAATTTAGTGAAAGGTATTATAGTGATCACATTTAGTGGCAACTTATATGTTGTGGCTAAAAGTCATTTTGGAGGGGAAAGAGAATTAGTGGTGAGTTATAATCTTTCACTCCTAATGTGGTATAGGAGTCTAGGAGTTTAGCAACAACATTTTTTTCATAGCTAATTTCTTATGTGTCTTACTTATAGCTATACTTTTTTTATGGGGCATCTTCAAAATTTACTTTGAATGGGGTGGGTCGTACTGCACAACTGATCATACACTATTAAAGATTTTAACAGAGTCTTATAGCACAATCAATGAATCTTAAAATCAAGTTGGGTTTAGATTGGAGCTAAAAAATATACTGATGAGTGAAATCGAGGACATCAGTAGACTATGCATGTGACTGAAATACGTGCGGAGTTCCATTATGAATCAACCATTTTTCTTACGCTAAGGCATGGATGAGAATCACGGTATTGGTCGATCCCAATAAATGACACCATTACAGTATCGACGACATAATGTTCTTTATCCGGCGCAGTCGTTGTCGCATAAAATGTTTCTACCCCAAAAAAAATTTGAGAAAATATCCAAAGTAATCTATAACATTATAAAATGCTCGAGAATGATGTTGATTTCCATTAGTAACAACTGTAAAGTAAAATATTGGCCCCTAAATCATAGCATTCGGTATCATTGTTTAAACTTTATCAATTTAATATGCTCTTATTATAATTTTTTCTGGTCTTCTTTTTAATTTCCAGATCAATTATGTAGCCCACATTGACTATAGGAACACTACTTGAGCTTTTTTCTTAATAAATTAATGACATTTTTTTAAATAACAAACATGACATTTAACCCATCTCCTATAGGAATAAAATCTATTTGAGGGCTTATTAGGGAGGCATTTGTTATGAATGATTTAGTTTTTTTATAAGTGGGTTCTATTACTGGAGCGTAGTTCAAGAAAAAATTTCGATACCTGATGAGTGTTAAATATTGCATATTTTACCCCTAATTAGTCCGAATCTTATTGTTATCTCATATGCATATCATTTGCTTTGCACAGAGATTCTATCATTCTATCACATTAACGGATTATCGGATTATCTTGCATAAATCTGATTATTTGTAGCGAATTTTTATGTAATTTCTCTTGTGTAGGTGAACCTCGTGATTATTCCAACCTTCCGGCTAATGTCCCAAAGCATCAAGAAGAGATTTCAAATAAAGAAGTTACATGAAGAAATCTTATTGAAGAAATCTTAGTGAAGTGTTAAAGAATTCCAAAACAAGAGGAGAAGACTTTAAGGATAAAAGAAGTCATTTTCTAACACAAAAGAGTGGTTGGTGTATTGGTTAGAGCTTGAGTTGGTATGAAATAGGTTATGGGTTCAAATCCCTACAATTGCATATTATTATTATTATTTTTTTACCTATAAAATATTTCATCCAACTCACCTCACCTCTCCACCAATCAAAGCTTCCCATGTCACAAATCCATGTGAAAGTATATAAGCCAATCAAAAGAAGGACCACATAAAGCAAAAAGCACATATCCTTTTGGAAGAAAAGTTTTGCAACTAATCACATTGAAGCTATCCATGTGAAAGCAAATGAGCCAATCAAAAGCCTTCAAGTTGCAACCAATCAAGTGGAAGCAATCCTTGTAAAATGAAATGAGCCAATCAAATGTCTTCAATGTTCCTATAAATTGGAATGTGTTTGTAGAGTGAAGGATCCTTTGGCAAGTGAGTCTTTTTGAATTTTTATTTTTAGATTGTATTTAGGAGTTTCTTTGTAACCAATTTAGAGAGAGTGTGTAATTGAAGATCGTTAATGAAGTTTTGGAGCTCTTTATTGATGTTTAGTGGCTAAAGCTCTTGGATTGGGCTCTCCTTTTGAAGCCAAGTAATGTGATTAGTTCATTTACATGCATGTTTTAGTTTAAATTCCCTATTTGTGCCTTGATTAATTAGTAGATTTTAGATCTAATTGTACTAATCTCTCTCATTTCTCATGCTCTATCTCTACACTTGATGCTTGAATAATCTCAATTGATGCTTTGTAGTTTGATTAAGTTCTCTCACATAGCATGCTCTAGAGCCCTTATCTTTGATCTTTTGTAGCTTGATTTTGATGATTAATTGTTAGGGTAGTTGGGTTATGATCTAAGATCTTGGCTTTTTACTTTATTTACTTTAATCTTCATTGCTAATTGGATTGTAGATTTGGGAATTGAATTAGAACATGCATTGTTTGAATTAATTACTTAGTGGATTTAGGATTGCCTAATCTTTTTTTGTTTATTGTTGTTAATTTAAAATCTTTGTTTAATTTGTTATTTTCACTTTTAGATTGTTAGATCCACATTTCAAATCACTTGTTTTAAAATCCTACACATTTCACACCACATCTTCACCTTAAATCTTTCATTTCCATCACCATTCATCTACTACTTTAGTGTAGTTTGTTAGGTTAGCTTAGATCTCATTCATTTCATACTTTAGATTGTTAATTAGAGTAGTTTTAATTTTGTTTCACATTTCAATTTATTTAATTTTATTTTTTCACATATAGTTTAATAGTTTTAATTGTTCACTTCAATTGTCTTTATTAGCTATATCTTAGTTCAACTCTCATTTAAATTGGATTTATTGCTTTCTCCATCCTCTCCTCGTGGGATCGATAATCCGGACTCTTGAGTCCTTTACTACTTGACGACACCGTAATCTTGCGGTTAAATATTGCACATTTAAGTGTCTATCAATACCGGATGGGATTTTCATTAAATTAACTACTATAAAGTAATTGGATTTTACATTTTATATTTTTAATTCAGGTGACTTAATAAGTGACAAATCCGATGGGCTCAATCTTAGTTCAATTAAAATTTGTTGAGGACCCACATCAAGATGAGGCATTTATTTTAAATGGCTTATATTTTTATAAGTAGGCTTACTATAAATTTTCTCAATTAAAAAAAAAAAAACTTGGGTCCTTTAGATAAAAGAGGGGGATTCTCCAAGAACTTGGTCCTACCATCATATATATATATATATTATTCGGATGGCTTAAAAGTGATAAATTTGATGGACTCAATTTTAGTTTGATTAAAATTTGTTTAGGGCCAATATCAAGAGGAAGCATTTAATTTTAATGGCTCATGTTTTTATCAATGGGCCCGCAAGCTAAAGTATTTCTATTTACAAAATAACTTTGGTTCACTAAATTAAATAAGGGTGAATTCTAGGACTTTTGTCTCATACTCCTACCTAGGCCTGTCAATGGGCCGGGTCGGGCGTAGGCTTGGGTTGTCCAATTCCGACCCAAAAATAGGAAGGGCCTGCCAGGTGTTGTGCAATTCCGGCCCTAAATTAAACGGGCATACATAAAATCCCATCCCGTACAGGCCCGGGCCGGGACAAGACCGAGCCTGGACTTAGCTCGATCTTGGACATAAGCAAAACATTCTCTAATTATGGATACTGTCACTAGACAACCAGTGTGAACCGGACTTTAATCCCTCCTCAAATTTTTTTTTTTGGACTTGGAACTGGCAATGCAATGCAACAAGCAACATGGCGGGTTAATTTTTTTTTCCTTTTGCTGGTAACGGTAGAAAATAAAAAAAATCAATAGAAATGAATGAATATCCTATAGGCTATATGGGTCAAGTAATGTAGGAACAGTTAAGACCTTTTTTTTTTTTTTTTTTTTTTGCCGGTGAAAATAGAAAATCAGAAAATCAATAGAAATGAATAAGAATGAGTATCCTATATGAGTCAAGTTAAAGTAATGAAGGATCGGTTAAAAACTTCTTTTTTTTTTTGTCGGTGAAAGTATAAAATCAGAAAATCAATAAAATAAATGAGAATGAATATCTTATATGGGTCAAGTAATGTAAAAAATAAATCAACAGAAATTACTTTTCTTTTAATATGTCAAAAACTTCAGTTAGTGCATTCTCATTATTGTCTAAATCACCATCACCAGTTGGGTCATGACTTAACCAATATTGGGTTACAAACTAATGCTTCTACCGTATTTGGTTTCAAAGAAGTCCTACGTGGATTAAGTACCCTCCCTCCGGTGCTAAATGATAACTATGAAGCAACGGTAAAAACTGGAATAGCTAAAATGTCACGAGCTATTCGAGATAAAATATGATACTTAGTCGAATTTAATTTCCACCATTTAATATATAATTAATAATTATTCAATGGCTTTGCAGCTGGCCGGGACGGGCCATGCCTGAACGGATCGGGTTGTTTCCGTTAAGTCCGAGTTCCATTTTGGCCGGGCTTTAAAATGATTGTCTAATCCCAGCACACTGGGTTCAAATTTTTTTAAAAGTCCAGTATTTTTGGGCCGGGCTTTTTCCATTGAGAGGCTAGTCCTACCATGCTTTCATTACTGAAATTTATGAGTCCCTCGCGTCAAACCAATTCCTTCCCGCCATCGATTTTATTCTCTAGAACCCTCTAGAACCCTCTCGGTCTCTGTCTCTCTCGCCATTCCGAAACGCAGAAGGGGAAAAACTCTCTCGCTCTCGGTGTCTGTATCTCTCTCCGATCTAAAGCTACGGTGCTCGGGTATCCTCCCCTGCAGATCCGAACCCTCTCTCTATCTCGGTAACCCTCCCTGTATAACTCCTTTTTGTTTTTGTAAACCCCTCTCTATCTTAGTAACCCTCTCCCTTTCTCTTTGAATTTGGATTCTCTCCAACATCAACACAAAAGAATTGAGGATCTGCTTAAAAAAATTGTAACATCTTTCTTGTTCTATTTGTGATGGTTTTGGGTTTGTTTTTTTAGAGGTTTTCTCACTTGGGGATTTACACTTGTTTGGGTTTTTTTCCTTTAATGGGGTTTGATATGGAACGGGGAATTACGATTTGAGTTGCTGTAGTTCTTTTTTGTTTCATATTGTTGTGATGTGACTGTTTCTTGCTTATATGATTTGCATTCGTTGTTCAAGAACAATTGAGCTTTCTGGTGCTGCAATTCACGAACTAGGGCTCAGTTTCAGTTATAATGTATGAGTTAGAATTGGCTAATTGTTTGATTCAAAGGTGAATATCTAACACTAAAAGATTTTAATATCGCAGTACAGAGATTGATATTGAATCTTGTAATACCTAGTGCCTTTGCGATTGGATTGTTACCAGTTTGATTCTTTTAGTAATAGGAGTGAAGGGAGTTTCCAGTTTCAGTTATTAACTGTCGCAACACTTCCACAGGACACGACAGGAGATAACTTGGTACCATCAGAAAATCCCAAGCACATTTGAATTCCCAAGACCCTCCCTCCACTCCAGCTTTCAATCAAATAAAAGCTCTTGTCCTCTTTGCCTTTTCTTTCTCATGGAGGCTTCTGGGAAAAAGCCCATCCATTCGATTCATTGTTTTCCCGAATTATCTCTGAGGGATTCGTTTTTCAAGAACCTACCAACTTTCCTGGAGATATTTGGGGAAGAAGCAGGGGAAAACCAATGGAAGATTCTCCTCAAATTAGAGGATGGCATGGGCAACATTCAGATGCTGATCAAAGAAGGAGCTTTTGGAGACGCGTGCGACAAGTGTAGGCACTCTGGTATGTTCTTGAATCTCTTCGGTTTTGAAAATTAAATTTTCCATTAAGCTTCTTGTTTTTTGCTTTCCCTCATTGATGGGTGCCCAAACCCAACAAGGCATTTGGGAATATCTTGTGTTGTCCCCATGTTTTTTTTTTTTCCTCAATCTGCCCTATGGGTTTTTTTCCCCTCGCCCATTAGCTTCAGAACCCCTCTCTTATTATTATTATTATTTTTTTGGAAGGTCTGGATGCACTGCAGTTACTGGTCAGTACTTGATATGATGAACTCAGTAAATCTCTGTGAGGAAACTTTTAAAGATGATTTCTTATAAATGTAACATATTTATAAATTTATCCTTTTGTAGTTATTCTATATTTGGTTTCTTTGAGCACCCCTTTTTTTTATTTTTAGTTTCTCTTTCATCTCTGGTATTGTGCATAGTGGAGTGCTATATGTGGTTATTCCTTTGGAAATTCTTTATCTGATATTTCTATTATTGGGATAGGAGATTTGGTTTCCTTTACAGATATCTTTAGCAAGCTTGCATTCAGATATAGACATGTTTCCTCAGTAGATTTTATATATTTTTTATTTATTTATTTTTTAATATAGTTCTCTTTTATCTACTTAAGAAGCTTATCTTCAAAGAGAGTTTATCAGAGGAAATTTAACTGTTACTTGGGGCCCTTCTTATTTATGACTATCCATATGAGCCGATCCTAGATTAGATTTACTCAAAATCTTTCAATAGAAAGACCATTGTGCAATCGAAATCACTACTAATCAGACTACTAATTAGAAAGTCCTGTGCGATCTGGGCTCTCTCCAATATTGAATTTTTTTTCAAATAGGATATCTCATAGGAGCAATTTTTTAGTCAGATTAACGGTGACCATGGCCAACAGAAATATTACACAAAGCTATAGTTTTTCTTTTTCTGTCAATGGTTCAAATAATAAAGTATAGGTATTAGATTCATAATGGTAATGACTGTGAAAAAATAAAAACATGGAATTTCCTGCGATGTACGATGATGGAGCTTTCTACATGTGGGCAAGGTATTAAATCATATATATGATGCATCCTAATGGAAAAGCCCCCTTCAATTGGTACGTCAAAGTTCTATAACTTTGTTTCATTTTTAACTCAATCTTTGTGTATTTCTTTTTAAATTGTTATATTTCTTCCCTTTTGAGATTTGATGCAAGATATCATGTGTTTTTATATTTTCTTATATTTACTTCTAAACATATGATAATTTCTAGCTGTTTCAGTTCATTTGACTCATCGGATAATATTAAAGGCTAGACACGTTAAAGCCAAAATGTCCATGCGAATTTTACCTGAAATTTCAACTCGATAAATGCTAGATTTGATTATCATATTGTATTTTTATAGCTGATATTCTTTTTTAGTAATCTCTTTGCTAATATACTGATTATGTGTATTCTGTCCTCTTTTTCTTATTTTTAATGTTTTGATAAACTTCTTATATTTGCATTTCTCTTTTTGGGTAATATCTTTTATATTACGAATTATATTGTCCGTGCGTTTTGCTAGTTAAGTATTATGTTTGTTGCAGAAATGATAAGTTTCTAATTTCCTAATCTGAATTCATGCTGGCAATTTTTTTTTCCCTCTGAGTATAGGGTGGAATCTCACCTGAGATCAAGGTTGACTTACAAGTTTACAATTCCTTGTCTCAACCATTCTTCTTCACTAATATTTGAGGCGGATGTCCATGCCAATGGGTTTGGCCATTTGCTCAACGTGGGAGGGTCAGATTATCTCACAGAGAGAGATCTTCTTGCAATGTGGGACCGTCTATCGTCCTCAATCAGGATGAGGTGAGTACTGTTCTTTCATTACAGTATCCTGGTTTGAAAATTGTTATAGGTTGTTGACTGATATTGTTATTATTATTTTTAATTAAAGGGGCATGACGATGGATGATACAACACGTAGCATTACTACAACTCATCAAGCAGAGTATTCAATAGGATACAAAGGTGATATTTGGCGGGGTGCTTGGAGTTTTGACTCGTGCTATGCAGTGTTTAATGCAGATGCAGGGAGGAACTTTATGGAGAGATTCACTAAATCTGCTGAGCATCTAAATCAGCTTGCCACCAACACTATATTTTCTGAATTGGGACATGAGCAGTATCAACCAGAGATACAGGAAATGGAGAGGATTGCTGGATGGTATGAGCAAATCTCTGGTTTGGATACTCTAGGGTCTCTTTATACTATGATGCTGGAGTGTGAGGAAAGTGTAATGCAGGGAAAACCATTACCCTATGGACAACCACATGATTTCATACAATACGAAGAGAAGGCGAACACATTAGTAACGGCATCACGTACGAAAGAGCAGCTTATGGATACTGCGAACTCAATGGTTCAAGAAATGTCGTAGAAAGAAGGTGAATGGGTTACATTCAAAGAATTAATGGAAGCCTTGGGTGCACGAAGCAGATCCAAGGTGCTGTTGGATGTCATCAGGACAGTTGGTGGATGTGCCTTTGGAAGTAAATTTTTTTTAAGGCGGTAAGCTGCTCTTTCGTACGTGATGCCGTTACTAATGTGTTCGCCTTCTCTTCGTATTGTATGAAATCCCGTGGTTGTCCATAGGGTAATGGTTTTCCCTGCATTACACTTTCCTCACACTCTAGCATCACAGTATAAAGAGACCCTAGAGTATTAATATCCAAACCAGATATTTGCTCGTACTATCCAGCAATCCTCTCCATTTCCTGTATCTCTGGTTGATACTGCTCATGTCCCGAATCAGAAAATACCAAATCAGAAAAGAGATATGTACAAAAGCACATGGCATGGTCCAAGGTGATTTGCAGCATGATTTTCAATTCATATCAGACTGTCTGCTCAAGGTCTACCCTACCATTTCTATAAAACAGGCGTTTCAAGTATTTTAAACAGTAGGCGTTTTGTTAAGACAGATTCCAATTCTATAGATTACGAGGAGGATGAAAACTTCAACCTCTACTGGATTTGCGCAGCTGTGAGTGTGGGGGATAGGGCATGGAAATCACAGCCCAGTGAGCCATTGTATCTTCCGAAAAACAGTACAGTAATGGAAATGAAACAAGCGGGACAGAAAGCTTTGCGCGAAATTTATTATTCGCTGGAAAAGCTTATTGTCACATCCATAGAGGATGCCCTGACATTGCAAGAGGAAGATGTTCTGGATAGGGTCCTAACCTCGGGATCTCTCCTGCAGCTGCGAGGGATCGAACTTGAGGATTCCAACGTAAAGTATGCTGGGTTGATAGCTGATGACGGGCCTCGCTTTCAAGGATCTGGAGTGACAGTAAACTGGACAGTTGGATGTATTTGTGGAGCTAGCGAAGACGATGGTGAGGAGATGATAGAATGTGAAGAATGCCAGCTGTGGCAGCATTTGTAGTGTCTGGGCATTCCTAAATCTGCTGGGATAAATTTTGTGTGCGGATCATGTACAGCTGCAGCTGAAGATGCTTTATAATTGATTTCAGACGCTTAGTTTTCAAACTAAAGAAGATGCATAAAGTTTTGATTATTATTTCAGTCGTTTCAGTACTTGTTTTAGATTTTCTTTCTAAAATAGTTAACATCAGTATGACTTAAATGCTGAGTCTCTTGGTAGAACTTCAAATTAGATAAGCTAGATTTTGAATCCAAGAGCAACGGGTGTGTGTTTCTATATATATAAATATATATACGGGGAGGGCTCTCCTGAGCTGCAGCTGATAACTGTATCAGCTGGAGCGTGCAAGAGGCTCGTGTGGGCGAATGAGAAATGCAACTGAAATTTCGCTGGACCCCGCGCTTTTCCATTTCCCCCTTTTCGTTCCCCCCTTTCATCCAAGGCAGACCTAATCGAGGTCCAGCGAAATTTCTCCCTCTCTCGTTGAGCGCTCTCTCTCTCTCTGCAGATCTGCATTGCTTCTCTCTCATGCTGCAGAAATGCGATGTTGCTCACTCTCTCTTCCCTGCTTCTCATCTCTCCCTGTCTCGTCGATCTCTCTCTAGCTGCTGCGCTCCCTCTCTCGTCAAATCGATCCAGAAAAGGGTCTCTCTCCCGGACGTCTCTCCTGCTGCAGCGACGCCTGCTGGGCGTCATCTCGAGCTTCTTGGTGTCTCATTTACAACAATCCAGCAACTCTTCCACAGAAAACAGAGTAATTTGTTTGTGGTTTTTGTGTCTTTTGTTCATGTTTTTTTCTGAACAATAGAATTTAGTCAATCTTCGGTTCTTGAAACTACAGCTCAGGGTGTTCAGTCAAACTGTTCGTGTTAATGTACATGTTTGACTAAATGTGTGACTTCTACCATTTCAAATCTAATTTATTTTTTTATGATTTTGGAAGGGGAGACAGATGATCAGGTAACTGGTGGAAAGAAGAAGAGTCAGAAAACTTCACCTAGACATGTTAGTAAGCAATTGTTTCTGCCAAATGTTCAAACAGGAAGTCATACATGCCTTCTTCCCCATTTGATTTGTAGTGTGATTTTTTTTTCATCCCACCCATCTGATTTGAAGTCTGTGTTTTTTTTTTTTTTTTTCCTACCTGGAAACTGAATCAAAATCTGAGATGATGCACTGCTACTACTCGCCTGAAAGTTACGCAAAGATCATGTTGTCAGGTACATGAAAACAATTTGCCCTCGTCTCTCTCTAGTTTTTGTTTGTTGCAAGAGGAAGTTTTTTCTTTGGAGAAGTTATTGACATGTGGGACTCGTTTCTTTTACTTGTAGGGCTTCAGATTAATGTGTTGGAGTTGAAATGTTTAAGGTTGAAGGTTTGGATTTGTATTTGTTGATTTGTTGTTTGATTTCACTAATTCCTCTTGAGGACATTTAATATAACTAATTACTGACGTGTATTCCATTACTTTTGCTTTGTAGGGATTCAATGGTATTCAGGATGTTTCCTTTTTGAACCAGATGTAGATGTGGAGATCAACGTGGGAGATCAACTTTTGTTGTTTTATATGTATTAGGATCTATATGCTAAATGGTTGAGATTTTTAATAAATAAGGCTCTTACTGTTAGACTTGCAAATGCTTGGGATTTTGGTTTCAATGGTTAAAATTGTTTCAATGCTCTAGAGTTTGATCAGATTTGTTGAATATATTGTCCTATTTATCCCACAGCAAATGGCTTGTTTGTGATTGTTAGCTTCTTTCTTAAAACTATGTATGATATTACATGCTTCATGTTTCATCCATCAAGGAAAATGATGGTCTGGATTAATGGACTGAACAGGGTAAACCATACTAGATGTAGCACGCTGCATAAATGGGCACCTTTCATTGGAATACTTGCATGGCAAATTTACAACAGCAGCCAGTATACTCATATATTGTTAAAGTTTCACATGGCATATACTGTTAACGATTCACTCACTGTGGACATTTAGAACAGCAGCCAGTATTTTCTTGATATTCTCAAATGAAATGCCTTGGATCTCATAAGGTTCATACTTAGACCCTCATACCTGAATGAGACAACTTCATTCTTGATAACTGAATGAAATAACTTCAGTCAGAGTCCACTGAGATCATTATCTACATATGAATTGATCTCCAACATTTGAATTGATTCTCAGTGGGTACAAACAGCTAATGAGGTGCAGTACTTAGCCTGACCTGTTCAACGCAAACCGGACTTAATCCAACTCATTTACACTATGAGGGGGAATCAGACTCATTGTTGATTTAACTCTATTAGGTTGGATTAAGTCAGGAAAAGCATGAGGAACCACATCAGAGAAATGGGTACCCCTTAAATCTGAAGCTATGGATTGCATTCAGATAAGCCCATGGAGCTTCAAAAAAATGGGTGGGTTTGGTAAATCTGAAGCTAATAATTGAAACGAGGTTTATATCTCAAAAGTATGATGTGTGGTGGTTTTGCACGGGCACCACAGGTAGGCCTGCACTTATCTAAAGAAGGTTTGTTAAACGAACCACATCATCCTTCCAACGAAGCTAAAATTTATATTCAAATTTATTTAAAGTATTTTTTAAATGAAAATGCGATTCAAATTATATAATTTATGTTGTGGCTAGCACTAATCATGTGGCCTATTACACCTGCCTCATTTTATTTTAAATTGTGATAATCAGGATAACCTTTCCACCAAAACAAAAAGAGAATAAAAGCCTGAGATAAAATAATCACAATACAAATTTTACTCCCACTGTTCAACTAATAACAAGTTCATCCACAACATTAACTCCACATTCAACATTAATTCTGTTTGCATCCACAACATAGACAAATCATCCCCCACACCATCTACAACATAGACAAATAAGTCATCCACCCAATTCCCATGAAGATTTGTTGCCCACTGCCTCAAAAATGGGTTGAACATGATGAAAACACTTAGTTGGAGGAGAAAATGACGATATTAGCGCTGGAGACTTTGTTATAACTTATTAGATAATATTGCAGGTTGATCTAAACAAGACAGTCATCCCTCACACCTTCCACAACATAGACAAACAGGTCCCATTCCACAGCTTCAACCCCAACCCCATTACCTGCAAGTTTATGACCATCCACAAGAAGAAAAAACATTATAAATAGAAATATATAAAATGGACCATGATGATTATTAAATTAATAAATAAAAACCAGTTACCATTGACAAGCTATGACATCATCTCCAAGCTGGGCAGAGTTGAGATGATTGGTGCTGAGCTGCACCCCTTGAAAGGTTGTTCATCAAAATTACAACTTTCCCCAATCACAATCCATTCTTCCATCTCATTTCACTCATCTTATTAAACTCAACTTACTCTGATAGGTTCCAAGAGAAACAATTTCCCCTTGTAACAAACAAAAACTAGAGAGAGAGAGAGAGGAGGGCAATTTGTTTTCATGTACCTGACAACATGATCTTTGGGTAACTTTTAGGCGGGCAGTAGCAGTGCATCATCTTAGATTTTGAATTAGTTTCCAGGTAGGAAAAAAAAAAGACTTCAAATCAGATGGGTGAGATGAAAAAAAATCACACTGCAAATCAAATGGGGAAGATGGCATGTATGAATTTCTGTTTGAACATTTGGCAGAAATAATTGCTTACTAACATGTCTAGTTGAAGTTTTCTAACTCTTCTTCTTACCACCAGTACCCTGATCATCTATCTCCCCTTCCAAAATCATCAAAAAAAAAAAAAAAAAAAAAGATTTGAAATGGTAGAAATCATACATTTAGTCAAACACGTACATTAACATGAACAGTTTGACTGAACACCCTGAGATGCAGTTTCAAGAACCAAAGATTGATTGAACCTCACCCAACGACAAATTGTAAGCCAGCTAGCACAGTCATGTGCAATCCTATTTAAAGTCCTAGACACATGATAAAACTCAACTAACCCAAAATAATTAGCACAAGCCAAAATATCAGAAACAATCGGTGCAATATGCCAATCTTAACCACCCTTGAGTGCATGGATCACATCTAGCCAGTCTAAAGCAAAATGACCTAATGAGAACCCTTGCTATCTAGCGATACATATGCATGAGAAAATATCCCTTGCCTCGGCTTCTTTAGCGTAAGAGACCTTTGTGGATTGTCACCATTACCAACCCAAATTGCAAACCCATAGTCTGCCTTACCTACGAAGTCTCTCAGGTCGCATCAGAAAAGAATACAATGACCGAATCATTTATCCCTTTAAGGTAAGTTAGAGGGGATCTTGAAGAAGTATTTTCCATCATCATTGGGTAAGAATTTTGATGAATCCAAAAGTTCCCCGGCTAAGGAAAGTGTTCTCATGGGGTGGCAATCCTTCCCCCTAAGAATGGCATCATTCCTAAATCTACAAGAAAAAAAAAAAATAATAAAGATCACCACATGGCCACAACCCATGCCTTGATATTGTGACAAAATAGAACGAGGAAACAAATCACTCGTCTCATTGATCCTTATCCACCATCCCATCGGACATTCCTCCTTAATGGAAGGAGTTAGGAGCCCATAGAGGAGCCAAACCAGGCCGCTCTAGCATGCTCACATTGACAAAGAGCATGAATGCTCACTTTCCTCATTTTTCTGTCAGAAAGAACATAGGGCATCAGGGCTGATTCCCTTACGGTCCGTTTGGTAATTCTACCGTAAAATAAAGATAAAGTAATGTATCAAATCAAGAGAGAATAAAATAGGAAAAATTACCGTACGGATGGCACTAAACCCGACGTTTGCCCTATAAAAAGATGAAAAGGTGGAAATTACCGGATAACTGTTCATACAGAAAGGGACGCCGCGATTATGATGATTTTACCCTTTATCGTGCATGCAATATCCTAGACTTGTAGGATATCCCAGCATTCGATACCCTAGACTGAAAAATCCTTTGTCTTTACAGTTTCCATTAGAAGAATCAAAACAGAAAAAATGTTTATTGATACTACATGTATGAGTTGTTTTTCTAACGCATTTAGAAATGATATGGGCCCATATACCTTAGGATGTGGGCCCACATACCTTAAGAAGATGGAATGGTAAAATCTCATAGGAACCCAAGTAAAAACGGAGAAGATGAAACAGAGTTCTTTTGTTCGTGATGGGGCGGGAGTAGGTAACGGTGAGATATCCTACATCGATAAGATATCGAATCCTAGGATATCCTACATCTCTAGGATATCTAATCTTAGGATATCTTACAACTTTAGGATATTGCACAGTAAAGGGTAAAATCGCCACAATCTGGCATCCTTTTCTGTACGAATAGTTATCTAGTAATTTTCACTTTTTCATCTTTTATCGGGCAAATGTCGGGTTTAGTGCCATCCATACGGTGATTGTCCCAAGAAAATATAAGTGGGTTATGATGATATTTTATTTTTAGTTGTTTGGTATGAATTTTTTTTTTCTTTTTGTATAGAAAAGTTGAATTCTTTTGTCTTTTAGCTAGTGGAGAAAGGAGATTGTTTTTTTACTTTTCTTCTTCTTCTTTTTTTTTATAAAGACGAAATTTCGAAAAAGTGTACTTTTGCTGAAATGAAGGCTTTATTTGACTTTTACTAAACTAGTAAAGTGCCAAAGGGGCCCTAAAAGTTTAGTCATTTGCTAACCTGAATGGCATCTCTAGGATAATTCCATCCAACAAAATAAAATTTTCGAAAAGTCCTTCCAAACGATGCCTAAGGGCACGTTTGGTAAACGCAGAAGAATCCGCTATTTAGAGGATTCTCTCCATCTCCAAAGAAGGCCACAATCCTCAAGTAGGATTCCCAAAGAAAGTTCCATATTTAGATGGAGAGAGGATTCCTATAAATTGTAGAATGTATGATTCAATGGTTATAAATATGTTTTATAAAAATTTCTAAAATCCATGAACAATCAAGACTTCAACTTTCACCTTAAAGTTGTTTGTGGTCATCTAGAAATTCTGAACGGTTCAGATCGTGCAAAGGGGGCCCACAGGAATAAGAAATTAATATTTTAGTACCTGGACATTTTTGCAAATATCTCAAGATATTGTAAGGATCAACGGTTGAAATTTGGTCAAATAGCCGTGTTTGACCTTGTAGAAATAACTACCGGTTCAGATCATGATCGTGGGGCCCACAAGAACCAGAAAATTGAAAAAAATGGACTGGTCTCCATCCCGGTTTTGACAGCTTTTTGGTCAACTAACGGTTTGGACAGATTTGCATATATCTCAAGATCTAAGATGAATCAACGACTGAAATTTGGTGGCATGGCTGTTTTGGATTGTTTAAACATTATTAACGGTTTGGATCTTGATTATGGGACCCAAAAGATGCATTAAAAATGCAAAAACATGCCAAGACCACATTACCGTCTCCGTCACTGTTCATTCACTGTAGCTCCGCAAATCCGACCTTTCGCAGATTCCAAGAGTTCGATGGGGGGAGGTCTGATCCCTTTTATCTTCATTCCCATTGATGCAAGGAATCCTTCATACACTGTTCATGTATGAACCAAACATGGATTTTCCACGATTGTGCAGAAAATCACCAGGGATTCCTCTCCGTTGATGTTTGCCAAACGTGCCCTAAGTAAAGTTGGGGATGACCACTATGAGAAAGTATCTTAAAAGCGAATTTAGTTGATATCGCCTTGCAATAAAGATTTTCATAATATCCTTAACATCAATAGCATCATCAAAAGTTCTACGAATTAAATCAACATACCATTGTTTATGGGTGATCTTTGATTTTAAGGTCTGAGTTGACCACATTAGAGACTAGTTTCCTAAGGTCCCTTTAGCAAGGAATCCATTTGTCATCCCAAACACATCCCAAACAGAAATATTGTTCCCATTCCCGACACATTGTTATTAATAAAATCAGCTGCCTCAGCAAAACCCTTCTATAACCAAGAGTCGCTTCCTGAATTTGGCTTCCCATAATTGGATTGATATGTGCGAAATGAATGGTTGCTTTTTAGGCATAATTCTATCCAGTGATTTATATAAGCTCCCGTTGAAGTAAAAGCTTTCGCTAGTTTATGTCAGTCATCTATTGTTTATCAATTGTTGAGTTACAGGTCATCGACTAAACACTTATAATTACGTAGTAAGAGATACATGACATTTTTTATTGAGATAATTAGCGAAAGGTCCCTCATATAGGATTTGTAAGGCCTCCAGTCCACCAACTTTTCTTCTAAATCCTGTAGTCCATGCAGCTTGGACATATTTCGGTGAGATGTCCCTAGACACATCACCTCATGGAGAGAGGTCCCTAGACATGCCACCTCATACATTTTAATGACTGATTTGCCCTTTTAACTGATTAGGCATAAAATTTTAAAATTTTAAATCTTCCATTCTCCCTCTTCTTCTTCTTCTATCCGGACTTTTGCACGTGGATCTTCGTTGCAGGAAAATAAGAGATGGCGGTTTCGATCTCGAGAGGGCCACACTGATCGGTAGACAAGTCTGGGATCAGTTTTGAAGGCTGCACACGATTGGAGACTCGTATCAGAGGGTTGTTGCAGGTGCAGGAGCAAATGTCGAATTGAGTAATCAGGCGCTGCTTGAGGAAGAGGATCCTGAAACTGCTGCGGAAATATGCCTGCTTAAATCCAAGATATCCAGTAATGTTTATGATATGCCTGTCATATTGAAAAGGATGAATGAAAAACTTGATAGATGCAATGTTGACATCCATCCTGCCTTTAAAAGGAGACGGAAGCAATGACGTGTTCATTTGTCTCTGCTGGTTTCAGGGAATATAAATTGTTAGGCTCAATAGAGTATGTTCCTCCTGTTTGGGACTTCAGTTTGTAGAATTTGGTCCAAGTTCACTTCTCTAATTGTTGGTTTGGTGTGGTTGGCCTCTTGGTGGATGACCGATGCTCCAGAAGTTACCCCATGGAAAATTGATCTGGTTCCAGAACATCGCAGAGAACGTGAAGAGGAAGCCCAGGTTCTGTCTGGGGAAGAAGACAACGATTTGGGCTGGGTTTGGTTCCGGGTTGGTCCAGGTCAGGTCAAGCTTGACCTGTTCCAGAAGCCCATCCCAATTCCACTCAAAGTCAAATTTATCTGAGTTCTGTATTTTTTGTCAAATTTATTTGAGTTTTGGACAAATCTATCTGAGTTTTTGGCTATTTATCTGACTTTTGGAACAAATTTATTTGATTTTTGGACAAATTTATCTGAGTTCTAGACAAATTTATCTAAATTCTAGACAAATCTATCCAAGTTTTTGGTTATTTATCTGAGTTCTGGAACAAATCTATCTGAGTTTTTGACAAAAAAGACTTGAGTTTTTTGCCACATTGTTCGCTAATTTGGAAAATTGGGTTATCTTAGTTTTGGCAAATGTATTTGGATTTTTTTAATTTTATTTGCATTTTTTAATTTTATTTACGTCTTTTGAAATTTATTTGAGTCTTTTGAAATTTTTTTATATTTTTTTGAAGTTTATTTGGATCTTTTGAAATTTATTTTGGATCTTTTGAAATTGATTTTCATCTTTTGAAATTTATTTGTATTTTTGAAATTTATTTATGTCTTTTTAAATTTATCTGCGTTCTTTTGAAATTTATTTACATTTTTTGAAATTTATTTGTGTTTTTTGAAATGTATTTTCGTATTTTGAAATTTATTTGTATGTTTTTAGAATTTATTTGAAAATTTCATTAATGAGATTCCATTAATCGTGGCCCATTGAATGGTAGTTGACTATTATTAAGGGGATATCCCACCAATTATGGGATATGATTTAAAGAAAGGGTAAATTAGACATATCAGGTATGAGAATCTGTTAGAGGACTTTTGGCTGCATGACTTTTTTTTGTAGACTGTTTGCAACAAAGTCATACTTTGAGGGGCCTCTCAAGGAATCACCCTTTTTTATTTTCTCATGTACCATTAGAACATTGTACCCAATTATGCAAACTCAAAGCCCGAGTTGTCATTCAGGGATGAGGTAATGTGATGGGTGGGTGTCCCTAGGTACTTTGGGACATGCCTCAATGAAAGGCACCGATCTAAGTGGACTATAGAGCGCACAAAAAAATCATCCCTAAATATTTGGGGCCTATTTCTTTACTGGAATTTAGAGATTTCTTTACCCGATAATTTTTGAATGCCACAACATAGTGGAATTTCTAAATATTTCTTTGTACTTGAGTATCCAAGAATTCCATAAAAAGGCAAAGGCGCTGTAATTTCAAAATTTACGAGGGCATTTAAGACCTTTTTAAGCAGCTGAAATTTTGAGATTTTTTTGAAGAAACATGGCACTTGTAGATGCCAGGGGACAAGATGTCACATCGGATCAAAAAATAAAAAAAACCCTCCAACATGGCAGATTCTTATTAGACATTCTTGGCATTTCTTGAGAAGAGTTTCAAAATTCTAGCCACCTAAAAGGTCTCAAACGGCCTTTAGAATTCTTAAATTTCAGCCCCTTTGTTTTTTAGTAGAATTTATAGATGCTCAAGTAGAATGAAGCATTCAAGAGTTCTACTATGTTAGATAATTTCAAAATTCTCCACATAGAAATTACATGAATTTAGTAAAGAAATATGCCCTTATAAGCTTAATTTGACAATCTATGGACTATTGTCGCACATGATGCTTCCATATTGCTTGAGGCCGGAAGGAATGAGTTTTCAACAATCATGTTGCAGGAAGTTTTTTCATACTAGCGCTTCAGAGCCCGCGTCCAACGCGAGCCTTGAAATAAATTCATCTAAGGAAAACCCATTTAAAACTGAAAGTAAACATCGAGTTAACAAACAAACTCCATTTAAAAACAATTACACTAAAATAAAATAATAATAAAAAAAACCAATAGCTTTTGGAGAACCCCATATGCCTTTATGACTTTCCATTCTCATTCATGGGACATGGGTATTGTATTGAGAGAGAGAGAGAGAGAGAGAGAGAGAGAGAGAGAGTACATTCGAACTTAGCATAAAGTTTTAGCATCCTCCATGGGACAACAGGTTTGGACCGAGTTGTTGGTGAAGATCGGCTGATTTCGAGCACCAAAATTCAGATTGTCGGAAAACCACAGGGGCCAAAATTCTCGAAACGCGAAAAGGGTCGGAAAATAGCCCTTTCGGCGAAAATATGCCGACCTGGATTTCCAGGGTCGTAGCCGGCAGCCATGGGGATTTTTTCCCCTTTTTGGTCGCCATTTTTCAGGAGTTTCTCGATCTTTTCCATTCTTTTTTCCCCTGTATTTTTCTTGACATTTTTCCTCATTTATTGGCTTGATTCTCCTGAAGAAAACATGACGACAAGTCGTGCAAATCGGAGCACAAAGTTTCCTATTTTCTGGAAAGCCGAAGACTTTGTCGCCGATTTTCCGTCAGAAGTCAAAACTAGGTCAAACGATGTCGGAATGACATGAAGTTTGAGGTGAAGCCTCTTGAGCAGTAGATAGGACCAACCATGGGCTTTTGCTTGAGTTTTGAAGCCGTGTGGGGTCCTGTTTCCAGTAGACTTAATTTTGTTGTGAGGGAGATGCCGCGCTTTGATGTGTGGTCAACCGATGTCCGATTAACCTGAAATTTGACAGGAAGTCTATTGGAGTCATTTTGAGACGATTCATTAGATCCGATTTGGATGTCATAGTCCTGGGAAGCTCCTCCGCCGGGAGGCTTGATTTTGTTTCCGAGCGTCAAAGTCGGGTCAAACGTCATCGGAATGACATGAAATTTGACGTGTAGCCCTTTGGAAGCATGTTGAAGCCACCCGTGTGCTCTGTTTGATGAGTGATGGCCTTGGTGGTTCTCGCCACTGAGAGGCTTGATTTCACTGCTCGAGGGTTGATGGAGGGTCAAACATTGTCGGTTTGACTTAAAATTTGACACAGAGCCTTTTGGAGGTATTCTGGGACCATCCGTAGGCTCTGATCGAAGTTTTGATGTCTTCAACACTATCGCCACCGAGAGAGCTGACCTTGTTGCGGCAGTTTCCTTTATGGGCCAAATGATGTCAGAATGGCTTGAAACTTGATGTAGAGCCTCCTAGTGGCATTTTGAGGCCAGTTGTGTGCTCTATTTTGTGTGTCAAGGTCTCTGGCTTCACCCTTTGGCAGATAAGAGGAAGCAAGAGTTGACATCAATGGAAGATTATGATCCAACAGAATACATTAGTGGACTACGCATCTGATTTTTTACTTTTTCCTTCATTGTAATTTTTAAATTTATAAGTTTTTCATTCTTTTTTTATTTTTATTTTCTAAAAAGATTGTAAGGTTTTGAAGGCAATCCTATTTAGAAACCTTCAAGAAGTTAAGATCCAAATGGTTCTCTCCTATCAATGGAGTAGGTCGAGTTTGACCGAACCACTTAAATTTCTTTGTCATTCTCCGTGATTGTGTATTTGTGTTCTAATTTTTTTTAATCTTGAAAAAAAGGAAAAAAAAAAAGAGCAGGCCCGCCGGCCCATTGGCCCAGTACGGCCCAGCCCGCTCCAACCCGGCCCATGGCGGGCCATGTCGTGCCAGGCTTTTTCCCTGGCGGGCTGTGCCGGCCCGGCCCGCTAGATGGGGCAGGCCGAGCCTGGAGTGGAGCCAGGAAGTTCATCCCTAGGGATTCGAACGAAGAAATCATCCTGGTGACTGAGCTGGGGCTCATTCTTTTGGTTGAAGAGCTTGAGGAAGGATTACTTCGTTGTCCTTGACTTGAAGGAGTAGAGGATTCTTCCGGATGTCTACGTGTCCGGGAGACGCTGCGAGTCACCGGACGTTAGACATGAAGTTTAGTTGCGACTTCTGGCATCTTCTAGTTTTTCCAACCATATGGACAGTAGCAACTTGGTCGGGTCTTTCTTTTTCGACCCATTTTTTAGAGACCTGAAGTGTATAATGTTGGGTCCTCTGCTTCTCTAGTCTCTTTTGTCTATATGATGCGTAGTGACATATGCGACGAGCAATCTGAGCTTCGGTGAGCTCTGGCTGAGCTTTAGATATGAAGGACGTAGTCCCTCGTGTACAACAGCCGAGCTTGTCTTCTTTGAAGCTAGGCATGAATAGGATCCAGACGCAGTCCTTTACCTGTCATAGTGAAGCTTTGAATTTTGCTAGTTCGGCCCCTGTTGAGATGAAGGGTCGAACTGCAGGAGTGCAGGCCTTGGCAGGTTCTCGCAGAGGCCTTATGATGCATGATTTGATTTTTAACTTGTAGGAGCAAGCCGGTTCATGGTAGGTTGATTTGTTTGTTTGGTGGAGGGTATGCCTCCTCTTTTATGTAAGAGAGATGGTAGAACTGATTTTCCTTGAGAGGGGTCAGGTATACTGGCTTTGCAGATGTTCGGGACCTCCTTTGTTTTGGTGAAGGCCTTGGGGACCAAGTTTTGAGGTAGACTTGGTTCTTTGCAGGTTGAGGCTTTTTGATGGTTGCCTTTGGTGTCAGAGCAGCGACATGTCTAGAGGCAGTTTTCAGCTTTTTGGCAAATACAGTTTCTTCTGCGGGGAGTGGGAATGGTCCCAGTGACCCGAAGATAATGGTCCGGGGAGTAGAGGTCGACCGGGTGTTGCCGAGGGAGATGACGCGTCGGTAGTTGGTAGGGCACTTGTGAGTGCACTTGTTTTGTTTTTCTTGAAGCATAAGCTGGTATTTATTCTCGTCAAAGGTGATGGTCAATGAAGCTGCCATTGTTAGTTTGGAAAACTCTGAAACAAGACCAAAACCATTAGTAATCACAAGAATATAGTGATCATAAATGGAAAAGAACTATGGTTTTGTCTTTTTCAAAAGCTTAGGGGAACATGGCCCGGCCCAAACGAGGTGAAGAAGGCAAAAAGCCATAAAGGGTACAATTGTTTTAAACGGCATTATAAGAGGCTCAGAGTGAGCGTTCCAGTGACCGCTAAAAGCAATTGTAAACCTTAATTCAAATTACCGAGAAGCGAGGCTCACTCGAGGTAAGATGATATAAGGTTGGAGATACAGAAGAGTGTAAGGAATGAAGATCAACATGGTTTTAGCTTCAATGTGGGAAGACCATTGCCATCATATTAACAATCTTCAAGAGTAATTGCAACTTAAGTATTTGTGATTTTACATTGAATAAAATAAATAATATTTATAAACTTTCATCACAAATTATTATCATTTTGTTTTTTTTTCATTTTTTAAAATATTTTTAAATAGCCAAACACATAAACTTAGAATATCTTGAAAGATTATGCAATTCCCAAACACTGAAAGTAATAATAGATTAAAATCTACAAAAACTACCAAACAATAAAAGTAGCAAAGTATTATAATATATCAATATTGTAACATATGAAAAAAGAATCTGTAAATATTTAAATCTACATATATTTTATTCCGCTTGTACCCAAACACCCCCTTAACCCAAAAAAAAAAAATTCTTGTCATAGATCGAAAGATTTCAAAATCCACCCACAATCTACTCATTCCCAAAAGGTGGGTCCCATTCTAAAGTTCCGTCCTCTCTCTCTAGGCTCTACTTCTGTCACGTTTCGCAAACTTCCTTGTGAAGGGATTCTTGCAACTTTTTCATGATTCCGTAGAAAATCCAAATTTGGAAGATCACAGAAAACCGCATGGAGGACTATAAAAATGCTGGTTTTCAAATATTCTCCATATCAGACATCCCCCGTCAGACAGCCAGAATCCACACACGCATTAAAACGCGTTGGTATAGTGAAATTCACGCTAGTTTAGGGATCACCATTTTTTTTGCATTTTTCGGTTTTTATGGGCCCCACAATAAAGATCTGAATCGGCAATCGTGTTTAAAAAGTTGAAAACAGCTTGAAGGTCAAACAGGGTGATGGAGTGTCATGGGCAGCTACACTGCATTCGAATAAACTCCACTGGACACCGACTAAGTATTTGGAAGATGATGTCGACGGCGAGCGATGGATGGCTGCTATTGCATAATGTAGACCTAGCAGGTGCAGCGGAGAAAAATTTGGACATTTTGGATCCACATCGTTGTAGATTAAAGGGAGGTGTCCCAAATCTCAAACCTATCGACATGTATTGCCAAGGAGATGATAAAGTCCTCTTAAACTATGGGGTTGTATCATATGATATGAAGAGGGATGTGTTTGAGTTACTCTGCAGGAGAGACTTTTATCGTCACTTCACCTTCTTTCGATATACTCCAACTAGCAAGCCCCTCTCTAAGAGGTCTAAGGGGTAAAAGCTATTACGTTGGTTGTTTTAGTTTTTTTGTTTCGTTAAATCTTTGTTTTCAAGTTTTACTTTTTAGACATTGTTCCCAATCTACGATGCACGTACACTTTAAAGTGGGCAACGTATTGTGTCGTATCGTATTCGATACTTCACTTTTTATGTGTAAAATCAGTGTCTACGGCGTGTCCTTTCCGTATTTATGTCATATATGTGCATCATAGTTCCCAATGATGGAGATTTATGTAAGCTTCTGTTTGTTTTCTTTTATATCTTGTTTTTACTTTAATGTAATCAGGATCATGTGGAGAGAAGACAATACAGCCTTGCCAAGAAGAAAAAGAAGCCGACGAACCACAACCCCCAGAAACAAAAAATGAAGTCAAGGAAGCATAGGGAGCTTCTAGTTCAGTCTGCTGAATGCAACAAGTTTCCCATATCATGGGCTTCATTTTGTTATTATGACCGAATGAGAGATCAGAGAACCGCATGCTTTTTTCTTTTTTTTTTTCCTTTAAAAAAAAGTTTAATTTTATAGGCCCCCTATTTGGAGGGGCCTCTTAATCAATGAGAATTTAAAGATTTAGGGCCTCTTTGTTTGCATAATATACATGGGAATTGAATCGTGTTAAGAATTCAAGGTAAAGTGAGATTGACCGAAGGGTTATTGCGGGATCATGGGAAATGAGTGTGAAAATTCACGTTTGTTCAGGTGGAGGGTTCTACATTGTAATCTATGAAGGGTGAGTAATTCTTACATGTGGGCTCCAATTATCTAATGAAACCAGATTTTTTTTTTAAATATAGTTTTTACCAATCACATTAGCTGTAATTTATAATTTAAAAAATTAGATCATTTATTTTTTTATCTTAATCTAGTTAGCTTTTACTAGGTAGGGTAGAGTTTCCAAAACAAAAAAGTTTATGTATACTGCCTTTAATGAAGGTAAATTAGTCCAAAGCCCAATTTTGAAAAAAAAAAAAAACCCTTTGAAAATGTCCCTAAAAATAAGGCAAAAAAATGATAATAGAGAATGGAGAATGTAAAAAACAGCTATGTTTTTTATTTATTTTTTATAATGCAAGTCCATTCCAGTTGCACTACCATTAAATTGATCGAGTTAAATATATGATAAATATTTATTTATTTATTTTGCCAGTTGTTTTGTAGGCCGAGAGATATGGAAGTAAACAGCTTAACCCCAGGATCAATCCCTAGTTGAAGCTTCTTGCTCCTCTTGTTATGTATGTGTATTTTATCACACATATATACATGATCAATTTGGCACTAGGATTCCTTCAATTTGATCGAAACTCATCACAACACCAATATAAAATGGAACATCAATTTTGAGTAGTTTTGAATTCATAAATGTGCCCCCTTGTGAGTTCTTAGGGCATGTTTCTTTAGCAAAATGTAGGAAATTCACGGCTGGAAATTTGTAAATTCTTCAAGGGCACGTTTTGCAAGGGTCACTGGAGAGGATTCCTTTCCAGTTTTTCTCGGATTCACAAAAATTTCAAGTTTGGCAACCGTTCCCACTACATAAGGTGATTTCTCAAAATATTTGAAAGGCACTACATAAAGAGATTTCTCAAAATATTTGAAAGGTCTTCACAAAGCGAAGAGAAGCCCGAAGAAAGGCAGATGAATAGTGAATGGGCGCTAACTTAGATTTCACCTTTTATGCTTTGGAAAACTATCCACGATTACAATATGAGCCGTTTATCGTGTTAAGAATGTCCAAAATGGCTATGTGATCAAATCGCCGCCTTTGATTCCTTATAGATCTTGAGATATTTGCAAAAACGCCCACATCGATCATCATAAGATTTGAGGTCTTTTGGACCTCTTTTGCAAAACCCGAACCATTCAATCTCTTCATGAGTCTTAAAACGGCTGTGTTAAAATTTGGCATCATGATTCGTTGTGGATAGTGAGAGAATGGCAAACCACTCCCGACCGTTTATCATTCACATTGAAGAAGGTCTCTCTTTGAGCGGCAACGGTGTTTCATGCATGATTTTGTGGTATCCCCTTTTGCTTTGGGACCCTACCTTCTAGGCCCCACAATCACGATCCAAACCATCTTTAATGTTTAGACGGCCCAAAACGACTAGTAGGTCAATTTTAAGCCGTTGATTTCTCATATATTTTGAGATATGTATAAAAACGTCCATGCCATAAAATATTATTTTTAAATTTTTGTGAGACGCACAATGAAAATTCAAACCGTCCATCGACTGTACAAAGTAATAAAAAAATAAAAAGGCCAGTGCTCCAAATTTTAAGGCTTGATTCATCTTGGATTGCCAGGAAAGTACAACAAATATTGTGACCATTGGATTTAATATATGTAATCCATAGCTTCCTTGGTATTGCCAAACGAGGTGTGAGGTGAGAAGGTGGCCAATATATTATGAGAAGAACAAAGGAACTCTCTACATAGAGGATTCTACTCCAGTTGGTTTCTTGGGCAGAATTTCTAATAGAAATTCCAACTATCTAGGAATTGCGGGATTTTTTTTATAGCAATTCCTTGTTCCTCTTGTAGAATTCATGGAATTTCAAACATCGTGATTTCTAATGGTTGGGTTGTGATTTCTAAAGGTGGCTCCACATTTTGATTTCTTCTGCATACACAAGTAAGTTACACGGGTTTTAACACAATGTTGGATAACTTGGGACATGGATTCACCTCGTTCAACTCATAAAAACTTGACTCAAGGTAGAGTCGATGCCGTCAATCGAGAGGCAAAAGAGACATTTTGTCAATTAAATCATTTTAAAATAAGAAATATATTTATTTCTTTGTTCAAAGAGGAAGAAATATATTCAAAATATATAAACTAAAAATAAGAAATATATTAATTTTTGAGGATTTTACCGAAAAAATCCCCTTAGACTCATTGAAGGTCAAAAGGGGCTTAGAAAGTCTCCGTGCATCGCAGTGGTCCTACATGCCTTATTTGGTTTAATTTTTTCAATTTTCCTTGAGAGGGGATATCGCCGCCTCTTTTGGCTTTTACAATCGATCATATCTCATCCCCCCCCCCCCCCCCCCTTTCTTCTTCCTCCTTTCCCTCACCTCCTCCATCAATCTCAACCCAACCGGTCCAGGCACTCCCATCGATTGCAATGCTTCCTCTTCCACCTCTTTTCACCTTCTAGCAAGCACGCGAAGATCCTAGTTATATTTTTCCTCTCTATGACCCACAACTCGTTAGAGATCAAGGAGTGTAGAACACGAAACCCGACCCTATTCCACTATTATGACGTTTAATATGTGAGGTTTTAGGTCCACTAGTGTGACGTTTAATATGTGAGGTTTTGGATTTGGAGTTGAGTTGGAGTTGGAGGAAGATGAAAAATGAGTAGATGAGGAAGGAAGAGGAGGAGAAAGAAGATGAAAAATGAGTGGGAGGAAAGAAGAAGATGAGGAAGAAGACAAATGAGCGGTGACAATTGCAGGTGGGTGGGGATATCTCCGCTCATAAAAGGTGCAGCTCTCAGATGAGTCTGCTCATCCCTTAGAAAAAGTCTTTCATGGGTGGGGATATCACCGCTCATCGCATATATGCTTCATATATTGAGTGGGGACATCCCCTCGCGTAAAAGATTAAGCTCCCAGTTTGGAAAAATCTGTCATGATAAGGGATATTGCCGCTTTTCACATATAAACTTCCTATATTGAGTGGGGTTATCACCACTCACCACATATAAACGTCACATTAACCCCGGTCAACCACGATTGTCCCCGCTCATTTTTCTTTCTTTTTTTCCTATGCCGATACCGACCCACCTAAATTTTGAATGGGGTCCACCGATCGGCTCCAACCCTGATTAAAACCCACACGAGAGCATTCAAATTCCACCATAATCCCGAGATTACCGAGAAGATTAGCATGAGGTTTTGCTGGGGCCACTTCATACACCCCTCTTTCTCTCTCTGACCGCCATCATAGGTAGATTCGTCCCATAGGACCCGTCGAAGTACTAAGCAGCGAGTTCAAGTTGAAGTCGTTCATTCCAAAGTCTCTCTCATTCTCTCAATCCCTCGCACTTCTGCGGGTATATATATTATCTCCAATCTCTAGGGTTCTGCTGGTTTATCTTTAAGTTTAATGCACGAAACGTCGAAACTTTTTCCTCCAGAATCGATCGAAAACTGCATTCTGATTGTTTTCAATCTGGCCCTTTTAGGTTTATGCATTGAAGATTCGATCTTTGTGGAAACCCATGTTTGTTTTGGAGTCAATTTGAAACCCAGTTTGAGTTTTTTTGAAGTACGTATTGATTTTATATCTGGGTATATCAGGAAATTATGGATTCCCCATTATTTTGGAATCTGGATAATCTGCTTTGAGTGAAGCAGGAAGTTCCTGCTCAAACCTGAGTTGAATGGCCGACCTGGGGTGCCAGTGTGGCCCATCTGGTCCCATTTGATTAGGGGGCTCCAGATTAGATGTGTTTAGAATTCTGTCCGGTGGGACCATTCTAGGCTTCCAATGTAAGGCCATGAAATGGGTAGGCATCAGATTTAGCAAGAGTTTTTATTTTGACGGGCCAAGCCATGGCCTTACATTGGGTATCTAGAAATGTTTTGTGGGCTGAACTTTGATTTTATGTCTATGATAGTTGTTGTTGGTGGAATTGTGCTTTAGTTGCATGTCTTGATAGACTAGTAAGATGATTCTAGCCTCATAAGACACTGATCAATTATCATCACTGTTGTTGTTTTGATTGGTGAGATGACTAAAACTAATGACCTTGTGGGTGTGATGGATACATCACACTCTATTGTTATTACTAGTTAGTTTTTCCTCCGCAATGTGTTACTCTTGGGCATGGGCTGGTCCAAAGCCTGATAAAGGAGGGTTGTGTCATATTGGAAGTCATCTATAAAAACTTGTCACAAATCTGTTTACAAGTCCTACACACCAATCGTTATTATATTTATTATCTATGGGTATATATGGTGGTAGCTGTACAGAACAATAGATTATCTTTTAGTCATGATTCTAGTATTCGAAATTGGAAACTAGAAAGAAACCAAAGTAGCTAAACATTGCCTTCACCCGCACTTTTTCTGTCTTTCCGTGCATTTGAGAATATGCTCATTTTTGTGTTGACCTTATGCAATGCACTTGAGATCTTGTTTTGAAATCGTGAAATTAGTGTCCTATACTTTCCTAGATGTGGCTTTCCCATCTGCCTTCATACTATCTTTCAAGCCAATTCACAAATTGTTCTCTATCTTGAGAAATTCATAGGAGCTGTAAATTCATAGATGTATGAGACATGAACTCATGCACATATGTACATTGATTACGTGTCATATGCATACAAAATCATGAAATAGTTGTGTTCTAGACCTCCTAATTTTGCTTTCAAGTACACTGTTCTAACTATCAAGCTGAAATATTATTTTTTTCTCAAAAAATTTAGGACTGCTTATGTATTTTTGTTTTCTCCGACACTACTCAAATATATTGTTGTTCCTTTTCCACCAATTCAAATTTAGTCTATAAGCTTTGGTGTTTGAATATGACATGAAAATACATGTATAAAAATTGTTTCTCCAGTTGCACTGTTATCATTAGTATTTTCTGGCAAGCTATAAGTTTGTATCTCAAGATTTTCCTCATAAAATGTGCGCATAATTTGGCAGAAACAATGTGTGATAGAAGCCCTTTGCGTTTGCATTCTTTTGACCACTTGTGTATATCTCTATTTGTAGGTAAGCATGTGGTTATTAACTAAGATTTTGTTTATATCTCTCAACCTGTTTATTTATATATTTCCACATACATGGATATTTGAAATTTTAGTAGTCCGAGATATGTGAAACATCATTGAGAAGCAATCTCCTTGAAAAGCATTCATTTGTTCTGTTTTAATTTTCATCAATTGTCAACCTGATTTGTTTCTAAGGCAGTTTTCCCATTTTGGCAGTTTTTATACTACAGTCTCCTTTGGCCTTCTCGGTTGTGGTACCAAGTTCCAATTGCTATGTCCTTGATAATAGCAGCTACATCTATGATTTTGTATCCTTCAGTTTCATCTTAATTCAGGACATTCGCCACATAAAATATTTTTGGTATGCTTGCTTAATCTGATTTATCAATTTCCTTAACCACGATTCAGACTGATTGGATTGGCCATGTCTTTGTACATGATGGAGAGGTAATGAAGCCACAATCTCTTATAATTTATTTACCCTTTTTTGTCTGTATTTTTATTTTCATGTGTATTTAATTGTTTAAGAAACTGGAATCAAGGTGCTGACGAATCCTGGTTTCAGTTTTGTTCTGAATCTGAGCTATCTGATTGATGCCTGTTTCTTTTGATGACCAAAGATTACATGATCGCCATTCTTTCCCATTTAACAGTTGAATGCTTTATGTTTAGGTAGAACATATCCCAGTCATTGATAGTACATTGCGGAATAACTTTTATTTCCCTGTCTTTTGACAAATTGTGAACTTTTAAAACACCAATTAGTTAATCTCGATTGGAAGTTCTCTGGTTAAAATGAAGCCCAGAAGATGCACAGCAATAATTCTTTCCTGGTTTCTCGAATTGGTGTTGTTATCACTTGCTGATATTGGCATTGCTTTCTTGCAGGATGCTGACTTAGTTGTTCGATTTTGTAAAGATGTGGAAAGCAGATCACAAAAGGTTTCCTGCTTTCTCATTTTCTGCTACTCTCTCTCTCTCTCTCTCTCTCTCTCTCTCTCTCTCTCTCTCTCTCATATTAGTGCAGTGTACTTGTTCACTGTGACATTGCTGTAACACTGGCCATTTGAGAAATAAAAAACTAATCAGAGACTTGCATTAACATTGGCTAGCCTTTCAGTGCAGGCCATCCCTTGAGCTCTGTTGAGCATATGGATCTTTCCCTTTTAGTTGAGGCATGTTGGCAAGATGCAACTTGATTGTTGATGCCCATTTGTTATGTGCAATGTGTTATCCACTGTTGTTTTGAATACTTTAAAACTGCCAATGGTATTGTCTTCTTTGTAATTTCAATGTAGTCTGGGATTTCTAAAATTTCATTGTCGTTATAATTGTGTAGGGTTATATCGATTTTGGCCGTTTTGCCACTTCAAATGATTTTGAAGCTGGTTCTGGTCCTGCAAACTTTGTTCAAGTAAGTGCCGAATACCTAGAGCATAAATGGGCTCAACTTACTAAATTTTCAACATGTCATTATGAAGTGGAAGCCTTTTGCTCATCATTTAATCCGACTTTATTTTACAACTGAGGATTTGACAATAATCTGAAAATGTACATGAATATGATAATCTGGATGCATCCACTGTGCCACACTGCCATTACACATTGACATGCCACATACATGTACCTCAACCCTTAAACATCCAAATTGTGGGCCCCATTCTTGATAAGTGTACCCTGTGTTAGACTAGTCCTCTTTTTGGTCATCATTACTGCATTTTCCAAAAAAAAGTGAAAGATGTAGAACCCCAACTCATCTAACACTCAGAAAACCATGCTGATGAAGTGATCCTAAGTTCCTAATTGTCCAATTGGTGGCACCAAATGGAGAACGAGAAATGGGCAATGGTCCAAATCTATAGACAAAACTTCCGTTAGGCAGAGGTTCATTTTGTCAAATCAATCCAATTTTGGGTTCATGTCTCTTCTATGGTGGCAGAGGATTTGGACAATTTTTTTTTGATAGACATTCATGCAATGTGTACATGCCATGTACATATGTAATTCTTTATGTGGCAGATAATATGCTTTTCTTGACTGGGTGATTAGAGTGGAACAGTAACCTTTCTATGATGAGACTGTTGAAATCAACTATTTGCTGCAGCCTATCTTTGACCATATTGCTCAATTTTTCTCTAGCATCTTTTGTTCTTCATCAACAAATTTGTTTGGTTAATTTTTCTGTGTGTGATTTGTGATGTTTATTGACAACATCGAAGCATCATCCGCTCTTCTTTTTTTTTTAATTCATTTCATATGATTCCTGCTATACAGAACTTGCACCTAACACAATCTCCATTGCAAGTACAGGAATTCTACAATGGTGACTTGGCAAGTTGTGAAGAAAGCTATGATAAAAGGGGCCGAACAGCCCAGGTTGGCTTATTGTCAGTTTGCCTTATTGGAAAGAAGTGATAACATCACTAGATTTTGCTGTGATTTACATTTTTAACAGGACAATGATTTTCATGATGTTGTAGTAACCATAAGTTGGTGACCTCCTTTTTTTGAATGGAATTTCAGGTAAATATTATATGTGGAGGTTGTTTGAATGGAATGTGTAAAGGTTTGTAATCAGCTAATTTATTTTATAGAAACTTTAGATGCATTTACTTCATTGGCTTGTTTGGTTTTTGTACTTACATCATTGGCAATGAGCAACCTATCTGATGCAAGCTTATTGCTTCAAGGACAAAAGGTGGGCTCTGCAGGCACCCATATGACCCACAAGCCAATTGGGAATTTAATAATATGGCCCTACGACACCCTGAGCAGGGGTATAAATTATTAATTTTTTTTTTTTAAAGTTTGTTGTGTATCTCCTAATTGTCACCAGTCACTCTGAGCATTAGTTTTAGCTGTTTGCTGACAAGAGCCCATAGCTCTGCTGGAAAGTGCTCATTTGCAACCAGAGGTTGTGGGTTAAAGTCATGTTGCCTTTGAAAAAGAAAAGACATTACAGTTCTGTTGGTTTGCTATTTTGTTAGTTTCCCGCCTTATTTTCAGACATTCTCATTTACAACTCTCCTTCTCTGTCATATGCTGTGTTTCTTAAGAAATTAATATTATATATTGCTTGCCATTTGTCAGGTAAGCTGGGCTGCATATGCAATGCAACTTATGATTCTTCAATGTGCAGGTCATCTCTCATCTCTTGACTTTGATTGGATTTACATATTTGTTTTCCTTTACTTTTTTCGGATTGTCTTTTATTCTAGTTGTGTGAAAATATTTCACTCTGAAAACCTGTGAAATTTGTAACTTGCTAGTTGATTCTAAGACGCCAGAGATGCCAGATGCTGCTTTGCTACTCAAGTGGACTTCAGCTTGTTTGTAAAACTTCGTGAACTAACTGAATTTACAAGAAAATTAAAAAAAAAAGTACAAAAAAATTGTCCCTAACCAAAGGATGCTTCATTAATTTTAGGGATAAATATATCAACATCTGTGAGACTGACATAGTGCAAACCGTTAAGTACGCCCAATGGAGAATTACCTTGATTAAACTGGAAAAGCAAAGAAAATATTATGCTTGTTTAACATTTGTGAAAGAGAAATAAACATTAAGGACATAGCCATACTGTCTTATGCTTTCCTATCACCATATGATGGCCATCTTCTTGTGATGGTTTGATTCTGCCATTGATGAATCTGAACTTCCTTAATCCAGCAACAATAATTTTGGCAGAAAAAGACCACTCCATAATTTGTGCCACTGAAATCAACCATGGTAAATTTAAAAGAATTCCCCCTTGTATTCCCTGATTATTTACTATGCGAATTCTGGGTTACACCACCATTGGCACTAACCTTCTGCCATTGTTTCAGCTATAACTTAGCTACTATTTAATTTTTAGTCCATGGCTTGTCCACCTAAACTTTCGGATGAAGAAGACTACAAGAAACAATGACTTAAGCTCTTTCAACTGGCAAATCACAATAAATTTGGCAGTCCACACATGTTTTGATCACTATAGATTTACCACAGCTATCAGCAATTAGTACCCAGCAACCAGCTACCTGCTATTTTCCAAAACAGTGACTATCCTGCTCCTAGTCCTAGATGGCATCTCGAAACATCTAGCAACTTTCTGTTTGGGCCAAACACATCTAGACAACAACTATTTACCTTCCAAACAGCATACATATACTTCAACTGTCTCTTCCTAACAGCAGCTTAAATTGCCAACCAGGAACAAAAAAAAAAAAAAAACACACACACACACACACACGTACACACACAAAATAAAGTGCAGTCCACAGGTGAGAACAGCCACCAGCACCTGAACAATTTAATTTAATCTAGGTAATGCTCTCCAAAACATGCTTCTAGTTTGAAAATTTATGATGAATTCACAAATTATAGGACAGCAAACATATCGTCAAGAAAACTATGAAATATTGGCATAAACCTGCAGGAAACTAGGAAGAGGTTCTCCACTTGGGCATTACCCTACTTTGTTCCCTCAAAGGGTTTGAGTAACACCTTGAATTGGTGGTTTGACGTAGATCTCTACAGACCAATGTAAACCCTAACAAGAAAACTCCTTCCCCTTAGTTGAACCTTGCTCTGATACCAAATTAGAGAAAATACCGTTGAATGAGATTGATGGAATAAGAAATAGAGAAAATGAAGAAGAAACAAGTATGGGAGGCCTAGGGTTTTATAATGAAGGGAGAAAGCAAAGAAGAGAAGTGGTTGTACCTAGGGCTTCCTGCGCATGAATTCGTTTTGGTTTTATTTCATTCAAAGGTGCCATTTACAAATATGTCCTAATGTTTTACATAAATTCCATCATGTCCTTGCAAAGACATTATACATCTTTGACTGATACAAAAAAATAAAAAAATATATATATCCACCTGTGTCCACTGGTCCCTTATAAAATTTCTAAAGCACCAAATTGGTTCCATTAGACCATATTTTCAATGTTTTTTTGCTACAATAGGTACCTGGTATACTACTCATGAGTTTTTTTTTTTCAAACAACACTCAATGTGAGATGTCTAAACATAGAATTTGTGCTAAATGTTCCCTTTTGGCCCCCCATTTCTGAATTTGACCATCATCTTCACTCCTATGCAACACTATCTAGCATTGGGTTTAAAGTCTCTAAACTTTGCTCATACATGAAAAAAAAAAAAAAATTAAGTCAAACAAGTTCTTTCTAAGAACCACAACCTAAACCACTTATGCTCCTATAATCTCATGTTTCTTTGACATGGTCACGATTAGCAAAATCGGACTATTTGACAAATCTGAACAGCCCCAAATTTAGATCAACCTCAAACTGGATCTACCATCAATTATGCAATAACATGGAGACAGCTAGAAAATTAGCTTATGGCTTATGCCTAAGTGCTAAGATAGAGTCTTCAATCCTTTGGGGGAGACACTCTTGTGCCATTGGAGAAGAGGATGAAATGAGCATATCCATGAATTACTCAATCAAAAGAATTTAAATCAAACCAAACTTGGGGCATGACGTCCCCTATAGTATTCTTATGTATTACTTGAAACAAAAGAAGCCCTAATACTAGATTTAATCCTAGCCATTCATCTAGTCCTAGTTAACTAAGTAAGGCATTAAATAAATCCTTACAAATCTGACTAAAATAAAGAGATAATATGAAATAGAAAGTTGTTTGGGCTACCTTATTGGGTGCACCATGTGGAGAGAGCCTCCTCTTGCCTTTTTTTCTTTTGGGATTACCTTTCCTTTGTTCACACCTTGAATGTGGGAAGCCTTTCTTCTTCGGATCTCTTCTATTCAAACTTTAGAAATAGTAATTGAAATGAATTTTTAATTTATTGGACATCCCATTCCAAGTGAGTTTGGTCCCACTTTGTCGAGCATTCTGGTGTGGTCCCCACTTGTTGAACATGGAGTGTTATGCAGACTGATGCTCACATTGGTCGATCCATCATGGTTAGGGCTCAGTTTATTTTCCTTTGGCCCCACATTTAGTTTGAAGATATTTGTACTCAATTTTAGGTCTATTTAAATTCAGATTTGAGCCCTTGTGTTTTAATGGGCCTTAATTTATATATAGATTAAATAGCCATTGGACTGATTGAATTGGTCCAAGTAAAGCCAGGGCTCAATCCAACACAGGATCTATAAGATTTGTATCTTCCTCTCTTGCATCATTCTTTACTAGCAAACTTTTGTTATGAATAGTGATGAAAATCTTCTTGCAAGTATCTTGTCCACAATCCAAGCATCTCAGTGGATGATTACAGTTTTCTTCTAATTTAAAGTTTGATATCGTCTGTTAGACATCATTCCGAGTTCTGACCGATCGCAAGTGAAAGTTAAGACTTCCACTTCTCTAAGGGTTTCTCTACTACCCCTCCGCACGCACCTATACTAAGTAATGAGACTTGATGTGATGTCTGATTACTGCCTTCTCCCAGTGAAAATAATGCACAACTATTAATTCTGAAGAAGCCGAAACTATCACGGTAGAACACATTCCAGTGTACCCTAACTGAATTGCTATTTGTTGCAAATTATAAAGTATACTTCTGTTTCTTCCAAACCAGGGCTGTTGTTGAGCTAGCCATCCCATGCCAAAAACGTGGTTCACGGGTATTTAAGGGTTTCACTGTTGGCTTCCATCCTCGCTCGTGGGAAGTTGTAAGAATCCATGTTACTTCAGCTGTTTTTCTCAAGCTTGAAAACTCTTGCAGTTATTAATTGTTTTGTTTGGTTCTTATATTATAGGTTTACAATGGCTTGACTCAGCTTGGTTTCGAAAAAGCAAGTCCTGAGTTCAGGTGAAAGGCTTCTCTATAACCAATTTCTTCATTTGTCAAATAAGGTTGAAGAGTTTTCCTGTTAAGCACCTAATGTCATAATTAGTGAAGGCTGTGTTTGGACATCTAACTACCCCTTCTGTTTGGGTCATATTCCTAATGCATAATGAGGTTAATTTAGGCGAGAAATGCTTCAGTTCTTACATGGAACTGCTACATTCTGGATTAAACTATGAGATGCTTCAGTTTGCAATTGCACAATCAAGTGGTATCTCATAGTAGCTGTCAGAGATCATGAATAACATGAAATGTTTGTTGACATTTTTAAGGGTGTAAGAGCACTACAGTTAATGGCTGTGTAAGCTGAAATTGTGCAGAACCTGTGTTAGATATGGGTCAGCAACTGTATTTCTTCTAAAAATTTATGAACACATGAATAATGATCGGTACTAGCATATTAAGAGTACAGGCATGTTCCTGTACCTTAAACCTATATTTGAACCTGGCAACTATATCAATATGTAACATATAAAACTCTTAGCAATTGTATTTCTTCTAAAGATTTATGAACACGTGAATAATGGTCGGTACTAGCATATTAAGAGTACAGGCATGTTCCTGTACCTTAAACCTATATTTGAACCTGACAACTGTATCTATACCTAACATGGAAAACTCTCTTGCTAGTTCTTACATGGAAGTCTACTTGAAAAAGTTCATAAAATGCTTTCCAATGAATAAAAAAAAAACCTTGTCATCATTGTCTTCGTCTTTTTGAATGTTGTATTCATTGTTGTGATTACCTTATTCACAGTTCTGAAAATTTTGCAGCTTTGGAACTCAACAAACTCAAGTTGCTCTATATCTTACTGCAATTTATGCTCTTTCTGATTCAGTTGGAAAACCAGTTTTTAAGGTAAAAACTCTTTGCTTTAAATGTTCTCTTTGCTATTCAGCACCAAATAGTTTTTGGAGTGGACGACTATTCTTGTCTTCCACAACTCACACGTTTTGGGAAGCACACAAAGCTGGCCTATTTCTACTGTGAGAATAAATTCCTTGTGGGAAATATCACTTTACAAGCAGAAGACATACACAGCAGTCTGGGCTATCGAAGTAGTGTATCCTGATAATCAGTCTGATCGGATGACTGTAAGCGTTGTTTCCTGATTGTAATAATCTACTATGATAGTAAATTTGTTGAGGTCCAATTTAAGACCATCCAATTGGTAGCTATCATGGTTTAAAAACTCGATAGGAGTATCACTTGTCTGAGCGATGGAAGCACCACTAGAATTTGCCTTGAGTCTAACTAGTTGAGTTGGTTTTGGTCAAGTTTGATTCCTTGATTGCAATATCTGGGGGATTTGTCCTCAACTGGTGACCATGATTTCAACAGTCCAGACTGGTGTGCATTTATGCACGTGCATGACTTGCTACAAAGGTTTTCAGTTGTGCAAAGAGCATATTGCAGTCTTCAATAACTTTTTTTTTTTTTTTTTTTCAATTTCTCTTTATAGGTTTACCCAAACAAAGGCCTGGAGGTAAAGTTATCTGGTTCAGGAGCTAATGGAAGCCCGCCTACGACGCTGTCACCAACAATCCTGGTTGTGAACTGGAGATGTAAGGGTTGTTGTGCTTTGTTCTGATGTTTTTATCCTTTCCATTGTCCATCTTTTCCTGAAAGTAGTTATCCCAATTTCAGGTGAAATGGCTAGTGATACACCATATGAAGTTGCTATTTCAATACCAGTGGAGGGTTATGAACCTGTTGAATTCACACTTTCCAAAATATGTGGTCAGTTCACTCTTTGGCTCCTCATTTGATTGGTGAACTATTCTTATTACCAATTTGAAATAATAGAGAAGAACAGAAATTTTATTAAATAGAAAAAAATAAGATATAAACTATACAGCTTTTTTGGTATTTTTCTTTTCTTTCCAGTATATTCCTTTTGTACTGCTAAGCGGCTAAGCCTTTGATTTATACAAGTTACCATAAAAAAAGAAGAAGATATAAACTATACAGCTGCCCAGGATAAAAAAAAGTCCTCTGAGCATTAGATGGATGCATTCCCATCCTGATAAAGGTGCTGCATAGCACACTGCTGAGTTCACCCTTTGTACTCACATCAGCAATGGCATCGACCTCATTCCACTTTGTTAGAGATTTTGTGTAGTTTTCATGTGCTTCCTTCTTTTATAATAGCTTGCACTGGAAGCTTTCCTATAATTTCTTTTTTATTTTAGTTTACACTGGAATCGGACCCCAGATTATTTTGATGAGGCTAAGATGATTTTTACTTTTAAAGTGGTTGAGTGTGAAAAAGGCAAAAAAAAAAAAGGTTTGCGGGAGGATAAGGAAAGAAGATGATTTTCTTAAGATCTGTCACAAGCTTATATTGGCACACAAAAATGTATCAGCATAGAGATAAGTATACATAGGCACACGGAAAATCTTTGACAATAGAATCTTTTAACGCCCTTCAACAAATGAATGCACCAATGAGTTAGCTTTATCCGTACATGGGGGGAAGGCATCTTCAAATTTGTAACAGTATATGAACTTTAGTGAATATGAGATCCCACTGTCCCATCTTTATGACTTCCACCAGTTACAATTGATTCTATTAGTCCATGGCTGGTTTCTTGCAAATTTTTAAGCCTATCTTCAGATATCATGCCAGCTGCACTTGCATCTTTAGTCGTTAAGGGCCTGAAATAAAAAAGTTAAACCTTTATCACTTTGGATAGCTTTTCACCCAGCAATGGCCCCTGATCTCCAGTTCAACTCATCAAATTTTTGGCTTTAGATTTCCCATAGGGGTGCACTACACAAAATTTGTTGTTTGATGCTGTTTATAGGTGTTTTAGGAACTGTGGAGTGTGAACATCGTCTGGCCTAATCAAGTATGTTACAATAGTTGATGAAAATTTTTCTATTGCCCTATTTCACTGATTTTAATTAAAAAATAAATAAAAATTGGTCAACTCTTTATGCTGTCAAATAACTTTTCAGACTCACTTGACTCGACATCCTGTCTGAACTAGTTGACTCAGCCAAATTGATTCTTATTGATTTCTAAAACAATGGTTTTAATCCTTGTTTACTGCTGGAATGATTAATTGAATAGATTCCCATAGATAGTGCTTTGAGAGTGTAGCTATCTTTTGCAGAATATAGGCAGGATAGGGAAGGTGGTGCGACGAGAGGATGGGCTACATTTGGAGTGCTGTCTTGTGTGTATGTCAAATTCAACTATCTTTGTTCAAAAGTTAGCTGATACTTTTATGTCGATACAAAGTTAGCTTGTATTATAAGAATTATTTGCTTCTCTACCTATACTGGCATGCCTCTTGTATGTTATCTAATCCATAATAACTTTTTATGATTTTAATCAATTTTTTCTAGCAGATTCTTTATTTTATCAACACTATTTTGCTGTGGCGGTTTCGTTTATAAGACTCGAGTAGAGCACCAGGTTCATTTGTTTTAAGTTTGAATTCTTTAACAAATTATTTTAGTTTGGTTTTGCTGCTTTTGGATAAAATGAACTTACTTGTCTACATTATTGTCTGCTGCAGCATGGACTTGATGCCCTGCCAGGCATGACCATTCTTTCTGCCTGTTTAGAAACTGTAAGTGTTGCTGAGTTGAGTTGCACATGCATTTTTTTATTTTTTCTCTTCCAGCTATTTGTTTTGGTAACTATTCATATTGCACTTAGCCCAAGGATGTGTATTTTATCCTTTGGGCATGAGTCGGTACAACTGGGCCCCTCAGTTCGGTTATCCATGTTTTGTCTGTTCCATTCCACTCTAGGATGTGAAAATTGCAGTACCACAATGTGAAAATTCAGAAATTTGACTGAAGGCCTGAAATTGAATACTAAATGAGTAGTGGACAGTCGACATTCACAAGAAAAGGGCAAAGATTGGATGGCTAGGATCTTTTTATCTGGGAAACTTTTTTGGGCATTCCCAATTCCCAATGGGATTCAAAATGTCTACGACCTGAGCTGTCTAAATGTTGCTCTGTGTTAAAAAATATTGAGTTACGTTCAACTGTACACCATAAAGACCATAAAGACAAAGTGTCAAGATTGCCTGTAAATTAAGATTTCAGATGCAAGGTCAATTTATCAAATAAATTGGAATGCTGTTGCTGTGGTGGCGGTGACTTTACCTAATTTGATCATATAGTTTTTTTTATATTTTTTCTGGGATTTCTTTTAATTTGAGAGACTAAATGGACATATTGACCATTTATCAGATGTATAGTGATTCAATCAATATGTTCCATCAATTTTTGAAGTGGTGTTGGCCAAAGCCCATGGATATACCATATATACGTTTGGTTTGAGGATCATATACTTCCCCTTGCTACTTAATTTTTGTCTGTAAACTCATTCTCCCTTTACTTTCTGAGAGCAACTGCATAATTTTATGGATATCTCATTAATTTTATAAAATTCCATCACTTTTGTTAGAAATGGAATCTGATCTAGCTATCTAGGATTCTAGGTACTCTTTGCCTGGGAAGTTTAATTGACCTGAACTTTGTGCTTTTTATTATAGGTGAGTGGAGGAGGTGGTGGATATTCACGAGCGGATAATCTTAGCAGTGCCTTCATCAATCAAACATCTTGGGAACATGTACCCATTTCAGCTCAAGGAGCTGAAAGAACTAATGAAAGAAAATATGGGTCTATTTAGGGCCTGCATGAATTAAAATTTTCAGGTTTTATTTTTCTTGAATTTCTCTTTCTCCACGTAATTTTTAGTGAATGTTCCATTTTCTTTTTTAAGATTTATAGAACTGGAAACCCGTGCCCATTCAATTATTTGGAACTTCATTTTAGAATGGATGTGATTATCTGCTATTTTCCCGATATTAGTTTCTTTTGCTGCATTTTGCTTCTGTCTTCTTGTTTTATTATGGCCTGAAAATGTGTGTGCTCGTGCACAAATACACCAGCTCACCTGAAAATTTCTCTTATTATCAAAATCCGAATGGGACACCCACCTACCCCACTCCTTGAATGTCACCAATCCTTTATTTTGTACACCGATCTGAATGGGACCTGAATTTTGGATTGAAATTAAAAAACATGTATTTTAAAACTGTTAAACTTGAATGCCACAAATCAAGGGGTTAGGATGATATATGGGCTTGAAATTTTGCACAGGACAGGTCCCATGAATTGATGTGGCCCCTTGTGGCCCCCACCAGGCTGTGTTACCTGAAAAGGACAAGGACCAAACCTCATTCTGTAACTTTGCTCATCTATCTTGAACATCATTGGGTTTGTCAAAGGCATTTCTTGAATTACTTTTTTACCTTAATATGTTTCAAAATGATCATCTTATAATAATGTAATGGTATAGTGTAAGATTACATCAAATTAAATATTCATTTAAGTCATTGACCAACTTATAGATATTAGTTCAAGTTGGTTGTCCACTCTCCCCCCTACCTCCTATTGGTTTTAGTCTCTTTTATGGTACAAGGGCAGTAGATCCTTATGAATTGTGATAGAAACCAAAGTCTTCTGATTGTAATCTACCAGTTGGCCACTGTTGCTGGACCTTATTGCTGGAGTCAACAGTTGTATTGCATTCCATAAAAGGTAGGGTGCAAACTGATATTCTCATAAATGTTCATTTATGAGAAATTGTCTCTTTTTTTTCCTTGCTTTCAATATTTTAGTTTGAATATGAAGTGGGTTTCATTTTTTTTCACAGAAATATTCTTAAAAGATTGTATGTACAGTTGAGGAAAATGATGCCTGGCATTTGTTAAAAGAAGAGTCAAAGTGCAAATCTGTCCAGGAAAAAAATCAAAAGAACGCAGTTTTCTAAGAATCCTGACCCAAATTTTTTCAAGGTGTGGCTGGTGTTTCCTGAAAAAATAATACTATTTTAATGGCCTGCTTGATTCATGCAACTGAAATTCTAGGAATCCTAAAACTTGTTTTCCTTGCCTGATTTGAACTTTTAGGATGCATTCATGTAACAGTGGAATTCTATGGCACTACAAATTCAATTTCCTCGACATAATGCAGAAGTGTTTCCTACTCCCTTCCCTAGGAAATGGTTTTCTTAAATTTGAGGAAAAATCATAGGCTTCTCGAACTCGGTCCTACCAAATGGAACTGCTCTCTGATTTCTTTTTTTTTCTTTTTTTTAATACATTACAATTTCTCCTCATCATCTAAGATCACATGGATCTAAGATGAATTCTATTTAATTCTACATAGGGACAAAGAAAGACATCTGAAATCGGCTATCCATGTTCACATTGGCAGCTAGTGAGCCCCACTGAAGGTTAATCTTATAATTACTCGCATAATTATAGAAAGAAGAAGCTGCTGCCGACACCCCACACAAGGGAGAGACTCAAATAGATGGTCAACCAATGATTTAAATTCTATTTTTTTCAGCTTTTTGTGGGTCGTAAAATTATTTGGAACCCAACTTCAGACCTGCCCAAACCGATAATTTTAGATTCAGCTTTGGCATTTTCAACGCGATTAATAAACAGGTCGAATGGTTTGGTCCATGATTGACACCCAGTGCCCATTGTTTGATCCAAAATTTAACTTTATATTATGGTTTGTTATTTCGTTTACATCTACAAGCTTGACCTCCAAAAAAAGAAAAGAATAAAATTTCATCACCTTACCTTCTTTTGGAATTAAATAATATACATTTCCATGAAAAAACAGCCTACCAAACTCACCAATGTTTCAAGAAAGGAAAAGACCCAAGACCCACCATTTTCATCAATGGAAATGGCCCTGTCCTACCAAAAGTGGAATGAGAGCATTCATTTTATTTTATCCAAGATTCTAAACCAGATTCAAGTGCACAAATGGTACAACTGTTTCATATGACTCACCATGTGATTCACAGACAGGCATCTTCTTGTCTACCGACTAATGAGTAATGGCTCATATCATAGTCATGATAATAATAACTGGATTCAAAGTGCAGGAAGCTTCCTCTCTTCCTTCAATGTGAGCAAAGGGAAGGGAGAAATTAAATAAAGGTGGACAAAGACATTGGTGGGACCATGGGCTCATGGGTCCTGTGAAAAAGAAGCTGAAAAGGCCTTCCACCCCATCTGCAATTATTTCACAGGAAATGAAATGGGCAGGTGGGAAATGGGAAAAATGAAATATTACCAGAACAACAAAGTCTGTTGTCTTTAGTTTTTTTGTGTTTTTTTACCTGTCTATATTGATGGGTTGGTTAGAAAGTTGACAATCAAATCTGGGCCTGGATCTAGTTTTACCACGTACCCGACCGGATTTCATCACTTTGAAAATATAATGCACTTTACGGCCCACATTTTGAAGGGATTAGATTTGCTTACATTTATGTTTTATGTATTGTAGTGTGATAGTATCTCTGCCAAAGTATAATTGAGTTATACTTTGAATTTCCATCTTTCCTCTTTTACCCCCAAAAAAAAAAATCCATCTTTTTTCATGCATGGCAGACAAAAATGGTGGGATACCTGTCTGTTAACTTAACTTTCAAACTCACTTTGGCTGATTTTGGTATACAAAGATGTAATATTTGCTTTGACTATGTCAGACAACAGGAATCTTTAACAGCCTTCCTTTGGGGCTAAACACACACTCTAGGGTCTACCACTCTGCAACTAGATCCATGGTGCATAGAACATAATGGCCTATGTAATGGTGGTTGAATCTGTCTGTTTTGCTCTCTTGTTGAAAGGAAAAGCTATGAGCAGCTTAATGATGAAGGAATGAAAACTCCATTTTCGATTGGTTTTGGGGTTTTCTTTGTGAAAAAATTCTTGGAATATAAGGTCATGTTTAGCAATAGATGAGTTCCTGAGGATTTATGCATCCTAACTATAGGGTGGGGCAGGGGTTGCTAGATCTGAGAATCTTAAAATGAGAATTTCAGATGACTCAAATTCTCATAGACTTACAATTGCCAAATATGAATTTTTCAAGACTTCACATAAATATTCTCATGTGATGATTTGGTTGCCGACGTGACGAAAGCGAGATTGCGAAAAAAAAAAGAACAAGATTTACTAGCATTAACTTGGGTTGATATGAGTTTCGTGATTCCCTTCTAAAAAATGTTTAAGATCAGGAGGAATTAAAAGGTATTATCCTGAACCATAGGTGACCAAAAGGAGCCCCCCATGAAATCATCTTAGTCCATGATTGAATGAGCTCAAATTATAACAGTCTCTCGATTACTGAGTCTTTTGGAATTTGAATCCACGCTGAGTGAGTGAGTATAAATCTGATGTCAAATTGGAATGAGTGTCAATTCACACAAATAGTGGGTGTCAATGGGTTAACTTAGATCAAAAGGCATGAGCCTAGCATAGTGACCTTCATTGCAGCCTAACCTCAACTGTTTAAGGACTCATTATAGATTATTAACCCTACATGACCTAATCAACCCAATCATGGATATCTATCAATCAAACTGTTTGGTTCCTTTAGCTTATGTTTTTCACCAAATGCTGTTCAGGGTGGGTCCCACCCACCAGGATAAACTTGTGAATGTGTTCTTCTATTGGTGCTCCTGCTGTGCATGCTCATTTCACTCAATTGGAATATTAATGACCACTCTCACCTATCTGTATACAATGATAATAAGATAAAACTTTATGCTGTCAGTAAATTCCCCCACAATCATATGTATATATGATTCCAAGAGCCCAGGTTTGGTAGGTAGATGGACTGACCCCAACTGTGATCTGATTTTGTCTGAGTGTTACATGTCTCATGTGGAACAATTAGACAGGTGGGCCATCTACCTAAAGTTGCTTGGGAATGATCAATCAAAACAAAAGCTGGTAGCAGTTCCACTTGTGATCAACCTCTGTCCATTGAAAGGACTGATGAATTTGTGAGTAGGGGCCATATTGCTGTGAGAGAAGGCAATGTGTGTAAAAATTATTTTTGACCTGTTAACTTGGGTTTGGGTTTTGGTGCATTGAATTGGAATCAAGAAGAGGGGTAGCTCAATTGGCCTAGGACTGCGGTTTGTACCCGGAGGTTGTGGGTTCGAAACTGTTCTACCACACTGGAACCACGGGAGAATTTTACCTGACTTTCTCTCCTGGACCCGTAAGGATTATTCTGACCCATAAAGTTGAGAACCCTGTTGTTATATAAATAAATAAATAAATAAAGGACACTTTGGGTCTGGGTATGATCCCGGATCCATATTCTAGACTCGTGGGTCTGGGTCTGAAACATGCAACTGCAATATATGTAGATAATTTTGAATGGAGATGGAAGGTTTAATACAAATAATCTTAATTATGAAAAGTTCAACAATAAATTTAAATGAGCGCACATGTAAGAAAAGATAACATGGAGTAAATGAACGTACACAAGAAGATAAAATATCAATGGGTTTTCCTTATTGGTAGGATCTTGACTTTTCTAGGATTTGAATCACTGCGGTAATTGATGACAACTTGGGTATTCATCTTCTATTCGCCCTGGAATTTCTTGGAATCTCATCATCTTTAGATCAAATCATGATTTGAACAAGTTGCGATTAGCTACCTTGAGAGAGAATTTTCTTCACCAAACTAAAAGAGAAGTTTAACTTAGATCAAACCATCTCCAAATTAGATAATTTTGTGGCTAAACATCATGAATGCCCATCACATGTGGCCTTTGATTAGGACCATGAATTGAGATGGTCCAACCAAGGCATGGATACGTCTATTCACACCCACTTCAACGTGTACAAGATATAGACTGAAAGGCCTCCAACCACATGGCTTTGTTATATTCTCTGTCCCACTTCTACTTTCCTATGGAAAGGGACGATAACCCCCCTTAAGCAAAAACAAAAGAAATTTACAAAAATCAATGGCTTCTCTTTTAGTTTTCTTCAAAACCAGGGAGCATATTGCAATTTTCAAGAAAGAAGACACAGCTCACTCATCCACTTCTAGTCTAGTCAAATGACAGACTCTACATATCTTGTCAGATCCAGACAACTTGAGGCAAGAGGGGAGAAAAATGATGTACCTGGATTCCCTCTAATTTATAATTTGGAATGGTGGTAAAATGAGGAAAAAGAAAAAGAGAAAAAAAAAATATTGAAATTAAGGGTGTTTGAAAATAGGGGAGGAAAATTGAGGGTAAAATTAGTGTGGGGCCCATTCCAAAACTTTTCCTTTAAAACTAAGGGAAAATGGGAGGCAAAGAGGGATTTTTTTAGAAAATTACTGAACTATCATTTTATCAAATTGAAGCTTTTGCAAAAGTAAGGATAAAATGGTTATTGTCTCTCTGACTCACAAACAAACAAAATTATATATTTTCACTTTTCTTCCTCCTATTTTTTGACTATTCAAATAAGAGGAGGTAAAATTAATTTTCCCTCCCCCCTCCTCCCCTACCCTTCATTTTCCTTTCCCCTCCCCTCCCAAACATAGAAAGTGCGATTTGGACAACACCTGTTTCTTTACTAGAATTCATAGAATTCATCTTTGGTGGTTGTCTAGGAATTTCAAATGCTAATATTTGAAATGTTGCCAAATTATGGAATTTTAGATTCCTTGTTTCATTCATGGCCTGAATTCCTGCCTGAGCTCCCAGAATGCCATTATCCCTCTCCAAGACTTCCAGTGCCAAGTGAGATTTTCAAATCCTCCTTATTAAAGTGGTTTTTCAAATGCTGAGTTTTTTGGGATTTTAAATACCTGAAATTTCAAATGCGTAGGAATTCTAGTAATGAAACACAGAATTCCTGAATTCCTGTCAGGAATTCTAGTAAAGAAACAGAGCCTATGTCTTGATCTGTAAATCTATTTGTGGGGGTCCACTTTTCAAATTCAGAATCAAATAATATTAAATTTCATGTTTGTTAACCAAATCCTCAAAGAAGATATTTTAATTTTCACTGAGTCCTGGGGATTTTACTTTTGACAACCGCAAATCTACAAGGATTTATGTGAATGAAGATTCTCACTTTTTAAGATTTTCAAATCCAATCTCCCCGGTGGGACTCAAAAATCTTCACCTGTGCGGATTTGTGCACTAAAACCAATTTTTTGAGTTGTGATGCACCGATTCATGTCCATATTGATGTGAAATCTTCACTTTGACAAATCCTTGGAGAGGAATTCTATTTCAAGGTCAGTAAGAAATCCTTAACCCATGGATTCATCACTTGGTACTGTGCTTAGTTTAGTGTCCTTTTGTGTGAATTGGGTTCACTTGCCTACGTTTCATTTCAATTAGAGTTAGTCCTGAAAAATACTCAAACAAGACATGCAAATAAAAGAGATTGATATCATATATTTGGTATATTGGAAGCGGCACTCAACTTTTATTCCGGTGAAAAATTTCCCAAGGCACGTAATCTAAGGGACATTTATGAGCTGTTTGCAGAGGGGGCCTTTTATGTAGAAATGGGCAGCGACAGGGCGCCGGATTTTCCGGCGTCGTCCCCCTGTGTTTAGGTGCAGTGAGAATTCCCTCCTCCGGATTTTCAAGCGACGTTGGGGGCTTGGTTTTCGCGGAAGAAGGGTCTTGATTTTCCAATCTTACATGGTAAGATTTCAATAGCCGCGGAAGAGTAAACGATGGTTTCCTCTTTCGTGGCGCTGCGCAAGCAGTCCCTTAATTTAAATTGTTTACATGCCTAAGTTCATTGCACCATTTATGAGCTTATAGGATTGGCCAAGTCTTTGTCCTACGCTCAGTGGATTCTGCTACCATAGAAGAAAGTACCAAGGGAATTTATATTAGATTCACATATAAAAGCCATTGGTAGCTAGTCCTGGTACGAACCAATGACAACCTTGTGAAACTATCATAGGACGGCAGTTGCTTCCAGCACTATCTATGCACCAAGGGACCCACTTATGATGTTACTACCCATCTAATCGGAACCATCCATTGAAGTTTCCTCACCTGCCCACTTGGTTATCTTAGTATAATCCGGGCATTAAATCCCTTTCAAAGCATAATCAATCCACAGTGGGATGCACAAATTTATATGCAGTGGACTCTATCAGGGAGAGAGAAAAAAATCTATGTAGAATTTGATGCTATTCAGAGCTCTGTGGGGGCTCACTTGGGCCTAGGATGTAATAAGTGGCAGCGGCTCAGTGCAGATTTAACTAGAGGGTCTGGTTATTAGATTCAACCATTCTATCATTACCGACATACAGGTCTTCCATGAAAAATTATTCGTCCTAAACCTTTAATCATGAACTTTAAACTGCCTTTTGTCAAACTACTGTTCTGCTTTTGTCCCCACCTTAGAGATACAAACATGTATACTCGGACACCATATCCCTAATTAACTGAGATATTCTTTTTAGAGGGGGGATATTCCTGCGCATTGACAAACTTAATGGGGCCCATCTAGGGACTCATTGATCATGGGACTTGTGAGGGATGGGAAGCGACATCTTGGATGAGACCATATATCAAATTTGGGGTCAATCTTATGCCTCTAACCCCTTCATCCGTGACCCACAAATTTAATGTCTTTATATCAAAGAAAAAATTTATATCCTCGATCCAACGGTCATGTCCATTTGGATGGGTGAAAACTCAATGGGTCTAGTATACTTAAGGGGGTTCCTCGTGTGTGAATGGTTTGAATGTGTTATAAAGTCAACTCTACTATGTTGTCCCTCACCATAGCTTGGTGAGGGATGGATGCATATGAATATTTTTCTTCTTTAGAATGTGTCAAACAACTTAAATGGAGAAAACGAATGTCTATCAATGAGAGGATCATGATAGATGGAATGGGGGAACAAAAAAAATTAGTCCTACTAAATTTTCCCAATCCTTTATTTAATAATAAAATCTTTGTGAGATACAATTCAATGGCGAGTGAAGGTTCAGTGAGTGAAAAACTGAGCCTGGCATCAGATCTTGGGATGAGAAGATGATTGACGGGGCTATATTGGTCAAAGGTGGACCCAAGTGATCCCCATTGAGCCTATTAGGAGAATATTTTCCTACATAAAATTTATAATATATTGTAATATTATGTTCTTCTATTTTGTAATATTTATATCCACAAGACATCCAAAGGGGCCTTAATATATATATATATATATATATATATATATATATATATATATATATATATATATATATATAAACAGTCATATTAGTTGGAGGAGATCATAAGGAAAGATGATGCTCTTATAGGTGTCATTTCCTCACTACATCAAATTGGTATATCCATGCATATAAAACTAGGGACTAGTGGCAATATTTATATATATATATATATATATGGCGGATCTTCATATGCATCTATCCCTCACCAAAAATGGTGAGGGACACCCCTTTTGGGGGTGTTTCAAGTACAAGAGGGAGGTACAAAGTACCCCTCTTGTACTTCTCTTGTACTTGAAACACCCCCAAAAGGGGTGTCCCTCACCAAAAATGGTGAGGGATGGATGCATATGAAGACTCTCCTATATATATATATATATATATATATATATATATATATATATATATATATATGGGGGATACTCATATGCATCCATCCCTCACCATTTTTGGTGAGGGACACTCCTTTTGGGGGTGTTTCAAGTACAAGAGGGAGGTACAAAGTACCCCTCTTGTATTTCTCTTGTACTTGAAATACCCCCAAAAGGGGTGTCCCTCACCAAAAATGGTGAGGGATGGATGCATATGAAGACCCCCCTATATATATATATATATAAACAGTCATATTAGTTGGAGGAGATCATAAGGAAAGATGATGCTCTTATAGGTGTCATTTCCTCACTACATCAAATTGGTATAACCATGCATATAAAACTAGGGACTAGTGGCAATATTTTAACCAGTCAAATACAAGTATAAATTAAACTCCACACCCTGTTTCTTCCCTCTTGCTCTAGCAGTAATTCCCACTACTACCACTAATTTCACCAAGCAAGTGCCCTCCAACCCAACCCACCACAGATTACTCTCTCTCTCTCTCCCTTCCTTTATATCTATATATCATCCTCTCCTCTCATCTCTCACATTACATTCTTCATCTTCTCCTCCTCATGGCTCCTTCTCTCCCACCAGACACTAGCAAAACCACCAAGCTTGAGCGCTACAACTCCTACCTCCGCCGCGTCAACACCACCAAGCTCCTTGCGGCCTCCTCCACCCTCCTATTCCGCGCCACCCTCCTCATTTCTCTCCTCCTGCTCTTCCTCTTCACCCTCTCCTCCCCCACCCAACCCCACCACCACCGCCAGCTCCTCTCCTCCACCGTCACCCCCTCCTGGGAGAAACAAGTCCGACAGTCCTCCACCCCCCGCCGCCCCTCCGGCCTCTCCGTCCTCGTCACCGGCGCCGGAGGATTCGTCGGCTCCCACTGCTCGCTCGCCCTCAAACGCCGCGGCGACGGCGTCCTCGGCCTCGACAACTTCAACTCCTACTACTCCCCCTCCCTCAAACGCTCCCGCCAATCCCTCCTCCTCAAACACTCCATCTTCATCGTCGACGGCGACATCAACGACGCCGAACTCCTCTCCCACCTCTTCTCCCTCGTCCCCTTCACCCACGTCCTCCACCTCGCCGCCCAAGCTGGCGTCCGCTACGCCCTCCGCAACCCGCTATCTTACATCCGCTCCAACGTAGCGGGCTTCGTCACCCTCCTCGAGGCGGCCAAAGCCGCCGACCCGCAGCCCGCTATCGTCTGGGCCAGCTCCAGCTCCGTCTACGGCCTCAATTCCGACAACCCATTCTCCGAGCACCACCGCACCGACCGTCCGGCCTCCCTCTACGCCGCCACCAAGAAGGCCGGAGAAGAAATAGCCCACACATACAATCACATCCACGGTCTCTCCCTCACAGCTTTACGTTTTTTTACCGTATACGGGCCTTGGGGCCGACCCGACATGGCCTACTTCTCCTTCACCAAGGACATCTTATCGGGTCGGGCCATATCCGTTTACGTGACCCAAGACGACAAAGAAGTCGCACGTGACTTCACCTACATTGATGACGTGGTCAAGGGCTGTCTCGGTGCGATCGATACCGCAGAGAAGAGTACAGGAAGTGGAGGGGTTAAACGCAAATCTGCGCAACTTAGAGTTTACAATTTAGGAAATACTTCCCCGGTGTCGGTGAAGGACATGGTTGTAATTCTTGAAAAACTCTTGGGTGTCAAAGCAAAAAAGAATATCGTGAAGCTGCCGAGGAACGGAGATGTCCCGTACACTCATGCTAACGTGAGCCTGGCCGAGAAGGATTTCGGGTACCGGCCGGGTACGGATCTTCAAACCGGGTTGAGGAAGTTCGTTAAATGGTATGTTGGGTATTATGGGATTAAGACGAGGGTAAATAAGGAAACTGCAACTGTCGGTGAGGGTGAAGTGGTGGAATCTTCTTAAAAAGATATTTTACTTATAGGTGGCTGTATTTTTTTGATAATTGCAAATAAGGATCTGTGTTTTTCGTTTTTTTTTGGGTTTTTGTTTTTATAAATCACAGTCTCTGTTAACTTATAAAGGTCAATCAATTTGCAGTCAATTGTAATTATCAAAGATCGGATGGGATTGAATATGTTGAATCAAGGGTGATTTCTATAAAATTGAGATCGCTATGTCAGATTGAATTGGGTGGGATTGAATGATTTTTTTTTTCCAATTACGAAATCATAATGAATGGACCTTGTTTAAGGGAATTTTTGTTTGGAGTCTCGCAATTGTTGATTGAGATTTTAAGAGTATTAGAGGTATTTTCTGTGATTGATAGTTGGAAATGTGTGATTAGTTCTGCACTTTGTTGCTACTGTTTTTGGATTTTTGAAAAGAAAAAGGGTGGAAAGTGTAAAAGGGGAATGGACTGAGGTGCAATACATAGAAAAACAAAAAAGGGTAATAGATAGATCAGATCAGACTATTCTGTTGAGAGTGTTGAATAATGAGAGTTGTGATTGTAACTGTTATGTAATCATGCATGGGCCACATTGGAATTCCTTTTAATGATGAATGATGATGTCACAGTATTTTTATTTCATTCCCTTCTCTTCTACTTTTCCCTCTTCTATATAACTTTCTTTTTTTTTTTTTTTTGGGGTTGTGGACTGTGATTTGATTTAAGGTTTTTATTAGACTTTCATGGCCAAAACAATGATTAAAGGGATTTTGGGTGCTTGTGAGAAGGAGAAAAACATTGTTGTTTGTTTCCTTTTGGATGTGAATAAATTCAACGGCTTAAGATTATGATTATTGATTCACCAGTGTTGCATATCATGTATTTTGGTTCGTTACCTGTAGTTCTATATATGAATCAAGAATGAAAGAAAGGGAAGATGGGAATGGATATAAAGAGATGGAGAAATCAATACCTTACTTTATGAGAATCTTATCCTACGAGCAGACTACATGCGCCCACAAGCTTTATGGGGCACATTTGGGCCCGATGTAGATCAGTGCAGCTACTTTCATGCTTATACCCTCAAGTGATTTCACGACATATTTAATTTTATTCTTATCCAACATTTACTCATCATTTGATTGAATGTATGAAGAAGAAGAGAAGGAAAAAAAAAAAAAAAAAAAGCCCTTTACTCATCCATGAATAGTGTGTGCGAGAGAACCGGATTAGCTGGAGGTGGGCCCCACACCCTCAAAGAAAAATTCCACGGTCTAGATATATTAAGGGCCTGTTAAAAACTCCATTGGAGGCTTGAACTTTGAAGCCAGTTGGGTCAGTTAAGAAGGGGTCACGATCAAGTACGACCTGCTTACGAGCCGTGCATGAGGCGTACATTAGTGGGGCTTTGTCCTTTTTCGTAACGAGTGTCGGTGGCGCAATTTAGCAGCAAGCAGTCTTTTGTTTTTTTTGGGTGGGCCCGTGGCTCGGTCATCCAAAAAAATAATAATTGGTGGGCCACAATGGGTCCATTACCGACAATCTCGCCTAATTCTGGATTAATTCTATTCTCTGGTCATCCAACCCACCCAGAAATTCAAGGATTGGACTGAACCTTTTTTACTTACTGATGGGTTTGGTTTGACTTCTGATAAATGGGTGGGCTTGGTTTGGATCTAGTCTAGTTACTTGCCCAATCAAATTGCCCGACCCAAGCTAAAATGACTCATGGCACTTTAAGGACCTTTTTTGTTCCATGTAATTGAATTCTAAGGTTGCATTTGTATAATATACTTAAAATGGCCAATCTACTTAACATGAAAACAACCTAGGATTTATCCCTACCTGCGACGCGCTGATGGTGAAAAGCTTCGGTAGGTCTGTGCGACTGTGGGTGGGTCTTGTGAGTACTTACCTTTCCAAAAGAAAAATTAAAAAAAAAAAAATGAAGAATCAACTATATTAATAAATAACCATCAAAGAAGCGAAGAACCTCTTTTTTAATGAAAATTGAATCAAGATAATCTAAGAAAACCCAGCAATCATCACCCTAGTTATGATTCAAATCCTATAAAAGTCAAGGTCCCATGTATCATTAACTCCTTATTTCATATCCTTCTCCTCTCTGCTCTTTTATAAGTTTTTGATAATGCTACTCTAACAATAAATCTATATGTATTCTATGTAAGGAATTGCCCAACTGATGGGAAACCCCGCTTCTCACCTTAGTATCTATGGATTGAACCCTAGGTACCCTACGGGAGCAGTGAATGTTTTTAATATGTACATATAGCTATGATCCTCTCAGCACAAGCATTGCATACTTCTCACCATACTTTATAATCAGGGTAACTAATCATCATCGCCATCACCATCACCATCACCATCGCCATCGCCATTGAAGCCTTATCTGTTGAATACGGGGCCATGTGGCTCACACATGATACCAATAAAAGGTGCCTCAGCAACTTAATTAACACTGAAAATCCAACACTCAGGGATCACCGGCCTCACTGAAAATTCTATTTCCTTCATTATCATTGCATTGCTTCATCTAAAGTGTTTGTTAATCTCTCTCAAACTTTTAATTCTCTAAACATATAATCTGTCCATACATGGTAGAGTAGATAGGTTGTTTATAATCCTTCTTTATGATCCCCACACTAGTTATGTTTCTAATATTCTTCTTTTTGTTTTCATTGATGTATTCTACCATGTGATGGCATGACTTCTTTAGTTATTTTTGAATGGCCATGACCCCACCAACCTCTTGTTATGTCGGTTTCCAATGGAAAGGATCAGGAAAGAGCAAGCTTCTTGCACTTCTCTCCATTCTTTGCATGATATATATGCAGCGTTTTGTTGGTAGATGAAATGTCGGTCTGTAAATCACATGCTATGTGACATGGACCAGGTTGTATTTTATTTAAACATAGATCATCAGAATCTTAGCTAAAATAGGTATACAGTTTGGGGTCAAGCCATTAAAAAAAGAAAATTAAGTGTTGGATCATGCCACATCCTCATGTACACATGCCACAGGATTCTTGCCTCATTGAGAATCTATTTATTTCAACAGAGTAGTTTTCGGTGAAATGAGCTCCATCAAAGAATTATTAAAGATACGAGGGATGAAAGACATAAGACAAATCTATATAGGACTTCGACTTTCCTAATTTTTGAATTACTGGGGTGATGACTAAGTATTCATTTTTCATTTTCTATGGACTCGATTTCATTTAATGGAAAGTTATTTGATTGTCATTTTTTAATATTCATTTTTTTAACCACATATAACATTGGACGGTCTTAGAATTCATACACTTTCAATTGCATGAAACAAACATGCCCTAATGTATAAACTAAAAATTAAAACAGGTTAATATAATATAAACACTTTAACCACTTTAAATTTGTCAAATGTAGAACAAGCTGTAATAAGCAATAAAGAAAAGCATGTCAAGTGCACGCAGTTTCAAACTAAAACACGGAGACAAAGACCATGTTCCCTTTCATCATCTTTTCAAAGCCACCGTTTTGAAGCAAAATTGTGGCTTTTTTCTTGGGTCATCACAGGTGCTTAGTTGGAGATTTTGTTAAATTGTTCTATGCGTATTGCACACTCCATGTCTATTTCATAGGTGCCAACTAATATCAGCTTGGGATGATGCAAATTTGTTACATGCTATCTCTGTGGGGCCCACTTGGATGAATGATAAGTGTGGAAGAAGGATTTGGTATGGATATCCCTAATTTGATAATCCCAATCTTTAGTTTCATGCACCTCCAAGTTCCCAAAAGAAAGAAAAAGTCAATGATTTTAGTGTGTAATATTGTTATGATTCAATCTAATGGTCCATAAGTGATTGGGATGGTGTGGAATTGAGATGAGTGAGGGCATGGACTGATCATAAGTAGGGCCAATCGTTGAAAAGGAAAAAAAAAAAAAAATAGGGTTTGCCTTATTGACTATTGAGAATGGAGTAAATGTTGATAAAATCCAGGGCTTGTATACATATAAATGATAGGCTGTCTGTGAGTTGGACCCTCTCTTCCTCTGCTGTCGGCAAGCTAGGATTTCTCTAGAAATCATGCAACTACCATTTGGATGTATCTCTGTCATGAAGAGAATCCGGATCCTCTGATGGTAGGTTCTCTAAGAATTCTAAAATGAAGATTTGTAAAAATCTTCATTTTTTTAATTTTTTCTGATTGCAAATTTTGGAAAAGGGCTGAAAGAAACAAAATTCATGGACCCAAAACTTGCCCGAACTAATAGAATGCCCAAATATTGGACCCACATCCAATTTTTTCAGTTCTAATTCTTGCAGCATTTGGGATGTGTTTTGATCCAACCATTCCTATCAAAACCTCAAGGAAATTCTTTTCAATGCTCCCCCTCAAGTGGAACCCGGCCAGCGCACTTTTGGCGACATGCATTTTTTTTTTTTTTTTTTTTGCGCTTAGTCATTCCTCCTGGGATTTGAACTCACGACCAGTTGGTTATGATACCATATTAAATTTCTTTAGCGAACCATTCCTACCAAAACCTCAAGGCGTTAGTAGTGGTAGGAGAAATACTTTTCAATTTTCCCCCTCAAATGGAGCCCACTCCTCAATACCTACACCCAGTTTTTGTCCTCTCTTTCACTTGGAAAAATCATCCATCTTTGATGAATATGAATACCCATGTTCCTGAAGAAGATCAGACAACCTAACCTAAATGGAGAGCTAGACCTCATCCTTTCAGCACATGGCCAATGTATGGGATAAACATACATTCTCAGTTCTGTGAAGGATGCAAGGCAACAAAATAATCAAGAGTGCTGGTTTTATGGCACCTTTATTACCCATCCATCACCCACACGCATCATTCATTGTTCCCCCATTCACTCCATCCAATCTATTGCACCCAACCCAAATGGATCTATATACTTTGGAACTTCCTATGCTGTGTATACATTATCTTTTAGATCTCACTTGGGACACACAAAAGGACTTTCAGGAATAGATGGTGAGCCAAACATCACTTTAATCAACTAATCTTCACCTTCGATTTTAAAGGTTCAATTTTAATTTTGATGGTGAGTTAATAGTTGGGCCAGTATTATATTGTTGATTGCCTCACATTCATTGTTCTAAATCTTGTGTCAAACGCTCATCGTTGTTAATCTGTATGTTGGGGTTAGATAAATGAATTTTATTTTGTCATTTTTATCTATCCTGAGACCTGACTAAACAGTATTTCCAAATTCATGTTATAGATATGACAAAATTTTGTACTAGCTATCAGACTGATAAGTGTCCTCCTTTGTTTAGGATTAAGAGCTACACTAATCTCTTTTTCAATTTTGAGGGAAATATAAGAGGTCCAGGTAGTAAGATGGAGGCAACATTTTTTGTGAGGATAGATGAATTGCAGACTCATTTCACTATGGTAGGTTCCATAGGGGGACAATAGATTAAGGCCTAACAAATGAATAAGCTTCAATGAACATCTCTAAACTCAATTGGGCCAACAAAACCCCATCACACCTGATATCATCCCATTCCTCTCTAGTCTGCCATAAAAGTTGGCAAATGTACACAATGCCCAGCCCATTGTGTCAACGTGCACCCCAAGTGCCCGATCACATGTACTTACTACAATATATAGGATAAGGATGGTTTAAATTGCAATCATATGGGGCCTGAGAACAGTGGTGTAAATGCTCATTCAGAGTTGCATGAACTGAATTTATCAATTCCTACTGACATCCTGTACCTTACAAGCGGAGTTAAGGTTCTGATATGGTGGGGTGGAATTGAATTGAATTGAATAAACTTGGGGGATGGATGTAAACATCTTACCTATAAGAAAAGGTTGAGAGTCATTAATAGCATGGAATGTACAGTTACTTGGGTCCCACAGTTCCATTGATGTGGGACCCATATGAGGTTAAGATTTTTATTTATTTATTATTTATTATTATTGTTATTTTGAGTAAATAAGTATTAAATGAAATGACATACAACCCCCCATCAAACACACCACCATGTGAAATGGTGTGACTTTGCACAATGCATGTAGATCAATAGGCTATAGCCACTTGGCAAGCTAAGTTGCAGCAGTCTTTAAGTACAGCTCATTCTGTTTCCAAATACTTTAGTCTGTGGCACATTCACTGACAGAATTATTGACTTCAGAAACTCAAATGCAATTGGGACGTTATATTTTATAGTATCGGCCGCTATTTTGAATCATAATGCTATCTAACTTCTTTATAAAGATAAGACGATGTAAAAATTAAGAACAATAAGCCCCAATAACATATATCTGTATATACTCCAATGCATAAGAAAAAAACAAAAGACAGGGCATGTGCCATCGGGGAGACTTTAGTGAAGATGGGCCCCCGCGATAAAGATTGATCGAGACCGTAGGATCCAAACTTGAGGGCTGTCGGTGTGGTCTATTTACTGTTGATGTAGTATGACTTTGTGATATTTGATATCACCCATGGATTCAAAGCATTTGCAGTGAAATGGAATCATTGGTGTCTAGAAAAAATTGGAAGTAGCTTGTGGTGAAGGAGAAAGTTCGATGGTAGATGGATAGATGTGGGGGAAGTGGGGGACTTGTGATTTAAATGTGATGTGATTGGGGCTTTTTTACATTGAAAGGGGCCATAAACTTTCCTTAGCAAGGGACAAGTTGTAGTGGCAGCAGCATCAATTCGGTGGGGGACAGAGTTTTACGTATTTGTTTGTGTCATGCGTTGTTGATCTCCATTTCATGAGATAGGGTTGGTGATGTATAAAGAAAGAGATATTGTTGGGAAATTGTCAATAAATTAATCTTCAAAAAAATATTTATTAATAAGACAGAAGGAACCCGAACAACTAGCAGCAGAAGTACCTCATAGAGGATGTTATCTTAAGATAGATTTTGCCTCCACATTTGTGGGGTGGACTCGTGGACGTTTGCCTTAATATACGACGGCTTCTTGATCAGATATCACTCGAGTGGATGAAAAACGTAAATCCAGCGGACCATTATTTCGGACTTTCTTGCAACAGTAATGGCAAAAACTAGAGAGCAAAAGAGAGAAATTGCTCAACAGACATACTAGTGTTATGTGTGCTATTTTTTCTGTCTGAATTCTTCCGCGAAGCCTCTATATAAAGAGGAGCCCAAACGGTAACAAAAACAATAACGTCCCCTAGACGTAGCGTACAAACCATCGAGTAACGCACTTACATCAACGGAGATAACATACCCACTACAGGGGAGCGCACTAAGTACCAAATAGCATGAAGCATGAAACCACCAACAGATACATCATAAAAACCAAAGGGAAGGACTTAATTTGTACAACGAGAGGATTCTGCACTTTTCGAATTTATGTTTTTATAAGGAAAGGAAATTCTACATTCTTACCCATCACATGCATGGGAAAATTGAAATTCTTTCTCTCTCTCAAAATCTCGTCTTTTATCTATTCATAAGAAAAATATATCGCCCCAAACAATGGAAAAGTTGATTGCATGAAAAATCAGGCCCTCACACAAATGCACCCTTACTTGAATGGGTTATAATTGCATCAAATGTTGAGTGAATATGCAAAATGCATGGTTTTTAATTTAACAGAGATAATTCTCCACTATTGCTGACGGAGGGTAGCTTCATGTGTGGGCATAGGTGTCACAAATAACGGGCAATGATTTTATGGGCTTAAATTTGGGCCTGGGATGGGATGTTCCTATACTCTGGCCGATCCAGCCCATGGACATCCCTAACTGAAGGTAAGGTGTATGGGCTTAACAAAAATACTGTCTTGTTCTTTAATCATATTGGAAATGTCAAGCAGAAAACGACTTGGATTAAAGGGTCTCCTTTAACCCTGAGTAACTGAGCAAAGTTCTGATGAGGTTGGTGGGTCAGGTACAATGAGTCGGGTCAGGTTTGGGTTTTGGTCAGATCGGCAAGTCAAATAGCAAGTATGCACCTAAATTGAACCGTGCCATTAATTAATCATGTTTGAAATATCAACCCTAATCTAACCCAGAAGTAAAAAGTGGCAACCTGAAACCTGAGATACTAAGTTGGGTGTCATTTAGGTTGCTGGGTTTAGTCAGGAATTGCCACCCAATTGCAGGGATGTAAATGGTCGCAAGGTGAGATTAAGCTAGACAAACGTAAGCCCATCAGGTCAGCCCACAGTCCTTAGGTTCATAAAATCATGTCACATGTCTGAGTTCGGACCTGTAGGAATCATAAATAGACCTCAACTAGGGCTTGGGCCAGGTCCTAATAGGCCTTAGGGTGGGAACCGATAAACAGCTGTCCAGGCCAATAGACCTCAACCTGCTAGGATGAATGATGCATGAGCCAACAACGCAAACTTTTTTTGATACACTGGACCATGCCCAGTGTCTCTCTTCCTAGTTGATCCCATCATCCAATGAGAGCACATAAGTAGATAAACTAATGGCCTATAAGTCATCCAGGGCCCAGTTTCCATTGGAATCTCAAGGTTGTCATTCTGGCTACTGGGATGTGAACAAGCCCGGGTCTGGCCCAGATCCGCCTGTCTGAATCGTGTAATACTGGATTTGGACTCAAGGGTGTGCCCTAACAATCAGACCTAGATCTAAGTTTACATCCTAATAAGGCTGGACTATGCACAACTTTTATCTATGGACGGCAATTCCTAATCTGACCAACCAGCCCAATTTGGAAACTCAGGGTTCTGATTGACCCTTTTATTACTTGGGGCTCAGCCAACAAGATTAATAAATGGGACCCTAAACCAAGCCATACATGGGCTCCTTTTAGGCCGTCTGGGACTTTCCACAATTATTAATGGCCATGCTCGGATCTTGGTTCCTAAGCCCATGTTAGACCCAGACCTGGTACCTGGATCCTTATTGTGCTTTGATGCAGACAAATCGCGGCAAATCTAGACCATTGAGTACCCTGCTCATATATAGCATAGCCACAGGCAATAAGCCAATAAGTTGAATAAGGGCAAGGTAGCCATGGGCCATTTTGAAAATTAGACCCATCAGATATTTTAATCACGATCCAAGGATGTAAGTCATGTCCATCATTTTCACTCTCACTTTCGGAATGGCAATATTAACAGTCATGGGTGTCAAGTTTTATTGAATTATCAAAAATAACAGAATAGGCTACTACAGAGTCTCATTTAATCTAAACTTGAAGGCTTCAACACTAAGAGTTCCTCCAAATCTGACACTAGCTGGTCCACTTGTCATTAGGGCTTCCTTTCAATGGGATGGTCCAGGCCTAGAAATGACTTTGTGTATGCTATGCACAACCAGTCAAGTAGGCCCAGTGAAGCCTCCTACCCAACATTCAAACCCAACTGAGTTATAAATTCCAGATCTCAGTTAAAATTTTTGTAAATCTGCCAAATCCAACCAACCCAAGTCCCCTTGACATACCAGTGAGTCCGACCCTTTAAGGGCATGTTTCTTTACGGGAATTTATTACTAGAATTTGGGAGGTTGGGGTTTTTTTGCACACGATGTAACATGTTGTCTCCTTAAAGTTTCAAATTACAACCACGCAAAAAAACCTTTCGGAACTCTTGGAATTCCAGTCTCTATACTATTTGTTGGAATTCCAAATCCTCCGTAAAAAAGAGGGATTTGGAATACCACCTAAGGGGACAACTTTTTGAGAATTTGAAATTCTCCCAGACTTGAATTCTTGAAATTCTGAAGGCCTATTCTGCTCAAAAAATAAAAATAAAAATCTGAGGGCCTATCTCTTACTTAGAAAATTCCTCAGTTGAAGGAGTGGAAGTGTGGAAACCATAGTGTGGCCCTCTATTGAAAATCTGAACCGCTCAAAATCTAAAACGTTTTTATGAAAGATACAAGTTTACTATTTTCTGGTGATTGAACTCTTCCTTGGCTACTGGATCAACTATTTTTTGTAGGCCTGAAAATGTTGATTGCACTGAGCAAGCCATGGCCTATATATATTCGGGCCGGGTTGATTGAGCCTGGCCTTTCTGTCATCTAATTGAGCCTAGCCCAAACATTAAATGGCCACATTGGCCCGACATGAGGTGGGCCCAAGCTGGCCCAATGGGAATTCCACTCTAAGCATACAATATGTGATCTCCAACCGCTCCCACAAGATCCTGTGAGCTTCCACAACCAACACTAGATTGAAACAGGTGACAAAATACCATCCAAAACACACATACACGACCAACAAAAGACTGAGAAATGCAAGACCAAAACAGGGAAAGACGCCAATTTGCAATGAAAAAGCATCAGATTCAAAGCGAACAACACAAGAAGAAAAGTGAAAAGCACACGACCTGAAATGAAAGATGTGATTGAGAAAAGCGAAAAGAGCGGCGAAGAACAGGGGGCCCGCCACTCAGCCATTGGATCGCTGCCTGCTCGTCGTTGAGGGTGTGGTTTGGGGAAATCTGCTTGAGTTTCTGGGAGAATGATTGGAGCATTTTGTTGGAGATGGAGAAGGATAGAGCTAAGATGGTGGAGAGGGTTCTGGTGGAATTGGAGAGAAGGGGTTGCAGAGGAAGCTGAGATTTATGAGGAATGGAGGAGATTGGGAATGAGGGGTTTAGGGTTTTGGAGATGAGTGGGGTTTTTGAGGAGAAGAAAGGAAGGGGTTAGGGTTCAGGAGGAGTTGTTTTCCCGGGAGAAGTTTAAATAAGTAGTGAATGGCGGGAAAAACCGCAATGGCTAAGCAGTGTGTGTTCTCTGGGCCCTACTTCGGGCCACGTTTGATTAGTGCAGCCTCTTTTCATCTCATGATCTTCTATCATGATCAATTTTGCACTCAATCAATGTTTGAATTGAATCTCAAGAAATCTCTAATGGGGCTGATTTTTTTTTTTTTTTGTCCCTTCTAGTCAGAAAGCCTCTACCCTCCTCCCATTCATACACATGTATATAAGTGGGCCCATTACCTCATAAGATGCAAATGGTGGGTGTTTTAGTTTTTACATTGTAACTGCTGAAAGGTGGGCCACCAATTATCACAATTTTCTAATGATGGATCTAATGTTCACAATTGCAAATGGTGAGTCCAATTGTAATTCCTATAAAAGTGGGCTCCATATTCTAATTCGTAAGATGGGTCGTATGTTGTAATTTCTAAAGATGAGTCTCATGTACAACAATTTTTCTTCTTCTATTTTTTGTGAGTTCTTCTTGTAATCCCTAGAGGTGGGCCTGCATTGTAATTGTTAAAGGTGGGCTCTGTTTTTTTATTCCTATAAAATTGGGACCTATGTTCTAATTCTTAAATGTCATGAGTCCTATGTTTTAATTTCTAAAGATGGGTCCGTGTTGCATTGTTTAAAGGTGGGCTCCTTTATAAAATTAAAAAAAAATCCCCCAAGGTAGCGGCGTTAGACTTTAGTGGACCAATCGAATTCAACGCAACTGTAGGTTATCAACAAGGACGAGTCAACTAGCGCTGGCATTCTAAAGATTCTGATGGGCCTTACAAGGCCAGTATTTCGAGTTCCAGTGTTTTGCTGAATCCGCCTAGAAAGACCTACTACTAGGGGTGTAAAAAAAAACCGGAAAACCGTCTAACCGAACCGAACCGAACCGAACCGCGGTTAATAACCGTATTTCACGGTTCGGTTACGGTTACGGTTAATGAAATCAAAAAACCGCATGGTTCGGTTCGGTTACGGTTTTCCATAATAATTCACGGTTATTAACCGAACCGAACCGTATCATACGGTTCGGTTAACCGTATGCGGTTAACCGTACCGTTTACAAATAAAAGAAAAAAATAAGAAACCGTATACGTACGGTTAACCGTATAATAAAGATTTCTAATTAATGGGATTTTTATCCAATTGCTCCTTATGTGTCATTTTACCTTCAATCATTCACATTTATCCCCTTATTTTCCACGGTTATTAACCGTAACCGAACCGTTTAATACGGTTAACCGCGGTTACGGTTTCCACGGTTTTTGTATATACGGTTACGGTTACGGTTTTAAAAGGTTATTAACCGCGGTTACGGTTCGGTTAACGGTTTTCCCAAATTAACCGGTTAACCGAACCGTTACACCCCTACCTACTACCTCGTATCTATGAAAAAATTGAAATCGAGTGATGAGAAAGTTCACTTCTAATAAGATAATACGAGCTCAGCTCCGTGAACATCTTGAGCCGGCAACTAAGGGCTTGTATGACATTGTTCTTTTGTTGTTCCCAATTTTGTTTTTGGATCAGGATGTGATGAGATGAGATCGGGTTGTGCTGAGACCATACTTTGTTTAGCAACATTATTTTAAATTACTCTATTAAGAACATACGGTGCGAAACTTGTTTGGTAACATATAAAAGTTTTGCTCATAGGATTTACAATGTAGGGTCCACCTTTCGTTGTTTGCGGCACTCTATTATTATCATACATGAGACCCACTTATAGAAATTACAGCCACCTTTAAAAATTAGGACATGGAACCATGTTTATAGGATTTACAATGTGGACCCATCTTTATAGAAATTGTAATATGAGGCAATTTTTTTGTGAATGTAAATATGAGACTTATCTGTAGAAATCACAACATGGTACCACCTTTGGAAATTATAATATGAAACTCATATTCATGGGAATTACAACGTGGGTCCACCCTAAGGGTACGTTTCTTTTGTGAAATTTCTCCAAGAATTCACAATGTTGGGAATTCCTATACATGATGTGACATCTTGTCCCTTGTAATCTCCAAATGTCATGTTTCGTCTCTATCATTTCTTAACTCCAGCCATATGAAAGGTCTCAACTGACCTTTTGGAATCCAGAAATTCCACCCCTTTGCATTTTGGTGGAATTTTAGAATGCTCAAGCCTAATGGAGCACATTCAGGAATTCCACTGTGTCAGGGAATTCAAGAGTTCCCCAGGTAGGAATTCGTTGAATTTTAACAAAGAAACATGCCCTAAGAAATTACAAGGCGGTGCCACCGCCTTTAGAAATTAGAACATAGGGGCAACGTATTTATAGGATTTACAATGTGGGCCACCTTTATAGGAATTATAATGTGAGGCCATATTTATAATTTCTTTTTCTTTTTTCTTTTTTTTTGGGCTAATGAGGGTTCCCAACCTGTTGGCTTAGTGGTTATGACCACAGTTCTTCTATCTTTCCGAACTAGAGGTATCGGTATTGATCTCCGGTTCCACCTCTTCAGGAACCAAAAGATTGAGTCCACTAGGTGGGGGCCACTTATGACATGAATTATTCCAATTTCCATGTATTCAATCCTTATATTGCAAAAAATGGGGTCTCAAAAGTTGTGGCATAATTTGAAGCCAATTTCTCCTCCACAAACACTCTGCATATGAAATCCATGATCCCATCCAAGTACTAGTCATTGACAGCCCATCTATCTTAGAAAAATGCTTATGAAGCGTAGTACATTCATGAAAAGTATTTATCACCTTAACACAACTAAATTAATATTTATCTTCTTATTAGAACTGGGGTGAGTATGCTTTAGATGCAATCAAAGATCTTTGGCAGTTTAATATAATAATAATGACAGTTTGGACGAGTAGTCTAATTGGCCAGATATTCAAGGTCTTGAACCCCACAGCTGTCGATATTTTTTTTATTGGTCCTGCAAAAAGATTGTCCTATGTTTCATTTTAATTCATGATAAATTATATATGAAGTTGAATTATCCATTTCACTTTTCTCTACTAGAGAGTGGGACCCAAACCAAGGTTATTTAGATCATCAGAGAGCACAGGTCTTAGCTAAAACCATGCAATGGGAGTGCATATATAACCTTTGTCAACTTATGTGCATGGTTATTATTATTGTTGTTGTTTACTTACTAGACCTTTGAGAGACACCACTGATATAAGAATATTGAACACAGCATACGTTGAAGGACTCACCTCAAGATTGATCGAAATGGAGAAATATAATTTATAATTTAGTACCTCTAATATGATTGGGACAAGACTTTGATGATAATAATGATGATTATTATTTAATATATTTCTTTTGTATAGAAAAGTATTCTCATGCACACAATGCGCATAAGCACCTTGCGTTTCCATTCATTATGGGCACATTTGACCAATGTCCGCGATAGGGAGGAAAATCCTCTATCTAGAGGATTTCTTGTTTTTCCTACACAATGTTATTCTCACTGAGGAATTTTTCCCATATACAATTCTAGGTTGGGCAAATACAAAGAATATGAGGATTGACATATACTACATCCAACAATCACAAATTTGTTGCCATCTTCTCTCAATCCATACTGAATCAAGCCCTAAAATTTAAGTGTCTCATTGTCTTTAGCCTTCTAGAATTGATGGACGGTTCGGATCTTGCAGATGGAACCCACAAAAAAAAAGGGTGTGGACTTCTTTGAGAATATCTTAAAATCTATGATGAATTAATGGCTGGAAATTGACCCCATGGTCCCTCTGGACTTTATTAACAATATTAACGGTTGGGCTTTCTTCCCGTGTGTGCAGGCTTCTTTCATTTCTGCTTGTGCATGCTTCTTTTCCCCTTTACTGTGCTGTTTTTCCGTGTGTATGTGGGCTCTCTCTTGGGTCATAGTCTCCTTGGTTAGGGTAAAAAAAAAAGAGATTAACGGTTCAGATCTTAAAATTAGGAGTCATGGTGTAGGTTTCCATAACAAAAACGACACCTTCTTATTATCGCCTCTGTCATTAATGTTTATCCGCATTTGAATCATTTTTTTCTTGGAAAAGAAGTCCAACAATCAAGGAGTTTGCTTGTAGTTTCTTCATGATCCATGGTAAATCAAGATGCTAATTTTGACACAATAGCCACTTTAGGCTTTCTAAGGAGTTTGAACGGTTTGGGTTTTGTAAAAGGGGCCCGTAGGAGTCAAAAACGATGATCAAACTGTATGGACCTTTTTGTTAATATCTCAAGATATATGAAGAATCAACGGCTTAGATCTTGGTGCATAATTTTCCTCACCTTCTTAACAAGATTGACGGTTTAGATCTTAATTGTGGGACCTATGGGGAAGGTTTTATACTAGGGGTGTAAAAGAAAATCGAAAAACCGTTTAACCGAACCAAACCGCAGTTAATAACCGTTTTTCGCGGTTCGGTTACGGTTACAATTATTGAAATCGAAAAACTGTACTTCACGGTTTGGTTATGGTTTTTGTCTCGACTCACGGTTATTAACCGAACCGAACCGTTAACAGCGATTCGGTTAACCGTGTTCCCAAAACACACGGCTAACTGAACCGTTTCACTAATAAGAAAAAAAAACTTAAGGGCTTGTATGAAAATTACTATTTTTATTTTATTTTATAATAACATATTATGCTATTCTCCAACTATGTTTTTCTTTTTTTTTTTTAAACATAATAAGTTTGATTGGTAAATGACAAAATTTTCACAAAATTTTTTTAAGTGATAATTAATCGTAACTGAACTGTTAACCGCGGTTAATCGCGGTTCGGTTTTTCACGATTTAGTTATGGTTTTTCAAAAACCAAAAACTGTAAAACACGGTTCGGTTAATAATTTTACAAAAATGAGCGGTTAAGTGAATCGTTACACCTTTAATTTATTTAACAAAAACCAGTAACCCCTATATCACCGCCGGTATACTATAGTAGACCGGGGGGTCGGATCTGGTGTTTCTGTTCCATCAACGACTTTTGGGTCTTTTATCGATTCCTCTTTGACCTCTTACTAAACATGTGTTTTTCTCGCAAGCGAAGAAATCTGAGAGGATTTCACTTCTCCAATGGTCTAGGCTATGGTTGAATTGATAACAAATAGTAGGGCTGGATCTGGCCCCTGCAATGGTCTAGGATATAGTAGAATTGGTATCAAATAGTGTAGAATACCTTTGGGCTGTGTGTTGGAATTCATGCTGTACCAATTGCTGGTACATGTTGGTTATGGAGGAGATAAAAGTGACATTCAGAGCGGGTTTGGGTTTAGGCCAATCCATATGCAACCCGACCCATTACCATCTCTATCTATATTTCTTATCGGGCCCGCTCGGACTTCGAATTCAGGGTCCATGAAAACCTAGATTAAACTCAGACTATTCAATTCAAACAAATCAAACTCAACATGCATCAACTCTAAGCCCACATAGGTCCGACCCACATCCAACTCCTTAAACAGACCTACAGTTACATGCCTCATCCATCCAAGCCACATGTACGGCCACGATAAGTTGAAGAATCGATCAAACGAGCCACGTATAGGGCTACCATATAAAAGAGAAATTGAAGTGGGCCACGTGTACGGTTAAGAATGGTAGATGATACGTACGTTTATACGCATACTTTGTCAACCGTAGAAGAAGACTGCGTGTGCAGCCAAGTCAACATGGCTCCTTCCCATTTCATGATTTTCGTCCACTCATAAAAGAACACGTGGACAGCGCTTCTCTTCAAAGGCTTAAAAAAAGACACGTGTACGCACGGATCTGCTCTTCAGTTGGACGACGGAAAAGGGAGAGAGTGCCACGTGTACCGAAGAAGGAGGAGAAAAAGAAAAGCCAAAAATTCCGGGGGTAGAGATAAAAAATTAAGAGGAACCAAACCACATGATCCCATTTCTACCAAATCAGCAAGTGAACCATAGTACTGTCTCACCTCCAATTACAAGCTAGTCTTCCACATGGAAAGATTTCATGGAAAATCACTCCATGATTACTGATGGGCCGCACAATTTTCCTTTGATCTGAGCCGTTGAATTTGTTCGACTTGTCGTTGATCGGATTCAAGCCAAAATCCACGTTGATCGGATGGATTTAGGGTTCAATCTTTGTTGTAATAAGCTTGTAAGCTATTAAGTGGATTGATGGGTTGTTTGATTGGGATGATTTTTGTTCCTTAAATCTTTATAAATCAAGCCTTGGATGATTTAGATGGTCTCTCTGTAGATGTAACTCAACTGTTACTTTTTCATAACTTGAATCAGATTCATGTGGGCTAATGAAAAGCCTCATAAATCACATCAGTCTGGCTACTTTTAAGCCAAAATGGGTTCATCTTGTAGGTTTGTTTTTGTCTGAAGGCTATAAAAAAAATTAGGGAAATAAGATTTTTTTTTTCCATTATTTCTGTGGTATTTGACCCGACAAGATGGTTCCCTCGGGCACGCGCATGGCCTCTAACAACGCATCAACACCCTGGCGGGTTAATAAGGAAAATTAATAATCGTAATCCTTATCTTATTTTATGTTTTAGTCTCAAAGCAAAACACGTTTCTTCTAAGAATCAATTCAATTTTAGATTTGGGTAATCAATTGCCATGTGTATATTCTAAAGCAGACCAAACCAATTACTTCAAATACTTTGAACTCTCCAAAATTGGAAATTTTTTTTGGCAATAGCCTTGGACCATTGGGCATGCATTTCCTTATTTATCAGACTATTGGAAGATACCAAAAAAGTTTAGGTCACTTTGCCAAGGTTCACCCAATTGACTGTGAGGCTTTTAAGGCAGACTTAACATTTAGGGATAAACTGCCTTCTTTGACAAATTTGACTCGGTGTAGTCAACTGTGGTATTAAAACTCAGATGAAACATTGGACAGCTGGATTTGTAGATTACAACTCACTGTTAATGTATTTTGGTCATCTGCTTTTGGTGAGATAATTCAAATTCATGGATTGCTTGCATGAAAACAATATTTTTCTTCATATTTGCAAGTGTGGGTCATACTCACATTTAGATTTCTTCTAGTCACTAATATGATGAATTTAAGAAGAAAAACTCCTTTTGATCACCTAAGTTGTAAACCAGAACAATGTAGATGGCTTACAAAGCACCAATTGATGGCCTAGTTCATTTGTGACTCTGACCCTAGATTGTCAGGTGATACTCCAATTGTAACCCTAATCGAAACCACTATCCAGTATTCAAGCTATTGTAACTTTATATTCCCTACTTTTATATTCTATTTTTTTATATTATTTATTTCAAATACTCCCTATAAGCAATAAAAAAAAGACGTAAAAAAGTGAAACATTCAATAACGAGAGACATAAACATATTTACAGATTAATGCACTAGCATCTTTTGAAAGAATTTGGTGAATTATTGTTTAGAAAATCTTGGAATTCTCCAAACGCTGCCCGTGAATAGAATTTCAGATTCTCATGGGCCATCTAATTAACATTTCGATATGCCAAGGGGATTGAAATTTTGAGAACTCGAAAGGCTATTTTGTAACTATCCACTCGGGTTGGGATCCAAGATTCTAGCTACGAAACATAGCATTTTGAAATGCCGAGGGGACAATCACCATATAAATGCTAGAAATTTTCAATATGATAAATTCTTATAAAAAAACGCCTCTAAAAAAATATTCCTATAGTAAACTCTTCACTAATGACATCCCACATTGTCCATAAAAGCGAAACCTCATACATTTAAGACGTTAAACGAAAATTTCGTATAACAATCATGCAGGACTCTCGGGAAAAAAAGTTAAATTATCAACCCATAAGTAAAGACTTCATCTTTAATTGATATAACTTTCGAAAAATAGTATTTTAGAATCATGACATTAAGTCAAAACGAGTTCAATGAAGCCAGCCGAAAGCTAACTAGCCAATTCAAACTCATTTAAATCACTTGACTCAACCCCTCCTCTGAGTTGGCTGAGGAGTCTTCATCGTCGTCGTCTTCTTCCTTTCAAGACAGCGGAATTTTAAAAATATATAATAAAATATTATTTCATATCCTAAACCATAGTCGATGAGAACCATCTGCAGATTAGTTTCACCAGCCCCTAGTTTATCACTCATCCAAAAAATACCAGATTGTTTGATCAACCTACATTCATTTTGAATGATGAAAACTTATCGGCCGTCAATCAAGCGGAAGAAATGATGATTCGAGCCTCCCTCACATTACATAAGTGTTTGGGGGATCCCCTTAGGGTGAGCCCTAAGTGGGACCTATATAAGGTGAGCAAGGGGGGTGTTGCAAACTCACACTCTGCACAACAGAGGCAAGTTGGTCCCAGTGTGGCACAAGTCCTCTCTCTCGCGTCTGGTCCTTGCTTTTTCTAACGTTTACCTCTTCAGCCCTCACATCCATCTTCTATAAATACTCCTTCTCTATACCTCCTCTCATTTTCTCTCCTCCCTCTGTAAACGTGTGAGACAGAGAAAGAGAGAGAGAAAAAGGCAGCAGAAGCAGCAGCAACAATTCTTCATTGCCTCATAACTTTCCTGCAACACAAAAAAAAACACACACACACAAAACCCCACTTAGAATTCCACTTAACAGCGCCATTTCAGGCTCTGAAAGGGGAAAATCCCAAAAGAAAAGAACCCAAACAGAGAAAAAGAGCTTTTTCCTTGGAAATCCCTTCCTCCCTCTCTTTCTCTCCCTTGCTCTCTTTTCATCATATCTGAGGAATTCAAACAGGTCCTACAAATCCCTTCTTTGTAGTGAACTACTCTGTGTCTCTCTGTCTCTATCTCTATTTCTATCTTTAGCTTCCCTCTTTTTCTTTTTTTTTCTATAGCTATCTCCTCAGTATTTCCCCATTTTCTCCCATTACTGGTTTGATTCATTGAATTTCTTGATCTGGGTTTTTTCCTTTTTTGTCTCCTTACTTCTTTCTTGATGTGGGGTTTTATAGGGTTTGGTCAGATCGATAACGGAAGCGTTTCAATCTGTTAGGGTTTGGATCATAATCAGTATCTAATTATTGGGTTTTGTTCAGAATCAGTGCAAGATTGTTGGGTTGATTAGAAATAGTATTAGATTGGTGGGTTTGGCTGTTTATTTTAGATTGTTTCAGAGGCGTGTCCTGCTGCCGCAGCGGATTCAGTAGTTCGGGCGTCGAGTCTCTTAATGCGTTTTCTCGTTCGGTGGGTGTTAGATTTCTGCCAAAGTGATGGTGAGAGAGTCTGAATATCTTTCTTTGTTGGATGTGAAAAAAGGTTTTTGTTTGGGAATTCATGGGAGGGGGTGTTTTTTATGGTTGAAGTAACTTGGGTTTGTTGCTGATTTTTCGTTTTGAGTGTTTGGATTTCTTACAATTGGTTTTTTTTTTCTTCTGCTGTGAAAACAGCTGATTGCTGTCAGTATTGGGAGATGCTTGTTTGGAAAAATCTGGTATTGGGTTTTGTTGATAAGGAGTGGGTGATTTTCGTAGAATATCTGTATGGTCGAAAAGAAATGCAATCGAATTGCTGCGGGCCTTCATATATTGATATGCCATTTGGGTTTACATAGCTTGAATCTGATCTGTAGATGAGAACCTTTGCTGTTACAGTACTGCAAAGTTGGTACTGTAATAGTTAAGTAGTTTAATTGACTGATCAGTTAGTTGTTGGCTGTTGTTTGGCTTGAGTTTCTGCTGAGTTTGAGTAATTAATTTCCACATTTTGGGGTGTGGCAAAGGGGATTGAACTGTTGATTGGGTTCGAAGATCATTTTGTGTCGTTAAAATTGGAAATGATTGTGGGACATGGTGCATGGACAGGAGCACAGTTGCCAGTTGGTTTTCTTCTTGGAACTGTGTTTCTGCAATTTAAGTGAAGCAATTGCGTCCTTGGAAAGAATCTTTGTCGCTAATTCAGGGTTGCCAGTGCAATGTCTCGCTGCTTCCCGTTTCCTCCACCAGGATATGAAAAGGCCAGGAATGAAGATGCAAATTTACCTCTGAAGGTTCAAAGATTTTTCTCCAATTTATTACATTTTCTGTTGCTTTGCATGCTCATTCTTGCTATTTGTCAGTCCTATATGATTAATATTGTTTTCTTTTTCATGCTTCTTATCGTAGGATACACGCATATTTTTATATGTAAATATATATTCAGACTAAGAGGCTTGAATCTAACAAATGTTTCTTATTTGATTTGTGACTTAGATTATTAATGCCCATCTTGCATGCAGAAACTGTTCATTTATGTTACTTAACTGCATTCGCAACAGCATGGATTTGTGATATAGATAATTAAATGCTCATCTCATGCACACCAATTGTTCATTTATGTTGAATTGTCTGTATTCCTATTCTCTTTTTGTCAGTGAATTATCCGTATTCATAACAGCATGGGTTTTGTATTTCATCATGAAGTGTATCATCAATATCGGTTCTTCGTTGATGGAAACTGCATTGCATTCCTGCTGTAAGTATTAGAGGGAATATGCTGTTTCTGTTTCCACTACATTTCTTGTCTTGTTTTTCCTTGAGTACATTTGGAAACAGTTGTGGACTCCACATATTGTGGGATATATGACGTGTTGGATCTGATATGGCTTGCAACATAAATTAAATCTACGGACCTAGATTTGCATTAAACAGTGGATAATCCAATATACCCAAAGTGTACCTTGCGCCATGCTTGATGACGAACGGTTTGGATCTGATCTTTAAATTGTCTTGCCTTGCAATCAATGGCCTTGAACAAATAGGGTTTTCTCCTATCTCCCTTTTCACTCACTCCGATATGCGTGAGAGTTAATGGATACTATGCAATATAACGTGAGTAAAGAGAGAGGATTGAAAAACCACTTTTATAGATAACCCTAGCGAGATTGATTCCCATCAAAGAAATCTTATTAGTATTAGTTTCCTTAATTCCCTCATTGATTTCTCAAACAAGGCTCCTAATGGATCGGGCTTTCTAAAAGTGAATCCAAGCCACATTTATCCTAATAAAAACTAAAGGGGAAAGCTTACCAATTGATTTAAAAATCAATTGACTTAAAGTGGGGCCCTATCATTATTAGACGTGTAGTGTGGACGTCTAACATGACGTACTTATTTTTATTGCAGAAAATAAAGGGAAGGATTCCTCTCCCTCTGCTTCAACTTGCATCTCCTTTCCTTCCCTCTCACTATTTTCTCTCTCCTTCCTTCTCTCTCTTCTCTCATTCCTGATTCCTATCCGACTCTCACCTCACCGTCCCTCTTTCCATCTCTTTTTCCTACTTTCCTTTCTGCCTCCTTCCCTCTCCTTATCCTACTCTCGTTTTGATTTCCCTCCCTCCAAAAGCTGCACCAGACATTGGATCTTAATATTTCCGTGGCAGACATTGGATCTTAATATTTCCGTGGCAAACATTGAATTTCAGGTGTAAAATTCGAAAATTTCCCATGACACAAAGTGCCCTAAATGATTATTAATCGTAGTTGTGAATTTCATTTCATTTTGTTTTGGATGAAATTTTCAAGAATTTTCATTTCGGCCATCAAACCAAAACGAAACACGCCCAAGCCCACCCCCTTAAAATCTTGTCCAGTTTTTTGCTCAATTTCGGCCAATTTCATCTGAAATTGGACAAATTCCCAATTTCGGCCGACATAGGTCCTCAACCGAAAGAGAGAAAAAGGGGGAGGAGGAGAGACTAGAGAGTACCTGACACCATCGTTGTTCCTGTCGCTGCTGCTAGCCGTCTCCTCGACAGCTGCCATGAGCCGTCAGCAATTTCTCCCCCTCCCACTTTTCTCTATCTTCTTCCTCTTATCCCTTCCATTAGTTTCTTTTCATCTAGAAAATGATCGAAGGGACTAAAAGCCCCTTTCGGCCTTTATAAAGTCGTCTCGTGACTTCGTCCTTGTCACATATTTGAGGAAGGAGTGAAACCATAGTGGGGCCCACCCATTGAAAATCTGCGCACTAAAGTTAATGGAAAATAAATGGGCCCAGCATAAATAAGCTATTCCACAGTCATCCAATCTAAAAAAAGAAAAAAGAAAAAAGAAAAAAAAATCCTTGTCATATTTGGAACCTAAACTGAAATAAAATTAATGCCCCACTGATAACCACATGAGCCCTATCCATATTAATAATCTTTGATTAGTATACTAAATTAACTGTATCAATTTATATGTAAATTTTAAATTAGAATATTTGCTTTATATTTCACATATATTTATTTATTTATTCCCAAACTTTTCACCTAAATTTCAAAATGGCTAAGATATGTCGGTTTGGTGGTCAAACTGAAACGTGTCTGAAACGAAATTCACAGCTATGCTATGAATACTCCATTTCCTGTATTATCATAATTCTTGAAACTCAAACAACTCAAATTTACTTATAACGCTCTTAGGAAGCATAAAGTTGGCTGTCAGGCTTAGAATCACTAAGCTGAGCAACTATATAATATATACACTAAATCCATTGTGGGTGGGTTTCTTCCTTTCATTTTTTTATTTCCATTTCTGTCTCAATGGAACTTAGAAGTGGCTAAAGCCTGAATAGTGATGTTTCCTGAAGGTAAAGCAAAGCAATATCAACTTTTCGTCCTGGCTATCAAGTTGTAATTGCTATAAAAAGCACCTGAATAGGACAACTTGACCAGTCTCTCAAAATTGTTGGTGACTGTATGGACAATTGTAGCCAATGGATAATGGCATGAATTCTGCTGAACCTTTTGATGAATCACTGCAAAATTCCTCAATCGTGAGATAAAGTTCAGGCTGAGGCGAGATTAAACAAATGGAAGTGGAACTTTCCTTGATCTTAACAGCTGAATTCTCTCCTGATGATTAAGACACTTGATGCTTTCTAGTTTCTACGATTGCCAATTCCGCATTTGGTTGCTTTTGTGGGACGTTCTTTGGATTTGATACATCAGGTGATTAATGATCCGTAACTTAATTAGATGATCAATAATTCCATGGACGTCTGCAGTGATTTTGTATGCTCTGCCAAGTTTTTTGTCTTGGTTTTCAGTTCCAAGATGTTGATAGTGAACTTGGCAACTTTTGGTTACAAAATACCTTTTTTTTGTTCAAATGGTCTGGTGACATAGTACCTTGCAAGTTGCTCTGCAGTTTAGTATGAGCACATTCATTTTGACATGTACTTTCATATAATGCCCAGATATTTTCCTTCAAGTTCTGCAGATCATTTGAGAAACAATAGCCAGTTTAATATTCAAGAAAATGATTGTATTTTAAGTTTAAAAATGCAAAAATCTATATACATATGCCATGTCAGAATGTGTAATTGACATTGGTTTCTTTTTTTTTTTTTTTTTCCAGTTTTTAGTTGGACAGAAATGCCCTCTTTATTATGAATATAGGAAAGAAGAAAAGGGGGCATTTTTAGTCATTCAGTCAATCTTTATTTGCTAATGCAGCAGCCATTAAAGTCTCTTTAATTCATCTTACTGATTTCTTGTTAGAAGGTGTAAATAGCAACCTCTTAGAAATTCTTAATTCTAAGACTTGAATATAACAATAAAAAAACTGACAAATTGAAAAGCCAAAAAAGCCCAACCCTGCACGTTCAATAATTGGATTTTGTAGGTGTCCTACAGGTTTTTGTTCACTTTGAAGGTGAAGTGGAAAATTCCTAGTAGGAATAGCGGTTTCATTCATGTTTCTATTGGTTGGGACAGCATCTGGTAAATTAGTTCCATATTCATTTTTATATTTTCACATTTTTCTTACTATGCCAGAACATGGCTAATGAAAATGCCTTATTTTCTAAGAATTATAAAAAAGAAAAAGGGGCATTTTATTCATTCAGTCATTCTTTATTTGCTAATCTAGCAGCCACTAGCTTCTCTTCAATTATTTCACTAATTTATCTGAGGAATGTGTAAATTACAATCTCTTAGAAGTTACTGTATGCAACAACTTCAATTTTTCCATTCTAAAAAAACAAAAAACTTAATCCTGATCAAAATAGACAAAAACCAAAAAACTTAATAAGTCATAAAATCTTTCAACCCTTCACATTTAATAAGCGGATTTCACAAATGGTTTTTAGGGTTTTCTTTACTATCAAGGTGGGCAGGCAGAATTTCCCGCAGAGAAATAACAGATATGAAAATTTTAAATGAATCTCTTTTCATCATGATGGACGGCATTGATGGATGCAGTTGCTGGAAAATGGCAACAGGTTGATCTTCCCAGTTGAATAAAAATTTCATTTGCATTTCCGTTGACTAGAATGGTCTCTTGTAAATTCCATTGGTGTTCATTTTTATATTTTGCACCTTTTTCTTTTACCCATACTGTGTCTAACACCTCTTTTCATATATTTTGAAAAAATGATCCATATCTACTTTGACCTGCTATGACTTATGGAGCTTGGCCAATTAGGAAACTACACGTACAAAAAATTGAGTGATGGATATGTGGTAAAACAAGGAAAGATAGGATCAGAAATAGCACATTTGGGGAGCATTTAGGGGTTACATCAATAGGTGATAAACTAAGAGAGAATCCTTTGAGATGGTTTGGACATGTTCAACGCAAGCCAACGAAGGCGAGGAAAAGTTTCTCTGTGAAGGTTGATAGCCCCTCAAGGAAAAGGGGTAGGCTAAAAAGAGCACATGGATAAAAGTAGTAGGCGGATATCTATGAAGAAGTGGAACCTATCTAAGGATTTGGCCTAGGTATACTAGAATGACAAAACATAATTCTTGTAGCTGATCCTAACATAGTTGGGACAAGGCTTTGATGATGATGACTCAATTTCTGCTTTCTAGATATTGGATATCAAAATATTTGGTTTTTCATTCATCTCATAATCTTATTTACATTTCTTATTGTTTTATGTTCTTTGCTATAATGCACAGATACGGCACGATACAACAAGCATACGCCATAGACACAGCAGGGACATGGATTTTACATATAAAAAGTGAAGTATCGGATACGATACGACACGATATGTTGCCCATTTTGAAGTATCCGTGCATCATAGGTTCTCTGCTATTTTTATCTTCCTTATAAAATTTTAACTTTTCTTTTATTTTCTTTAAAAAAATCCCTGAAAAAAGAAAGACTTCGAGGTTTTTGGAACTTCTATATATTTTTGCTTATTTTTCCTTTTCTATTACTGAGATGGTTTTTAAACTTTCTCCTTTTAAGTCAAAAAGCATACCTATCAAATTTCAGTTTTCTGTTATACGTGATATTATTAAAATTTCTTATTTGTTGTCTGATTCTCGATATTATATTCTTGTTTTCCTTATTATATATTGGATTTGTTCCATTTTCTTTTCTTTCTTAGCAAATCATAAGAAGTTATGATATTGAAATGAACTCTTTTTTTTGCTTGTTGTTTTGTTATTTTTAAATTTTTATTGGCTTTTAGTTTTCTTTGTTTCCTTTTCTTTTCTTTTTCCTCTTCCATCGCCAATTTGATTCTTGTACGTATTTTTTATTTAAGCTTTTTTTACCAATAAATCTCTCTCTCTCTCTCTCTCTCACACACACACACACACACACAAAGATGATTTGAACATTTTGGTATGATTTTTTAAGTCCTTAAAGCTATTCTGTGTGGATTTAGGATAAAACCTTTAGGATGCTTAAATTGCCCTTATGTTCATATACTAACTTGGATAATATTAAATATGAACATGTTATAGATGTTTCCTGTATGCCTTTTTTTTTTTTTTTTTTAAATCCATATAACAAATAACCTGTCCCATGTACTTTCCAATAACAGGTTCTTGTCTTGCCTGATTTTACTACAGGTTTGAAATCTCTTCTAAAACAAAATGAGAAGATTGATAAAGTGCATATTCTTGCTCTATACTTTTGAATAGAATCTCATATGCCATTATCTAGAGCTGCATTCTCTGTTATGCTTCAAGGTTCGATTAGGTTCTCCTCATGCTTAACTTAATTGTAAATTTCAGGAAAAGCACAAAGAGAAAAGGCATAAAAAAGAGAAGGACAGAGAAAAGAAAGAAGGTAAAGAGAAAAAGGACAAAGACAGGAGCAAGGATAAACACAAAGAAAAGAAAGATCGAAAGGAAAGGCACAAAGATAAGAAGGACAAGGATAAAAATAAGACGTCAGATGAAAAGAGAAATGAAGGAAGAAAAGAGGGTTGCAATGGACTGCTTGGAGAATTCGGCTATAAGGCTGAAACGCTCAAGGACTCTAAGCTTATGGGGGAGTTGGGCAGGAGGATTAGAGATGAAGCAACAGGGAATGGATGCCAACTGGCACAAAACTTCTCTGTTACTGCTGATCAGAGAAGAAATGAGGGATTTGGCAGACTGATGGGGCAGACAGAGAAAAGAACTGAAGGGAAGGACAAGAAGAAGGATGAGAACAAGCACGGAGATTATACAACTGCAGAGAAACAGAGTGATAAAGATAAATGTAGAGGCACCAGTGACAAAATGGTTAGGAATATCAGTGATACAGATCAGAAAAGAATTGGGGGGAGTATACCCACAGAGAAGGAAGCTGAGAAGAGGATTGAAGGAAAAGAGAAGGTTAATAAGGGCAAGGAAGTTGATAGAAGGGGAGAGAGACACAACAAGAACAGAGAACTTGAGGAGAAGAGAAGCAAAGGGAATGAAAAGTACAGGGATAAAGAAATGAAAGAAGAGAAGGACAAGTTGGAGCATGACAACCACAAATATGATAAAGAACAAAATAAATTTAGAGAAAATGGCATAATGGAGCATGCGGGTAAAACCCTCAACATTAAATCCTCATTCCCTCCCAAGGACAGCAACAACAGTGTTAGTCTTGAGGGAAATCTCAAAAAGAGAAAGGAGTCAGAGACAAATGGGTTCATACATGGTATGCCCCCTTATCTGTGATGTCTGTCCATCCTTTTTTGTATCAATTTAGGTTTTTGAATTACAAATGGAGCCAGTATCCAGTTTGTCAATTTGATGCTCCCCTCTGGATAATACCATCTACCACCATAAATCTTTCTCAAGGTCCATTCCTAATTCCTCAATCAATGGACGGTTAAACAACAATGCTTCACATCCATTGAGAATGGGGCCAAACATTGGACTTGCAAGCTGAGTTGACTTTTGGGATTGACAATCTGGATCCAAGAGCCGTAGGTCCCACATTCTGCTCAAAGCTTGATATCCAATGTGAATCATATGATTTCTCTTGTTTCAAAAGGCTCGCTAATTTCTGATTAATTAGCAAAATTTCTTTTGAATTCCTTTTCCTTTTTCGCTTGCAGAAAACGTCATGCGACCCAATAAGTTGCCTAGGCCTGCTTCTTACCTTCTACCTTCTGAGAATGGGTGGAAGTCGGAGTCATGCCATGTCACTATCCCCAGCACTTCTGATAGGAAGGGATCAAATGATATCCGGAAGGTGGAAATCAATAAGGAACATAGAGTTAATGGTATTGCAGAAACCCAGCCATCTTCAGTTGTCCCCAGGCCTTCAGTCTCCATCGAAGCTAGTGAGAATGGTGAAGCATCGACCAGGCCACCACACCCTGATTCCAAGTATCTTCACCAGATACTTTCAATACCCAAGGTGGGGGAGTGGTCTGATTTTGATGACCAAGAATGGTTGTTTGGCAGCGATAATCTTGGGTCGAAGCCCAAGGCAGCGGCGTGCAATTCCAGTGAAATACCTCAAGTGTGGGCGGAAGCTCTGCAGCTAGAGTTGGCGGATGTCTGTGCTTTACCATACGTCATTCCATACTGAGATTGGACACATTCCTAACATCTTAATGCTGATTCAAGTAAAACCCCTGTGAAGGTATTGCTGCATCTGCCTCAGGATGATTAGTCAGGATATCTTACTGCATACTCTTGTTTTTATTTCCTGTTCTCTTAGGTATGAGTTCCCAACCTTTTGGAGTATGTGTTTGCACATGACCTGAAGCTGTTTTGTCTGAATCATCTCCGTGTCGCATACCTTCCATCTCCAATAGGTTCATGCACCTTGCAGGACTTGGATTAATCAGTGTTCCCTGTTCTAACTAATTGACAAGCAGCATCATAGAACCAGGAAACACTCCCTTCAAAATTCGGATAAAATCCATAGTCTGAGCCATTGATGAAGAGATGCAAAAGCTTGTGGGCTTTCATTAGTATGGAAGCTAATGAAAACCTTAAACTCCATTTTCATTAGTTTGCAGTTAGTACCACCCAGTTTTGACTTGTACCATGTAAATCCTATTACAAGAAATGTAAAATAGAGGGAAGGAAGAAAAGTAGAAGAATTATTATTCATTCATCTTGTTAGCTTGTCAGCCTGTCTTTCCTTCTAATCTGTCCTATGAACATTCTTCTTTGATTTCTTGCAAATCCCTGTTTACCTGTGTCTATGCTTGCATTGTTGCCGCCATTTGTAAGGAAAAGAAAAAAAGACATTTTTTGGTTGTGTCATGACCTTTGTGGGTGATCACTAAAAGTCATATATTTTTAAGTTGATTATGTCACTTGGAGTGTCATATGGACTATATCAACATCTGCACCTTTAAGTGAGAGCACTTGCACAATCCAATTGTATGTTTTGCTGTTCAGTACTGCTTTGCCCATCTCTTTTGTGCCAATCTCATAGGTTCTTAGAACTCCTGTGATATTACAATATATTATTTTCAAGAAAATCTTGTGAATGTGTAAGATTATTTTTATAGTATTTTTATCATACTAAAATAAACCTAACAAGGGTCTGCTTGCATTGGTAGTAATGAATTCCATTTCAAAAAGAAAAAAAAAGAAAGAAGAAGCTACTATTGAAATCCTAGGAATGGGTAAAAACTGATGTTTCTTTATATATATAAACCCCCGCCCCCGCCCCCGCCCTGCCTGTTTTCTGACAACCTCAAAGTTCTCCTTTTGTTCATGTCTGGTGTGATATCTGGCAATTGAAATGAAGAGTTTGTTGGAAAAAAAGATGAGAGATGCCTGTATTGCTGAGTCAGTTAAACCAAGACAATTGAGTCTCCTCATTTGATTCATCTTTTTAATTAATGCACTGGCTGTGGTTAAGGTTAACTAACTCATCTTTATTAGGGTTTTTATCTGTCTTTCTATGTATTCAGAAAAACCCTTTATAAATCCTGTAATATACTGCCCTATTGAGGCATACATGATTTTCTTCTACATACAGCACAGATGCTCTTTTCTCAGAAACCCATTTTATTGCCTTCACTAATAGTTAGGGTTCTTTTGTACCATGGTTTTCTAGCCCTGTCAATTTTATTGTAAAACCCACCAACTAATCCATGATACCTTGACCATCAGATCAGGAAGTGAAAGTGTTGCCAAGGGAGAATGGTTTTGGTTGGTGATTTTTTTAGCTTGGTCTTCTGCGGTGGAGGTTCTTGCTGAAATCTCATGTAGAAATATCTAAGGCAAAACCCAGATCCTAATTGTCATCAGAAAATTATAATTTTTGAAAAATCCTGTTTTGATGCTGAGTTCTTTCCAAAGATGGTTTTTGTGCAGAGAGCCATAGGGAGGATTTTTAAGGAGTTTCTTCACTCACACTTGGTCCTAAAATGATATTGCCACATGAATGAGTCCATTGCCATCACTTTTAGGTCTCTTTCTAAATCTTGATCTTTTCGGATTTCTTCATAACATGGGGATTGCATTCATGGAAAGTGCTGTGGGATGAGAACCAAGGTTGCAGAGATGCCGATCATCAACAGATTTTCAGTCAATACTGGGTAGATTTGGAGTTCTTTTTTGTTTCACTAGTTCTGGAATTCCTAAATAGGTAACCATGGTATTTTTTTTTTCACTAATCTGTAAAGTGATATTTTCTAGAACAGTTTTTTTTTTTTTTTTTTTTTTTTTTTTTTTTTTGAAGTTATATGAGGTTTTTTGATGCTGCTCTGTTTGGGTTTCCATATGGGGTGCTCATGTTTGTTCAATACGAGACTTTTATCTGAACCGGCACAACATTGGTCATCCTTGGATTTACAATAATAAGTAGGCACTTTGAGGATCTTTAATTTAAGGGCTAGAAGTTTTCTGTTTTTATTTTTTGGGTACCCTAGCGAGGGGGTTGTGATCCATGAGAGAGCCGGAGCATGCCCACACATGTGGGAAGAAGGGCTAGCATACATAGGGATCAGTCGGTAGTTGGGTAAAAGATAAGATGGGATTGCTAACCAACTGAGCAAGCCCTAAGACGTCGGGGCTAGAATAATTTATTCAGCCTGATATCTTGTATTCTCTAATTTTTGTGCAGCTTTTCGAATGTCGTGTCAAAAAAGCACTCATCAGCTAGGCTAGGCCCTAGGACCTAGTTTGACTGTTCAGCCCCCAGGTCTTCAAAAATAAAAGCCCCAAATCCAGACCAATGCAGGACGGGCTTTGTTCAGTGGGTGTGGCCCATGAGCTTCGAATTATTATTATTATTATTTTGGTATCCCAGCTTAGGGGCCTGGGACCCATAGCCCTCGGGTGAGGTGGGAGGACCCTCTGGTGAGGTAGCGCAGCCGTGAGTGAGGAAAGGTGTCTGTCTAGGCTCGAACCCTCTTACCACTAGGGTAAGAGACCGTTCTTGGCCCATGAGCATTGATAGAACCAAAGAATAACCAGACTTTGATCCGGGTTTATTTGGGCTTTCTCCCAAATAAGAAATGATGCAGCCAGAATCCACTTTGTAATTATTTTCAGGTATTCGTTGACAGCCGAGTCATATTACATAGGAATGGTATGGAAGAATGGTCACGAAGATCTTATATTCGTTTAGCTCTCATCGGTGGAGGGTCATCCTTTATTTAAGATCATCGCATGGTGTGGGCCCCCCTCTATTGTATCAGAAGTGTTGTCGTGTTGATTAACAGTCATTTCCATGAGCACGTACAGACCACAGTACATAAAAACACAACCCTAGCTCTTTCTAGCTAGGGCAGCTTGGGTTGATCAGGAAAAAAATGAAAATAAGCTAGCGCTGCAGCTTGAGTTGGCCCAATCAAGATCCGTTATATTATAGTCAGTGTGACTGTACAATTTAGGGGGATCAAGGGACCAGCCGACCAGGCTAGGGTGCAACCAAGACCAGGCCATTAATGATTGGGTCTCTTCTGAAAATTAGGCTCAGCCCACCCCTAAAAAGGCCAACGTCAGCATGGTATACATTATTTTAGCAAAAGAGAGAGAGAAACAAACAAAACAGATTACAAATTTATGCCATCCATTTGCTCGGGTCTGACCAAAAGGAAGATATCTAGATCTCTATGGGCTCTGCTGCTCAGCCATCCAAATCAATCGGTGGGGCCTACTTTAAATCTAAAACAACTCCCATAGGTTTTTGGCAGTGGGACTATCCTGTACTAAACATGTGATTTTTAAAAAAAAGTTTAAATGACATTTCTTAGGCACGTTGAAGGTTTGTGTGACGTTTTGAATATTTATATTAAATAAATTACTTATTTATTTATTATTATAATTGATTGTATTTTAGTTAAATACGATGAATGTTTGCGTGACGTTTGAGTGTGGGTTCTACTTCAATTTGAGAGTGCAGCATTTAAGGGGTTTAGATTCATAAGGTGCTCCATGAACAAAACTGAAAGAGAATCACTTCAATTAGTCCATAACCCTGCCATTTTTATTTTAAGCTCAAAGAAAAAAAAGATGTGTATCATTTGGGTTCAGTTAGGTCATTTGATCAAATGTAACATTTATTATTGCAAGTTATATGGGAATGAAGTTAGCAGAATTCCAGGTAAAACTATATAGATTTTGTAAAACAATTTAGGGTCGTGAAGCCGTCTTAGCTCAGCTGGTAGAGCGCATGGCTTTTAACCATGTGGTCGTGGGTTCGATTCCCACAGACGGCGGCACCCAGTGTTATCTAATTATTTTATTTTTTTTAATTAGAGTTGATTTAAAGTATAATTAATAATCTTCATTTAATCATTTTTTTTTTGTGGCTTTCTAGCAATTGCTTGGGCAAGGCAGATTTTCACTAAATTACAAGCATGTTGGTGGGGTCCACATCAGTGAACTTGGTCATTTATCTTTTATTTGATTGAAGGTCCAGCAGCATCAGATGGCACTGATCCACAACAACATTCTCATTTTATGATGACCCAAAAAGGCCCCACTTTATACCATCCACTCAAGATGCCACAATCTTCATGAAGGATAGTCCTGTCAATGGGTCGTGTTGAAGCGGGTAGAAAGTCCAGCCCGGCTCGGTCCAAGCCTGAAAATACAGGGCTTTTAAAAAAAATCTGAGCCCAGTAGCTTGGGCTTGGACAATACATTTTAAAGCCCGGCCAAAATAGGACTAAATAGGCAAAAACAACTCAGCCCGTTCAAGCCCGGCCCTGCCATCTGCAAAGTCATTTAATAAGAATTATTTATATATCACTGAAAATACCCCTCACTAACAACAAAAAATGACTAATTAGGTTTTAACTAATCCTACATTACTTTAACTTGACTCATATAAGATACTCATTCTCATTCATTTATATTAATTTTATGATTTTCTACTTTCACCGGAAAAAAAAAAAAAATTTTAACCATTCCTACATTACTTGACTCATATAGCTTATAGGATATTCATTCATTTCTATTGATTTTCTATTGTCATTGGCAAAAAAAAAAAAAAAATAATCCTAACACGGCCATGTTGCTTGCATTGCATTGCTGGTCTCAAACTCGAAAAAAAAGAGGGTTTAAAGTCCGGTTCACACTGAATATTTGGTGACAGTTGGAATAATTAGAGAATGTTTTGCTTATATCTAGGATCGGGCTAAGCCCAGGCCCGGCCCTATCCCAACCCGGGCCCGTATGGGACGGGATTTGATGTAGGCCTGTTCAATTTAAAGTCAGGATTGTACAACACCCGGCGGGCCCGTCCTATTTTCGAGACAGGATTGAACAACTCATGCCCAGGCCCGGCATCGGACGGGCCTAAATTGAAGGACTGTCATTGTTTCATATCCCAGTCACAGATTATGGACCCACCTTTAACCCTTTTACAGGAGGATATCAAATTAGTGACTCTAAAATTCCCAAATCTGTGGGAAAAGATCCCACCTCCAGAATTTGGGGCCTCATGAAAATGTAACATTGCTGTTGCCTATCTATGAAGACGAGTCCACAATAATTTTATCGAGTCAGAAACTTCCTATAATAGTACATCATGGAGCTTAATGTTTGTAGTTATTTTATAAGAAACAGAGTACATAGGACAAGACAAACAATTGGAACTTCTTTAATGTATATTCCATTTCACAAGATGGTGCCCAAGAAGAAAAAGTTTAAAAATAATAATAGTAACAATTAAAAAGAGATAATGAGGACTAATTCATTCCAAGACTGAAATGAAAACCTTTAAATAGCTTCCACATCATGATCTTAAGTGATTTCCATGTCCATGGATGGTGATGTTTGTCCAACTCAAACACATATACATCTTACCTTCCAAAAAAATTTTATGGGAAAAAAAATATACACAAATGGCATCTCAAATTTAATAAGCAATTAAGAGAATGAAAGATGAGTAACTTCGAGGAAAACGTATTTCTATTAAAATTTCACTACATTTTATGTACAGAAAGTTTTTCTTTTTTTTTTTTTTTCCATCGTGGACATAGCTATTATAGGTGGCCGGAAGAACCAAAAGAACCATTTGGACCTAATTAAGTTGCTTCTGATGATCCAATGCCGCCATTTCTTAAAGTAAAAGGGACAACAAAGATTTAAACAAATATATCAAAATAAGTACACCTATTCTTCAGATGATAAATTTTTTTGTCGACGCATCCGAGCTCCCCATGACATGTTCGCACCTGAATCTTTGTTCATGCTCCTCCTTTTCAACTCTGTTACTTGTCCCTGCCAACGATTCCTCCATTCACTTTTCTCCTCCAGATCCTAACAAGAAGGAAGAAATTTATGCAAGTTAGAGCTGACAAAGAAGAAGACTAATGCCTACACATCAACACTAAGTCAGTTCAGGCAGTGCACAATCAGATTCCACAACACTAGGCTGATGATGCTAAGAAAACTGAAGAATCTGACATCTATATATGGGGAATCATTCTCCTCCAAGTACGTTCAGTCCAGCTCTTAGATGCCTATTTATCAGTGATGGTGGGGTACATGGAAAGGTGTCCTTATGGATGAGGGTCGAGAAAATTTTATAATCCAAATCAAATACAAAGTCACTAGGCAAACTCAAACTATGGGTAGCAGAGAGAATCAGAATAGCAGAAAAATCATTACTTCACATGGAAAGATAAAAATAAAAATATATGGTCATACAAATCGTTTTATTTGCAGAAACAAATCGTCAAAAGTTAAACCAAACTGATAATTACTGGAGAAACCAAACAAAAAAATGGTGAGCAGAACTATAAAAGAACTTTGAATTATAAGAAAATTGAGTTCATCACATAATAGCTGATAAAAAAATTTTAAAATATAAAAAAATGGGATAAAATCTCTATTCCTAAGAAAAACAGATAAATCCAAAGGAAACTTGGCAGCCACACCCACCTCATCAACATCATTCAAATCAATCCAAGGAAGCTCAAACCAATCGAGCAGCGGGGAAACACCCCAAAGTCGAGAATAGCCCATTCATCTCATATTAAGAAACAAAAATCATAACAAATCCAGAGAATTTATGGGAGATTTAGCAACCAAATCCTCCACATTAACGTAATCAAAACTGTCCAATGAAATGACCAACTGATCCAACAATGGCAAATCCCCAAGTTGTTAGGGGAAATGAGGGGGAGAAAAGAAAAGAAAAGAAACCCAATTTGAATCATAGCTGATCCGGGATAGTTCTTTTCAAAAAAACTATGTGGGGCTTCTCCCCACAACCACCACAAATTTTGCAGGTAAAGAAAGTGGTGGATTGTGCCAGAAAAAAGTGGCAAATGTTCAACAATATACCACAAAATTCGAAAACTTAGCGATCTTTCTGAGGAATTATGGGACTAATATGCATCGGAAAAATATAAACTTGGATATACTCGATTGATTATGCACTGAATTGGCTTTCTTTGTAGTTTCAGCCTGTTTTCATTTTAGTAAGATTTTATTTATTTTTAAATGAAACACACATATCAAATTTAGGCCAGAACATCAGCCTGTTTCAGCCAAGACAGACCAAAATGGCCCAAACATGTTCATTCTTGAGGAAAATTCACAGCTTTTATTTTCCCCCTCTTTTGTGAACAAGCTTGGAAAATGGGTGAGAATTCATTTTTACAAATGGTAATGATATTTTATAGCAACAAAAACAAAGCATCGAAAAAGAAACGAGTAGAAAGACACCAAAAAACTCCAAAATATGTCAAGAAAAATACTCTCATCCAATCACCCAAGCACTCTCACCTTATAAACCTGCTGTAAACTCATACATGGAGAAACCAAAATAATGTCATAAAAGACTAAGAACAAGGCTCTTTTCTCCTCTAAATCCATCGATAATTCAGAATTAATTGAACGATGTAAATAATGTAACTTCCAATTTCCTTTCCCTTTTTTGTTGGTTTCCATCTCTTGGTATACTTTGAGAACTCCTTCACCAAAAAACCGCATATCATAATCATTACCATAAGTCACCTGGGTTGCTTGATCAATGTTTATCTTCTTCTCTTCCATCTTATTGACATCAGACCAAGTAGCATTCCCTGAATCAATATCACAAGACTCATCATATTCTCTATTCTAACCTGGAATAAGACATCTTCCACCTACAATCCAACCCTTTTAATAATGCTTATGCTTCATCACAAAGAATTAGCAACAACAAACCAATGCTCCGTTCTTATGTTTTTCATCAATCTCCATGACTGTACCCAAACACACTTGCCTATAGTTCAGAAAGCCTTATCGCTCCAAGAATGGAGATGTATCAATGGTTAAGAATATCGAGTCATTGACTGATACACTACACATTGCCCTCTATGTATTGCATAGCGGCCATGGCTACTATTATAATTAGGGGGTGGACTTGGTATTGGCCCTTGTCCCTACTATAGACGGAGACAGCAGCTAAGACCAATATCATCGGGCAGTGAAATTGATTTTTTATTATTTAAAGACCTTTTTTTTCAATAGGTATTGAATTAGAAAAGAAAGAATGAAAGAAGGATGGCTGTCCATGCAAAAAGGAAATCAAAAGCCTCCTCCTGCTTGATATGAAATAGTGTTTCCTAACAAGAATTTGAGGTGTTGGGGGTTATTTAATATGAAGTGATGGCTTGTCCCATGGCTATGGCGCTATGCCATGATACCTTGTAACAAAAGTTCAATATTTCCCCAAAGAAACAGGGTCCTCTAAGGGACTTGACACACAATGAGCATAGGTGGACCAATCACGGTCTGCCACGTCACAGCGACCTTGTAACAAAAGTTCAATATTTCCCCAAAGAAACAGGATCCTCTAAGGGACTTGACACACAATGAGCATAGGTGGACCAATCACGGTCTGCCACGTCACAGCGGGCAGCCTGCCATATACACAGGCAATCCCCCGGTGACGTGGCGGACCGTGATTGATCCACCCTCGCTCTCGTGGGGGTAAAGCCACACCTGATCTGGACTCTTCCCGGAATTCATGTAGGTTTCATGGACTAAAATGCCCATGATTAAAATTATAAACAGTATGATATTGTATAGATATATTCACTTTTTATAGTAGATATATTCTTCTTTTTTTTTTTTGCTTAGTATATCTTTCATTTTAACCCAACAAGAGTCACGAGTTTGTGCAATATTTCATAAATTAAATAAAAAATCCAAAATTAAATATGAGCAGTTTTGTCATTTCCCTACTATGGATGGGATGTGGGGGAAATATTTCAGCCTTTGTCAGTGGGGTTATCATGGCAAGGGTTACAGCATGGGAAAAATATTTTATATTTTTTTTTGGGAAGGGGAATATGGGTTCTTAAATGTTTAGAAAGCACTGGTAGCAAGGAGCCAAGGACCCATCACCCAAGTGGTCTTTTACCTACTATGAAAAAATCATATCTACTCTCCTTGTGTAAAAGTGTAAACTATGCCATTACTGTCAAAAATTGGAATCTTACCATGTACTACAGAGAAAATGAAAAATAAAAAAAATAAAGAACACTGTCTCTCATGTGTGTTTGATTCTCTGTGTGATTTTCTGTGTTCTAATTCTCTGTGTGATTTTGTTTATCATCACTTCCATAAACTATTGTTTGCTAGATCCTCACAATTTCCTACGCGTATGGATGGATCAGGAGATGTGGATGACCAAAAAAATAACACCCAAATCCCACCAAACCAAACCACAAACAACATCCCATATTTAAGAAAACCAAATTCATCCCACAACAAAAACCACCCAAATCCTCAAAACCAATTCAACAAAAAAAAAAACAACCCAAATTCAAGCAAACCCAACTCAATTCACAAGAAGAACCACCCAACTCCTCCAAAACCAGCTCAACCAAAAAAAAAAAGAAAATAAATAAATAAATCCAACAAAACCCAATTCAATTCACAACAAAAATCAACCCAAGTTCAAGAAAACCCAATTCAATTCACAACAAAAATTAACCCAAATTTAAGAAAACCCAATTCAATTCACAACAAGAACCACCCAAATCCTCCAAAACCAATTCAACAAAAACAAACACCCTAAATCCAACAAAACCCAATTCAATTCACTACACAAACTGACAAATTCACAACCCATCGATCAAGAAAAATTCACCTCCTCGAATCGTCTGCGAGCCGAGAAAGCAAGCTGCAATCCCCTGGTCAAATCCCTATCATACAAGGCCCTACTCCTCGGGTCGGAAAGCGTCTCATATGCCTCCTGAACCAGAATAAACCTCTTCGTATTCTCCTTCATCTGATCCGGCGGAGACACATCTGGGTGGTATTTCCTCGCCATCTGCTTATACGCCTGCTTGATTTCGGAGAACCCCACTTTCTCGGAGATCCCCAGGAGCTCGTAGAAGCTCTCTTCGGGCCTGGAAGCTACGAATCCATCTTCGACAGAGGCTCGAACTCTGGAAAAAGAGAGTCTTTCTCTGTTTCTGATGAATTTGTTGGTGAAAAAGGTTGAAGAAGGAGAGATTGGAGGGGTTTTGGGGAGATTGGGTTTTAAGGAAATTGAAAAGCAGTGACCTTCCATGGATTTTCTGGTTGCTCTTCTTGTTGTTGTAGAAAGATCATGTGATTTAATTGTTATAGCTGCTGCTGCTGCAGCTCATCTCTCTCTCTCTCTCTCTCTCTCTCTCTCTCTCTCTGACTTTGGATTTGCTGTTTGTGTGTTGGGTTTTGAGGTTCTTGTGTGCCACAGTTTTTTAAGTAGAAATACAACATGCTAGTGGATGAGGCTGGAATTTAATGCTATGTGGGGCCCACTTCATCCTAACCGTTCTCTATTTTTCTAATTGTAATCTAATTGAGTCTGGATTCCCTATGGTTCCTATTACACCAGAACTTTGTCACACATATTCGTATGTCTATCATAGGGCCCACGCAGAAATAATTCAAATCGTTTAAGATCGAATAAGCAGTGTATCCCACTGTTGGATTGAGCACACGAACAAATGTGATTAACTCCACATCAGCAATGATGCACATCTGCGCTCAATCATGTGTTGAATCTTAAGGTGGAACGCACTCATTTAAAAGTAATATTAGAGGATGTATCACTAAAAGGGATGAGATTCGTCTTGAATGATTTGGATTGTCTTTATGTGGGCTCCATGTTAAATCCAGTTTTTAGATTTTGGTACACTTAAATCTAATTGAGACTTTTGCCATTAAAATACTTGTATCAAGAAAGGTGTTAAAACTGTTTTTAGATTTTGGAATATATACATATGGGTGTTTTGAACAGCATGGATAAAATGTAGTGGGAAATAATTATTTTTAAATAATAAAAATAGGAAGTCTTAAACAAGCATTTGGAAAGGCCAGCAAAAGGCATCATACCACAATTAAAAAAAAAAAAATTACTAAATAAGCATTTCACCACCTTTTTTTTTCCCATAAGAACCCCTAAAAATAAATTAAAAAACAATAAGGTTCAAAGACAATTTAGAAAATTTTCTTTGTTGCATTTTTATTTCAATATTATTGTGATTTTCTCATAGACAAGTAAATGCACTCACATCACTGATATTTTGGAGTGATGTGGGCTCAGCTGTACATTGACAGTGAAAAGGCAAGCATGTATAGAACACTGATCAGATTCAGACTTTAGCCTAGTTGTGTGCAAGTTGTGAAAGGGCCGTTGGGCCAGGGATGGGCCTGTGTGACCTGTCCTTATCTTATCCTCAACAAATGTATGAGGCTTGAATTACCTAGGCTGTTTTACATAACCCCTCCCAGGCCACAACCAGTCCTAGGGCTTGAAGAGAAGAGAGGAGAATCAGTTTTTAATTTTCCGAGGACTGGGTATCAACAAGTCATTATGCAGGGCAATGAAATGCAATAAGCATGATGACGGAGTTTTTAATAACACTATATTGGCTAATGACTAGAGTAAAATTCTTTTATTAGAATACATGAAAAGTAGTTGATTCAAATTGGCCCGTTTATTTGGATAGAATTTGAATGCAGTTGAAGTAATTGATTCAAATGGGCATGTTATTTGCACGGGGTTAGGATACAGAGGAATTCATTGTCAAATAGGCATATTTGTTTGAATGAAATTGAATATACATATAGATAAAAAGCAACTTCATTTATTTAATGCAGTTACAAAAATTAATTTCATATATTTACACATGTAGTTAAAGTAAAATGTTGTCAAAATAAATCGCACTTAAAATTCTCTTCTTATAATTTAATTAAAATACGTATGGTCCCATGCTGTAGCTCTGTTGATCAGGAACACCAGATGCCAGCCCTTAGAGGGTGAGAGTGTGTGCACTTGAGTCCTTCCAGGCAAAATGAACGCTTAAAATATGTTTATCATGTACTTTCTTCATAATTAGACAAAGTATAACTATATACATATAAAGGGGTGATCCCCCGGTTTGCGTTACACATGGGGGTCCCTAGTGAACCTCCCTATCTGTATATAAAATTTTGGGCCCTTCTGATCATCCTAACCCCTTAATCAACAACCCATAAGTTAAATGACTTTATATTAAAATTAAGGTGGTGTTTGGCGTCTCTTATTATTGCCTTAATTTGTCTTAAAATTGTTTGTAACAGTTTTAAGACTGTTTGAGAACTCATGTTGTAAAATTTATTTGAAATGGAGTTTAGATGAATTGCCTCCATTTCAAGAAGCCAGCAAAAGGGGCATATTTGAATAAGTGGTTTGTGTCTGAAGCAGAAAGACACACATGGGCTACAGTGAAACGGACATCCTCATGGGATATTCCGTTTTTTCATTTTTTTTTTTAATTTATGAGACCCAAAGTCATGATCCGGACTGCTAGATATATGAAGAAGGTCAAACACGGCCACGTGTCAAAATTTCAACCGTTGATTTATCTCGAATCTCGAGATCTTTGCAAAAAATCATGAGCCATTCGATCTAATATTCTGGACGTTGTGGGCCCCATAATCACGATCCAATCTATTGGTTCTCTTTGGAGGGCCAAAAACGGCTTTGGGCCCAAAAGTGAGCCTCTAATTCAAAGTGGATCTTGAGATATTTACAAAAACGTTTTTGACCGTTGATGTCCCATGCATTATTGACCGAGTCTTGAAATTGTACACAGGCAGTGTGGTTTTTTATTTTTTTTTTAAATTCAGCATTATAAATCATGATCCAAACCATTGGGATATATATTCAAAAGATCATTCACGACTATGGGTCCAAAATTTAGCCTTTGGATCATCATTGATTTTGAGATATTTACAAAAAACGACAGACATTTATATATACTTTTTTTTAAACCATTGCCCCCAAATGCAAGATCCAAACCATTAATTCTCTTTGTAAGGCTAAACACAACTATTACTTCAAATTTCAATACTTGGATCCTTATAGATTTTGAGATATTTATGAAAAACTTTCAACCATTGTTTTAAAAATGTTTATTTCAATCATTTTTTCTGTGTTACCAAACAAATTATTTTTACACCATCTATATCAAACAGGGCCATTTGAAACAGATCTGTTTTATACATATATGTTTTGTATGGATAAGAGACGCCAAACAAGTCATAAAACTTAGTCAATCCAACAATCTAGTCTCATTCGAAAGGGTATAAACCTAGGATTGGTATAATTTAAAGGGGCTCCTTGTTATTCAAATAGAGTGCTAGGTATAATTGTGCTGAAAAGGAATTCATATAGAGTCCTAATCCTACCTTCAATATATGTAGGGCTGGACCTAAGCGGGCACAAGCCCTTTGAGGGCTTTTACTACCTAGATTCTCACCCTGACCCTACCCTACCTGCAACGGCAGCGGCCGGCTCAGGCTTTGGTGACATGGGTTCTGGACAACGACATCAACAATGTGGCATCCAAGATTTATACAAGAATCTGGCGTGGAGTCAATGTGTCCAAGATTTCTACGTTCTGAAGATGACACACAACCCCTATTATGACGTGGAGTGTAAGATTTCTACTTTTTCTGTGGATAAACGTGACCCTCGAAAGGATGGAATGAGTTGAATTTGCTTGGAGAAGCCAAGAGAAAGCGAAGTACGGATCTTCACAAATCCCATTTGAGAACAAAAATGGGGGATAGAAAACTTATCTGAGGAATCTCTTTGAAACAGAGATATCAGAAATTTACATCTCACACATCAGAGTCAAATACAAGATTTTAGAGGGGAAGGAGATCACATTGTTCTCTCTCTGAGTGAGAAAAAATAAAGTCCTTTTGATATTAATCAGGACCATAGTACGTATCCTTGGGATTCTAATTCCTCTCTATTGCAAAAACACTAAAGTCAAGCTGTAAAGGCCGGTCTTTTCTAGGGAGAAAAACTGATGCAATCTCTAGTTTTCATACTTTTACTGTACAGTTCTTTTTTAGCAATACAACGTCATCATTTTCAAAAAATTCTAAAACAGGGGGTCTTCCATGCCAACAGTGGGTTTGTTTTGTACAATGAAACCTTCCACAGCTCCGGGGCCTGGTTAACTTCAAAGCAGATTAGAACAACTCCATCCCACTTGTAAAAATCTAGAACACTCCAACATGAATGCCCCACTTTTGTACAGCTCTTTACTAAAGTGAGCATTGCTCTCCGGTTGAATTGATCACTCATATGCTAATCAATTTAACAGGTACGACTTTAAATAGTTTAGATTCTTACAAGCGGAACCCACTAAAGGACCTCGCCAAGTACTCATAAATGGCTTTTAAATCAATCCATACCCTCTAAAAAAAACAGCAGCCCTTACTTGAATAATTGGGCTTTCTACAGTGTGCTTTGTATATATTATAATGAGTCCAGCTACATGTCCCGATTGGGAACGAACCCCACGTCCTGATTGGGACGTCCCGAATTTGGGACCAAACCCCACGTGGAGCATCATGCAACCTTCTCCATTTTGAAAAACTCACAAAAAGCATTTTTTTAATGTCATCCACGTGGGATCTATCCCAATTTCGGGACAGAATCCGGGACACACAGACTTTTTCATATATAATTTGAATAATAAACCACTTCTCCCAATAATGAATGCCATATAAGAAAAGTTGCAATGACACACTTCCGCTTATTTCTCAACTATTATATATTGTATATAACGACAGAGGGGTCAGGGACTAATTAGGAGATTCCAATTTTGACCCACTTTAATTAATTTTGACCCGATGGCAACAGGCCAGGCGGGGCCTGGTCGGGTTTCTTAATAAATGATTTTCTGTTACTTTTTTTTTTAATAAAATAAAAATACTCTTGGGGTATGGAAATTGAAGCCACCTACAATGGTATGCATAGCCATACTACCATTTGAGCTATATTCCATACAGAAATTATCATATTTAACTTTCTGATAATTTAAAAAAAAAAAAAAAAAAAAAAAAAAAAAACTTAATATATATTTTTTTATCTTATGAATTATACTGCCCCTGCTAAGCGAGGGCATGTTTTGCCTTGATATGATATGGGTGTTAGAATCTTCTCAGGAATTACCTGTTTTTAAGGGGATTATGCAGCCCAACTTAAGAGGAAAAAAAGCATAGAAAACAGAGTTACATGGATCGCTGGATTCCAATACATATTTCATTTGTGGCCACACCTATGAATGACCACACATGTTGAAGTGAAGGTAGAATGAATCTATAGAGTTCTTAAAAACTGAGATTCACCAATTGTTTGGGGATGACCGGCGCCCATCCCGTGCACCAAGCTAAACATAACTACCTAGCTTTGTCGCATTGATAGTTATAGTCAGCTCTGATAACTCACCCAATCATCTTCATCCATGAGAATAAATAAGATCAGTAAACCAGGTTGCAAGGGTTGGTGATAGACTTGGGCAAGAGGAGAAAACGAACTGGGGGTTTTATGAATTTCTCTACAAATGTCTTGTTCAGTGCCTGCAGCAGCTGTCGTAACTATGCCAGTTTGTTGCAATTGCCAATCCAAAGCCCAGATAAAGGAAGGGGGCTGCGATTGTTAGGTTGTCAATCAGCATAAAAATTTTCATCAAAACCCCAACATAAATTCTGAGCATTGGCTAAGGATGTACTAGAATGAAGAAACAGAATTCATATGGCTGAGCTTTTTTTTTTATGATGATGATCAGAGTCTCATAGCAATGCCACGCTTATATCCTAGGAATTTGATTTCCCGTGAACAAATGGACCCTTAATCAAATTAGTTAGAAATTGCGAAGATGCGCACTGGCTACAATAACAAGGTTCTAATGATGATTTATGGTTGATACTCATTAACGAAAATCCAAGTTCCAGAATAAAGTTGTTTTCCTCGAGCAAGTAAACTATTTTAAATTAAAACGAGATAGTCAAGCAAATACCCCCAATGTAAATTATAAAAATAAGAAAGGGCAATCTCAGATGATGAATGATGTATTCTCTTTGAGAACTTTTGAGAAAGATAAATAATTTACAGTCACCTGTTTTTCTTAATGAAATATAACATAAATGGTCTGGCCTTACGCAATCAGAGAGCCTGAGAAGCAACACCATGGTTCCAGATAAGGCTTCCTCTTTCTGCCCTCTCATCCATTTGCTTTGCCTAACGACAAGAAATGGACAGAAAAAAAAAAAAAAAAAAAATAGAAGGGGGAAGGAAATGAAAATGAAAAAAAAAAAGGGTTTGAGATGGGAAATTGCAATAGGATAGATAAATAGAATGTAATAAGGGATGTGACATCAGCCAATGTGGGACGGATCACAACAAAGACCAAACTGCATTCTTCCTTCAATTGTATCCAGATCAGGTTTTGTACAAAATATATAAAAAAAGTAATGAAAATTAAATAATCAGTTAACCATCCCCTATCTGGGCATCACAATACTATCACAGATATCACAGATTCATCAACAAGGAACATGAAATTGTTTTATGTAGTACAACAGGTTGCTTTCTTTTGAAAATCAGGCAATATGGTTCATTTTGGGATGAACATGGATATTTTGGTGACCAAACAGAAACTTCAAAACAACAAAGGCAACTGAGAACTCAAACAATTAGCACATCAGAATTAGCCATTCCTCACAACATTACCTGTTAAAGTCAGCACATTTCACAATGCAAAAAATGGCAATGTCAAGATTTCTGAAGTGGTAAGGCTGCATTCACCCCAGCTCCATCTGGTTTTGCTCTGCCTTTAAACAGACTACCTAACTTTAAAAAAAAAGGGTTCCCAAGAGAAGGGAAAAAATAAAAAAAGAGAGAAAAAGGAAGACCATTGTTTAAACTTATATGGTTACTTGCTGAAAAATAGCAGCAGAAGCTGAAACAGAAAATAATCATGCTCGGTGTAAATAATCCACAACTCGATAGTCTGGAAAATTTTCAGACTTGAGGTTCACATAGTAACATATAGGAGATTATGATTCCCCTGACAAATGTGCCTGTAGCTTAACTTATCTGCATACCTTTAAAGCACATGACTAGGAATATGAACTGTACCAACTTTCTCTGAGAACACTCCCAATAAAAACCTATCATCAGAAATACCTGCACATGATTTGGATACGACAGCGACCACAACACCATTAAAGGCAATTTACACAAGCCTACAATGACAAAGAATGGCTCAACATAAAAGCCACTCCCTTTTTTATAGCAAAAATAAAAGCCACTCCTACTCGGGGAAAAAAAAGGTTAAAAAGCACTATCAATTATCATGTTATCTAACATCCAACAGAGTGCCATGGAAATCAAACCTACGGCGCAAGGTTAGCCTTCTCGGACATAATCATTGAAAGCTGAATGCTTGAGGATAAAAAAATTTACGATGCAGTGCGTTCACTCAAATCTTCCTCACAAACAGAGCATCCTGTGACCCAGCAAAGCAAAAGAAAAAAGAAGAAAAAAATATAGAAGAAGAAAAGAAGAGAGAGAGAAGGGGGGAAAGGGGGAAAAACAAAGGAATATCTTAACAATTGTCGCCACATACAAGACATGCTTTTATATTATAAAATGTTAGCTTTGAAGGCATAAGCCATAGAGAGAAGTGATGCACCTTGGCAAAGACCCGCCATAATCTCTCCTCCCACTAAACAATCATGCAGCAACTTAGTTACAGAAAATGACCCCTGCATTGGCCACAGAATCAAAATTTCTAGGCCTAAATAAAAAGCAAGAGCATAAAAGATTTAACACAGTATTATGCAATCCACTATAGAACAAGCAGAAGAGCGAAAATAGAACAATTTAACAACTGTCTTTAAACAGACCAGTTTGACCAAAATTTATGACCTAATGATCTGGTCTATCAGCAATTTTACCAGCCATGTGACAAGCGTCTCGGTCATAAACAAAGCACTAGAGTGAAACAATTTCATTACATGCATTCCATATCAGGGCCCCTCGAAAATCTGAATCCAAGAAGCAAGATACTGGAATATAATGACATTAGGCTCTTATTCTTCATTGACCTGCAAAAAAAAAAAAAAGAAGAGGAAATACATGCAGATTTATGGAAATGCTGCAGTAAATGTGAGTACCAGAAGAGAAATTCACAGCAGAAATTCCACAGTTTAGGCTTGCAACAAAAAAGCGCTAGCTTCAGCCTTCAGAACTCAAGCTTGATGAAAGACGTTTGGGGGAATCCTGATGAGCTGCTTTATGTTGACTCAGTCTTTTCTCAAGAATGCCATCATACTCTTCATCATCTCCTGTGGATGCATAAGAGAAAGAACCGTGATCCATTTTAGAACTTTTCTCCTGATCTTCTGTATCCATAAAGGTCCTACCGTTGGGTGAAATTGAACTTCTGTGAGCTTTTAAAATTGCGGGACCCGAGACCTTCATCTCTGATATATCATCATCACTCCAGCCTCGTTCCTGATTGTGACGAGTTTTATCAGGCTCCCCATCCTCTGCATCTGACTTTTCATACCTGTTTTGATCTTCCGCATCCTTCTTGTATACCCCCATGTCTGACTCATCGTCTCCTGTTAAGGAAAAATAGAGAGAAGCATGATCAGGTTTAGAGCTTTTCTGTGGATTGATATCTTCTGTATCTATAAAGGTCCTACCTCTGGGTGATATTGAACTTCTGTGGTCTTTGAGAACTAGGGGACCGACAACCTTGATCTCTGATGAATCATCATTACCATAACCTTGCTTCTGAATGTGATAAGTTCTCTCGGGTTTCCTATGCTCTGCATCTGACATACCATACCTGTCTTGATCTTCTGCATCCTTCCTATATACCATTGTATCTGATAAATCATCACTGTAGCCTTCTTCCTGAATGCATCCTATTTCACTTTTTATTCGACCCTCTACACCCAAATAGGTATCATCGTCCTCTGACATTGGGATTTCCTTATAATTAACATTGGGATCAACTTTTTCATGTGTATCTCCTTCCAAGACTGTGGAGTAAAAATCATTATAATCTTTCTCTTTGACAGCACTCTTTTTATCAAGCCTGTCCTCCCGTCTTAATTTTTCACACTCATCTTTTCGGTCCATAGAGGTCCCATCTTCAAGTGAAGGTGATCTTCTCTTACGTGTCTTCGCCTTTGGGGACTCACCCCTGCTCTCTCTTAAATCTGAGACGTAGTCATCATAATCATATCTCTTATCAATTTTCTCGCGTTTTCTGTACTCCACTTTCGACTCTTTCTGTTTTTCTCGAACATTTGTATCCCTAGTTGATTTGTCCTCCAGATGCTTTGAGCTTCTCCTGTGAGATTTTGACTTGGAGGAATCTGAAGCCCTCTTCTCTCTCCTTGAGAATGTGGAATCATAATCAATAGAATCTCGTTCACTTATGCTGGGATCAGTTTTCTCATGTTTCCTGTGTTCAGTGGTTGACTTTTCAGGCCTGTGTCGAACCTCCTCAACAAATTTAGTTTTGTCACCCAGAGGCTCAGAGCTACTCTTGTGAGACTTACGCATGGAAGGAATTGCAAAGCTCTTACCATCATCCAAGTCCAAGTCATTCTCTATAAAATCTTCATCCTTGATGGCTGCATCTGTTTTAAAAGAACTCCTATCATCCACATTAGAACTTTCACGTCTACTTGAATCTTTCTCTTTTTTCAACGTTCCAGCTTCCTGAGAGACATAGCTCTTCTTATGAGCCTGTTTAGAAGAATCTGTAGCTTTATCTTCACCGATGTCTCTTGAATACTTTGTGACAGCATCAGACTCCTTACTAGCCTCCTTAATTTTGTCTCTCGTATACTTTGTGACAGCATCAGGCTCCTTACTAGCCTCCTTAGTTTTCTCAGGCTTTCCATAATCTGATCTAGATTTTTCGGAAGTTTTTTCAGACTTTCCGTAATCAGATTTCGACTTCTCAGACTTCCTCGTATCTTTTGTAGCATCAGGACGATCCCTGCCCTCCGCAGATTTTGATCTGGAGCGCCTACTACGGTGAGAGTTGGTCTCACTACGTCTTGAGGGTGATTTGTTCTCTCTGTGACGCCTTGGTGACCTTGAACCTGCCCGAGATGATTTCCTTGTTCTAGGACTTGTGCTTTCTCTATGATGCTTAGGCGAAGCAGAACCAGCCCGTGATGATCTTCTTGTCCGAGGACTCATGCTCCTACTTCTTTTTCTCCTTGAAAGAGAAGAATAGTGGTCACGTGATATTTCCCACTCTCGCCTTCCAGATCTGCTATAGCTGTCCCTAACATCCCGATATGGCCGCCTTTCACTGACATGATTCATGTAATGGCGAGATCTAAATGGTGACCTGGATCTACGGTCTCTTGGATACCTATTAGAAGGTGATGAAGAGCGAGACCGCCTACTACGTCGATGCTTGATAGGCGATCTTGACCTGGACTTTGACCTTTGGCGCGAGGTGGATGGTGACCTGCTAATGAAAACAATAATTAGACATGATGGAACGAAGAATCACAGTATAAGGTAGATACAGCAATGTTCTTTTCTTGGCAAACAATATGGTATAAAGGACGATAAATTTAATGACACCTCAGCACCCTGAGCCCTCATCAAAAGGGTGAATAATGCCAGTAGGGGTGGCAACTGACAACCAATCATTGGGTTGGGTTGACCTCTGGAGATAAAAAAAAAAAGGAGAAAAAAACAGAGGGTAAGAAATATGGTCCCAACCCTAAGCAATTAAGGCAGGGAAACTATAGCTTCAAACCATTTTTTCCCCCAAAAAGTTAACTATAGATTGCAACCTAGAAAGCTGGCCACATCTTTTTCACCAAGTATCATTAACCTGGATATGCATAGTACCCACTCTTCACTTTGCAGATGGGGCCCACTGGTTTGGTGAACCAGACTTCTGATTAAACTGGATCCATCATTGTTGGAAAGTATTAAAAACTAACAAACTGCAAGATCCAATCCATCCAATAATTGGTGTTTCTCCGTTGATTGTGGACTAATATTAGTATGCCTATTTTCCTAGCAGTCTCTGAGCAGGTGGTTCATTTAGACTATGTTTGGGAGGGGAGGGGAGGGGAGGGGAGGGAAAATTAATTTTACTTCCTCTTGTTTGGAAAGTTAAAAGTAGGGGGAAGAAAAGTGAAAACGTAGGGTTTTGTTTGTTTGTGAGGTAGAGAGAAAATTACCAAATTATCCTTACTTTGTGAAAAAGTGAAAAAGCTAAAATGGCATTTTAGTAAAAGTACCCATTTTCCCCTCTTTCCCTCCACTTTTCCCCCCATTTTTGGGGGGAAAGTTTTAAAGTGGGCCCCACTCCATTTCCCCCACCCCTCCTCTCCCCCACCTTCTTCCCAAACACCCCCATTTTTTATTTTCCCCCAACTTTCCCCCCATTTTTTTCCTCCCCCCCCTCCCCCTCCCCCTCCCCCTCCCCCCCAATTTTCCCCCCTTCCCAAACACTACCTTAAGGGTTGTCGTGTCCCATTGAGAAGATTATGAAGGGGTCGCTTATCCAAAATTGGATAAGTGTGATCCAGAAATAGTAAACGGTGTCCGATTCAGCAAAGGATTTGTGAATTCGATACAATATTCAAACAAATTTATAGAAATGTTTGTTTTTATAAGGCCATGTTCTTGTACATATACCTCATTCAGTGGTCGGTTCAGATTGGTGATAGGTGGGGCCCATCATGCTACCTCGCACAGTAATACCATGCGAGGTGTATGAAGAAGATTTCTCATTTTTAAATAATAATCATAAGCAAAGATAACTCCAATAAAAATGTAGGATTTCTACATGAAATAATAAGGTAATAAGCATCTCAATATTTTAGTTAGATTTCAAATAATATGCAATGACATTTTATAAACAACAAATAATTTTGAAATCAGTAATAAATCCACCATTCAAACACAAAAAAATCAGCAATAGATCCTAACATCATGGGTACATCTCTCATTTTAATAATCCATGAGGTACATCCAAGGCTGTCAACTGGTCAATGCTTACCTGGAATCTGACCAGCCGTCGGTTGACACACTTTTAGAACCCAGACTACTGTGTTAGGAGATGTTTGGGGGTTGTTGGGTGGGAGAGGGTGGGAGAGGGACCAAAACCCACAACAAAACAAAAGATTAACCTAGAAGTGAACCCAACACGATTTACAATTCATTTGGAAAAATTTTAAAACTTGCTCTAACAAAATAATCTAAAAGGAGATGTGAGACTTTTATGGGACTCTAAACATTTGGAAAAGTAATGCCCACATAAAACGTATCCAATCTACTCGGTATATTTGAGGTTGTGTCAGAACAGAATAAGGCCGCCCTAACCTGACTCAATAAAAAAACAGACTCTAAAATCCAGATCTGACTAGTCTCAAAACTGGTCCTAGACCTGGCCTAATTCAAGTATGGTGGGGCAGGTTAGCGTGCACCTGCCCCATTAGCCCCCCTAAGTTCATGTGGTGGCACTCATTATACTAATTAGTCTGGATCATTTGTAAATGAACAAGGTCTAAAGATATATCACAAATCCTTGAGCCAACAGGCATACAAAACCCACTCCTTCACCTAAAAGAAAGTATTATTTATCGGTGATCCAATAAATGTTACACAATATTCTTTAATAGGTAAAACTTTAACATGACTCTGAAGTGAACCCGCAATCCTGTGGTTGCATAATGAGCATCTTCCAAGTTCCAACTATGCTACAAGCTAATGTGAATTATTATACAAGTTGAGAAAGTTATTCCTATAAAACGAAACCAAGAGAAAAATGTACTTGAATTGATCAATACTGTGGTTACCTGGACTTCCGCTCCACTTCCTTGTCTTCATCTACCAACCCTTCTGCTTTTAACCTTTTACTTATTTCTGCAGCTCTGGCTGAAGCCAACTCTGTGGCAGACTTCATTGTTGCTGCTCGGCTAGCAGCCTGTTGTGAAGCCAACGTTTGTTGCATAAGCAACGACTGCTGAAATTGCATCTGTTGCATGGCAACTGCTTGTTGCATCACCATAGGCAAAGAAGCCTGGTGCAGAGAAGAGTTTCCAACAGCAGTTTTTGGAGGAAGAGACTTCGCCATCTCAACATTCAGAGGACGGCCTCCAACATCCATGTTATTCAGTGCCAGAGCTGCCATTGCTTCTTCTGGTTTTGAGTATTCTATGTAAGCAAAATGCTTTGAATCTGTAATGCTGCATTCAACAACGGTACCACAGTAGCCAAAAAGTTGTCTCAGCTGTTCCACTGTAAGAAGTGGACTGAGATTACTAACTTGCAGTGTTTTCTTCAGGGCATCCCCCTTTGAAACATTGTCAGATGAACCTGATAACAGAAACATAATAGCTTATAAATTTTCAAAATACTGAAATAAATCATGCAACATATCCATAAGCAAAGATCTGTAAAATGACTACAGAAAAATTAGGAAAGTTGCAGGAATCTGAAGCTGGCTCAGCATTTTCAGCCAAAATAGCTACAAAGTATTCTCTACTCCACCATCAGCACTCATTAAAATTGCTACTCACTTGGCTCAGAAGGAAATCTCATGAAGTGGCTAAGATATAGGCTACGTCAGAAACCACTAAAAAATCATTTATCATTAAGCATTAACCTCTAAAACTGTTCACCTTAAATGACACATCACAGAACTCTTGGGGTTTGCAGATATCACATGCCTGTAGAAGTTGAAACAGGTTCCAAACTCTTGCATATGCTGAAGCACCATCAATACAAAGTAGATGGTAAATGTAACAAGACTATTTCATAGAACATACAGGAGTAGGAGTTTTTTCCATAGCACTCCTTTTATGTACTTCAAGAAAAGTATAACAAACTTGTTGGAGTACAAGATCAGAAAATAAAACGGAATTCAGCCGACACATCTTCTTTGGGTACAGGAATAGTATCTGGTACCATTATTGGTATCATTTGGCGCCCAATATGGCATATTAATCAGGTAGAAGTATCACTTAAAAAATAAAAATTGAGCATATAAAAGTACCAGGATATCTTTCACATTAAAGTACAGAAGGAATAAAATCAATGACAATATGAACACAGTATCCACACAAAATACTATAAAGAAACAAAGGAAGGAACTCAAAGATATTGAACTCAGGGTTTTTACAATCTGACAAGGAACCAACACTTTAAAATTTTATTTTAAATAGAGTTTGAAATAAAACATTCAAAGCAGTCCTTTTATGTCAACTGTCTGTACCTGAAAGCCCAAATAAGGAGTCCCATAACCATTGAACAGAACCAGGCTGATTCCCAGGCCAAGAATCAAGAAGAGTATGCATGAATTAACTACTTACATTGTTTCTAGTTTCCATTAGTTGGGAGAGACCTAGTCTAGCTAAAATTGTGTTCTGAAGATAACATTAAGTTGAAAAGTTGTGTTTTGAAGATAACTTCGTTAAGTTGTCTAAGTCAACGGTCGGGAGCTTTGTTAAGTAGTTAAGCAGTCTAAGTCAATAGTTGGGAGCTTACGTCGAGCAGGAGTACGTGACACGAGATGATCAAAATTTGAATAGATAGTATCTTTATGGGAACTTGAGTAGAGCATTACACAAATCTGTATTGCACAACCATATTAAGCAATGCAAAAGACAGATTGATGCCTTCTGAGCGAAAAAGTTTGTTCTTCCACAGGTATGGTTGTGACTCCATTGCTGCCTCCTGGAACAAATCTGAAAGATCTACAACAATATGAAAACCAGAAGGTGATTCCAAGACCCTCAACTTGCACTGCTAAGAGATGTTCAGCAAAATGAAGACCTGAAGTGTGACTTCAGGACTCTCATCTTACACCATTTCTCCTTTACAAAGAGAGCTACTACAACTTTTAGACATGGTAATCTGAACTTTCTTCTTCCCCTTTCATATCAGAACTTTGTATTTTATAGATGTCAGATACTAAGATTGCAAAAAAAAAAAAAAAAAAAAACCCATAACAAATACAGAGTAATCATTCACCTCCCACTGAAGCCCAAGTCTCTACTCTTGATTTTAATCATGTGGGGGAAAAAGGCGTTTAGACAACTATAGCAAAGTCCCTTTTGCAGTGATGCTCTAAAGGTTACATTAGCATTTTCATCACTTGATGTTAACACAGCACAAAATGCTGTACACATAAAAAAATCAGCAAGCTTGAAAGGTGGTATGGACAAATATAAAAATGTTACTAACAGAGGGAAAAGTAAGTAAATTCCATGTAATAGAGAACAGCCTTGTGTAATAGTAAACAAAATCAAGGCATGAAATAAAGAGGAAAGAATCCAACCAGATGAATCTCCTGCAGACTTGGCTTGAGCCTGCACCTGAGCAGCATGAGCTTGAAGTGCTTGTGCAGCGACAATCGCTTGAGCAGCAGCCATAGCAGCAGCTGAAGGTGCCATCGGGACTTGACTCATGGTCCCCATGGTTGTCGTAGCAGCCAACGCTGTCATAAGCAGATTGTGAGGTGGGTGGCTGGACTTGCAGTCTGTTTTCGCGCACCGTCCATTCAAGTACTCCCTACAAACTTCTCCAAGTGATGCCCCTATGCCTGGCAAGATCACCCCTCCTAAAGCACCATTTACGACACCAGGGATCATCCCGAGCAACCCCGGGAACGCCCCGGAAACAGATCCCGCATAATTGGGCATGTTGGGCATCGTCTGGTTGACAAGATTAGGGTACGGGGTCGATGGGGACACACCCAACAGCCCTCCCGTCGTGTTGGCGCTGAAGAATACCGGGAACGGGCTGCCCATGATGGGCTTTCCATTGCACTCGACGTGCACCATGTAATTCCCCCGCTTTGGGACGGCATAGGTCACCGTATACGTCCCGTCGCCCGTGTCCTTCACCATCCCATCCTGATCGGACCCACCAACGCCTACGCCCGGCGAAATCCTAACGTTCAACTCCGCACCCCCACTCGAGATCTTCCGCCCATCGGAATCCTTGGTCGTCACGACGAAGGACGACGGGGAGCAGGCAGTGCCCCCGGCAATCCCTGCGCCGGCAGCCGTGCACTTGGACGGGTCAACAGGACCAACGGGCTTGGTCGAAAGGTCCTCCGACTCCTCCCCATCGCTGTCGTCGGAGGCAGCTTCCTTCTCCGCAGCCTTCTCCACGTCCTTGAACGTGGCTTCGAAGGCCGCTTTAGCAGCCGCGGCCTTCTCTGCCTCGCTCTTCAGCTTCGCCTCCTCCGCCTGCTTCATCCAGACCGGACGGGCAACAATAGCTCCCCGATCCGCCATGCGCTCAAGAGAAAAAGGCCCGAAACCCTAGCCCTAGCCCAAAAACCCTAACCCTAAAATCCCAAAACCTAGAAACCCTAAAAAAGGAAGCTTTTTTAACAAACTCTCCACCAAAATCAAAGGAAAGAAACCTCATTCGATTGAGTTCCCTCCATGAATCGGTCTTTCGATGCTAGAAACAGCTGAAAATCGAATGAATCCAAAGCCTGTTTCAAAAGAGAAAGAAAAGCCCTAAACAACCAAAATCTGCATCGATTTCTAGGGTTTTTTTTTCCAGAATCGAGAAATTGATTGGGGCGAAGGAAGCGAGAACCGAACCTTTGAAGTAAAAATCGGTTCTTGATGGATTCGCTGTCGCCGATTAGGGTTTCTTCGAGAGATGGAGATACCAGGAAATAGGATATGATTGGGCCAGAGAACACTATGGAAAACGCGTAGGTTACTAACCCCACAAAACACTGCCTCTTTTTTATATTGGCACCGGTCCTAAACTCCTAATTACATTTAAGGGCAGAGCCAGAGAGGGCACAAACAGTGGTTCAATTTGGCAATTGATTGCTCAATTTCACTCCCAAATTTTGTAACCAGAGAGAATTCAGATCATTAAAAAAATTTAATTTGAGTAAACTATAATTACGAGTTTTGCTTTTAATTTTGTATTAATTTCTAATTTTAAAATAAAATTGTTATGTTTTATTTTCTATTTTTAAACATTGGCGCGATGAACTTTTAGTTAAAATTAAGTCGTACAATTAATTATAATTTGTAAATGTTGAATCTTGTATCAGGTGGTCTTTTATATCGATAAATTCAGGACTAGATTGAATTTAAAAAAAAAAAACATATATATATATATCCAACCAAACCCAAATGACGACCATTCAGTCAATCGGGTTGGGTTGCGCTAGGCTAAATATTCTTTTATTGATTATTATACATTCTAATAATTGTTTGAGCAGACAATCACTCAATTGCAACACACTCCTTAGTTGGTCTGATAAGGCTGAGCCTTGGGCTTTCTATCATTCAATTCAAGCCCTCTTTGAACATTAAGCGGGACGAAATTATATATTCAAGCCGGGCCAAAAAAGAGTTGATCCCACCCATGAGCACATGTAGACCCAAGCGACTGGCAAAATGGGAGAAAATCATGTGTTTGCTTTTATGAAAGTCGAAGTGCCTGCATGGAGCCCACTTGGATGGATCTGTATTGGATTAGGTGTAGGTCAAATATCACTATGATCAAATCATCGTAACTAATAATTTTAGAGCCTCAAAGTCAAAATGTTTTGTAAAGCATATTTTGGTAATAGCTCAATTAGATGTTGGATAATGATTATTAAACATCGATTTTGACCAAGAGAATTTCCAAGGGGGATGTAAGCAGCTTAAAAACATAAAAAAAAAAAAAAAAAATTATATATATTTATAAAGATTAGGTTTGTTAATCAAAAGTAAAGCCATGATTTTAAGAGATTTTTGACATCTTACAGGCTAGAGAACGATGCCAGCATTTGGGTAATCATGGGTGGGCCAATTGGAATAAGTTTGTGCTCAACCCTCACTAGGCCTGACAAGGGCATCATAAGTTCATAACTCCCTCTTTGATGTTAAATGGATTGGGTTGGGTTCTAGCCCAAAGGCCCAACCTAACATATTCAGATTGGAGAGTTTCCAAATGGACTTGGCCTTACCTTCAAGTCAGCGCACTTGATTTGGCCTTCAATATAAGAGGCCCAGTGAGTCTATGGAATAAATCTGGCCAATCTTCAAGTCAGCCCATGAACACCTCTAGTCATGACCAATGATGCAATGAATTGAAAGTCAGTGCCATTTTTTAATCCGACTACAACCTAGGAGTTGTGGAGTGGCATGAGGGTAGGTTCGCACGTCTTGTCTTCAAAACTACTTTAGATTTATCCGGTGTGCGTTTAGCGGACATCATCCGGTAATTTAGTCACGTTGGATGAAACACCTCAGAGATATTCATGTCATAATAATAATAAACTATCGACTTGACCCAAATTTAATTGGGGAAGACAGCTCAGTAGATACTATATGATGAATTTGTTTGAGTATGGGCATTTATATGATTTTGCAGAAGTTCTATCCCAAGGCTTTAAAGGCGAAGAAATTTATCTATAATTGATTTTCTTCATAGCTCATTGTGACCAGGCACTTTCTTAGTAGTGATTAAGGAAACATTTGTGTAGAGGCCACCCATTTCACTTCATTCGAATGATGTCAGTTTGTGTAGCATAAATCATAACATAAAAAACACTTAAGATTATCTATTTCTTTTTCCTTCTCAGCATGGTAAGTTTAGTACTCCCCTGCACCGCTATCCAAAAATAATAATAATAATAATAATAACAAAACAAAACCTATGTTACACAGACGTGTCTCAAGAGAAAAAGAAGTGAAGGTTTTCAATTGGAAAACAATTTAAATAAGCACCATTTTGAATTATTCCATTTGTTGATGTCTTTGGCTCAATATCATTATCATTTTACCCTAAGAGGTAGCATGGTTGGCTGGGACTACGGCTCGTGAACCGAGGGTTGCAGCTTCGAATGGCCATTGTCTCCCTGGAGCCACTTTCCCTGGTAAAAGCCTAACTTACCCTATGTGTAAGGGAGGCAAAGACTTCACGTGTTTAGAGGAATAGTCGGTTCTCAAATAGGCCATACACGCTGGTCAGTGGGGGAAAAAATCATTATTTGGCTTATTGTATTGGTGTGATACTTAGTTTTTGTTTATTTGTAGTAATTTATATATTTGCCTTCTTATGAATGTCGGAGTTTGGAATGTTGTTGATGTGTTTTCCCTTATTCATATTAGAGATCCTACTTGAAAATTTCATGCATCCCATATTTCATGATTTTCCTACTTCCCAGCTACTAAATTTTTTTGTTGGAGTAATAATCAAATATGCATTATTTATCTGTAGATTTAGTGTACTATAGTGCTCATTATTGTATAATTTCATAGTTCACATATGAGTCAATACTTAAAAATAAAACTAGCATAATAAACCAGCACGTGTATGGACAACATTGCAACTTAAACATTTATGCATTAAAAATAATTGTAAATTTTAGAAACAAATTAAAAGAACAAAAGGTTATAGGAGTATTTTTTAATCTTAGAATTGATGACATAAAAAAGATATACATAAAAAAATTATGCTATATGAATTTCAAAGACCCAGATATTTAGAATTTATGTCAGAAATTCTAACAGAAAAAAGGTCCCTAATTTACAATCATATCGCTAAAACGACAAATATGTAACATAGTTGTCAATTAGGTTTCGGTCATCAAATTGGTCTAGTATTCAAGATGAATTATTTTAGTATTTTGAAAATTCAGCAACACTTTTCGGAGTAATACAAAATTAAAAAATAAAGAAACATATAAATAAAATATAAATTATGCATGTTTGTTGATATGAATATTTAGAAAAGTTTTTTTTTTTTTTTTTAAGTGAGAATTGTGCTACAAACTGAAATGGACTGGAATTCAAACTGATCTTTTTCGCCAAATTCTGTTTCAGCCGAAGGATCGAAACAAAAAATTTCGGTCAAAACAAAACGGAATTGACAACTATGATATGTAATCCTTTGAGGGCGAAATCTCTTACTTCACAAACAAGTTAGAGTCGACAGTAATTGATATATTAAATATAAATAATCAGTAGGAGATAAAATATTTAACTAAGACGTAAACTAGTCAAAATCCTCATCCTAACTAAGAGACATTTTAATTTACAAAAATCACACATCTTATTTTTATGAAAATAAGAAATTCTACCAACCGATAAATACCAATTTAAGATGAATCATTCACAAATTTAATTTTAAACACAAAACAAAATTTTAATTCTCAAAGTCTACATAACTATTTTCTACAATAAAAAATTGAGATTACCTAAAAACTAACTCAAGATCGTAAAACTCCCAAACATGTACGACTTAAACAATGGCTATACGTACGGAGTCCGAATCTAGCCAGGTAAAAATTAGAATGCCACAGTGATGGTCAGTGCACCAATCACGGCCAACCACATCATCGTGGGGCAGCCTTGCCGTGTCCGCATTCAAGCTAGATTTTCCCCACATTCATGTCGCAGACGGATTGGTCCACCCACCGTCAGTATATATCCACTGTGAGAAAACACATTCTAAATGGACTAGGGTTGTAAACGGGTTAGTTCCAGTTTGGGTCCATGGTGGATCTGGAACCGAAACCGTTAAGGAGAATGTGGAATCGGATTCGAATCCAAAACCATTTCGAAACCTGTTTCTTGCGTCTGGAACAGGAACAAGAATCATATATAGGACGAGTTTGGATCTGGGTCGAGTTTAAGTAGAGAATGATATTAAAAAAAATATGGCTTTTGGGAGATATTTTTGAAAATTGAAGTAATGTATTTGATCTCAGATCCACGGATCCAAACCAAGGTAGAACTGGATCTAGACTCATTTAATTATCAAGTCTTAAATAAAGATCTAGAACCGACTTTTAAAGGATCGAAACATTTGGATAATCAGAAAATCAAGTACCCATTTACATCCCCAGAATACCCATCTCTTGTATTTCCGAATCCTCTTCCACTTCCAATCCTCCCTCGGAAGTCAAAAAATTGCTGTACATGTCCAAGTCGTCCAAAGAAAAAGCCCAAAGCGGATGCCGCTGACACCTTTATCTCCATCCGCGTGTCCTCCTCTCACCTACCTTCCACCCCATGATCGCCCGTCCAAACCGGTGTCCTGGCCCACCGTTTTCGAATTCGGATCCTTAGCTTCAGAGAAATCCAAAGTAAAAAGAAGTCTGAACTCCACGTGGGGCCATCTTTTGCCATTTCCGCAGGGACATCTCCTCCTTCCTCCTGCCACGTGTCCGTAGCTGCAGGCCAAACGTCGTGACTCGTGAGAGCAGCTACCGTTTCATCTCTCAGCTACACGTGTCCATATCGCATCCTCTGTACGGTCGAAACACGTCACGTGTCCTGCGGGACACGCAACGCGACGTGTGCGCTTAGGATCGCCTTTCCTTCCTTTTCCATCGTCCATTCGTCTCCAATCCTGCGGCCCACCCAAACTCACGCTCCCTCGAACTACGGAAATACTCTTACGTGTCACTACAGTGTCCCTTCCCTTCTCCTTTTTCCGCCACGTGGTCTTCTCTGCTTCTTCCAAAACTGGTATTTGAATGCTGGATTCCGAGAAAGAAGAAAGAAGAAGAGGTATCAAAAACCCTAGATTTGATTTCTCTTCAATGGAAGGGGAAGAAGAAGCTCAGATCGAGCTGAGCTTAGGACTCTCGATCGGCGGAAGCTACCGGAACAACCCGCCGGTCTCGATTTCCGCTCCGAACCGGTCGTCGTCCGATCGTTCTCTGACCTTTGACTGGACGGGATCGGACGGCGGAGAAGCCGATCTGGCGGGTCCTCAGCGGATGCGGGAGATCCACGCGCGGCGGAGGCAGGAGGCAAGGAGGAAGGGGGAGGATAAGAAGAGCCTCTGTAGTAGTGGCGTTTCAGTAAATAGCCATGATCGGTTGGTGATGGAGGCCCAGGGGCTTCGGTGCCGGGCCAGAGATCGGACGGCGAGGGAGGCGGACACGTGTCGGTCGGATCGCAGGACGAGTCAGGAGGATCCGGGCGAAACCCTAGGATTCACGACGCTAAACCAAACCCTATATCCGATTCAAAGCACAAACCCTAATTTTGGCGGATATCAGGTGCCTGGTTTTTCCGTGATGCCGCCGATGTCGGTGCCGGCGCATTTTCCGTTCCATCCGATGCAGTGTATGCCGGTTCCGAATGGGTTTCATTACCCTTACTTGATGCCGTGTTGGGCTCCGGCGCCGGAAGAAGTGTCGCAGGCGTCTGCGGGCAGGGAAGGTTGCTTGAATCCGGCACGGCAGAGTTTCCGGCCGTTTAGTGCTAGTAGCAATGACCGGAATGCCGACCGGCCTGGAGGTGGTGATGACGTGGGGCAGAGCGGTGGTGGTGTCGGCGGTGGTGTATTGAACCGGTCGCCGGGGAGTAGTTTGTCTGCAGTTTCGGATAACGGGAGCGCGGGATCGCTGCAAGGTAATCGATTTTGTTTGTCTTTTACACGTGTGGCAATAAGATTTTAGGGACAATTAATCTTAAAGCGGACAATAGCCCAATAAGAGCCCAAAGATGTATATTTAGCGAGCTATTCTATCATTGTTATATCCTGGGGTATATCCTAGGGACGTAGTCTATCCTTACAATTAGTTGAACAGTTTTGAGCACCCTTGTCTAGTTATTTATATTTTTACTTTCACACCACCAAACCACCATCTACACCATTGAATAGCTGTATGACAATCACTTGGTTTGGTGGTCCCGCGGTCAAGAAAAAAAAAAAATATCGCAGCCTGCGATATCATATTGATCAAACAACTATGCGGTAAATATACATTTTTGGGTTGTTCTAAGGCTATTGTCGACTTTATGACAGAGGCTATATGACAGAGGCTATTGTCAGCTTTATTATAGTATGTACGTAATTGTCCCAAATGATAGTTGAAGGTGGGTCTGTGATTTTATAATTCATCATCTTGGTAACTTGGTTCATACATATGCCCTGACATGGCAGGATTTTGATTCCCTCTTCATGGCACCAAAGCTGCCATGTTTTAGAGCCTGTTATTAAATTCGTAGGAATTTGTAATGATCTATAAACGGACAACCATATGACCTTGCCTAATAAAGAGAATATTAGAAATCATTGTCAGGCCATCACTCGAGTAATTTAAAATTCAAATCCTTTTTGGGGGCAAGTTTGGCAACTCTATTAACAGAGTCTAAAGTTGATTTTGAAGAAAGAATAAAATATAAGTGGGTTACGATGGTATTTTGTTTTAATTGTTTGTTATGGAATTTTTTTTAACTTTTTGCTTGAAAAAGTGGAGGTTTTTTTTTTTCTTCTTTTGGTATTTCAGTGGATGAAAGTGGTGGTTTTTCTGGTGCTTTTGATGTCACATATGCTTTACTTTTCTTACGAATATCAATGTCTCATTTACGTGGTCACACTTTATATGTGGATAATGAATTTGTATGTATTCAATTTCTGTGTGTATTTTATGCAAACAGACAGCCCCATAGGTTGGTTTTATGCAGTAAAAGAAGAAATTGAAATCCTGATGGAGTCGTGGGAGTGGTTTCTTTGCTTTGTATGTATGGGTGAGGATTGGATTATATTTAATCTAATTATTTAGGAGGACTACTAGTCCTAATAATTGTTTAGGATGACTACAGTGCTGAAAATTTGTAGCTTTTATTCAATGTGTGTTCCACAAATGATGCTCAACTACTATTCCTGATAATTGTTCAGGAGGACTACAGTGCTGTAAATTTGTAGCTTTTATTCAATATATGTTGTCCCACAAATGATATAGAGCTTTTGGAAGTTGAGTAGATTCCAATTGTCTTACCTTTTAACACTCAAAAGTGTGTTTGTGAAAATGGAGAAAATTTGATAAGTTTTCCACATGCATGTTGACAAATCAGTTCTCACTGACCTCCTGTAGAGATGATAATCAGCATCTATTGCTGCAGGTGGAAGCAATAGCAGGGATTCAAGAAGCCGTTCAACCCACTCTCCATCCCGAACTCAACCACTAGATTCACCACCCTTAAGCAATGGACAAGTGCAGTTAGAGCACAGCACTTCCGCTCAGTTGAAACAATCTGCCCAAACTGTAGAAGAGGCAACTGAGAAGGCGGAATCAAACAGTGCTGAATCCTGTCCAACCAGGACCGAGCCAACTTCTGGGACAACAGATCAGCCTGCAGCGTCGAACGACACTGCTGAGTCCGGTCTGAGCAAACCCATACGGAAAATGAGGAGTGCATCAATGAGTCCTCTTCCTCCTAAAGTGGGAGGAGACCCTCTTGAAGACAAGAATCAGAAACCTGGCTCAGTCTCCCTACCTCACATGCCATGCGTGTCGACCACGGGAAATGGCCCAAATGGGAAAACCATAACTGGGTTCCTGTCCAGGTACAGGAAGGGGGAGGTTAGCATTGTCTGTGTATGCCATGGAAGCTCATTCACCCCAGCGGAGTTCGTGAAGCATGCAGGGGGTACTGATATCTCGCACCCATTGAGGCATATAGTAGTAGTCCCTTCTGCATTCGGATGAGTAAATAAACTGTCATTGTCAGATTCAGGCGGCTTTTAGACTTTTGTAAGCATAGTTGGATAGGAAAAATATATGGAGACATTGAAGTATAGATGGAAATGTATAGTTGAAAAACAGAAAAGAAGAAAGAAAGAAACTACTTGTGAACTCTTCTTCCCAGCAAATGAATGGAAGAGATTATTTTGTGTTTTCTTGAGATATAAGTAGTGGTGGTCCACTCATTTCAGTACGAGTGAAAAGGGTGGGTTCTCACCTGTGGTCAATCTAATCTTTTCACATTTAAGATTCAATTGTTAGCTCGGGTACGTACCTCCCTGTCTATAGAAATGACCAAAAGTTCCAAAGTTCGATCATCTGCTCATGATCCTAATTAGTCGCTGTTAGTTTAAACAACCTTAATCTTATAGTGTTGAAAATTAGGGTCTTCATTGTGGTTCATCATATCGTTTCTTTTGGGTTAATGAGGGGGTGTGTTTCTACCTAAGCTTAATATTTAGAAGGACTCTTATTTTTCATTCGACCTTGTCAAGCCTCTCAAAGATAGGAATCTATTCACCTAGAAAAAGAAAAGGAAAAAGAAAAAAACCAGCTCCTTGTTAGGTTCAAAACCAATATTGTGAGTTTTCTAATGAATTTTACTATAATATGGGATGGAGCTGATTCCAGGTGGCCAATCCACAGTAGACTTTTAGATGGCTCAATTCCTTTTACCCTCTGTTTGGGAAGGGGGGAAAGAGGGGGGAAGAAAAAAAAGGAGGGAAAAGTGGGGGGAAAATCTTTTTGGGGGGTGTTTGGGAAGGGGGGGAGGAAAAGGAGGGGGAGGAAAGTGGGGGGAAAATTTTTGTCTTCTTGTGGCAAAAATTTTCCCCTCAAAAATGGGGGGAAAATGAGGGAGGGGAAGGAAAAAGAGGGAAAAAGTCTTTTTTGCCCTTTTTGTCCTTTGTTGTCATTTAGAAACTTTTATAAAAGTAAGGGTAAAATGGTAATTTTTCATGTACTTCACAAACAAACAAAACCCTACTTTTTCACTTTTCTTCCCCCTACTTTTTTTACTTCCCAAACAAGAGGAGGTAAAATTAATTTTCCCTCCCCTCCTCTCCCTTTCATTTTCCTTTCCCTCAAATTTTCCCTCCCCTCCCCTCCCCCCCCCCCCCCAAACACAGCATTAGGGGCAATTGGGCGGAGGAATTGGGCGGAGGTCCTTGAACATTTGATTTTATGGCCTTAGATCCACACTTTCTTTTCATAGTGTTAAGTCATTCTTCCAACTTTAAAGATCTAATATATCCAAATTGCCCTTTCTTTAATAGCTCTTATCTATTTAAAGATAAATCATATATCCTGATTAGTGGGATATGCCATTAATAATGGTCATCTACTATTTAATTGATCACGATTAATGAAAATACCATTAATGAGATTTTGAAATAAATTAAAAAAAAACACAAATAAAATTCAAAAGACGTAAATAAATTTTAGAATAATGCAACTAAATTTAAAAAAACGCACATAAATCTCAAAGGAACGCAAATAAATTTAAAAAGACAAGTAGAAATTTCAAAAGATTCAAATAAATTTTAAAAAATGTAAATAAATTTCAAAAGACAAATAAAATTCATATAACTTTTTTTTATGGTACATAACTTCTTTTTTTTTGAACTGGTTATGATTTCGAACATAGATAAATTCATATAAATTCACATTAAAGTTAAAAAAAAAAGTGTAGATCAAATTAATATAAATGCACAGCAAGCTTAGATAAATTACTTTCAATTCATTTAAATTGAAGTCACACTCAGATTAATTGTCAGCAAACAAAGATTAATTAACACAAAAGACAAATAAATTCATATAAATACAGAGATAACTTTAATTTAGAGTCAAATAACTTCATGCAAAATTAGATAACGTATACAAAAACTCAGATAAAATAACAGCAAACTCAGAAAAACAGTAAATTTATCTGAGTTTTCTGAAACTTATCTTAACTTCTGGCAAAACTCAGATAAATTTATCTGAGTTTTGAACAAACTTTTCTGAGTTGTGAAGAAATATATCTGAGTCTGGACCAACACAAATTTATCCGAGCAGATAAATTAACAGCAAGCTCAGAAAACAACAAATTTATCTGAGTTTTCTGAAACTTATCTTAACCTCTATCAAAACTCAGATAATTTATCTGAGTTTTGAACAACTTTTCTGAGTTGCTAACAAATTTATCTGAGTCTTGACCAACACAAATTTATCCAAGCAAATAAAATAACAGCAAGCTCAGAAACATAGTAAATTTATCTGAGTTTTCTGAAACTTATCTTAACCTCCTGTAAAACTCAGACAAATTTATATGAGTTTTGAACAACTTTTATGAGTTACTAACAAATTTATCTGAGTCTGGACCAACACAAATTTATCCGAGCAGATAAAATAACAGCAAATTCAGAGAAATAGTAAATCTATCTGAGTTTTCTGAAAACTTATCTTAATCTCTGGCAAAACTCAGACAAATTTATCTGAGTTTTGAACAACTTCTCTAAGTTGCGAACAAATTTATCTGAGTCTAGACCAACACAAATTTGCTATCATACGGACTTAGGGGATGCTGGGCATCACAGGCGATCACGTGTAAAAGCTTAATCGTCCTCTTCCCCTTTTCAATTTTCTTCTTGCAGCTTGGCTTGAATTAAGCCAACTTCTCTCCTATCTCTTTCCCTATCTGCCACTTGCCAAGATCATGGGAGAAAAGGTCATGTGCTTTTGATCGTACAAACCGAGACAAGAGAGATCGGTACTTGTAACTCCACAAAACAAAGAACCTAGACTACTTCTCTTTTATCCGACTCCAACGAGTCTATGTGGCCCACCAGAGATCTCCTCTACAACTCTTCTCATCTTCTCCGGAAAGTTATTGCATAGATTGAAATCGAGAAGCACCGATTCCCTCTAGTCTCTCTCCAATCAATCGAAGAAGACTTTAAGGATTTACATAACCCCAAACAGAGGGGGAGAATGAAAAATTAAAAATTTTGAAATTCAAATTTTTATACCTAAAAAGCTAAAAGGGCAAATCAGTCATGAAAATGTCTGATGTAGCGTATATAGGGACCTCTCGCCAAACTATGTACAACTGTATGGACCATAAGCCTTAGAGGAAAAGTCATTGGACTGAATGCCCTACAAAACCAATATGAGGGATCTCTCGCTAATTTACCCTTCCTTTTTTGGCTGCATAACGTGCACATATGTTAGATGGCTCAAAGCAGCTAATCTAAACTTCATCCTACCTATTTGCCTTTCATAACTGAAGTCAGTCATCAGGTAAGGGTCAAGGAAATCTAGAGAGGACCACTGAATTCCTTGTATTATACCAAAAAAAAAATCATCTCACACTGTAAATTAAAGGGTGGACTATCATCTTGTATCAAAGTTAAAATTGCATCCCATTATGGATATTCTTAAATTTTACCTCAATAGGAGTTTTATGGGAGCAATCAAGCTGGCAGGCACGAAGGTCTTAATAGTGTGGATTGTGATTGTGTGTGAAAGCATCAACCTTCTGCTCTTGTATTGTATTAATCACTCATAATTTGTTTTCAACAAAGGGACTCACTTAAGATCAATGGGATTCTTTCGCACACCTACACTTGCAGGAATTGGCACCAATCACGTACAATTTGAAACTAATTTGGACGCTATTGAAGCTTGGATTTTATCATAATAAAGTTGCATGAAGTATATAAAAAGGGAGATTACTTATGATACATCCAGTTCCTCCACACACCAACCCTTGATAAATTGACACTCAGCTTAATTTGACATTGATTTGCATGGTTTTCACTTTTGGATTTTTTCCCCATAATTTTGCATGGAAGTAAAGCCATTGGACTTTGAGATCTTAAAATTAAGGTCTAAGATAATGTGCTCCATGTGAACCGGCCCCTTCTCCCAAATGTTCAAACCTCAACATCTCTTTCTCTCACTTGATTGTCATGCACCTGTTAGGAAAATTGTGTTGCCCGACTGCCATTGGGTCCACGCCATATCGAGCCCGGCAACGTGTCCCGGATGAACTTCCAATAAATCTTGATCTGATTGAGTTAGATAAGGACTAAACTCTTGGTGGTGGAGTTTGGATCAGATTCAGACTCTGGTTGGTAGAATTCCCACGCTGGTCAGGAAATGTGAGATTCCAGTCGGGGTAGAGTCCATAATAGTCGTAACTGCTAGGGATTGCTCTATATAAGAGAGATGTGAATCCTTGCTTGATTATCCAGTAAATCTGAGAGCGTTCGCAGAGAGTTTACAGGTCTACCTCACACCGAAAAGCATAAGATTCTCGGCGAATTCAGTTTCGACACCCACCCGATCCAACTAGTTCTTTCAGCACTAAGGTGTGCTAGCTCCACACATGGACTCATGGGACCCATATAGAGCATTCAATAGAGCTACTTATAAAGCACGTACATAAAAATTTTGGGAAAAATTCAAAATGCTTATTTTAACATGTGAAGACAATTTGCAATAACTCTACAGAAAAGAACTAAAATGCATAAATACCAGCCAATATTTTCTTTCCATTTATTGATTTTTTTTACCTTTTTTCAGTTTTCAGCATTTGTTTCTAGCTAATCATCTGTCTCACTCTCATCACTGCTCATGTACTGTGCCCCTGATGACTAATAAATGTTGACAAGTGTATGTAACTGATTTTGGTACAACCCCAATTGAGACCGCATATATGCCTTTCATTAGGAACACTGTACCGAACCATAATATCATGAGATATCTGCATAGCCCATTTATATTTTATTTTTTTTACTATTTGATGTTTTACTTCATTTTATTTTACTTTATTTCAATCTACATCTAACGTTCCTGAAAAGTTACCGCAAGTAGAAAATCTTCTTCTACCCAGTTTTCAAAATCAAAGCCCACTTACAAAAAGTGATCCTGTTCTCCAATTGCCATATAAAATCCTACGCCCTCATTCTCCTTATGCAAAACCCACCTAATTTTTTCTTATAAATATTTTATAAGAATCGCAGTGAAACCCCAGGATCCTGATCGATCTCTTAAGCCAACACCCATAAACAAATTATACGAATCTTTCTCAAAGAAAATGGATTGATCACTTGCTTGCATCTAGGTTCCTGAAACGAGACTGGACTTTGGTACTCCTAGAAAATGGAGTAGGAAAAGCACATGCTGCTGTTTCCAGGACTTTGCTACTTGCTAAGATCGATGTAGTTAGAAATCTCCCAAAACGGTCTAAAACACCAAGATCTCTGTTTTGATCATTTAATAAGAAATAGAGCCAACAAACATATTTGCCAAACACCACCTTTTACTAATTGAATCAAATCTAATAGCAGCAGCAGACGTAGACTTACCTACTTGTATGAGGAAATTGAGAAATTGGAATGGTTTCGTTTTTTAAAAAATAACGGGGGCTTAGAGCATCTCCATGAGATACTTTAAATTGAGATATGCCTTTTAAAAAACGAAGACCGATATGGCATATGTAATTTGGCTACTCCAAAAAAGATGTCAAATGCAAATGGAAGTGGGCTTATGGTTATTATTTTATTCAAAATAAAGATTTGTACCCAAAAACTTAAAGCTAAGTGGGCTCTCACTATTATTTTATGTTAATTTTTTTTTTTTTTTTTTTTTTGGAAGCACGATTTATGGTATCCCAAATTTGACATACCATCCCATACTTTAAAGTTTATGTAGGACCGTTGGAGATAATTTCGTATGTGAATTAGAGCCGTTGAAGGATGACATGGACATTTGAAATGCAAAAAGTCTATTAATACCGGGACTTGTCCCGACCCCACATGGGAGGGGCAAAATGGTCATTTGCTCGGGATTAAATCCCTGTACAGGAGTTGGTTTTATTTGTGATCAAAGAAGAAATAAAATAAAGCAGTGCATTCATTATTCATTTCCCAACATACCCATACATCAAATGATATCACAAAAATCTCATGACATCACTTTCTTGAGATCCTCATTTCCACCACCACCAAATGCTATCTCCTTCATCTTCTCAACAAACTCCCTTGTGAACCTTTCGTGGGTTCCTTCATCACTCAAAAACTCCCTCAGCTTCCTGTGATTCTCTCTAATATTTGTCTTTCCGGGCTCTTCCGCGGCCTTCTTCATCACCATCTCAATCGCCTCACAGAGGTCCTCTCGCCGGAAAAACCCATTATCATCATCCCTCTTCACCTCCACTCCGGCCTTCAGGTCGCCGGCCACCAGCCTCGCATTCACGAACTGGTCGCCCTTCTGCGGCACCAGCACCAGCTGGCAGTCGTTCACAACCGCCTCCGTGATGGAGCTCAGCCCCGCATGGCAGACGTAGCACCCCACGCTAACGTGCGCCAGGATGTGGAGCTGCTGCACCCACCCCACGTGGACGATCCCCCTGTCCTTCACCCTCTCCTGGAACCCCTCCGGCAGGTGTCCGGCTATGTCTCCGGAGTTCTCCCTGGAGGGGAAATTCAGCACCACCAGAAACGGCGCACCCGCCATTTCCAACCCCAAGACCAGCTCTTTTATCTGGTCGTCGCCGAGGAATGTCTCGCTGCCGAACGAGCAGTAGACGACGGATTTTTCCGGGAACTTGTCGAGCCAGTCCTCCCATCGCCGGTCGAGATCACCGACGGGTCGGCCGGCGACTACCGGACCGGCGAGAAGAACCGGCTTCCGGTACTGGGTCTGGACGAAATTCACGTAAGCCGCCTCCATTTCCATGCAGGTTTTCATAACGATGGCGTTGCACCCTTCCATGCATGCAACGACACGTTCGAAGACGCTTGGGCCGTCGAATCTCTTGTAGATGTAGGTGAGGTCTCTTGCCTCATGGGTGCTGAGCCGGGACGTGGAGGTGGAAGCCGGGAAGCCGGGCGGCGGGAGCTTGAGGTCGTCCACGGTGGGGGGGTCGTGTGAGGGCGGAGAGAGGCGGGCTGGGACGGTGGCGTAGGCTGTGGAGAGGGCGGAGAAGACAGAGAAGAAGATGGTTTTGATTTGGAGAGGGGCGGCGACGGAGGGGAGCCAGTTGAGGCCGAAGTCGAAGAGGATGAGGTGGGGGCGGAGGGAGGAGAGGAGGGCGGCGATCTGGGGTTTCATGGCGTCGACTGCTTTTTTGAGGAGCTCGGCCATGTGGGGGGTCATCTGGTCCGTTGTTTCGATGCCTGGTGGGAGGCCATCAACGGCTGGGATTGTGAGGGGGATGATGTTGATGAGGTGTGGGGAGTGGAGGGATGATCTGATCCGTTGGATGGTTGATGGGGGGCAGAGAAAGGAGATTTTGATGCTATGGAGGGAGAGCTTGTTGGAGAGTTGGACGAAAGGACTGATGTGGCCGAATGCAAACCATGGCAGCATGGCTACATGAAGCTCCTCTCCATTCATCCTCTCTCTCTCTCTCCTTCTCTCTCCTGTTTTTGGTAGGAGTATTGTTTGATTTTTATAGGAAGGGTTTAGGTCAAGATCCCCAAAAGTGGAGACCACAAACTTTCATTTCATTATTGTCCAGATCCTCATATCTAGGTGGGGGCACAAGAGTTAGACACATCCCATTGAAAGGGTTTTGGACTCACTCTCGGCTTAGCTGGCATATACAAATACCCAAAAGAATAAAAAAAACAATGGAGCTTTGGCCCTATGTTTATAGGCAGAGCCCATAGCTTTTTAGTAGCAACCAAATAATATAGGTGGTCTTAGTGCTACTCCCCATTCCATCTACACCCTCTTTTTTTTTTTTTTTTTTGAAATATTACTATATATGCATTAAATTTAAAGCTACTATCCACATTTTATGATTTCATTTCTTTTGAAGAGCAAACTTAACTTAATTAGGGCCCACTTGGATATTTGCAAAATCAAAGATTTAAATACAATTATAATAGAATTAGACAATGTAATAATCATCATTATATTATTTCGCTGTATGACAGTTCTTTAATAATACAACAAATTTTATATTGAGTCATTTGCAAGCCATTACATAACGTGATAATACGTTAGGAAAAAAAATAGTTTCAAGAAAAAAATTTATTTTGAATTCTTGAGTAGAGGAGAGTTTGTTATTACATTATAATCACTTATAACATTAATGGGGCCCGCCTATAATATACAAACTACTCAAACCCACCTTTTCATCTTGTTGAATCATTAAAAAGGTTTCTCTCTAATTACTCTTATAAAACACCAAAAGATCGATTTAGCATATCATTGAAATAAGTGAAAATTCAAATCACATGCTTTATACATCATCAATTTAACGGTGGAATGACCCCAATTAAAATAAAACTTTCTTTCGTAATATAACAAGGGTTCACCACCACCTACTAACCCAAAGGCAAGGGTTTACCAAAGAAATTCAACTTGGGGGCTTCATGTAAAAGAAATATTGCAGAAGGTGCAAATGTGAAAGAAAATTACATTAACTTTTAGAAAATACAGGGTTTTTTTTAAAAGCTTCAGATATGAGTGGAGGCTTCCGGACGTCCTAGACCCATGTACTGGGGTCCACCCCTGCCCAAACATGGGTGGCTCCACATATATCTCAGTGGGGTCAATTGACCCCACTGAGATCCGAAAAAGCATTTAAAAATAAATTATTTTTTTTTCATGAATTGAACTTATAGGAATCTTTTGACCCCACTCAATTTAAGAGTTTCATCCCCACATTAGCTAACTTTACACATTTTCTTTGTTACTGTGATAGTGAACAAAAGTCACCATAAAATACCCACCGCCTTAGTTAATAGGCCAACTGTCTACAAAAAATTAAATAAAATTAATGGGCCCACATTACTAATATGCCCTCTAGCAATAAGTTTTTAGAACTTAAAGGAATTTTTGACATTGCTATAAAATTAGTAGAGACAAAGAAGGATATCATATACCAATTGGTTATTTGCTTTTAAAATTGGCGTTGATTTTACCAACAGTGATTACCACGATAGAAATAGCATTTTCAGCAATGAAGTACGTAAATAATAGGTTGCGTAACCGAATAGGAGATCAATGGATGAATGACTGCTTGGTTACATATATTGAAAAATATGTGGTTGCTAATGTTGATAATGAATCTATTATACAACGATTTCAACACATGAGAATTTGTTGAGGGCAGCTGTAGGAGTTTATGTATTTGGATTTTGCTTTTGGATTAAGAACTATTAGTAACAATGTATTAAAATTTCTTTTTTTATATTTAGAACTCAGTATTATCTTTGTCGGATTATTGGAAATAGATTATTTGATAATTTTATACTATACTTGTCGAATTATCGAAAGTAGATGACAAATGTTGATAAAGGGACAAATAAATTAATTCGTTTTGCAAAAGATAAGTCTTTTGTTTTTTTCCTTAGCGAGGAGCTTGAGAAACAACTTAAAAGGAATAATTTTTTTATGATGAAAAAATGATGTAAAAAACTTAACAAATTAATTAGTTAGCATAATATAAAAAAATAAAAATAATATATTCAATCCAATTTAACTCATAAACTGGTATTAATTATCTTCAAGAATGATAAAAATGATGAACTTGTATTGCTCTACATCCAACAACATTTAACAGGGCCCAAAAGACAAATTTACTTGTGAGCACATTATTTAAAGTAACTATATTTTTATGTTACTGAAAAGCCCACGATGCCATGGTTTGAGTGTCCCATCTGCCTTCTGGTAGTTGTGGAATGTGGGTTGCATCTACCTCCAAAGCTTATAATCAGTTTCCCACATGCCTTTTGGTGGTTGTGGATTTCATCTACCTCTCTCCAAGGACTGAGAATATATGAAATGCAAGTTATGGCAGCAGTCAACATCATGGCAAGCAACTTGTCTGTATGGAAACCCTCAATAGCCAACACCTTTACTCAATTCCTTTCTGCATTGTGATTTTTATCCTCTACTCTCTTTTTTTCCTGCTTCCTTCCCTTTTTTTTTGAGTTATTATGGATTCTGAAGCTTCCAGCATGTGTTTGCAGCACTATACAGTAGAAAGTCAAATTTGTCTTGAAACCACATACCATCTGCTGATTTCGAACTAATTAGGGTACCTTGTTTTCATCAAATATACTTTAGTTTCAGAAATATAAAAAATCAAGGTTGGTAACTTTATTTTCATATTAGTTCATTCTCTTTGGGGCCTATTATGTTTTACTTGGCTGAGGTTCAAACAGAAGACATGGGGTACATCTCACTTCTCACCCGTGTACTTTTAGATTGCTAGCGACTATTTTCTGCTTTCTGCTCCAACAAGCACTGATGTAGTTAGCATTTAATTTTTTTAGCCAATCATTTCTACTAAAACCTCGATGTATTAATAGAGGCAGCATAAATACTTTTCAATGCTCCCACTCAGGTGGAGTCCACTCCTCAATACTACCCCTTGCGTGGGAACCAGTCGGTGCACTTTTGACGACATGAATTTTTTTTCGGCGCCGAGTCGTTCCTCTTAGAATTGGAACTCACAATTAGTTTATGATTTGTTAAGGAAATTTAATATGGTATCATAGCCAACCGACAGCGAGTTTGAATTCCAAGAGGAACGACTTGGTGGGAAAAAAATATACGGGTCACCAAAAGTGCGCCGATTGGGTTTCACCCAAGGGGGAGTATTAAAAAGTATTTATGTTGTCTCTATTAAAACTTATAGGTTTGGTAGGAATGGTTAGCTAAGGCAATTTGATTGTCATTTGTTGGAGTGTGGGAGAAAACTTCGAGAAAGATGAGGGTTGAAGTTGAATTGGTTAGCAGTCAGGCAGTTCTGACAACTCTCCCTCTTATCCATTTCTAGGTAAACCCCGATGCTATCAAAACCTGCGCGATTCAAGCAAAGAAGAAAAAAAAAACCTACACGATCATGCCTTCTGATTTAGCACTTTAATTTTACTTTTTTTTTAACCACAGCCAAGGGGGCTGGGACCCAAGATATAGCCCGTATACACATGGAAAGATAGCCACTTGAGTGGGAAGGAGACCCGCACAAGCGGGAAGAAGCGTATCCTGGGTTCGAACCCCGGACAACTAGGTAAGAACTGACGCTCTTTACCACTCGGGTAAGGAGTCTTTCTTATTTACTGTTAATAGCAGTTGAGAACGGCCACTTACCTCACTAGTAAGTGGCGGCAGTTTTCACCTGGCTGCCCAGGGTTCAAACTTTCCACTTGTGTGGGCTTTCTTTCCGTTTGTGCTGGTTTCTTTCTGACTTGTGTGACCCTTCTTCCCGTTTGTGTGTAGGCTCTCTCTTGGGTCCTAGCCCGGTTGGTTGGGTTACCAAAAAAAAATTTGTTAACAGCTGTTAACATGCACCTATGGGTGGTCCTTTTGAAATGAATATTTATGAGGGGCCTCTTCTTTGGGTCACCCCCTATAATATCTGCAATCGGATGATCCCAACCTCCCAATTTGGGTCTCCTCTTTTGCATAATACTATGGTTAATTTTCCTGTTTACATTAGGTTGCAAGTATCATCAGGTGGGGAAGAGAAGATGAGAACATATCGTGGCCTCTGAATTTCTAAGATTTTCTGATGGGAACCCACTTGATGCATGTTGATCAAGCTGCAATTAAATTAATACAAAGTGGAGATGATGGTCATAGAACTATTACAGTTCGAGTCAGAAGAGGAAGTACAATACCACATAAAAAGGAGAAAAAAAAAAAAAAAAGACCAACTGCTATTAGGGCCCACATCAATACCACAAGGGTGGAGTAGAGCTGTGGGAGAGAGCGGCAGCACTGTGATTCCTTTACAATGCATATCTTGAGGGTGAGGACTATACCATGAAAAGATGTTTCTTTATAATTTTGTGACCTTTCTCTATAGAAATTTTAACTCTTCATTCTCTTCTAATAATTGTATATTGATGATGGGACCAACCCTAAAAAGGAGCCATACTATCATAAAAGGATTTTCTTTATGATCTTTATTGAACATAGGCATCTCAAAGTCAGAATTGATGAGGTTCTTGTGAACTTAACATTTATTATATGGACTTCATGAATCTAATTGTATCATGTAGCCACATTAATGATTGAGATATTGATTGAGATATCGATTGAAAACTACTTTTAAATGAGTTGATCACCATAACTATACCACCTTTATACCCCACTTAAGCAAATGTAGGGTTGTTCAGATGCCAGAGAGACGTTATGGTCCTGTACCATACATATGACATCATGCATAAATATGTGTATGTGTCTTGAAACAGAGGTGTAGAATTGATGAGGGAAAAGTTATTAAAGATTTGTGCTTTTCACTTGTGATAATGGAAAGTTAGATTAATATCACCTAGGAATGAGACAGTCATAGGCTAGCAGCAGTGCCCAGCATTTAGTTTAGCACTAACCTGGTTTTTTTTTTTTTTTTGCATATACACTGACCCATGTGACCAGGAAAGCAGAGAATGGGTGGTGCATGGTCTGGTCGCAAGTTGTAGTCACTCGAGTAAAATTGGAATGGAAAGGGATTTTGGAAAATATATCCCCGAAACTAGAAACAATGTTGAAAAACAAAGGTGAAGATCCATAAATTGCCATAAAATAATCTTCCCTTTAAGAGGGAAATTTCTCGACAGATGGCCCTTGCATGAAAAAGGGGCCATAGTTCGAGCAGCACAATGGGTCCGTCGGCTCATTTTCGTTTTTTATTAAGAATCTTGAGAGGAGCGACGTTGCATGCATTTCTATTCATGCCTTGTCAATAGCTGATCTACTTCGTCCTGGCGCTCCTGAACGGAAAAGACAGTAATAGAGTACTTGGATGAGGAAGAGATGGGGAGCATCGTCAACGTTCTAAAAAAATGACACTGGGCTAACAGACCTCCTCATTTGTGATGCCCGAATTGACAATCTTAGAAAGTCCAATTTATTTCCAACAAATCTGTCTTAGAAACAGATAAAAAAGAATCTGCCTTAGCATGAAATATGAATTTTAGCAAAACTGGAACAATTCCTTAACTTACCAACTATAAGAATCATGAAAATGTATCCAAAACACAGTAACAATATCAGGTCTAAAAGTTTGGCTATGGCCAGTGCTTTATTATCAAGCTAACAGAACTACGCAACAGCTTTACACAACATATACATAACATTATCATGCTACAAAGCCAAACATTCAAGTCTCCAAGACATGTTGGAGAAACACTAGCAATCTGTTGCTTATTTTACACAACATACAAATATAACAATATTCTTAAGGCCAAACAACCAACAATCTCCAATACTTGTCGAAGACACCAGCAATCTACTTATCATGGCTCTACAATGATCTTACCAGTTGCATGACCCTCCATGATCTTAGCCCATGCATCTTCTGCCTTGCTCAATGGGAATCTGGAATCCACCACTGTCTTAAGCTTCCCTTCATTGATCAAATTAACCAGAAACTCCAGCTTCTCACCCTTGGGACTCAACACCAAGGGCACCAGCTGCTTCTTTGAGAAGGTCAGCTTCTTCAAGGCAAAGGTCAACAAAGCACTAGGGCCAGGGGTGATATCTATCACTTTACCATTTTCGCTTAGATTAGGCTCGAAGGTTGACCAAGGAATACCTGTTGTGCAGTGGATCACTGCATCGTATTTCCGACCAGATGGGCTCTTCAAGGTCGATCCCTCTGGGGTCCTGTAGTCAAGAACCTCATCCGCACCCAGGCTTTGTACAAACTTTATGTTCCGAGCCCCGCAAGTGGCTGTTACGTGCGTGTTTCCAAGTTTGGCCAGCTGTACTGCGTAATGTCCCACTCCACCTGAGGCTGCAGTGATCAAAATGTTTGCTGCCTTGCCACTTTCATCCAGTTTGATTCCTGCAGCATCCCTGAGTGCTTGGAGGGCAGTTTGGGCCGCAATGGGTAAACCAGCCCCTTCTGCTGCTGATACCTCAGGAGGTCTTTTAACTGTCAATTTTACCTGAGCTACGGCATACTCAGCAAGCCCGCCTCCGGTCTGTCACCAGACATGCAAATGATGAGTCCTAAGTCCTAACAACTAAGAACAAAAGGAACACAAATATACTCTCCCTGGGCTTGGTGCAGTGGTAACACAACCCCCCACGACGGAGGGTGGAGGGTATGCGTTTCAAACCTATTGTAGGCTGTGCTCGTACTATCTATAGATTGTACCAGCAGTCACTAGGACAGCATACCAAAAAATGAAGCAACAGACACAGGCATAACCTTTCATAAATGCATGCTGATACAAGTGAAGAAATAATGCTTGCAATATGAAATAATCATCCTAGTTAACCTCACCAATTTAAACATCTTTTTTTACCCTTTTTGAAACATTGAATGCTTGGCCATATTTTAGTTTGGATCAGCCTCCTGTAAAGGTTGGGACCCTTATCTTTCTGAAAGCTACATTGTTCACCAATATGAATGATTCTGTAAAAGACCCACCTGATAACCGTAGTCATTCAAATCACCCCGTATCATTCAAATCACCCCATGTATTTGTATACAAATTAGAAGCAGCTTTTAGAGCATATATAAATGTAAGTTCAAAAATCAAATTGTTTGATTGCTCAATGATTCGGTTTTTTGGTCAAAGGAGAGATACAAATGAAACGAATAACATAAATAAATGCAAGTTCAAAAATCAAATGACAATATGAAAATTCATGTATTGGGGTTTATCATACCTCTAAGAATATTGAATGGTTTGGATCAGGAACACAAGGTCCACAAGAGCACAGATAATCAGAAAGTGGTTTAGTTATTGTTGTGTTCTTCACACGTCTCTTGATATTTGTGAGAATCTAAGATATGAAACTTTGCACCTTCGGGGCTGGGGGGGGGGGGGGGGGGCGTTTACCATTCATGAGAACATTGAACAACTCAGATAGTGAATTGGGGCCCCACAAAAATGCATAAAATCAAATATATATAGGATTGTTTTTCACATATTCCCCAAATTCTATGAAGATTTTAGATATGAAACTAAACGTCTTGAGGTTTATTAGTTCAACAACCTAAACGTCTTTATTAGTTCAACAAGAATGTTGAATGGTTTGGATTGCAAATTTGGGGCCCACGAGACGAAAAAAAACTGCAGGGTGAGAGAACCTTGGAGAAGTGAGATAAACCCAGCTCTAATGTCTCACTTAAACATGTAGCTGAATGAAAGATGGAAAGGTTGAGCCTCTAACCAACTAGAGGTTCACATCTCTTTCTCCTTGTTCGCTATTCAATATCTGATGATTAAATCACTATGAATCATCATGATGGAGTGAACTTTCACATAATCAAAATTTACCAGTGTCCTTTAGTCACAAATAATTGTCTTTTACTTCCTCCTACATTCTTAATTCAACAAAACAGTTCATTATCTAGATCTGAATGTTTGGCCACACCTTAACAGGATGCTGATCATCTCATTTGTTTGGGCATGGATATTATAACACTCTGGTTTACAGAATTCAAAAGTATCAGCAGTTTAATAATCTGATTTGCACACTTCCTCCAAGCTGCTCATTAATCATTTCCAACTAAGGAATAGAACCGTGAACGGATCTTTTCAAGACCAAACACGGGTTTCACATAAACCGGCTGGTACCGAATACAGCAAAGGCATTAAAAATAAGATCCCACAGTGTGGATGACCTGGCCCAAAAAAAAATTCAGCAAGATAAAGACATTGCACATGGATTTAGGGGAACTAATGGAGCAATGTCTTTCTTTTTCACAAGTAGCATATTGAAAAAGGTATTAGAGCACTCACCATTGTACTAAGCATAGATACGGCTTTGTCACCTATTTTGAAAGCTTCAACTCCTGGACCAACCCCAACTACTTCTCCTGCTACATCGGTAGCTGTTCCATCAACAACTATGGTCAGCAAAATTGCATAAATTCATGTGGGGAGTAGAAGAGCATGTATGCATCAGATACACAGACACACATAGATACACGGAGAGAGAGAGAGAGAGAGAGAGAGAGAGAGGTACTGAAGACCAAGTAAATTCTCATTATCTCTAGAAAAAAGCATATATCTAAGAAACATGACTCAACATCTCAATGCCTTCACAAGTCAAACCAGGAAAAATAAGTCTTGTTTCACCATACAGATGCACAAGGAAGACATGCCAGGTTTCAGCAAAATGTAGGACTGACCTCGATCTTTTCATGACCCCGTCACTTAGTATGTGAGCAACAAGAGTTGACTCAAGCAAGTTCCTACTCAACCAGACATATTTCAACTATGATCACGGATAATTCAAAATGGGCAATGTATCGTGTCTTATTGTAACCGATACTTCACCTTTTATGTGTAAATCCATCTCCTTGCCATGCCATAGCGTGTCCTTGTTGTATCCATGCCACATCAAAGATTTTCAAACTACCACAACAGCTTACTATGCTAATAGCATCCAAGATTTCAGGGCAAGTAATAGAAATAAGATCACTATCTGGTCTCTAGATTATTTAGGATAAAATTATTTATTTCAATCAAGTCTTTGCAATTCAACATAGTAGCACATGACATCAGACAAGAAGTTCTGTGGGCATTTTGCCACCAAAATTCTCCACGTCGATGACATTCTCTTCTCTGGAGATAATACTACTAGTATTCTTTACTTGCGAGACTTCCTCGAATGCGGATTTTACATTAAGGATCTTGGCGCACTTGAGTACCTCCTTAGCCACGAAGTTGAATAACATTAGGATGAATGTCTCTCTCAATTTATACATACATGGGCCTTATTACATTAGCTCAACTGAGCTCCAAAATGAGGAAATATCATGATGGAACCAAACGTCAAATACAGTATGAATTCATTATAGGCTAGCCCATCTACCTCATGGCAACCATTGGAGCAAAATTTTATTAGAAATGGCACCGAATCGAGTCCAACACTGGCGCCCTCACAAAACAGGGAGAAAAACACCACTCTTTTGAGTTAGCACCAAGTCAGCTGAGTCTCGGAAGCACCAACCGAACTAAAGCAACTTCCTACAATGAACCAACAAGGATTCTGTGAAGGGGTAAAATAGAAGTGGGATCATTTGTGCTATCTGTCCACTTTCATTCTTCTTTGTGACTCTATAGCCTAAATCTATTTTTTCTAGAGCTAATCTAGTGGATTTGTTTTCTAGAGCTAATCTAATGGATTTGAGAGAGAGAGAGAGAGAGAGAGAGAGAGAGAGAGAGAGAGAGAGAGAGAGGAATAAAACACTAAGGCAATGGAATGAGGCAAATCATGTAAATGATCAATACATTTGGGATTTATGGACATGTTGAATACATATTGGGTTCATGGATATGGATCTTGCATCACAAATCTATCATGTATTTTGGTAGTTTGTTTTAATATTATATCCATTTTTATTCCTAAGTTTTATTTTCATGAAAATTACAATTGTATTTAAGTATAGCAATAATAGTGAAAAGACCTTAACCTCGACTGGTAGCTCAGTTGGCCAAGGACCACGGTTTCCACTCGGAGTTGAGGGTTCGAAATTGCACTACCACACCCGGGTTATAGGGGGATTTACCCAGCTCCCCTTGGGCCCGTAGGGATTATTCTAACCCAAAAGGTAGGGACACCCTCTGTTATAAAATATATACATATATATAAGACCTTAGATCAATGGATTTAACACTTGATTATTAAAGAGTTAATAATGTGAAATATTAATTATAGAGTCATGAATCATGAGTTATGTCTCTTAGAGTTCTCTGGAACATTTAATTTTTTTTACATTTTCTGATATTAGACACATATATTCAAATGTAAATAAGCTGAGTGGTTGGTTGAAAACTACTAAAGCCAAGCCAAATTGAGTTTGAAAGACCAAAATCAAGAGAGAAGAGTTCGGCACATGGTACTTGTGAGTTGATGTGGCTGAAAGTTCTCTTAAAGGCGATGGCTTTCTTTATTAGTAAACTATGATTCTATATTATGATAATACAACTCAAATAATTCCATCAAATCCTGTTTATCATGAGAGGACCAAGCACATTAAAGTTGGTCTCACTTTGTTTGTAAGGTAGTTGTTGCAAAAGAAATTCAACATGGACATTACCTAAAGAAGATCAATTGGGACATTTTCTCACAAAGGCCATGACAAAGAAACAATTATCCTTTTGTTCTATCCAAGCTACACATAGTAAATATCTATGCACTGGCTTGATGGGGAGTGTTGGAAATCATTTTAATGGTTTTTGAAAATTTTCTGTTACAGAGACCGATCGGTAAATACTAAAAATTATTGGAGTTTTTATTTTGGTAAATATGCAGAAAATCTTATTTTTGTAGCATACATACAATATGATGCTAATCACCCAACCCTACGATGGAAGATCAGCAAGAGATTCTTTCTTCTCTCATCTTTTCTCTATTATTCCAACTTTACTTTCATTTTCATATGTTTTCCAATCTTCCCACATCTTTACAGAAATACTCTTGTAATTCAATTTTTGAAAGTTGACTCCCCATCCCAACTTTAATTCGAGGCAATTCATTAACAACTTGAGATCCTTCAGGTTTCCAACTCTCTAACCAGTGAATAAAGGTTGAGTTGATAGCCCTGCATCTTGGGCTTTGGAAGGAAATTCGCTTTCCTCGCAACACCATAAGTCTAATGTACTTTACAACATTTTCCTATTGAATACAAGTTATTGTGCAAGGGAAAAAAAGTGTCTCTAACCCATCTGCTAAAGCTGGATATTACAAATTCAAACCACACCTATGATAGTTGAGATTTTAAAAAAGGGACTCTATTATTCTGTAATAAAAACAATGGAAAGAACTTGCAATAATTTAAGTGACATGATAACACTAAACTAAACAAACCCGAACTGTTTGCAGTGAAGATTCAATATAATTTATATCACAATGTTGGAGGAGGCGATATAATATATTAGAGCACTAAGGATGTACATGGGAGGAGATCACTATCAGATCTCTAAAAAGTCACTAGAAACACAATGTGAAAATAATAATAATAATAAGGCCTGAGCCTCACAATCTTCTGGAAATACCTGGCACAAAAGGAAACTTGCGTGGTAAAAACGGTCGTAGTGCGCCTTTCTGAACTTTCCAATCAACTGGATTTAGACCTGTGGCTTCCACCTTTACTAGAACCTCATCCTTCTTTGGACTAGGAATGGGAACCTCCACATGCTGCGATGGCAAGTTTCAATTAATAAGAACGCTTAACTCTTATCTTCCCAGTAGGAAATGAGTACAATTGTCTGAAATTTATTTCTTTTCACTTGGATATTTTATCAATTTTAAAAATTTTAATCTAAATATTACTTTTGAGAGAGAGAGACTACCTAATAAAGGATGTTAAGAGGGTTCGATATGTAATCATAAAGATGAATTTATTTTATACTAGGATTGAATTAGATTTGTGCTATAATGTCATAAGGATTGGATTAAGTTAGATTGAGTTATATTTATATTGTGACGATGAATCAATTAGACAAGAGTTATAAATGTGATTAGTTAATGATTTATTGTACCCAATAGATATTTTAATTCAAAGGATGAGTTCATTTTGGATTAAGAATAAATTAGATTTGTGTAAAATGCGATTAGGACTATATTATGCTTGATCGGGTTTGTATTATAATGTGATGAGGATTCAATTAGATAAGACTTATAATATGATTGGTTAATTCTGTATTGACCTTTACAAATAGCCAAATTATTTTCAATAAAACCCAACCAAAGAAAATTGGTCAAGATGTGGTCTTTAAGTTTCTTAACTACAATTATCAATGCATCATTAATTAGAAGAAGAGTAAAAAAAAAAAAAAAAGCTGCCTCTTTTCCACGGAATATTTCAAAGCTAAAAATCAAACTTTTAGCATGTTTGTGTAACACTTTTCCGTAGAAAAGAGGACGATTTTCCACGGAAAACTCATTTTTCTGGCGTTTGGCGCGGAACAATTCTACAAAAAAGATTTCCTGCCCTGTCAGCGTTTTGCTTGCTAGTGCTAGAAATGGGTTTCCAATGGGGGTATGAGAAATGGATTTCCTCGGAAAACTTCTCCCTCTTTTTCTCTCTTTTCCATTTCAACCCAAAACCCTACAACTCTTTCATTTTTTATTTCTTTAAATAAATTATTATTTGATGTTGAATAAATAATATATATGTTATGTTATTTTTCTTCAAAAAATTATTTCACCGAACTACAAAATTTGATTTTCTATAAGAAACCCACCATCACACCAAACATCATTAGCACCAATTCAACGAGGAAAAAATTTGCACCAAACAGCGAATTTCAAAATTTTATAGAAATCTTTTTCCGAGGTTCTCATTTCTATGAAATTTGCTGACTTGCAATTTTCCCCTTTCGGCAGAAAGGGTCTTAGTGCAAATTTTCCACGGAAACATCAGACAACCTTCACAGGAATTTATTGTTGCATTGACTTGGGCCTGACTTCAACCCTTCTCTGCTGAAAGAGACCCTTTCTCCTGCTAGTCCCATATCTGTTTCCCCTGGCTCTAGACCTACGATTCTCCGCGTTTCAATCAGATCGATCAAGGTCATCTCGGAGAACCTGCGTGGACTCCACGTGACACAATAACATTATAACTCTCTCTCTCTCTCTCTCTCTCGGCACCAAACAAACAAACTGAACAAAAACTCTCTCTCTCATTTCTCTGCAATCTCGGCACCAAACAAACAAACTGAACAGAAATCCTCTAGAGAGGAATCCACAAACCCCGAGAATCTATGTAAATTAAAACCGAGAAACACGAAATCCATTCAGTAACAAACAATGAAAAGAACAATAAACAAAAAAATATACAGAAACAGAAAAGAGAGGAATCGATTTAGAAAGAAGTTTACTTTGAGGTCAGCAGGTCCACCGCCATAGCGATTGTATTGAAGCGCCTGCATGAGTTTCCCGTCCATGGATTCCAAGGAAAATGAAAATGGGTTGTGAGGATTTTGGTTTTCCGAGAAACGGAGCAAGCAAAGCAACGGTTTGTTTTGAGCAGCTCTCCTCTTCAGATGGATATGTGACAGCGAAGCAAAACTGCCGACCTACGGGCTACAGATTGCCGAAAATGCCCTGTCTTGTATGTAAAGATTCCGTTTCGGAGATTTTGAATTCTAGGGGCTTGTTAGGTACGTCCATTCTTTTTTTTCGAAGTCCATCGAAAATAGAACCATAAAAAAAAAAAAGGCTAGAATAAAAAGAAAATGAGTTTGATAACGCATGAATCTATTTTAAATACCTTGCCCCTATGTTTTAAGACCCAAAAGCTTTATTTCTCATCTGTCCACTTTTGGAGCATTTGAATTTTAGAGGATTTGCCTCTAAATGTCTAAAGCGGACAGAGTCTAGAATCTTGTGCCAAACGCTCTAATTGTTCAAACATCTGTCCGATTTAGACATTTAGAGAAACAGAGGCATGAAATAGAGATGCCAAACATGGACTAGATCTCGGCTGTCAGATCGCCAAAAAGGAGAGCACGTTCTGTTTTGTATGGCCTTATATTTCTCTTTTTTTTTTTAATTTATTATGCTTTTATGAAAATAATTAAACTTAGATTTTAGAGAATTTTACCGGAAAAAAATACTTTATGTGGCCACTATACTAAAAAGGTAATTTTAGCCAAACCCACACCAATCCAGCCTTTCCTTTTGTTTGTTTTTTTTTTTTTTTTTGTTTTTTTTTTTTTTGTGTGTTAAGGGTTGACGTCGATCCTAGCATATACAGTCTGCACTAGCTAGGGGTGCACAAAAAATCCGTTCGTCCAACCGTAAAATCAATCTATGGATTTTTAATCGATCCGAAGGTAAACGGATTGGTGATAGATTAAAAATATTGTAATCCTTTAGTAACGGATTGGTGACGAATTTCACTCTCAATCCGCAGATTTAATCCGATCCAATTCGTTAACATTAAATATAAATAAAAAAATTTAAGGGGTCTAAAACATAAGTTAAGATGTCTAAATATAAAATAAGAAAAAAATTTAAGGGATAAAATATAAATTTTTTTACAACATGTTTGATATCTTTCTTTTAACATCAGATTGAACGAATTGAATGAATTAATCTGATTAGATCCGGTCCTCCACGAATCGGATCGAATCAGTTTTTAACAGCTACGGATTGAGGACAGATTCCAAATCCATCAATCTGTAGGTAACAGATTGGTGACGAATTTAACCAAATCCACACCATTCCGATCCATGTACACCCCCCCCCGGTAATAGCAGTTTTATTATCAGATACTCTCACTGAGTAGACTTTGTACAAGTACACCATCCAACTTCGAAACCCCTAATCAGAATAAGTATTATAATCTATTTTTCCAAAATACGTTTGTGAAATGATTTTTGCGAACAATCTACTTGTGAAATGTGATCGAGTCTATTCCAATCAGGTCAGACTTGCCAAACATGGATTAAGACGCAATAATTTATTGTCTTTTGGCTTTTTAAGCCATCACGAAAGCCTATGCATGATTTACGTTACATTGGCAACTCCATTTCAGATCATTAAATTCTTGGAATCACTATTTTTTAGTGATTTAAAAAATGAGAATGTGAGAGACGTGGTACATATTTTATTATGCAAAAAACAATAAAAATTCCTTAAGATGTAAGAAAAGCATACGCACAACCTCAGCTGTCACTATTTAATTGGATGGTGGAGATTCCAAGAATCGAGTGATATGAAGATTTTTCATTATAAGCATTTCATTTATGTTCTAAATCTAGGGAAGTAAATGTCTCAATTCTTGATTACCCGGAGATTCCAACCCATCGGGTATGGGTCCTTATTTAGGCCCCGATAAGTAAATTGGTCCGGATCTGGTTCCAACTTGGTTCGAACCCGTGAACCCAAGACCCGACATATACTACTTCAATTTTCGAAAATCTCTCCAAAAAATTATGTTTTTTTAATATCATTCTCTACCTAACCCGGATCCAGACCCGTTCCATATACGGTTCTTGTTCCGATTCCGGAGCCAAAAAACTGGTTCCAAAACGGTTCCAGTTCTGGATCCTATTCCACCCTATACTTAACGGTTCCGGTTCTAGATCCATCATGGACCCGGACTGGAACCGACTCGTTTACAACCCTATCTATATCCTCAAGCAAAGACAGGAAGATTACATGGCCTGATTTTTTTATGATTTTTGTTTTTATTTGACAAAGATGCCAATCCAAAGCTTTACTTTGCCGAGAAGGTTGTTCATGTGCTTGTGTACTGCTACTGTGTGCACATCTGAGTCACCGACCTCATGAATTATCAAACTAGACCATGTGAGCCAAGATTTTTTTATGATTTTTGTTTTTATTTGACAAAGATGCCAATCCAAAGCTTTACTTTGCCGAGAAGGTTGTTCATGTGCTTGTGTACTGCTACTGTGTGCACATCTGAGTCACCGACCTCATGAATTGTCAAACTAGACCATGTGAGCCAAACATATTTAGCAGGATTGGGGATGACTAGAGTCCGGATCATTCGGAGCATTGACTTAGAGAAATCCCGAGTTGAAGAAGAGGAGCACTATACTGGGGCACCTATTGAAAATCTGAACTAGCTATGTAAAGTGTACTCCAAATTTTATCCCAATAAAAGTCAGTCTCATAGCAAAACTGGCCATTTGATTGAAAATATATCTCCAATCTTATACATATTCATTAATCACTTTTTAATCAAACGATGAATCTAGCTCAAGGAAAATTTTATTCCATGCATTGGGAGGGATTTTGAATCGGTGAGTCCCCTGCCGTGGAGTTCCAATCCTTTAACTTAAGAGGATTCCAACTCACTACATGATTTAGGGTTGTAGCGGGTTGGTTCTCTGGCAGAATCTTGGATACTGCGGATTGGCTCCAAATCCGGCATGAGCTAAATTAGAAATTTTTACCAAAAAAGACACAACTAAAAGATATAATATGTTTTTGTTGTCTTTGGGTATGATACATTGTTTTAGATCTATCTTTACTATTTTCACCTCTTTTCATTGGTTGTGTGGTGGATAACGAAAATTTCCATCATTGGTGCCATTTTTCGTTTTTATGTGTTTTGATACCATCTCAGATGAATGTCTTCTTCTTAATTTATAACCTTTTGGCCTTAATTTATAACTTATTGGACAATCCAAGAACAGCCTCTTGCCCTAGTGGTAAGATGCACCAGTTTTTACCTGCCTGTCTTGGGTTCAAACCCGGACAACACCTTTCCTCACCCAAGGCTCTAATACCCCATCAGAGGTCTACTTCCCTCGCTAGAGGGCTTCCTACCTCACCCGAGATTTACTCCCCTCTCCAGAGGGCTAGGGGGGCCAGCCCCTCTAAGCCGGGATTAAAAAAAAAAAAAAATTATTGGCCAATCCACTGGTAACCCATTTCTAAGGCATTTCCTATCTATTGATACTCCAAGCCCATATGCCTCAAATTATGCCGGTCAAACTGCCGGCCTACAGGCTACAGATGGATTGGTTGATTAAAATACCCCTGTCTTGTATTGTATGGAATGGTCCGAGTCCGACTCACCCATTCATGAATTATCAACCTAGCTAGCCCACGTGAGCCATGAACATTTAACTGCCTGCTGCATGGGTGAGTCTGGATCTCTTCATTTCATTCGTGTGTCAAAAAGCAATCTACAGTCTTTCGAACTAGCACAGAGGTTGAATACCGACAACTCACACATATGGCAGCTAGCATTCCAAGACTCGTGGATTTTTCTTTCAGTTCCTCCTGTAATTTGTTTGACAACATTAGCTCAATTTCTCTTGCGCAAATCTAGCTTTTCATGCAAGAATAAAGCACCTAGAGGTAGATTATCACTATGTTTGTGAAGTAGTGCAAAATAAATTTGATGTCTGTGAGTGCCTAAATATTACGGAATTAATTAGGCGAATGTAAAACTCTTAATATTGTTGTTAAGCTTCTTTTGGAGAAGATTGAATGCCTGAAGACTTGAAAGGGAATGAAGGAAACGAAGGTCAGAGGCCCTGGCTGCAGCCAGCCGAAGGCACTCCGATGCCTAAGTTAGTGCTATCACTAAGTAAAGGAAGAGTCAATGAAGAAGATGGGAGAGCTATAGGTTTTGGTTTGCGCGTGTGCGTACCTTGCCATGGGTCTTACCCATATATATATATAGGAGGAAGTCCCATCGGACCATACTTTTAGTGGAGGTAGGTGAAGAGAGAAGTCCTATCAGCCCATTCCTCGATCTCTTGCATTGCTGAAGATGTGACTATTAGATAAGGTCAACCTCTTATCAAGCGCATACCCTATCTGTCAGTTCGTTATGCAACGCCGCTGCACTATCATAGTAGCATATTTATGACTGATTGACACCCAGTATTGATATCGAGGTTAGCTATAGGCGCGTCCTACCACTGTTGCCGATGTGCATAGGCGGAGACGAGCTCAGCTGGTACTCTTACCGAGGCTAGCTCGAGCTCGGTACAAACTGGCACCGCTGCCAAGCTGCATGATGTCGAGATCAGGGCAAGTCTGGCTGGTACTCTTACCTAAGCCAGGGCTCATCTCAGTATTATGAAAAATCCCCCACACAATGTCCACTATATCAACACTGTTGATTAACTAACAGATATATTTACCAAGGGCCTTACATTACTTCGTTTCGGCCCAGGAATTTGTTGGGGGTGTAATAGAGATACATCAGCTATGGGTCATCTTTCCTGATCTAGCAAGTCATTGGAGCTGGATCATTTGTAGAAACTCTATAAATTGTAATATTCTCTCAGATAGCAAATTCAATTCTCTCAATCAGGGAATCAATTGTGTAATCCTTTCATTCAATGGCATCAATCCTGTAAAACATATCTCTCTGTATTCTATTCAAAGAGAAATGATTCAAAGCAAAGCCAAGGATCAGAATTTCAAATATATGAAGCGAAGCCAAGGATCAGAATTTCAAAAATCATGTTTTAGTGAAAGATACTTCATATCCATCCACCTGGATTTTCGTACCAGAGTAGCTGACTTGATGTTGGTTGTTGGAACCATGGAACAGGTGGGTCGAAGGGAGTGAAATCATGTGATTCCAGTCATAATCAATCTGATGTGACCAAAGCAAATACAAAATGATAACCAGCGACGAATCAATAGTCCGATCCCTGTCGCAGCTATTACACGGAACTAATGCTTGGATCTCCTTCATAGGGCCTCCGTAGATCTAATATGGATCACAGTTCAAGATGAATCATCGCCTCCATGATTATATTCTCAAACTTCACTTTATTAGAGGAGCGAAATGTAATTTATATAGGCACCAATTATGTTTTCAATCGGATGCTCAATCTTACCTTGTGCCTCAGTGCTAGTTGAGGATATGTCACAAGGGGATGAGACAAGTTCACTCTACTTCATTAGACAAGTTTTTTTTTTTCTTTTACCTTTGAATTCTCGAACTCGTTTGTTGATTTTTGATATTTTCTCATTAGCCATTAGATCTGCTCTTCAGAAGTCCATAATTTGAAGATAGAGAGATCTAAGGGCTAATGAGAAAAGAGAAAAATCAACTAGGGACTTTGAGAATTGAAAAAAAAAATAGCGTAGAAATATTGTAATGCACCAAATCAAGTCTCGATGTCGCGAAATTAAGTATCGATGTAATGAGAAATGGATTGAACTAGCCTCGAAATACTCCAATATGCGTTGCTAAATCAAGTCTCGATGCTATGAAATCAAATCTTGATATCGCGGGAAAAGGGTTGAACTAGCCTCGAAATATTTTAATGTGTCAAATCAAGTCTCGATGATGTTGTGAAACAAAGTCTCGATATCACGCAAAATGGGTTTGAAGGACATTTTGGTTTGGGAAAAATCAGAGTTTGCTGTATAAGATGCTTTTGAATATTACATGTATTCAATAATGCTTTTGAAGATATAAGGATATTTGAGGATGCTTTTGATAAAAACCCATTTTCCATACATTGCCTGTAGATTTTCCTCGTAAAACGGGTTTGATTTTTCCTAATTTAAAGAGATATGTCAAACACATCTATTTGTGGAAGGACTCGTTCTCAAACACCTCTTTGAATTGGTTATATATTTTGTGCGTGCCTAAATTATCACGGACTTAGTTTAGATGATGATGGGGATTTGGAAGATCTTGCTCAGCCTGATCGGGGAAATATCCGACGGCCTGAATCCTGAAAGAAAGAAGAAATGACAGTCAGGGCCCGAGGCTGCTGTCAGCCAAAGGCACTCCGACGCCTGAGTTAGTGCAGTCATTGAACTAGGGTGAAGTGGGGAAGAAGGTGTTTAGCAAAATATAACAGTGCAGGCTGTATATTGCATGTACCTGTTCATGGCTCTTCATGCAGGCATATATAGAGGAGAGTAGAAGATTCCATAGTGGAGGTAGGTGAGGATACTTGTCCCATCAGCCCACACTTGGGATCCTTAGTGGGGGTAGGTGAGGATACTTGTCCCATTAGATCTCCCTTCAAATCCCCCACATAAATGTGGATGTGATCTGTTGATAGGAACGAGCCCTTATCAATGGCCGGTGGCCACCCTACTTGTCAGGGACTCCCTATAAAGCACTCGTCTCATCTCATAATGGGAACTGGACGCCCAGTGTTCACCTCGGCCGAGTGGCCGAACTGGAGAAGACACCGAGGTCAGTTATGCCCGAGATCGGACAAGGATGCCAGCGCGAGGCTGAGCTCGGAAGGATGTGGTCGGTGCTTCTACCGGGGCCAGTCCCACCTTGACAACGGCTGAGATGTTGCTGTGCCGGAAAGGTGGGGGTTAAGGCCTTTTCTGATCGGTACCGTTGCCAAGGCCGGGATAACATCGGTTTCGGTGGAAATAGTCCACACAATTGCCCCCTGCTCCTGACCTCGGGGGTCTGGACAACACCACGGGGTTAGGAGTGATAGGATGGGAATTTCCCGAAACCGATCCCGTAGCTTATAAAAAAGCGTGGGGTGTCGTTTTGCTTTCCTAGGCGCATTTAATAGCGCCTGGCTGTCTGGAGGCGGTTTAATAGCCCACCCATATCATCATGTAGGCGACGCGGTGCTGTCACGTGTCACGTCCCTGATGGTCGTGACGTCTTATCGAGGAGACGGGTGGCGTGCTCGAGGCGGTGTCTGCGCGCGCGCCTTTCGGGATACGAAGAGATTTTTATCTCTGTATAAAAGCTCTCGTCCTCGAAGGAGGACCACTTTTGCTGTCACTGCGTTTGGAGCTTCTGCCTGAGATCTGCCTGAAGCCTCGTCGTCCGAGAAGTCCATCCGTTGATTTTTGAAGCTCGAGTTTCCGTTGTCCCTACATTCCTTCCGGCCTTGTGTCTTAGTGAGTTCCTCTCTGCCCTTCTGCTATTTTTCCTTCTGTCGTTTTTCCTCCTTTGGGTCTGCGCAGTGTCTTCCTTCTCCATCGCCGTCGCCTATATTCCGGTTTATGCTGGGGAAGATGGGGGTATATAGACACTGGATAGACACAGAGCTTGCCCTACCAGAGCTTAGGAAAAAATATCAGATACCGGAGAACGTCCAGATTAGGGCGGATGAGCCTGGTGACCGAATCCGACCTCGGGTTCTTGTAGAGGGGTGGATGCCCTTCCCACTAGTGGCCATAATCGAAGGCAGGGTGAGATTCCCAGTCCATCCCCTCCTGAGGGCCTGTCTCAGGAGGTGGAACCTTACCCCCTGCCAACTAATGCCCAATAGTTACAAAATAATCATGGGTGTAGCCGAACTTAATAGGATTTTGGGGACCGACCTTGGCGTTGAGGATATTGAAGATATCTATGACCTCTGTCGATCTCCAAAGGATGACGCACACTATCTTCGAGTTCGGTCGAAGGAAATCCCCATAATCAACGAGCTCGAGGACAACACAAAATACGCCTGGGATGACTGCCTTTACGTCACCGGGAGCTGGAGTATGCCCCCGGAGAGCCCAGGGTGGATCACATACCCCGTCGTCTCGGAGTGCCACCGAGTAAATATCTCAATTTCTTCAGTCTTTTGATGCGTTTCTGCTTTGCCGAACTGATGCTCAATTGCTTGGTGTGTAGGTCACAAGGAGAGAAAACAGCAGAAGAAGAACTCCAGGTGGCGGCGAAACGTCGCCTGGTTAAAAAGAATCTATAGTTACAAGGGTCACCGGACCCGATCAGCCTCAGCCCTCCTTGGGTATGAGCCCGTGTACCGATCCTTTATAAGAAGACGGCACGAGAACCTTAGGGGGGAGCAAGTTCTAACTCTTGCCGAAGCCGAAGAGCAAGCAGCTCTAGCTGAAGGGTCTGCACAAGTACCCCCCGAGATCATACCCTCTCGAGCTTCTGCCGAAGCCGGGCCTTCACAGGTTGAGGCCGCTGCAGAGACCGAATCCGAAGAGGAGCGCCAGTAAGAGGGCGAATCCGAGGAGGCTCGGCAACAGGAGCTTGTGAACCTCCAATCTTCCGGATCAAACAAAGAGGTCGAGATGGGGCGACGCCGTGCGGCAATTGTAAGCCTCGAGGATGTCATCTTCGGAGACTCGGCCACCCCCTCAGGAACCGCTCTCCCTCCGAACTTGGGAGAGACAGTCGTCTCTCCCCCGACTCAGTCTCCTCTTCAGCCTTCCACAGTGACTCAGCGTCCCACCAAATCCCATCGGGACTGGTTCGGTTGGGAAAAAGGCCTAGGATTGTAAATCCAGTCGAGGATGAGCCCAACCCCGTCCCTTGGCATTCGCCGCTGCTTGGTCCGCCAAACTGGAACCCTGACTTCCTGCTGGAGGACGGCCAACCATTATCGGTGGACGACCGGTTGAACGACGGTACTTCGGTTGTCAGTGCCCTAGCACACGCCTGTGCTCTGCCTGGAGACATGGCAGAATACTGGAAACTGAGCCAGGTGGAGCTGGATGTGGCTCAGATGGGCGACGCCCTCAGGGTAATTCTCTTTTCTGAGCTTGCGCTCTCCATTTGATTTCTGTATTTCTGATATTGGCCCTTTAACACTTGTTTCCACAGATCCTGCAAAAGGGCCTGGTGTCGGTGGAGAAATCCCACCAGAGCGCTGCTCGAGCGGAGAGGCCGGAAAAGAGAAATACGGACCTCGAGGCAGAGCTTGGGGGGATGAAACAGAAAGCGGCCGAGCAGGAGATGTACGCCATGGGTCTTAAAACCGAGCTCGAGAAGGCCAGAGCAGAATTGGAGAACCAGGCTAAGGCAACGACTGAGCTCGAGCAGAGGTGGGAGGAGGTGGAGGCTGAACTTCGCGCCGAGGCTAATAAACTGCGGATTGAAGTTGACAAGGCCTTCGATGAAGGGGTGGCAGAAGCCACCGATCATTATGTCGCAGAGGTCCGGAAGGTCAGCCTGAAAGCTTGGAGACTGGGTTGGACGAGCTCGTTGAGAGCGGCAGGGGTCCCCGAGGACAGCCCTGTGTATACAGAGATCCCCTAGTTTCCTCCTCCTCGGCCCACACCGAGCCAAGCTCCTGAGGTCCCTGTCGGGGAAGCCGAAGATACTGCCCCTGGAATTCACGCCGACGCCGGACAAGAAGTGATTGCCGAAGTCGTGGAGGACACTGCTGTTGGGGGCACCGAGGGGGCCGTGGCTTGAAAAATATATGATGTAATTTCCTTTTTGATTTTCTGCACTTGGGGGGGGGGGGGGGGAGATTTGTATCTTTGTTTTTGGGAGAGATTGTAATCATTCTTCAGTTCTAAATGAAATTGGCTTTGTTTCCAATTTTGAACATCTATGGTAAATGTTTTTTTTCTTTTTCTTCCTCTCTTTGTGTTTGGCTTGACAACCAGAATAAATAACAGGAAATAAGACAAAGTAAATGAGCTCGGCCCGCAGCCGTGCTTAATGTATTTAATTTTGTAATCCGAGGTGCCGTATTGATCCTGCAACCATAACAAGCATTGATCTCGGTAAAATTAAAGGCGCTCGGTCCTATGACCAAAGCTGAGTCCGGCTTTATAATCAGAACTCGACTGGTCCATTGGCCGGGCCGAAGTAGCTGACCCTGGTAACCAAACAAGGAATACAAGCTGATTCTGTGACCGAGCTGTATGTATATGCCGAGTTCCATAACTCGGCCATTTTCTTTGAGAATAGGAGATAATTTTGGAAAGTAAAAACGTATTCTATAAAAAGAACCAGTTTATTAACTTTTGAAATCCGATTACATCTCAAAAATAGAATTTTTTGAGGTGGGTGGCATTCCACGGGCGTGGTAGCTCTCTACCCTCCATGTCCTCAAGTCTATATGCGGACTGCCCAGTAATCGAAGTTACCTTGAATGGCCCGTGCCAGTTCGGTGCAAACTTTCCTTCGCTAGGACTTCTGTCTGCTGGAAGAGTCTTTTTCAAAACCAATTCTCCAGGGGAGAACTTCCGCTCTTTGACCCTTTGATTGTACCCTCTAGCCAACTGTTGCTGGTAGGAAGCGAGGCGGATGGCTGCGGCATCCCTTCGTTCCTCAGCTAAGTCGAGCTCTGTGGCGAGGTTCACATCATTTTGGCCTTGGTCGAACAGTTCCGACCTGAGGGTCGGGAGACCGACCTCAAGTGGAATTACAGCTTCCATCCCGTAGGCTAGGGAGAAGGGAGTAGCCGAGGTCGAGCGCCTCGGGGTAGTCCTGTATGCCCAAAGGACACTCGGAAGCTCTCCTACCCATCTCCCTTTGGCTTGGTCTAGTCTCTTTTTGAGTCCATCGAGCAACACCTTATTAGAGATTTCAGCCTGTCCATTGCTCTGGGGGTAAGCTGGAGTGGAATAGTAATTCCTAATCCCAAGATCTTGACAGAAACTCTTGAAGGAGTTGGAGTCGAACTGAGTCCCGTTGTCCGAGACCAAGGCTCGAGGCACTCCAAATCTTGTCACGATGTTCCTCCATACGAAGTTTTTGGTGTCCTTTTCGGTGATGGAGGAGAGCGCTTCAGCTTCTATCCAGTTGGTGAAGTAGTCAGTTGCTACGATCAACCATCTCTTATTTCCTGGAGCTCGGTGGAGAGGTCCCACTAGGTCCAGTCCCCATTGGGCGAAAGGCCAGGGATTGGAAAGAGGACTTAGGTCATGAGCTGGCTGATGGAGAGAGTGAGAGAATTTCTGACACTTCTCACATTTCCTTGTATAGATCTGGGCGTCCTTTTGCATGTACGGCCACCAGTAGCCTTGGCTGATAGCTCGGTAAGCTAATGACCGACCTCCGATGTGGCTGCCGCAGATTCCTTCATGGATTTCATAAAGGAAATCGTTGACTTTGCTTGGGTGAACACACTGGAGGTAAGGGCCATTGTAGGACTTTTTGTAAAGCTTGCCATCTAGAGAGAGCCAGAATCAAGCTGCTTTCAGCCTGGTTTTATGGGCCTGGTTCTTGTCTTCGGGAAGCTGGTCGTCTTTGAGGTAGGAAATCAACTCGTCCATCCAGCTAGGATCGAGGTTGGTACACATGATTTGCTGCTGCTGAGGTGGGTGGAGCTCTATACTCGGTCTGTCCAGTGCTTCTACTTCGACAGTCCTTTTTCTTCCCGCCTCGACAGTAGAGGCCAGGTTTGCAAGTGCGTCGGCGTGAGAATTGGAATCTCTACCGACCTGCCTGACTTCAGCCCTTTGGAACTGAGATAGGAGTTGCTTGGTGTGGGCTAAGTAGGCTGCCATCCTGCCGTCACGGGCCTGGTAGTCCCCATTTAGTTGGTTCGTCACCAGCTGTGAATCGCTGAAGACCACCAGTTGTCGTGCCCCCAGAATTTTTGCACTGCTCAGCCCTGCTATTAGTGCTTCATACTCAGCCTCGTTGTTAGATGCTTTGAAGTCAAGGGTCAAGGGTTGTTCAGTGACTGTTGACACCAAAAATGTCACTTTGCCTCTTCAACATCAAGAAAGCTGCATGAAGTAGCAACCTGCCATAAATAGGCAATGCAATTTCTCCAAAAAATCAAATCTTGTCAGAATCAAACAAAAACTGCAAGATCCTTCAAGATAGCCAAGAGAAGAGTACACATGAAGTTTCGGGCCATTTCAGAATCATTTGGCCTAACTTCGCTTCTCCGTTAGCTAAAATGGCGCTCCCGGCGGCGACATCATCGGAGACGTCAAAACTTCGATCAGAGCCTACAGATGACTCCAGCATGTCCCAAAAGGGCTCCATGCCAAATTTCAAGTCAAACCGACAACGTTTGACCCTCCATCAATGCTCGAGCAGCAAAATCAAGCCTCTCGGCGGCGGAAACCACCGAAGCCTTCGCTCATCAAACCAAGTGCATGAGTGGCTTCAACATGCTTCCAAAAGGCTGCACGTCAAATTTCAGGTCATTCTGACAACGTTTGACCAGGTTTCGATGCTCCGAGAGAAAATCAAGCCTACCGGCGGCGGAGCAACCCGGGACCATGACATCCAAAACGGAGCCCATGGAACGTCTCAAAATGACTCCAATAGGCTCCCCGTCAAATTTCAGGTCAATCGGACATCGTTTGACCACATATCAAAGCTCGGCATTTTCCCCGCAGCAAAATCAAGTGAAGCATCGACGGGACCCCAAACGTCTTCAAAACTCAAACAAAAGCCTATGGTTGGTCTTATTTATTGCTCAGGAGGCTTCACCTCAAATTTCAGGTCATTCCGACATCGTTTGACCAAGTTTCAGCTTCTGGCGGAAAATCAGCAGCTTTACGTGACAAAGTCTTCGGCTTTCCCGAAAAATTGGAAACTTTGCACTCTAAAAATGCAAGGATTCTCATCAGGTTTTCTACAGGGAAATCAAGCCAATAAATGAGAAGAAATGTCAGGAAAAATACAGAAGAAAACGGCGACGAAAAAGACCTCAAAACGACCGCAAAACGGGCTCCGAAGGGGAAAATTCCCCCAGGGTCGCAGGCCCATGGTCGCCGGCGACCATGGAAGTCCGGGTCACCGGATTTTCCGTCGGTGACCCGTTTTTCCGTCTTTTTTCGCGTTTCGCGCACTTTGGCCCCTGTGGTTTCCTGAAAATGTGATTTTTAGTGCTTGAAATTGACTCATATCCTCCGACATCCGTCAAAATCACGGGTCAACCTCCAAAAACACAAAATCATCATTGATCGCTCCAAGATCGCCAACCGGTCGACCAAAAAAAGTGCTCTTTCTGTCCGACCGATCGAGAAATCGACAAGACAGATGTCACCGGCCCGCTCTTAGCTATCAATGTCTGAAGTTACATGTTCATCCGATGTCGATCAGCATGAAGATCCATCGATGATCATCGCCAGAAGAATTCCAGAAGACACGGCACGGCCCGCGACTCTTCGACTGCTCGGCGACCAATTAATGTGGTTAATTGACTAGCTTTATTATAGTCATTAATTCATTTCTTTGGACGGCCCAATCAGAAGCAAGCATTTGGGAGTTACAAGTCAATTGATTCATGGCATTTAAACCATGAAACTCCTCCCATTATGGTAATTAAGGTGATTAAAAGCCCTTAATCTCCATCAGCCAATCAGATTCAAGGAAAAAGGAGTTACAAAATCAAGAAATAAATCTTGTAACTCCTCCCATTAAAGCCATTAAGGCTCATAAACCCTCCTAAATGGCTACCAAAGGCCTATAAATAGGAGAGCATTCCATTGAAATGAAAGAGGAGAAAATCGAGATCGATCGATCGGAAAGAATCCAGAGCTCGTATCCAGAGAAAGAAAAAAGAGAGAAAAAACTCTGCTGAAGTTCTGCACCGGCCACCACTACAAGGTGACAAAAGTCCCTTGGGGGGCACCCCCCCCCCCAAGGTCCTTGCCTTCTCCTGCTGCCTCCAATGGCTTAGACGTGGCTTTTCAGCCCGTCTACTTAGCTTTTTATTGGACATAGGACCTTCTCTTGGTCTTTGTCCTCTAAAAATCTGAGGGTATAGCCAAGCCAAGCGAATCAAGAGCATCCTCTGTTCTCATCTGCATGGATGACGGCGAAGCCCACACATGGCTTGCGACCGTCAATCTGAACGAGTCCCCCACAACCTCCTGAAAAGTTAGATCTTCCTTTCCTTGCTTTTCATTGTAGTTTGTATTTTTCTAAAGAGACAAAAATCACAACTCTTGTCTTTCATTATTGATAAGAATTGTAAATCGGCTATAAACGCCAAAATCGGCTATAAATGCCAAACAAAATCGCCTTTCACGGCAAATTAAGAAAATGTCTCTTTTCTTAAATATTTGTGCAATGGAAAACTTGAAAGAAGTTGATTTCCTTTTTACTTGCGAAGGTTGATCTCCGGATTACCACTTACAATTCCAAGTAAAATAGAAAATCTGGCACACCCACATAAAAGAAATGTTGATGCACGCTTCAGGCCCGCCAGGGCGCGAAAGGGCCGGACCCGACGGACTCCCACGTTCCGCCGACCCCGGTAGCCGCCCCACGGCGCCTCGGAGCGCGTTCCATCAAGCTGGCACACCCGGTGGGACTCGTTCATTTGAGAACATGGTGCTTGGAAATGAAATATTTGCATACCATATTTTTGCTCTATGCTTATACTTCTTCTCTTGATTCCTTGGCTACTTTCTAGCTGGTGGCCTATGTTGGATTTTGCACCCAAAAAACATGAGATGGGATTTTTTGGAAATTTCTATTTCTTTGAGTTTGTTTCCATTCTTTCTCTTTTCAAAAAAAAAAAATCAGTTTTCTTAGTTTGAATTCAAAATTGAGAAACTTTGATCCTATCCTATCGTTCTTTGGTGCTTGCAGAAATGTTGAGCCCGTTCGACTAAGGTTTTGGACCATCGTTTCTCTTCGATGAGTTCATTAGAGATTTCAAAAAAAAAATCAGTTTTTTTAGTTTGGATTCAAAATTGAGAAACTTTGATCCTATCCTATCGTTCTTTGGTGCTTGCAGAAATGTTTAGCCCGTTCGACTAAGGTTTTGGACCATCGTTTCTCTTCGATGAGTTCATTAGAGATTTCAAAAAAAAAAATTATTAAAAAAAAAATAAAAAAAAAATCAGTTTTTTTAGTTTGGATTCAAAATTGAGAAACTTTGATCCTATCCTATCGTTCTTTGGTGCTTGCAGAAATGTTGAGCCCGTTCGACTAAGGTTTTGGGCCATCGTTTCTCTTCGATGAGTCTATTTGGGATTTTTTATAAAGAAGGACATAGACCACTAAGGTTAAACCAATTGCGTTCTTTGATCACGATTGATTCAAGAAAAGCCTTGTCCAGAGTGTGGAGACAGCTTGACTGTTCTAGGCAAGGGTCCTCCAAACGGGTTCATTAAGTAATCCTACCCTTACCTGGGGGCAATTCTATCAATTGAGGTTTCATAAGACCGGGTTAGGAGGCCTATGTGTACTCTCTCGTCTTTAAATCTTAAAAAATTAAAAAAAAAATAAAAAAAAGATTTTCAAAAAAAAAATCTTAAAAAAAAAAAAAACAAAAATTTTCAAAAAAATAAAAAATAAAAAAAAATAAATAAAAAAATATTTTAAAAAAATAAAAAATAAAAAAAAAATAAAAAATAAAAAATAAAAAAAAAATCATTTCAAAAAAAAAAAATCTCCAAAAACTCGTCACTTTTGGATTCAGATTCGAGAAATTGTGGTCTCTTCCCTTCTGAGTACTGGCGCTCGCGGAAATCGTTGAGCCCGTATTTGAATCGGAATGCCACCTGCTCTCTTTGACGAATCCATTTCTGACATTTCAAAACAAAGAATCCCATCTCATGGATGCGATCTCCAACATTTGTGCCTAGCAATACTGGTACGCCCTTTCAGGGTCTACTGTATCTGTGACCGGCACATTTGTAACTCCTACCTTATATTCTTCTTATCTCGAGCAAGCCCTGCTTCTCGATAAGTCGAATTTAGGTTTACAATTGCTTCTAGCAGTCACTGGAACGCTCATTCTGGGCTCACCATACTTGCTGTCAGAACAATTGTACCATCTATGGCTTTTTGCCTTCTTCATGTCGCTTGGGTCATATCCCTTGAGCGATTTGAAAAAACAACCATAGAAATTCCCATTTATGATCATTATATTCTTGTGATTACTAATGGATGTGGTCTTGTTTCAGAACTTTTTCGAAACTAACAATGGCAGCCTTAACCATTATCTTCGATGAGAACAAGCACCAACTCATGCTTCAACAGAAGCAAACCGAGCGCACTTACAAGCGCCCTGCCAGCTGCCGAAGCGTCAACTCCCTCGGCAACTCTCTGAACTCAGGGTCGACCTCGACTCCCCGGACCATCGTCTTCGGGACACTGGGACCATTCCCAGTTCCCGAAGAACAAGCTGCGCCTGCTAAAAAGCAGAAGATCGCCTCTCAACGTGTCACTCCCGTGACACCAAAGGCGAGCGCCCAAAAGCCCGAAGCCCGCGGCACCCCCGCGAAGCCTCGACCCACAAACAACCAGGTCTATCCCAAGACTTGGTCTCCAAGACCTTCCCCAAAACAAAGGAGGTCTCAAACCTCCACCAAGCCAGCATACCTGGCCCCACTCAAGGAGAACCAGTTCTACCCTCTTGCCTACATGAAAGAGGAGAGACCCATCTCCAACCTGACTCCCAAGTCGACCTAGCATGAACCGGCTTGCTCCCACAAGCCCAGAATCAGATCACGCATCACCAGGCCTCTACAAGCACCTGCTAAGGCCTACACTCCTTCGGTTCGACCCTTTATCTCTACAGGGGCCGAACTTGAAAAATTCAAAGCTTCGCTGCAACAGGCAAAGGACCGGGTCCGGATCCTGTCCTTGCCTAGCTACAAAGAAGACAGGCTCGGCTGCTGCGCCCGAGGGAGCACATCCTTCATCGTCAGAGCCCAGCCAGAGCTGACCAAAGCTCAAATCGCTCGTCGAGCACGCCGCCGTGCGTCATATCGACAAAAGAGACTAGAGAAGCAAAGGACCCAGCCTCCTACACTTCAAGTCTCCCGCAAATGGGTCGAAAAAGAAAGACCCGACCAAGTTGCTGCCGTCCATATGGTTGGAAAAACCAGAAGACGCCAAAGGTCAGCATAAAAAATCCATATCCGACGTCCGGTGACCCGTAGCGTCACCAGGACACAAAGACATCCCGAAGAATCTCCTGCCCCTTCCAGCCAAGGACGGGAGAGTAATCATTCATCAAGCTCTTCATAAAAAAGAATGAGCCCCAGCTCGGTCACCAAGACGATTTCTTCGTTCGAATCCCGAGGGATGAACGTCTTGGCTACAAGTTCTGAGCCGCCACCTCAGAATCCACCTCGAGATGATGCGCTCACACGCATCCAGCAGTTGGAACAAGGCCAGCAGAGGATTGAAACTCTGATGGAAAACCTTCTCCTTGTCGTCCAAAATCAGGTGAACAATGAGTCTCCTCCGAATCATAGCAATAACGAGGGAAATGGAGAAGAAAATGAGTCACGCGCCCTTACCAAAAAGGACGTAGACAGTATCCTCGCCAAAACAAAAGAAGATGATATACTCAAAGAGCATGGGATCAAGCCACCATATCCTTTATGGATGGACTCGGTCCCGTTCCCCACAAAATTCAAACATCCTACTCTCCAAACATATACGGGGAAAGGATCGGCCAGACAGCACGTCATCCACTTCAAGATCTTGACGGGAGCTATCGCGGATCAAGATGCACTCAAGATTCGCCTCTTTGCAAGTACCCTAAAAGGTACGGCCTTCGATTGGTACTCCACTCTGCCGGAGAACTCCATTCAGAACTGGGCTATGCTGGAGACACGCTTCCTGACCCACTTCCAAGGTGAGGATCATCCTGTTACTATGGCTCAGCTCTGCAGCCTAAAACAGGGAGAGAATGAGTCAACTTATGACTTCATTCACAAGTGGAAAGCAATGGCGTACAAATGCTCAGATGTACTGCCACAAGCGTCGCTAGTCGACATCTGCCGTAACAATATGATAGCAAAAATACGCTCCATGATCATCGGCAACAAATCAAAAAACCTGGGAGAACTCCTGGAAGCTTCTATGGAAGCTGAAACGGTGATTAAAGACCTCAACAGTCAGAAGTCATCAAGAAAAGAGCCAACCGCCATTGCAACCTCTAAACCAAAGAAGAAAGAGGTCCTTAATGTGCAAACCAAGTCAGCTCCTCAGCAACCAAAGAAAGCTGAAAATAGAGCTGCAGGTAAGAGACCTGAACTCTCTGATGCCTTCAAAGAGCGAGTAGAAAAGAAATATCCGTTCGATGAAGACGTCGAAGAAATCTTTGAGGCTCTCCTAGCAAATGGCAAACTCATTTTGCCAGAGCCCAAAAGACCTGGAGACGTTGGCAAAACCAATGATCCTCGGTACTGTCCATACCACCAGATGGTCTCGCATCCTCTCAATCAATGCTTTGTTGTGAGAGAGAAGATAAACGAGATGTGGAAAAACGGAGTCATCACCTTTGACAAAAATTATGGCCCCGCCTCCGTCAACATGGTGTCACGTGGACAAACACCAAAATCACCGAAGAAGAAGATCACTACTTCCTTCAAGGTGATAAAAAGAATTCAAACGTCCGAAGTGTTGGTTCCTTACCCGACACCAGACGGACAACCCATATGGGTACATCCCGATCTCTTGGAAGATGAAAACTGGGAGATCGTAAAAACAAAGCCGACAGCTCAACAGCGAAGGCAGGCTAGGAAACATCTCCTCAGGCTCAAACGGCAAGAGAAGACCCAGCCAAAACAAGAAGTCCATGAAAAGGCAGAGGCCTCCTCTACCACTTCACTTGGGGCAACAAAAACGTCCCTTCCAGAGACTTCAAAGGCGGTAAGAAACTTCACTCTCAGTGATTTCATGCCACCTCAATTCAAAAAAGAAGCCATGCAGGGGGTATCATACTCTTGCAACTCGGTAGTTGGATTCTCCATTAATGGATACGAGTCCAACGACACCGACGATGGATTCGAGCCCAACTACACCGATGAGTGGGAGGAATCTCTTGAAACAGGAGAATATCTCTCCGATGAAGAATGGGTTCCTGAAACTCACCTTATGCCAGTAATCTGGTATAACCCCTTGCAACCACAAGGATCCTGGTCTGATGATGAAGAAGACCAAGAGGCTGCACAAGAAGATGCTGTTAACCCAGCACCTGTCATTGCTCCAGTGGAAATCAACTATGTTGAGCCACACGGAGAAGACGAAGAAGAGGATCTGGCTCCCATGCCTGATCTTGAAGAATATGCAAGGATCTTGCAGCGTCTCGCTCTAGAACAAGAGCAAGACCGCGTCAACGAGATTCCTCACAATCCAGAGCCGGAAGTCCCTGAAGCCCATCAGGTACCTCCTCCCTCAACTCCTGAAAATGGAGAACATTGCTGGATTGACGATCCTCTTACATCCGAGGATGAGTCTGACTCCGAGCAGGAAACATCTTCTATCAGAGCTTCCTGTAATGTAATATATCAGGACTATAGCTCTTCTGAAGCATCGTCTGATGAGATTACCTACACTCCGACGACGCCTAGCAATGTATCCTCTGGAGCTACCTCGTCTCACGTGACTTTCACAGAGATGGCACCCTCTCAGGTTTCTTCTACTGAGACTGTGACTTCAGGATACACATTCTTCCCGACTCATCATCATGAAGAAAACCCAACTTGGGGTGATGGATGGGTCAACGAAGAAGAAAAGCTGCTGGATGCTGTTCAGGATTTGCTCCCGGAAAATGCTCCGTGCAACACAATCACTGAGGATGGCAACTCTGCTGCAGATACATCCCCAGTAGATGAAAAACGACAGCCTCTTGATCCTGAAGACAATCTTCCAAACAAAGATCCTTCTCAAGAAGCTCTCGAAGTTGGTAGAGGCACCCGTTCGGGCCGGGACTACCACAAAAATTACAACCAATCTTCCTTTACTTATGTAAATCCTTCGGGAAAAGATGTTGTAAGCGCCCCCAGTGGCAACAATGATGAACATGCAGGCCCTAAGGAGGCTTTCAAGTATGACTTGGTTGAGCACTTCAAACACATACCTGCACGTCTTCACATCCTGGATTTATTACGAATGTCTCCACGCACTCGTGATAATCTCATCTCAGAATTACAAAAACTGAATGAGGATGTCGACAAACATGCCCCGCAAGTCCTCCAAATTGAAATGGACTACCGGGTCAAAAACTCTGAAACTTCCTCAAAGGGAGAAAAGAAAACTGAGGGATCATGCATCCAATGCCTCTCGGTTCAAAAGGCAGCCAGTGCAACCATCGCCTTCACTAAGGAAGACCTCCTACTTGGCGAAGCAAGGCACAACCGACCCCTGTACTTCACAGGGTACATCAAAGAAATGCCGATACATAGAGTTCAGATCGACCCAGGTTCTGCACTCAACCTTATCTCCACTTCGGCTCTTGAAGAGTTGGGCATCCCACCCAGCAAGCTAAGCCACACATCTGTATCTATCTTTGGATACGATGGGAGCACTCAAAGGCCTATCGGCAAAATCAGGTTCAAATTGCAAATCGGTGATCTTATCTCTGAGGTCACTGTGTATGCAATAAAAACCCCCTCATGCTACAACATCCTTCTCGGACGTCCTTGGATACACGAGAATGGTGTTGTTCCTTCAACTCTACATCAATGCATCAAGTTTGTCGGCGACGACGGCATGGTACATCGAGTCTTTGCGGACAGGAAACCCTTCAAAGGTAAAGAAGTCCACTTCGCAGACTCCCAAATGTATGAAGGCGAAAAAGAAGAAGAAGAGGAAATAGCACCCCCTGCTGAAAATCTCCAGAAAGATAAAGGCAAGGCTCCTCAAAAATCACCGGAAGAAAAAAAACCCTCCGGCAAATTAGAAGAGAGTAGTCAATCTCCCTTCGTTATCTTCCTCAAGAATTCAAAACCTTTGGTCATCACGACTAAAGTGAAGAAGGCGAAACAAAAGCCTGGGGGCAAATTTGTTGTCTCTCTCGTGTCTATCATGCAAGACACAGACTCAGACTCAGAGCCAGAAGACGATGCATCGTCAAGCCAAGCTGACACTCAGCAAGTTCAGCCTGCTCTCACTCCGATGGAGACACCTGCTGATGTAGCAGATCCTACGTCTGCTACCTTTGTTGTTCCGGCAACATCACCAAAGCAAAGGCCGATCTTCTTCCATAGATCGGACGCTTCTTCATCAAATTCCATGCTGGAACCTTTCCAAAATGAAGGTATGCCTCAGCTATCTCTATATAGTCCTGTGGCACAAGCAATTATGAAGAAAATGGGCTATGACGCTCAAAACCCAGTCGGTTTGGGAGAAAGACGCGGTATTCTCACGCCATTGGAGCCCGCCTTGACCAAAAGCCAGCTGGAAGATTGGAGACTCTACGGTCATGTAGAAAAGTCTTCATATGGGTTAGGGTATGATCCCGACACTCCTCTGAGACAGTTGACACAAAGGCTTAAAAGTCGTTTTACCGACCAAGCCTCAACATCTAAAGTCCACGAAGACATCGATCTCCCTGGAAATCTCTTTAAAGAGTTACCTGACAAAGATCCAGGAAGCTCATCCAATCGGTATGATTTCTCTGATGATAAAGAGGAATCGTCCGATAATACAGACTTGTGGCATCCTGACCAAGAAGAACCCTCGTCTCCAAAAGAAATACCAGACTCAATAGGCGATTGGGACTATCTCATAGCAAGCCTTGAGGAGATCACCAATCAAGAAAATCCATGGAAAGGAACAGAGCCTTGGTCTGGTAATGCAGTTGAAACTCCAGAAGGTTTCGTTGAGTTGGAAGCCTCCGAAAATATTGTGGAGGAACCACCTTCGAACCTTCCGACAGAAGATCCTGTTCAAAAGATAAACTTGGGAACACCTGATAACTCACGTCCTGTATTCATAAGTAAGAATATAAAGGATGATGAGTTACCCGAGTATATCGCTTTTCTTCGTGAGTTCGTTGATTGCTTTGCATGGTCCTATGCTGAAATGCCTGGTTTAGACCCCAAAGTAGCAGTCCACAAACTCAATCTTCAAGAAGACGTCAAGCCTGTCAAACAAGGCCAAAGAAGATTCCGTCCAGATGTGATGGATAAAATTGAACAAGAAGTTCAAAAGCTCAAAAGTGTCGGCTTCATCCGTGAGGAACAACATCCAGAGTGGTTGGCCAATATTGTCCCCGTGACAAAGAAAACTGGGCAGATCAGAGTCTGTATTGACTATAGAGACTTGAATGGCGCTTGCCCTAAAGATGAATTCCCGCTCCCCATACCGGAGGTGATGATTGACAATACCTGCGGATTCGAGCGAATGACATTCATGGATGGCTTCTCTGGTTACAATCAGATAAAGATGCATCCCGAGGATGAAAAACTCACTTCATTTCGACTCCGTTTGGCGTGTATTGCTACACTGTCATGCCATTTGGTCTGAAAAATGCTGGTGCCACATATCAGAGGGCTATGATGAAAATATTCCAAGATATGCAGCACAAGACGGTCGAATGTTACGTTGATGACCTCGCCGTCAAAAGCAGAAGAAAAGAAGACCATCTCAAAGATCTTCGGGAAGTCTTCCTCCGACTCCGCAAACACAAACTGCGGATGAATCCTCTAAAATGCTTCTTCGG